>CALSCE010010695.1:10737520-10768173 GCA_943593645.1 Bovichtus variegatus
CTCTCTCTCTCTCTCTCTCTCTCTCTCTCTCTCTCTCTCTCTCTCTGTCTATAAAGTATTTAATTAATCAATCAGACTTTTCATTACTTGTCCTCAGGCGCAAACCACAAATGTAGATGTAATGGGAAAACTGAGAGCAGTTTGTTTCTACTACAGGCCAAACATAAAGCAGTAAGGGCTTTAGAAAATGAATTCAAGGTGCATTTAAAGGAAAACACAAAGCTGTTCCCCCTCCCTTCCCCAACCAGCCTGAGAGTGACGGGTGATTTTCTTGAAAAAAGCTTGAATGTAAAAAAAAAACCATAATTTTCTTGAAAAAAGTTTGAATGTGAAAAAAACGTCATTTTCACGGAAAAAGCTTGGATGTGAAAAAAAAATAATTTTCATGAAAAAAGTTTGGATGTGAAAAAAACCTTAATTTTCAAAAGTAAGTTGCGGCTCTGTTCGCTCGGACATAAACTCAGTAATAAATGTAGTCTACGTTTCATATGATGCGTAAAATCTATCAGCATTTACCGTATATATCGCATATGAATGAAATGCTTGTAGAATCCGTAGTTGTATTTGTATTGTTGATTTAATGTGTGAACGAGCGATGTAGAGAAGGTCACATAAAGCTCAACATTAGCCTGTAATCTGTAATATACTGTTGGAGTGGTAAGCAGGCCTATTGTTTTTGGATATTTGTGGAGTTAGGTGGTCCGTGAGGGTTTTTTTTTTATTTATTTATTTATTATTAAGTGATCCTTGGTCTGAAAAAGTTTGTGAACCCCTGTCTTAGAACATTTTTTCTTTACATCTTTTTTTTGTATAATCAAACAATAATAATTAAATAAGGTAATCATACTGTATATCATAATGTCCCCCTGCATAAATAAAGGATAAATACATTTGAAAAAAATAGCAACTTTGTGTAAGTTGTTTTTTTTCCTGTATTCTTTTAAAATCAGGCTCTATTTTACACTTCTCTACCATGATAGCGAGGATATTCATGATTATTTTATCTGTTTTTTTTATCCCAATCTGCAATAAAATCCTATGTTTTTGTCGATATATTCCAGTCTGGACCAAAGTGGACAGACCAACAGCATGGTTAAAAACTCTAGAACATCCTCTTTTGCTGAAGGCTTTGTTATTTGTCTGCTGGCCTCAAATTGGGATTAGTTTGAGGGGGAAAACTACAGTCCTTTAATTGTAAGCATAAGTAATGATTGCAAAACATCTGCTTGCATAATGCAGACATCACATAACAGGACCGTCCTCATACTGCAGCATAATAAGAGTACAATAAAAGAAAAAATGTAAACTGGGCATAGAGTATATCAGATAAATTCACAATCTCATACAAAAAAAAAACCACTCATGCAACATCTACAACTGCAGAACCCAATAATAGAGAGCAGTGAGCTTCATCTCTGAGACTGCAGAAGGGACCGGAAGAGAAAGACAGAGAGAGTAAATCATGTCTGTCTAATGTAAATATGACAGGGTGTCTCCACATCACACTGAATGTACAACAGTGTGTGTGTCTGTGTGAGAGAGTTTACATTCGCCAGGCTGACAACACTATAAAGGATCAGCTGTGGTTGCCGTGGGGACAGTAGTTAATCCCACAGTCGGGGTGAATGGGGTGGAGAAGATTTCAGAGTGTGTTTCACGCCTGCTGCTCCACACAACTCATTTCTTACCATCCATCCTCTTAAAGAAATCCAAACGTTATTATGTTTCTACACATAAGCTCTTTTATCAACTCGCCAATGTGCAGCGAGACGATCAGCAGCTGTTTCACCCCTGTGTTTACAGTTACTTGTTGCTGTGTTGTATTTTATTTATTTTATGTAAATGTCCCTGCTGTGGGACTAATAAAGGATTTCTGATTCTGATTCTGATTTTAGAAGAGTCATACCTTATACCTTATATATCTTATACCACCAAGACGCACTACAGAACGCCACAGGAAGTGTTTTCTCCCTGTGGCTATAAGTCTTTACAACGCATCCACCTCAGGTTGTGAGATGGACAGAGGAGACACAGTGACCTGAGGTCCTCTCTCTCTCTCTCTCTCTCTCTCTCTTTCTCTCTCTTTCTGCTCTCTTCATCATCATCTTCATCATCATCATCATCTTCATCGTCATTCTTTATGTTTAGGTTCATATGTAGCTTACTCCCCTCTTCATACTTAGTTTGGTTTGGTAATTCTTATTTAAAAAAAAAAAATGTTATGTTATGTTATGTTGTTATTTTGCCACCTTAACTCATCTTGTTGAATATTGCACCTTAATATTGCACCTTACTCCATCTCAGCTCATCTTATTTTTTTTATTTTTCTACATATAAATATATATATATTGTATGAAACATTTTTGCACTATTTTCTACATTTTTGTACATTTGTGCATCTTATACTGATACATCTTATACTAATGTGTATTGCAACTGTTGCACAACAACTTCCCTCGGGATAAATAAAGTTCTATCTTATCTTATCTTAGCACTAGTTAGCTCCAAAGTACTGTACTGTCTGCAGCAACTAATCTTCTAAACTGCCACCTTACTGCTTTCCTTGTTTATGAAAAAGTTGCTTTGCATCAAAAAATAAAATAGAAAAGAAGAAAAGAAAATAATTAATTTCTTCATTCTTGAATTGGACAGATTAAGATATTTTTAGTCATAATTATATATGTTTTATTACCTGACATTGTTGGCTTCTTCAAGTTATATGCTCAAAGTAAAGTAGTCCCAAAACCTTAATTCTGTGTATCAATATAGCTCATATCCATAGTTTTAAAAGGTTTCTTATGACTTTTAAGTTTTGTAATTTTACTAGATTTTAGTTAGTTTTGCGTACTTGTGATATTTCCGTATTAGTTCACTGTAAGCTTTACATTTATAAAAAGAGGCATAAAACAAATCAAAACGACAAGAAAAACAACATGTATTTATACATACGCCAAATACCAACACACACTAACACTGTTCACAGGCCTAAGAAAACAGGAAGGTTTGGAGCTTAGCTTTAAATGTATAGATGCGGTTTTAATAGATCGCAGCTCACCAGGCAAATCATTCCAGAGTAACTAAAAGCACCTTCACCTTCATCAGCTTCATCACCACAAAGCCCGTCTGAAGACCTGAGAGGTCTGATGGGGTGAAGTCAGTGAGCAGAGATAGGGAGCTGAACCATGTAGTGCTTTAAAAACCAATAGGAGGATTTTAAAGTGAATTCTCTCTTGAATGGGAAGACAATGAAGTGTGGCTTCATTGAGCAGGGAAACTATAAAAAACTATCTATAAAAACTTTGCTGCACCTATTTAAAAACGCTAAAAGTTTCAGCTCACAAAACTCATTAAATAGTGCCACAAGTACAAATGCTGGACCCCTGGAAAGAGTAATGCTCTGGGCCTCACTTTTTAAAATACATTTTTTGGTTTCCATCCAGCTGCAGGAGAATGGACAGTGTGTGCAAATGTACACTCTCTCCACAAATGTGTACAGTTATCTTGCTTCCAAAAAGAAGTTTCAATTGAGAATTTTAATGTAAATGAAGAGCACATTAGCACATCATCTCCATATTTTAACAGAATTCAGACAGTGTCTGGTGCACTGAGAATTGTTCAGCAACATTTGCCAACGTATCTAATGTTGAGAGCACTTACAGCAGATGTATAATATGCAGGAACCAGCAGTGACAGCTGGCAGTGCAGCGGCCCATTAACATGCTTGTCCTGAGGCTCAGGCTGGATCCACTTACATCCACAGTGAACACTTCGTCATATATGCCATCGCACTGGTGTTTAACTACCGTCCAACTACTGTCAAAAATGAGCATTGTGCTTGCTTTATGAACTGCAGATTTGCTGTTTTTTTCAAGAAGTTTCAGTTTATGAGTTACAAAAGTTCTCCTATGTGCCTGAAAACACAAAATATTAAAGGTGCCACATACTGCAGAGTTTAAAAAGTGCGTGACCTGTACTGGTTGTCAAAATATTCGGTGATACCTTTGTATCATTTTCGGACACTGCTGATTCTTGCGTGCAACACTCCCATTGGTTTCCAGTAACACGTCTCCAAATTAAAGTGGCAATGGGGAATTAATGTTAAAATGCCACAACTGTTTTCTCTCTCAGGGTAAACGGTCCCATTTTCCCCGATGACTCCCAGTCAGGAGACACGACGGACTCCAAGTTCTTCAGGCTCGAAACGTCACAGTTCACCAACGGCTGCTTCATCGCACGGCTGTCCCGACAGGTGAGACGGGGGAGGAAAATGTGGATACTGACGGGGAAAAAAAAGGGAGAAAGACGTAGAGGGCAAGGTTGTAATTGGAGATTGAGAGGGAACAGAGGTTTTTTAGTGTGTAGTGTGTGTGCGTGTGTGCGTGCGTGTGCATGTGTGTGCATTGTGTGATTGCTTTGCGACGAGGCCTTCCAGTAGTGCTGAGGCTGCACTCTTTTACTGTCTGTCTGCAGGGAGGTCTGTCGGCTCTGCTTGTCTGCACACACGCAAACGCGCGTGCACACACACACACACACACACACACAAATTGACTATCGCTCCCTAAAACACTGCAGCATTATTCCAATACTCCATAAAAAAGAGACGGAAAAGTCAGAGATGAAATACGGCGGAGTGGCTGAAACATTTCAGTACTTTACCGAGAAGATGAATGGATAATTCTCTGTATCGTCCTTCCAGCCCTCCAGTCTTGTTGCGTCACCTTGTTGCTCCATCTATTTTCCCCCCTCCCCTTTTCTTCCTCTTGCTCCACTCATAAAAAACATGACATACAAAAGGAAATGAGATGCTGCTCCCTTGATCCCCTGCAGCTCGGGAAAAAAAATATAGTGCAGGGAGGGGACCGTGCATGTACAGTATGTGTCTGTGTGTTCTTATTTTTCCAATACAAACACACATACACACACACGGGATCAGGTCTTGCTCACCTGTCCAGTGGCAGTGCAGTAATTTAAAATGTAATGATCATCACGTCTAATTAAATCGACATCAGACACCAGAGCTGCGGCTGCAGATTTAGTTACACTGACAATCGAGAGGCGTTTCACTGCTGCTCAGATGAATGACTCCACAACAGTCAAACTGCTAGAGGACGATTTAAAGGGATCTGAAATAGACAGCATGGAATCATAGAGAGACACAGAGAAAAGGGGTAAGGCAAAAAGTCTCCTTGAAATCTTTCTTTTAAAAATCAAAGGGAGACAAAAAAAACACAGACATCAGAAACCGCTGTGTCCTAAAATCTCTGCAAAAACAAGAACAATCTGACAAGTCTTGTCTGTAAAACACATCTGACAGGCTGCGATCAATCATGCTTCTCTCCAGTATACTTTAATCCTCTGCATTTTATTACAAACTCTCATTTTGCAGCATAATTAAAGTTTTGAGGCTTATAAATGACTCGGAGCATATAATGCCGTCAAAGCAAAAAAGAAAAGAATAACAGCGTTAAGTCAGCTTAAACACTTGCGAGTGAGTAAAATATGCATTTGCAGTGTTTTTCAGACAGATGGAGGAGGACGGGGAAGAGAAAGTCTTACAGGAGATTTAAACGGATTTATACTCTGTTTGAATGTCACTGCAGATGAAGACAGTGTCTTACCGCTGCGCATATATGTACACATGGAGCAAAATGTTCATGAAACGTGGTGAAGGACTGGTGAAGCATGGGACAAGGAAGAACCCATTACATTTTTGAGAGGATCTGACTCGCGGGATAGGTACACAAAGTTTCCCTTTTTCGTTTACATTGCAAGAAAGAGCATTTCTGCTATAATCCAAAATCCAATGCAACAACCCCATCGACTTTTAGTCGAGAGAACCAGTGCGACGGTAATTTCCGGGGTTGGCCTACAAAAACACGCCATCCCTGCAGCACGGTTTATGCACATTGATTTATTTTAATGCTCACATTGACTTCCCTGTAAAATATATAGACATATTAGTAATATTGTACTCTCCTCTTCTATTTATTATGCTAGCAGCAGTGCACCACTTTGGTCCAGAGTGAAACATTGAGATTATTTGATAAATGTGACCGTGGATATGTCAGCACATTAGCCACCGCCAACCATTGTATTTTTAGCGACAGCAGCGGCATGACTCTACGCAAGACGGCAATTTAAGTGGGTCCGCCACGATGGTAAAGACTCAAATGTATCAACAACTATGGGATGGATTGCCATTACATTTTGTACAGACCTTCGTGGGCCCCAGAGGATGAAATCTACTGATTTTGGAGATCCCCTGACTTTTTTCTGTAGCGCCACCATAAGGATGACATTTGCTAATGTCTTGATAACTACTGGATGGATTGCCATGAAATTTGGTTCAGACATTCATTTTCGCCTGAGGTTGGACTGCGATCACTTTGTTACCCTTGATGGCAATCTAGCGCCTCCATCAGGTCAAATTATTAAATTGTCCAATACTTTAGTTGATGACCAAACACCTGCAACGTTAATGACATTCCCACAATGCTGTTAGCATCTAGCTCAAAGACATAGGACGTGGGGGAGAAAAGATAAGTGGCTGCTCTGTCAGGATATAAATCCTGCTATCTCTCCTCTTCCTTCTCTGCAGGTTAACTTTATGGCTGTGGCTCATTATTCATTTCTACAGCGCAGTGTTGTGTTGTATACATCTCCTTGGTGCTACCCTAGAGACCTGTTGTTTTAATGTGTTGTGTCTTCACATCAAATCTTAAGCTGCCCTTGTTTTTTCAGGCAGATCCCACTAAGGTAGAAACAGTCCACGATGTGCTGGCAAGGGCAGCAGCAAAGGGCCTCCTGGGTGGAATAATTCCCGAACAATCAAAAACCAGTAAAAAGGGTAAAAGCAAGAAGAATCGCGTTGCGTCAGCCAGCAGCAAACCTTCATCCCCCTCGGGTCAAGAGAGGCAGACGGGAAGGGAGCTTGTGAATGGAGAAGATCCAGTCGCACCTTCAGAACATGAAGAGAAGAAAGGTGAAAGTGGTGAGGAGGGAGAGGAGGAAAAGGACCAAGACAAGGGCGGAAAAGGAGGCAAGAAGAGGAAAGGGCTTAAAGGAAGTAAGCGAAAGGTCAAACGACGACCAAAATCAACCAACGGGACGACCGCGGTTACAAAGCACCACCCTAAAAACCACAAGAAGAAATTAAGCAAGATAAAAGTCAGCCAATCGCATCAGAAGAGGCGCCTTACAAAAAGCAAACAGAGAAGAATACCTCGTCTTACACTGACGTTGATATCCTCTGCAAAACCCTCCAATCACTTGTCTCCAATCACAGCCCTCGCACACAAAATAAGTAACAACTCAGCAATTCAATCGCAGCAGACTGTCATAAGCACCTTTTCGTCTGCTCTTCCTGCTCTCTCTGCTCCCCATGCGGCCTCCAAGCAGGTGCAGAGACTCAACACTGAGCCTGAAAGAGCAGAGAAAACACTGAAGGATGCTGTTGGACTAGAAAGCCCATTTAAGGCCAGAGCAAAGGTGGTCGGACCGAAGAAAGAGGTGGTGACAGAGGGCGTGTTGAAGTCTGCAGATTTTGTCCTGCCACCCATTTCCTCCCCGTCCTCCAGCTCTGTAAGCAGCAGGAGTGGTAGTTCCCTCTGTCAGCGTCCGACCCGGTGCTCCCAGTCTCAGCTCTCTCAAATATCCACATCCTCCTCCTCCTCCGTCTATCTGCCCGGATTATAGAAAAGATCATGTGTGTTGATGTTGTGTTAAAATAAATGATACGTTTTTTCCGACACTAAAGACAGTCCCTACAGTGCAATCATAAAGGACTACCAAGTAAATTATATGAAATGATTTAAAACCAAGAGCATTTTTATTATTGTATTGTAAGTTAAATTTGAGGGAAAAAAATATGTGAAAAGGGAAATTTTGCCGTTTTTACTCATTTCTTCATCTCTATAGCTATGACTTCAGTCCACACTACAGAAATGCAGATTCACACGGCTGCTGAAGTGATCAGTCAAGTATCGATCAGTCAATCAAAAGAAAACTTCACAATTTTCATAATTAATTATAGTAGTTATCATTATTTTCAGTAAAATACTAAATGCTCATCTGTGTCTTTTACATCATTTAACCCTGTTTAGATTTTTAACATTTAGGGACTGTATGTAAATTATGAAAGTTATGTATTTTTTCTCTTTTTGCTGAAGGGAGGGTAGTCTAAATTCATTCATAATTCCCCCGTGAGACATATAGAATGATATTATGCGCAAGTATTACAAGGAGTAAATTATTTTTTAAATCTTTGATCTACTAATGGCAAGACGAATTGTATTACTTCACTGGTACTGTTCTAGTATTTAGAGTCAAGGGGAGGGTCCAAGGAAAATATTAATCACGCCTGGGAGGGTCTTTAAACCCCCCCACACACACACACACACACACGCGCACACACCCAATAATTCTAGTACAGTCCATTATTCAGACAAAAGTAGTGAACTGAAGATGTATTTTAGTCTTTGGAGACTTGTGATGACATTTGATAAGACTAAACCAATGATGTGGGCCCGACCAAGATAATCTGAGAGGTCACAAGACAATAGGAAGGATATAAAAAAAGAAAATCAATATATAGTAATACTTTTTTCTCCCTTTTTCTTGGAACAATTTCATCTTCTCAGACCTAAAACTTTATCAAATAAAACAATCTTAAAAGTAAAATCCCCTCTTGAACAGACCACAACCTGTGATGAGTAAAGCATCCTGGTGAACCACTGGAGTGAACAATACATCAATTTGTCAAACTAAGAATAATCGATAATGAAGCCAGGTGTTCGGTTTTATAATGCTGTTTATTCTCACAATTGATTACATCGATAAAGTGTACAAATCAGTGAGCAGCAAATGGAAGCCAACACATCCATCTGTGGGAAAGGTGTTTGTTGTTGTTTATGTGTGTGAGCTTGACAGAGACGCTGGGAGTGCTCTGCTGTTACCATCATCTTCCTCCTCTTCTTCACGCCTGTTTAATAGTTCAGACCAACAGTGGACTCCCAGCTCTCAGTGCACTGTACAAGGTGAAGATATATTCCTTTATCTGCAAAGCGGAGCTTGTTGTAGCATTGTGAGTTAACCAGGGACTGAGACAATGACACCGAGTCAAGAGACTTTACTTGCCCCAACTAATAAAATCAGTATATACCTTTATAAAATAGAATAAATAAAATAAAAAATATTTCTGTTCAGTACATACAGTCGTTCTTTCAACCGTTCAAGGGCATGCAAGGCTTTTCACAACTTTCCATTTCTCGAGATCAAAAGAATGCATAGATAATTGCTCAGTTAAATTCTGTATGAACGTAATTGACAACTGTGAAAATTTCCAATCGCCTCCTTGTTTCATTATTTGCTCTCGTATTTTTCTTATCTACAACAATGTATATCAGTATTTTACACTTTGGCCATTTGGTGAGCTCTCAAAAAAAGGCATTTCATTACAAGAAAAAAAAATTGAAAACTACAGACATTTAAAATGAAAAGATAGCTTATAACAATGATTAATGCCAAATGTTACATTAAATTGATATTATGTACACGCACATTTTGTCATCTCATTCACATTTCAACATCCTTGTGACGAAAGAGGGGGAAGTGGCTGAATTTTCTCACCACAATCTCAATTACACTCCTGGTTCCTTCAACCTGCGTGTGTTAACTGTGGAGTTCAAAAGCTCGGTGCAAGACACGGACACAACAAGAAGCACCTACAAGTGGCAACCTGTAGATGCTGTTACTACACGCGTCACGCTTTACTTTCTCACATTTATGCTGTTTACAATAAAAAGGTGGCAGATTTACCACTTGAATAAAAATAAGGCTTCTGTGATTTCACACAGAAGTCAACAAAAGCAGCTTCTCATTTCAACTGGCGATCGTCAATTTTGGCGGCTGAAATGACAAATCAGATTTCATCACGTTACTAGCGAGCTAATTAAGCTAACAATTGCTCCGGGAGTTGGTTAAAAAAAACAAAAAAAAACTGTCTCAGGCTTACCTTATGCTATATGGTAATCTTTCCTTTTTTTTTTTAACGTAATCTGTAAACCCACAAAGTATAGTTAGCTATCTACAGTAAGCTAGTTAGCCTGAAGCTAACAGTTTAATCAACTCCCTTCACTTTGGCTCATGTTATCGCTTTTGCAATCCAAAAGCTTGACAGGCTGGCCATGCCTTGTTAGGGTTCCTAAACTGTGATTAGACAGTCGCTGTCAAGTGGAGGAGTTTTTGCAGACGCTCAATTATAAAGGTTTAGTATTAGGGCGTGTGACCATATAGTGTTTTTCTCTGGAAAACAAGCGCTGGCAGGGGACTGGGAAAGACTTCATTCCAGCTCAAAAAAAGTGTTCCTGCTGCGAGTGGGTTTTGTTTCTATGACAGCAATATCTTGTTTATGATTTTAGTTGAAGTTAACGTCCAGACTTATTACCGTACATCCGAGCTTGTCATATATGTGATAATAAGGAGCTAGCAGTGTTGAATTGAGATTTGTGGGAGAAAAGCTTCAGAAAACAGACCAAAAGCAAGTGATCTCGCGGCTCTGTCGAAAACAGTTGTACAGTAAAGAAGTAGGCAATGGAAAAACAGGGAAAGCGCATTCAAGTGAACAGAACCCTGGAGACAGATAGATAGCAGCCCAGGAAAGTCCTGTTAGATTGAGTCAACATATCTTTCTGTTGGCTTTCCTCTCGAAAAAACACCGAGGCTGGAGATGACACCCGCCTTCTCAGGTCAGATCTCAGCTGCCATCATACCCAGGTCCAAACACACATTCCTCCAGTCGTCTTCTTTGTAGGATTTCCTCAAGCCTTTATTGTGTTGCCAACCCCCCCCCTTTTTCTTTTTTTTTTTATTAGTGTACATGAAGTCTCTGAGGACTGATACTGAGGTGGGATTTAGAGGAATAATCTATCAAATTTCCTCCAGCATGTGTATCGAAGAGCAGCAGCAGCAGCATGCCGATGTCTCCTGCGTTTGGAGCAGCACAGAGCAGGGGAGCGGAGGAGGGAGTCACACTTTGCCCATCCCTGTCTCTTCCTCCATTATGGCTATCGTCTGTCGTTTTCCGAGGGGTAACGAAAGAACAGGAACAAGATAACAGGAAGTATATGAGGGGTGTTTCGGGTGAAAGGTCACCGCTCGTTCAGACCCTTCAGGCTGATTCTTGAAGTTGGCGAGGAAACAAAGCAATAAGAAGAAGACAGGGAAAAACAATGTGGCTTCGGATTTTCTCACCCCTTCTGTAAGCCGCAGCAGTGTATAGAGATATTGGTTCACTTTTCTATAAAAAAGTTCATGCAGGATCAGTTGAACAGGTTAGTGTGTGTAGACCGACAAATCTCTTTAGTCTGTAGCAGCTTCCTTCTTTCATTCATTACATACTGATTTGACAATCAGACGCGATGGCTTTCAGGATTCCTTCCTTCTATTACACTTTACACTACAGTTTACAGAGGACAATGAGAAAGGAGGGGCAGAGAGGGGAAAAGCCACTACAGACTAACAGGACAACCAGGTGAATGACGGGGAGGGGTGGCCAGGTGTGCAAGGTCATGCTGGCAGCACAGGCACAGACACAAATACAGTTAGAGCATGGAGAGATCAGCAGTTTGGGCACCAATGAGCTCGCTCATCACACGTGCTGTGCTGGAAGGAGCACTTCCTACTTCTTCACTTCTTCAGTTTTTGCTCTCTTCTCCTCTCACTGTGCCGAGGGGGATGAGAGTTACTATGTACACGATCGCCTTTACGATCTCCACTCAGGCGTTTCTCTGCGGTTGTTCCTTCTCGATGTGGGATCAGAGTGTTTATTCATCTCCGTTATTTTGAGGAATCAGATTTGAATTTCTGCTCAAGAGCTGAATAAACTCTTGAGGTGAAATTCCAATGTTAGTCCGGAGAAGCAAAGGACTTGTGACAGGGTTTCCCCAAACCCTGGGGTTTTCTGTGTTTCCATGGTGACTGGGGTTCTGTGGTGGCGACAGGTTTTTTGGCAGCGATGAGACTAGTTACCATGGTGACTGGGGGTTGTGGCAGGGAGTCGGTGGTGCTTAACGGTGATTACTGAGGCAACTCTGTGACGGGTCTCTTTTGTTTGAGGGTGTCGATGAGAGACAGGACGCCTCTCTTCACGCTGGTCGAGACCCGACGGGACACCGAGTCGCCAGGGGGCGACGAGCCGCAGGCCTTCTGGGAGGGGGGTCGAGCCACCAAACACTTCTGATAACGCAACTGAAGGAGAGAGAGAGGGAGGGAGGAAGAAAGAGAGACATTGTAAATAATAGAGAGTTACAGCTGCTGACGACTGTGGAGGTGTGAGAGAGAGAAGGGAAAGCTGCACTGGTGCAGGCTGCTAGCTGTGATCAATAGTAATGACCGATGATTCTTGTCACCGTGAATCAGTTTTAGTGTGAGTCCGAGTGTGTGTGTGTGTGTGTGTCCATATTTCCAAAGTTGATGTGTGATCAATAGCCCAGCCAGCAGGCGACTAATCTTGTGAATCCTCCACAGCAGAGGGAGATGAGCTACCTCCACTAAAGGTCTGCACTACAGCAGAAACACCACAGAGGGTGTTTTTACCATTTAAAAAAGGTATTATGAGTATATTAAAGTGGTTATCAATTCAATGTACATGTTTCCTCTTTTTTTTCCTGTAAATGGACTGCATTCTTATATAGCTGTGGTGCTTTTCCAATCTCTGCGATCACTCACGCTTTACAACACGTCAGCATTCACCCATTCACACACATTCACCCATTCACACACATTCACACACATTCACCCATTCACACACATTCACACACATTCACACACATTCACCACATTCACACAGTCAGAAGCTACCGTGCAAGGTGCCACATGCTCATCAGAGATAACCACTCACACACACCATTGGCCATTGGGAGCAATTTGTGGTTCAGTATCTTGCCCAAGGCCACTTCGACATGTTGACAGTAGAGAACGGGGATCGAGCCTCCTGAGCAACAGCCGCCCCGTAAAAGCAGTAAACAATGTGAAACACAAGCGAAAAGAACTAAACTCTGAACTGAAAATCTATACATGCAAGGACCTCCTCTTTCAGAGACAACAGATGCAGAACACACTTTATTTTAACTTAAGATAGCTTCTCTTGATTTGAATGCATGTTTTACAACAGCGCTTTGACAGAGGGCCCCATTATAACCTGAATGGAGCATATGGATTGGACAGTAAAAAGAGACTAAAGACTAAAAACTTAAACTAAGCTACAGGCAAGGACATTCTCTTTAAGGAAGACAGAGTCTTTTAAACGTCTTTGACTGTTTGCACCTAAAGTGATGATGATTACCTTAGTTTAAATAGCATTTGCAACATGCAAGCATTTTGCATTTGATTCATTAGGAATGAAGGAACCCTTTTCATAAGACCAGCTGGTGTTAATAAAGTTATGCATATAGTATGAAGTAATATGTTTGCGGTCTTATGTTATCTGTAGTGCTTGAATGATCTGAGGATTTCTTTTGAAGTCCTAAATGAAGCATTTCGTGAGATTAGCTGAAGAAACAGGTGTTGTTTCTACTTATCGCGGAAATGTCTTTCTCAGAAATAATTAATGAAGCGATTTGAAGTACGTTCTAATAGCAAGAACTCCAGACTTGACATTTGAGCACACATGTACGTGCACTGGGAGAGATTCCTTTATTTCTGAACCTAGTCAGAGTTGGCTCAGTGTATTTAGGTCGTGCTGTCAGCTCTGTGTTCTCGCTCAGTTACTCACCATACAAGCGGCCTGTACAGCCTCCGACACATTCCCAGCGTTGGGCTCACACCAGAAGACGTGACAGTCAAAGCGATGGCCGCCAGCGTCCATGACGAAGGCAAACGTGTGCACGTTCCGCCCAACGCCCATGAAAGACAGGAATCGAACACGACACTCCACCAGCACTTCTTCTTCGTCCTGGTCACAAACATGAGTGTGTGAGATTAATCAGACAGTCATTGACATGTAGAGTAAATCTTTTTTAGGATTTAACTGTGGGAAGGAAAGACGTGATGAAAACACATGATACACATTATTAGAGGAATTTACAATCATCCAAATAAAACTTCTGCACTTTTAGGCAGTCATATAGTTCCAGATGTTCTAACAGGGGAGCTGCCCAGTGAAACAGATCCACTGATCTTAAGATGTGATTTAAAAAATGAAGATATTAAAGTGTAGTCAGTTCTGCCTTGCTGCTGTTTTCACTATGCTGCTAAAATGCAACAAATTTCTTGTTGAATTAAAAAATGATTTACAACATTCATTCATGGAATTGAACACAAAAGGCACTGATAAAAAAAGAAAGAATGATATGAGATTGTTTTAGTTAGTTGGCATCGTAAAGGCAGTTCTCTAACAGGCCGGGGAGAGACGACCTCACCAACCGGCCTTTGGATGCTCCGCCATCTCAATAACGTCCCACTGCCACAGAGCGGAGGAATGTTTACAAACGCATGAATTTCAGTTTCAAGACAATGCCAAACCTTGCACTTTTTGTCCGTATCATATTTGTCTCACCTTCTCTTTGCTGATGGTGACAGTAGCATCTGCTACATTGAGGGCGACCGGAGTCCAGTCCTCTCTGTTGGAAGACCCCATTAGACTGTCTATAGCTCCGTTCAGTATGTCCATGCCTGGAGCGGAGCATGTTAAAAACAAACAAACATAAACATTACAATCATTCCTAGAGTTAGACCATTCGCATCAACACCGACCGCGTGCTTTGCATCTCATTACACTTTGCAGTATTGCGTCTCAGACTAACCTATTGGACGGGCCACAGGCAGCATCCCAAGGTAGAGCACCTGAAACTTCTGAACCAGCTCCGTCTTTGGTGTGGGGAACTCTGCTGGGGAGAAGCCACACACACATTTAATAGGTGCTCAGAGGAATAAATATTTAACTACATGTAAACAACCTACAATGCAGATACACAGAGGGTTCCCACATGTAGCCTGCAGAGTATGTCAAGTTATTATGATCCTTTACTTTGCTTAGTTAACCAGTTAAAGTCTGCTTTTGAAAGATGACTTCAAGAATAAGTTCTTTCATACCTTGTTGTTATAAACGGCATGTTTTTATGTTGGACTGCTGCAGTGGACATATTCTCATGCTGCACCTCCCGCTTCTCATGTTAGAAAAGTCACTTTATTCTAAGTGTATTCTAAGCGGAGGCAGACACTGCCGCCGTTTGATTTGACGAGCTGTCCGCAGCAGGCTGGACTGTCAGTCTGCTGTGTCTTGTCCAATCACGAGTGCATATAAATGATATAGTGCAGCACAGCCAATCATTTTTCTCTCTGACAGAGTGACAGAGAGGCGACAGGGGGAAAAAAAAAAAAAAAAGTGAGTGATGACAGTAAAGGCTTGTTGTTCTCGTGTTTATGACTGAATTAGAGATCCAGTCTAATGCCTCATTTACTCAACCCGACTGGCTCTTTTTTGGTTTTCCACTAGCAAAAGTCGTGGATCGTACCTGGTACTATTTCTTTGTAGGTAACCACCTCGGTCGAGATTCCAAGCGAGCTGAGCTTAAACTAGAAGGTGGAGTTACAACACTGCAGACCACTGATTGGTCAGAGAGAATAGTCACTAGCGCGACACAGGACATCCTGTACAAACCCACCATTTTTAAATAGCCAAGCTACCATCAATAGCGACCGCAATTTTTATATTCACTCTACCCAGATCTTTTTCTTTCTTTTTTTTTTTAATGGCAGCGGGCAAAACTACGGCATACACTAACATTATACAATTGACGAAGTGCAGATGTTCATCTGTTTGGTTGCCGCTGAAAGGATTCAGCGAGCGTCGCGAGAATCCCGCCTACACTGAGGGGGTTCTACCTGGAAAACAAAATAGAGAGATGGACCTGGTAACGAGCAGAGTTGTAGCATGCAGTGGAAACAGGGCATTAGTCCATCAACAGCAGCATTTATATTGCATGTATATGTTTTAGCCGACCTATCTCTTCACCACTGCTCTCCTGCATTGTCTCCTGCAAGTACAAGAAAGCTTGTCTTGCTGCCACCAACATCTCTTGGCTGGCGACTTGTCCCATCTGTCTGGCTATTTAAAATGTGAGATAATGAACACTGGCACATTATGCTGGTGCACTGGACCGTCAACCCCTAAATCTGTGAACTGCAAAAACTGTTAAAAAGCTTTTTGACCGCTAGTAGAGCTACGGAGAAATGTTTTTTTTTTTACGAGTGGGTCCCCGTTTTATTTCACGCTGTCCCACTGATCGACAGTTGGCAGCCATAACGCACAAATAAAAGTAGAAATGAGCCGAAGCCAAGAAACAAGAAGACTGTAAGCGAGTAAATATGGATGTAAACAATGCAGGATTGAATTATTTATTTATTTTGTTTTTAAATCAGCTCTGTAAATATTTGATCAGAAGGGAAATGCACTCGACACACTTGTCAGGCTTCAAAGACACACACAGTAACATCAGATGTAAACCTCTCTTTGTTTGTTTACAAGAAAACTCCGCATGGCACCTTTAAGGCCCAAACTTACTCACAGTGATGGTCGTGGATCTTTCAGAATACACTGACGGCTTCAAATTAATTAATTATTTACGACTCACACTGCCTTGATGCTCATGTTCCTAACTTGTCTTGACTTTGGAGCATTAACAGAGGACAGTGTGACGTCAACACAGCAATCTATTTTTCTGCTCTTACTAATGACCAGTTTAAATGCATGCGGTGTGCCAAAGAAGTGATGGCTGCTATGCGTCTATTGATGCATGTCACTTGTCGCATTTACTATCTCACACACACACACACACACTCACACTGGCGCTGAGGGAGGTACAGTATGTATAGCGCCTACCTTGTAAAGGGAGATCTAGTCCTGCCTGCATCCTGTCCTGGAGAGAGCCTGCCATCGCTTTGGCATTCTTTCGCTCTGTCATTATCTGTAGGAGAAAAAAGAGAGAGGGCCAAAAGCAGATACAGAAATATGAGAAAATGGCGTGTAAAAACAGAGCAAATCGGTATACGGTGGAAGAGACACAGGGGAGGAGGGTGAAGAGACAAGAGAAAAATGTGTTAAAGTGAAGGAAGAAAGATGAAAGAGTCGAAAGAGCTCAGTAAAACCTCGAGCATTTTCACCCCTGATACTTTCATGCTGTCTATTCATTTCACTTGGGGAGCACACGCGCACACACGCACGCACACACGCACACACACACACGCACGCACGCACACACACGCACACACACCTCTTTCCAAAGCACGGTAAAAGCTTTTCCTCCAGTGCAACTCACAGGGAGGAACACAGGAGTACACAAACGCAACCGGACAAAAACAGCCAAA
This sequence comes from Bovichtus variegatus, assembly GCA_943593645.1. Lineage (NCBI taxonomy): Eukaryota > Metazoa > Chordata > Actinopteri > Perciformes > Bovichtidae > Bovichtus > Bovichtus variegatus. The sequence continues at coordinate 10,754,885 of CALSCE010010695.1, forward strand.
ATATGCATCTGAAAATTCTGTATTGAACAGACTGCATGTTCTATAATATACTGCATGTTGAAAGGAAAATGTGGGAACGTTTGTAAAAACATGAAAGGTGAGAAGAAAGACAAATGGCGTCATCTTTTTTCCTTTAACATACTGTATGACGCTTCAGGGACACGCTTTGTTCAAGTCAATGGTCATAACAAAGTATTTGTGGGTTGCAGAAGTTATAAAAACCCCTTTTAATGCTACATAGAAATGATTTTGACACAAAATTATGAGTCCGCATAAATAAAGAGAGAATTTAAAGATCTTCTCCAACATCGAATTAAATTTCTAAAGCTATAAACGTGTTTTATTGGGAACAAAAGGAAAGTCCATTAATTCCAAGCGAGTTCAGTGAATAAAGCAGACACAATAAAAACCAGTTTGAATACAGTTCCTCTGACCCAGTCTGCATTCATCTGAGAGTGGACTTGCAGTGCAGAGAAAGCTCTCTGATAACAGTGTTCTGGGTGAAACAATCTTTGTTGAGCCTGAATGAGTTTAATGTTGTTTTTGGACTCTTTTTTTATTAAAAAGGACTGCAGATACAAAAATTTTGCAAACATTAAAATGAGTGCCTAGATTGTTCAATAGTAAATATGATAAAACAACACAAGCACTCTTGAGGCTGGAATGTATTCTTTCTCAGGTACCAAAAGTACTGGTGCATGAGTAAATGTTATGAAATGTAATGGGTGCCAATTTCTTATTTTTCCGTGGTGTTTCACTTCAGTTTGTTTTATGAAATGAATTGTGATAATGGCCATCGACCTCCCTGTTGAGTATTTCAACGAGTTTATCTGAATCTATTTGCCAAATCCAAACTTGGCCAGGCGTCTCCTCCGGCCTGAACAACTTACCCGGGAGCAGATCTCATGCAGGCTGGTGGCGATGGCTTTGGCTGGCGTGTCACAGCGGAACACATGACATTTCAGGATCCTGGTGTTTTTATCCCGCGCCACATATGCAAAGTCCCTGGGAAAGAGGAAAACCCAGCGTCAATAAAGACACACAAAAGGTGAAAAAACAACAGGGCGATGAAGATGAGAAAAAGGGTTTGTTGGACTAGTTTCAGTACTACTCAAGAGACAAAAAGAATTATAGGGGTGTGTGTGTGTGTGTCTTCAGTTTTGAGACTGACAGCTCTTGGGAGACAGATGAGCGATGAACTGACCTTTATCAGTCTGATGGATACGGGACACACACATACACACACACACACATGCAAGTCGACGGACCCCAGAGATCAATAAGGCGGCGTGATGCAAGAGAGAATTGAATGAGTGACAGCAGGGAGGAACTTTCCCCTGGGCCCAGTGGAGCCGAAAACTATTTAAGTCCGCCGAATAGAAGGACTGAAAAGCCGGAGGGACAGAGGAATGAAGATGTAGCTGCAACAAATTAAACCAGTACATCACACACACGTGTTGATTTACGTCAGTCGGAAATGCACACAAAACCAATCGAAATAACTTCCTTCGGGCCATTTGCTTCAATATGCAATGCAATAGGAAACACAGGCCTGCGGGTTAACAAGATTTCTGAGCCCAGCCCCTTAGGGGAAACTCTCCTGAAGAGATTCCCATTTGTGTGTGTGTGTGTGTGTGTGTGTACTTAAAAAAGAAAAAAAAAAGGTTGTAGACAGACAAGGACAGAGGAGGTCACCGCTCACTTCCTACATCTGCGAGCGTGCGTGCACAATGCTACAGTACATCATGAGCCACTTTGAAGTCGAGAAAAATGAGACGCAGAGGAAATGAAACAATAAGGGATGACGGAGATGATGGAGGGACACTGAAGGAGGAATGAAAGGAAGGAATGTGTTTACCTCTCTCTGTGTCCAAGGAAGCAAGGGAGGAAGGGAAGCCAGTTAGTAGAAATAAGAGCGTTTTTTTTTTGGTTTGTTTTTTTTAATTATACCAGAGGCAAAGAGGTGGCAAACAGGCACTCGTACAAACACGAACACAATAACATATTCTGCCATCTTCTTTGCTCTGACAGAACTACTTCCCAGAAAACTTCCAAGAGCAGTGCAGAAAATGTGTGTCGGTTGAAGGGTTGCGGCACAGGTCAAAGCAGCAATGCAGGTATTTGTTATGCATACCTAATATTTTACCCTGAGGTAAAATATAAAACAACTGACCGAATTTGAATAAGGTCTTAAGGAAAACAGAGTAATAGCAGGACAGAGAGATGTTCTGGATGGCAGCAATTAGCTTTAATTGGCTGCCAATGGTTTGTGTTTCCTAAAAGAAATAAAAGGAAATAGACTGGGAGTTTCAAAAAGCCAGATAAAAAAAGTAGTTACTGAGAGGGGGAGTGAGTTAGAGTGAGGAATATAACGGGGGAAAAGTGAAATACTGGGAGAGGAAATTGGAAGTGAACAGCAACAATGTACACGATAAAGATAAAAGCGGAGAAACGGGGGAAGGATAAAAGGCCCAGATGAAGAGTGAAGATAAAAGTCAGTTAAAGAGGGGGAGAGGGGAAAGGGAGAGGGGGGGAGGGGGTTATATCTCATTTCAAATATAATCTTAGCATCATGCAGACGCCCCTGAAAATGTCAAGGTTGCTGTGGGAATCTGTAATCTCTATGGCGATAATGAGTTTCATGGCACATGGGGAGGGGGGTACAGTTCCTTTAATGACACAACCGATCCAATCTTTAGAGGGTACAAGAGTGTGTGTGACAGAGAAACTCCTCAACCAGGTTTCAAATTCCATAGTATATCATATCTTTAAAACAGTTTAATGCCCAATTAAATAAATAAAAAATAAATGCAAAATGGGCGAAGATGTAAAGCAATTTCCTGCAAACAGCTAATGCTATTTTAGCAGTCCCACACACATATCGTAACTGTGGAGTGAAATTTGGATACACATTTTCGGCAATGAATAAAAATGTTTTAGTCATGCACATTTCATTGTTTTGAGTTTCTCTGCATTGCAAACAACTACTTTTTTTTTTTTTTACCACGTAATGTACTTGTAATTAGCCATTCACATTTACCCCCCCCCCAAAATCTGATTTTTACGCTCCACCTGAGTTCCTGTAAAATTGTGACGTTCACACCTCACACTGGCACAAACTGCTCAGCGACATCCCTTACGGACTGAGGCCTGATCACGCAACTCATCTTTCTGTTTCTGCTACTTTAGAATAAAACAAAACATCAGAAGTTATGGCTCCAAAAGTAAGATGAAGGTATATAAATATACTCACAGCTGTTTGTTTTCCTATTTTGGCAGGTAATCCTGCGCACGGGAGCGTCTGTGGAGACTTACACCATCTATTCCTGGTGATACTGCAGGCGTGCACACACTCCTCAACCTGTCTGCTCCACACCCAGTGAGCACTAACCATACCTCCCCCTCTGGCAGCTTCATCCCCCTCTCTCCCTCTCTCCCTCTCTCCTGCCAAAACCCCCCTTTCCTCCCTTCCTCATCCCCTCCCTCCAACCTCTTCCTCCCTCTGCTGCAGCTGAGATATTCCCACTGTTCCGACTCTCCTTCCATATGTAGATGTGGATGGTAGAAATAAACTCGGGAAAAACACACATTCCTTTGATCTGACAGGGTGATCTTATAAATATACTGTAACATACGCCGATGCGTGTGTGTGTGTGTGTGTGTGTGCGTGTGTGTAAATGAGAGAAGAGAGAGATCCCTGAGGAAACAGAATTCTGCATATGCCAAGAGCTTTTAGCCTTGCCTCGTTCCGTGTGTGTGTGTGTGTGTGTGTGTGTACATATGCAGGCACATGCCGGCTGGAATTATATATACAGCAGCTACCGACCTCTCCAGCCCACATCACCCGGCTGTGCCTGTTAACCTACATTTTAATTTCTTTGCGTGCATTCAGCAGCAGTGCAGAGCGCCCTTCGCTGGTCGCCCGGCAGCACCACCACACGGTGTTTGTGAATTTGCCTTTGAGCTAAGCTGAGGTGAAAGCAAAGGGACAGATAGTCACCCGGGGATTTGTGGTGAAGCAGAATGAAGGCCATTCTCCCACTCATCCGCTCCTTTGTACTGATGAATTAATCTTTCATTAGCATGCCTCCATCATCAATCATTAACCCCTCTCCTCTGCCTGTCACCACACCACCCGTCTGCTGCACTCAATTGTTACCCTGACCTTTTACAAAACGTGCGATGTACCATTGACTTAATTTAAATTGATGACTAATCTATCAATTAGAGTTCTCGAAAAGTTAAACCTGAACAACAAAGGCCTCAATGACTCATGACCCAGCTGACTGGTTAATAGCACTCTCAGAATATTTAATATTTGGACCGCAGAAATGTTAAAGATCATTTAGGGCACGGCATGCATTCTGCGAAAACTACAACGTGACATCTTACACACTCATGATTAAGCATGAAGACAAAGCAAAAGGGGTTGAATCAATATTTAAAAAGGAGAAAGAAGAAGAAGAAAAAAGCAATGTGGTTGCCACGATGACTAACCTGCCATTGTCCCGGCCAACACCCCAGACCCGGATACTTGCGATAGGCTGAGAGTGAAGCACACTGCGGTCCATGGGGTCGACCAGGTTCAACATATTATTCTCCAGCACCAGGTACATGTCCTTCCCCTGCGCGCGCACACACACACACACACACACACACACACACACAAATTCTTCAGATCTCATCACAAAAACATGCAATCCTTATTTCCTGCAGCTCGAAACATTGAACAAGAAAAAAGGTAGTCATTTAAAAAGGTCAGGTGCTTTCTATTACTTGCCTAAAAAAAACTATATTTGCTTGCGTGTGCATGTGTGGTGTTAGGCGTGTGTGTTTTGTCTCTCTCTAAATAATACAACCTTAAAAAGAGGGGGTGGGAGATGAAAGGTTATTGAAGAAGGATGAAGCTCTCTCTCTCTCTCTGTCCTGTCGCTTCACATTAAACACCACCGCAGAGAGAGGGAAAGACTTCAGAACATTGCTCCACTTTCCTCTCTTCATTCTTCCCTCCTCCCTCCATCTTTTGAGATACATTGCAGGAGACCGTTGCCCTGGCTAACTTCTGTTTCTCTTTACTTTGCTCCGCCTTCACATTTGAATTGATCTTCTGGCTTTCTTCAAGCACTCCTCCTCTCGTTAAAAACGTGTCACCTTTTATTTTACGGCCAAAACTAAAACACATCAACACACACACACACACATACAATGTGACTACACTCTTTTCCTCACCTCTCCCCAGATGCCGACGGTGTCTCGGATGTCATTCTTGCAGTAGGAAAGCTGTCGGATGCAGTTGTTAACAGCAACGCTGCTCTTTCCAGGAGCCAAGTCCTCCTCAGCCATTTCCACCCATCCCAGAGATCGCACTGCAAAGCACTGGAAGACACACGAAGCCATGACGCCGTTACACGTGCAGCACCGTCTTTGCAGACATATTAAAACTTTTTTGCACAGTGACCAGCAGGTTTTTGTTTTAGGCTTTAATAAGCCTTAAAAGGTCTTTTTTTTTTTTTTTTGCAAAACTTTAACGGTTCTAACGGTAACGGCAAACAATTTGAAGGAAACACAAAGACGAAAACATATATAAACAGATGAGGAGAGCAAAATATGTTGCTAGACAAGAAGAGACCGAGAGAGGAGAGACCCATCCATCTGTCCTCATCAAGTATTCATTTGATTTCAGCAGTCCATTCAGAAAGTACTTTGCAGTCTACAGAGATCCATGATGAAAGAGGTCAAAGAAGGAAAGACAGACGGCAAACGAAGTGAGTCACTATCACACGAACCACTGGCATCACGTGTGGATCAAATGCTCATATCCAACAGATTGAAGTATGCATGCACATGTACATGCATGAAGCATGTTTGTCTCGTGTGAGTAGTAGTAGGACATTTATCGTCTGCACTGCTCTTTTTGAACACACACACACAAACGTGTCAAAGTTGGCGTGTCGTACGGCACGGCATACAGAAGCGCCATGTACTCAGTGTGGGGAGGTTTACACTGCTGACTCTGACACTGTGCTGATTGCACACACACAGTAAGCCCCACAGCGCCTCTCCCTGTGCAGCCAGGAGTCTGAGGAAAGCTGTGTACCAATCCAGACCAGCAGGTGGTAGCAGCTACATGACACATAGTAAACTGTCCATGGTGTCACAACAAACCAATAGCTTAAAATAATGTCACTTTATAAAGGGATGGTAGGATTTTATTAACAAAACTGCTTATAAAAAAACACACACATGTATTACTAACTTAAATATTAGCATAAAGGCTTTTATACTAATATTTTTGGGTAGTAAAATGGCTCCTGTGTGTGTACTGCAGTTATCTGTTCAGTTTTTTAGACTTTGATAGATGGACATTTTTGTGGAGTGAGGCCTTGCTTGTACCTAACTCCTTTAATAATTGGTAGAAAGGGACCGTTCCAATCTTGATACCACAGTGGGCTATTTGCTGTGTGTGTGTGTTTGTGTTACAGACCAGATGCCCTCACTGTGTTTGTGTCTGGTATTCATCAGAATGTCACCATTGCTAAGGATTGTGAATTTTTGCCAGACAAACAAACTGAGGGAAAAAGACACTAGACAGCCAAATCAGCACCACGTCATCGAGCTGAATGTTTGCTCTAATCTGCGATTCTTTTCCATCTATTCAGCTCTTGGTTGGGAACGCCACATACACCTTGGATGTATTTTAGCATTCGTGCAACCTTCTGCAGTTTGTGACAGAGTGCAATGACTCTGTATCAGATCAGATAAATAATTAATCATTTTTCCAGTTTAATTAGTTTGCTTAGAAATGTATTTATTCCTTGCGCTGACATTTGCTGGTATCCGCTGAATTGGCATGGCATTCTACTCACTAATGTTTTATTGAACCTAACTCCGTGATTAAAAACTTTAAATGCCTCATTTGAATTTCTGCTTTAAATGCTTAAGAGGCCTTGTTAATTATTGCACCAATGTGCAGCTTTAAACTGTACTTCTCAGTCTCTCCACTTGGGGGCAGTATTGTTTAGATATCGCTTCACGGAGACGGGAGCACAGACGGTGATGAACTCAAACACCACCAGTAAACAAACAGGCTTAGGACATAAACAGACTAAAACATACAAACAGAATCATTTCAAAGCAAGAAGCCACGTGTGCTAGGAAAGTTGGGTGTATTCTACAGTAGTACAGTATTTTAAAATAGTATAGATACAGAACAATGCGATTTATGATTTGTCTAAAAACCACAGATTATGAAGATTGACATGCATCGTGCAGGCTTTTCCCTGAATTCAAGTTCATAAAATGACTCCTTACCTTAGTTTCTGGGTTAACACTGTTGACACTGTTGGACTCTTCTTCTTCCGCCGATGGACGGTTCCTGAACAAAAAAAAAGGTTGAAAATGTAAAAATGTAGAATGTAGTTATACGATTAGCAGTGTGTTATTATTACCATTGCAACTATTAGCTGCTTTACAAATAATGTTTTTGTCCTGCTTGTGAAGGCTACAGGCAGTCATCACACTAATAGAGAACATTTCCTGAGTAGAAGAACTAACATCCTGCTTTGTCTGACCTCATTAAATCTATCACTGATTAAGTACAAGATTAAAGAAACAGACAGAGATGTAGTTACGTAGCAAGACAAAGAAAGGGAAATATGTCTGATAACTAATTGCAACTCTGGTGGCTTGCAGCGATTTATGCACAGAGGTTTATATTAACAGATTTTTGTGTTTGTTCGTGTGTGTGGGTTGCGTCTGTGCAGGTAGTTCACCTCAGCTTGAGTGATGCGTAGCGAAGCGTAGCACCCTCAAACTCCTTCAGGCTGGGGTCAGGGTTCACCGTGGCTGCCTGCAGGTCCTGGCGCACACAGGGAATATTATCAGATTGCAAAATGACACCAAAATCAAACCCACATTTTTGACGAAAAGGCAACCTCCCTAAAGCCCCTTTCACACATGTAACCTGTAGTACCGTCTGCCAAAAATGTCTGGTTTTGTCAGTTTTGTCATTCGCACACAGGTTTCCAAGATAAAGAAACACTCATTCAAGTCTGATCCCACGGGACATAACAACTCCAGGCAGATAGCAGCCTTGTCATCGTTTTATTTTTAGGTTCTTTGTAGTTGCGTGGTAATGCAGTTGAAAGTAATCCAGATGTATTTTTGATTGATTTCATATTTGAAACCTTTTATTCATGCAAGAGGATATCGAATTCGCATTTTGTTCACTTATTGTTCGCCTTTTAGGTTTCATTTTTGTGACAACATTGCTTGTGAATGCAGCGCTGTGCTTTTGTTGCAACTAGAGCTGTGGTAGATGTCCAGAAATCTTACTGCCTGAGTACCTTAAACAAAAGCTAAATGGGCTCCTGTTCCACCTAAAACCGATATGTATAACTGCCATAATATTCACACATACAGGGCATGTGGGAGAGGGGCTGGAAAGACACAAAGCTGGCAGAAACCAAATGTAAATCTTTTGACCCCACACAGTATATGCCAGCATGCATCCTGTGGGAGGAATGGCCTTGCTGGATGGAGAAATGGCGTCGGTGTGTTATGTGTAATGGGGCATGCTGCATCAAGGGAAGAAAGTTAACATATAGCATGTGCACAAACACATTCAGATCTGTGCCAGTAGGAAGAAGAGATGACAACATTTTAGCCACAAAAGTAAGGAAAGAAACAACCAGTATAAGTGTGTGGTGCTGCAGCCAAATAACAGATGTTTTTCATATCAGGCATGACGAAATGCTGTGGTCGGTGCAGTTCCATTTATGTTGAATCATCAGCCACACATGCTTTTGCCCAGGCGGTGAATTTCTAGCACATAATGCATAAATGCACACACTCAAAGTGTGGGTGAGGACAGACCGAGAACAAGACTCAGTGACGTTGAGTGCATTATACTTGCCTTCCACACTTCACTATCAATCTTTCCGCCAAAATTACTCCACACCTGTTTCTACACACAGCGTTTCAAAACACAAACACACGTATACACAAAGTGGTGGGGCAAAGATTGGGGGTCAAAGGTGGGAAGGGAGCGAGGGAAGAAAGACAGAAGAAGGCTGTTAGCTAACTACTTCACTCCACGCCGAGTGCCTGTTGCAATAAGGAGCAAATCAGCAAAACATTTCTGAAATGAAAAGCTGTCAATCAAAATGTTTTCTAAAAATGTTTCTTGCTCCTATTGAACATTCACCTCTCTACTGAGAATCTACTGATTCTTGATTAGTAGAATATGAACAATACAGGCTTAGAGTAGTCATTTGGACAGTGACACTTTTTCTAGATGGATCTGAGACGTTTAGCTTTCACTTTTCATTCTGACAAATAAAAAGTAATCCAGTTATATGCCATACAGCAAACATATGAGAAATGTATGAGTACCACTATAACCAAGATAGAAAGCCACTCATGAAGAAGTACCAGTAAAGACAAAATATCAATCACAAGACAATAACACAGAAATACTAGATTACAGTAGTATGTCAATTTAAAGTTTTAAACGATAAACATGTAAGAGGACTTAGTGTGACGTTGTGACGTTATGCACATATTGCACTTTATGTTGCACAAGAAAAAACTGTCTTTGTCCATGAACGCACACAAACAGTGAGGTTCCAAGTCTTTTATTGTGTCCTGCGTGTGATGTGTACAGAGCCAAACCAGAAGAAAACACGTCGCTGTCCAAATACGTTTTGATTGCACTGTGTGTGACACAACTAGACATCCATACACAGTAATAAACACATACAGATGCTGAAAGTATCATTTCTTCTCGTCACGTTAATGCACAGAATTAACAATAATAAGCCCAACTCAAGGCCATTGAGCTGAAAGAGAACCAGAAGAGTGGCTGCTAACAGAACTGAAGGGCGCAGGCCGTGGGAACGTTGTTAAAGTATCGTACCTTGTCCTCATCTTCGAGATGCTGAGAACGAAACTCTGGATCAGGCATCCCCTGCAGAGACGTGGAACGAGGCTAAGGAGAGAAAGAGAGGGAGGCAAAGAGAGATGAAGCATTAAAAATGATTGCATAGTGAGAATTCATCCACCCTGTTAGTCTGTCTGCCATTTTGGCTCTTGTGTCACTGTCCAACAGTGGAGTAGTCTGCAGGGCAGTCGCTCCAGATAGATGTGCCAGGATCTCCTTCTGGCACGTCTATCTGTCAACATCAGTCCATTCTCACTGGATCAATATTGTATCCACACCAAGCTCCTCTCTATCAATCTCCTTCCCTCGCTCCGTATCCTTCCATCATTCTGCATGATTCACTGATTGATTGTCTCAGTATTCCTGCATTCTGCTGCTCAACTGCAGTATCGATGGTCTCGCTCTCTACACCGGCTGTCTTGTTGCATATTTCTGTCAATCCTCCGCTAATCTCAGTCAGGACTACAAAAAAAAAATAACTGATCAGACAGATTCACTGTCCTGTCTAAAAATGTCCGTGTGGAGGCTTAAAGTGAATTCGTACAAAATGTGAAGAAGACCACAGACGGTACAATGAAGCAGAAAAAAAAATGGTTACTTACAAAGTAGCAGCTGTTGACAAATCCACATGTGGTGAGGGTGGGCTCGTGAGTGGAGAGAGGCTCCACTGAGCTGTCAGAGGTGGTGCTGCCCGATCGGGTTGACGCTCTGAAGAAGACCTCGGCCTGGCACGACTACATGCATACACACACAAAAGGACTTAGGAAGGTACGATCTATTGGAGGACTGTTGTATTAAACTGCATTAGTTTTAGCTAGGTGCCCAAGTGCCATCAGTATTCTTAACTCAATAAAGTGAGTGGCTAGATCTAAGCCACAGTGATTCACATGAACTGTTTTAATGTGTAATATGACCCTTTTCTCTGTATTTGCTTTTACTGACTGCTCGTCTGTTTTTTTGAAGCCGTCGTTTCTTTTGTTTGATGAACTAACACAAATTACAACCTGGCGGACAAAAAAGATTCAGTGTATTGTAGGTGTACTTTAATAAGGTGGCAAACTGAATGCATAATATCCACACGTGGTATTACCGCCGCTCTCATATTCATTTTCTGCTGTGCGCAATTCTGCTGATCTATGCCCATTAGAAGCCTCAAATAAACATATTCGTTTTACAAACATGCTACTTCCAATAGTAATAATGATGACCATAATGACTAACAGTTCTAAAAACACAATCTAGACTAATGAGGATTTTAATTGTTTTAATAAATTGCATTGCAGTCACAAGAAAATAATAGTTATTTATATATTTGCTTGACTTAATTCTTTTTTTTTTAGATTTGTGTTTTTCCCCCATTGTTCCCAGTCATCTCTTTACATTGTTGATGGATTGCCTTCAGACCAGAAAGACTAACAAACTGTTTGCCATCACGTCAACCCCCTTTGAGTGATCACAGTTAATATATCACATGTCAGTTTATTCTTCCGTCTCTCACCTCGTGGTCAGGAGTGGGTGAGGGGCTGAGTGAGCCCAGGGAGTGTTTACGTGGCGAGGAGGCTGTGTGGTCGCCCGTGGCCTGGGACTCCGTCTGTCCAGGGGGTGCTGGGCGGGTGGCAGGCCTCTCCCACTGGGTGGTGCCTGTAGGAATGTGCCAGTAGTAGATACCGGCCATGTCTGTGATCTTCTTCCATCCTGGAGGCAGGTCAGGGTCTGTCTGGAATGACTGCTCACTCCAGATATCTGGTGAAAAAACACAAATATTAGGATGGTTAATTGCAGGGGAAAAAAGTGCAAATTCATTTAACTGACAGACCTCATATATTTTGATTGCAAATGCATGTATAAGCAGAGCTCTGTGGAGGCACACAAACATACATTTTTCTTCCATGTGATCAAATTGGCCTCTGTTAAATGGAAGTGAACCCTGTCACACTCACACACTGAACGATATGAACAGCTGACTGGGATTACTCAGCATCTGCTGCAGCTGTCATTTCACAAGCCGCGTCTCTCCTCACACAACAACCGAGTGAAACTTGTTCAGCGCTGTTGTTGTATTTGTGCCACACACCCACACACATACCTTCGAAATGTTTTTAAACAAAACACAGGCAAATAACAACTCCCAAATATTCACAGAAACACACACAGAGACACTGGCATTCATCTCACATTTAGAACAGTCCAAAATACAGTATACAGTCTTATGCAGCTCCAATGAGCAACTCAAAGAAGAATTTAAATGTATGTATTAGGATTTATTTGACACTTCACACAAATGACGACTAATTTGTAATTGTATTAAGTTCTGTTCTGAATCCAGCGTCAAACAAATCTGCCCTCCATGGATGATGATGATCCATTATGGATTCTTTATTTTTATTACATTTTTTTTATTTAATCAGCTCATAAATCAGAAGTTATGTGATTAAAAACAAGATTTATGATCTACAAATGGGTGGATTACCAGCAGCCTGTAATGATGCCACAGGCCAGATTGTCTCAAATATTTATGCCAACATGAGCAAAAGAAAACAAAACAACAACTCCCCCTGCTACAAAAACAAGAAATACTTTCTATGGAAAGCACTCAGATAGAGGCCAAAGAGACTTCTCTGGATGACCACTAACATCAAAAGAAATCAAAACAGTGGAAAGGGAAATTATTTCAGGAGGCTAAAGAAACAATGCCAGGCAAAAAATGACGGGCAACATCATTTTTACCATTTCTTTTTCAAGATCAATATGTATCAGGTCTGCAGGAGATGTTGCTTTCAATAATTCAGCCTCCCGTCTGAATGTGACATCAACTCTTCTTTTTCTGTACATTACAAAATCAATTACACATTGCCTGTGATGGCAATGAAAACATTAATGTTGCAAACTAAATTTATACTGTTTTACTCACTTTTCACATTTACTTATTATACATCTAGAATAAACACAACTATTAACCTTATACAAAACTTTACATAACTGCAAATATTAGCTCTGGCCTAAAAAGCACACGGCACTGACTGATATTCCAAAACACACTGAGGGTTGATTCATTTAAATACTCCTCAGTATGAATTCACAGAAAATGTAAACTTCCCAAACAGAACCGAACACAGCAACAGCATAAAGAAGGCTGTTACCATCATTTATTTGACAGTGACAGACTGCAGCGGAAATATGGCATTTACCTTGAAAACACACACACACACACACACACACGGTTTCTTCTCACACTCTTGTACTACATGTCATCTCATCTGAAGGTTGCAGTCCCCTGGCAGTCAAGTCAGCTGAAGCGCACGCACACACACACACACACACACACACACACACACACACACACACACAC
>CALSCE010010695.1:10786483-10806503 GCA_943593645.1 Bovichtus variegatus
ACACACACACACACACACACACACACACACACACACACACACACACATTACTGTATAATGCATTCAAGACTTGGACGTGGACAGTTCTTACCAACACACAACCACTATGAGTTGTGGAGAGAAATATAATAAGCATAGCTAGAAGGAACCATAACATTCCACTTATCCCTGGCTGAGGGGCTGGAAAGACACCTGGAATGATTTTGAGGGATAAAATCGTAACAGCTGAAAGAAATGTTATCCCATCACATGGATCTGAGCTCAACAGCTGACACTGTCTATTGCAAAGACATAATTCAAATGAGTAGTAATCAATCTCCCTCAATTCATAGATCTAATACATTACATCATTAAAAGATCTAATAAATTACATCATTTAAAGATCTAATCAATTATTATTACACAATCCCGTGCACCACAGCTGCAGGGGTAAAGGCAAAAGTGTGCTGATGACTGCAAGAACATTCAGACATTTGAGTGCATCATGATCAAACCATCAGGGTTTGGTAATCAGGCAAATCCTCAAATGGCAATAGCAGTCAGTGTTATTGGCCCAGACACTGAAACTGATACGTGTGTTGTTTTGAATGCAGCATTTGTGGATTTCCTCTTCACTAATTCCTCTCATTTGTCTGCACAATGACAGTATTAAATGCATATTTTACAGATATAAAGTCCTCAACTCCCAGCATGAGCAGTAAACCCAACTCCTTGAATAACCATAAACCTTGGAGATATTTCATTCTTTTTCTTAAATGTCAATGAACACACATAACAACTGACATTTGCACATTTTTAGGGACATCTTGTGCTAGTGCACACATACAGCAGCCGTCTTTGACAAACACAACACGTGTTTTCCACACGATTTGGACTTCATGTACTGTATATTGCGATATACATGAAGGTCATAAAGCTTGTACCAGTTGTGGTGTGTGTTGTGATTCATATGAAAGAAATTCAGAAAGGATTGCTTCTAATGGCATTTGTATGATTCAACTGCGGCGAAGGAACACAACCGATCAAAGCCGAGGAGTCTCCAACACAGCGTTATCACTGCTCGAGAACGACACCAATACTCTAAAATATGTTTCTGAATGCATTTGAGAGCGAGAAATGGGCAATACAGTAACATAATCTTGATTCACATTTGATCGGCACTGCCTAGTTTGACAGTTTGATTGGAGTTAACAAGCAGTGATGGACACTGCGTTAGAAACTCCTCCGCTCTGATTGGTTGTTTTCATTCGGTCGCGCTGGAATCTTCCAGATGTCATTATTAGCACTGGAGGGAGGCAGTGAAACATATTTTTTCCACATATAATCTGTCTCATGCACTACTGTCAGTATACAGTGACAGTTTCAACAAATGGGACAAAAAGTTACTTTTATTAAAAGTTACCAACTGCACCATGCATACTGTTTTTCCCCAACTTGCAAAAATGGCCACTTAATCTCCAGGTTTACATAACCTTTATATTTTTACAGGTTTATGTAACTACTCAAAGTTATGAATAGTGCATACTTCTATGAGTGCTGAATCACTTGACTAGTGCAGGTAAATCTATCCAACATACTGAAGAACACTTGACCTGCCACAGTAACAGTCTTACTGAGCCCATACCGTTTATTGACACAATAGACCAACAGCATCTGGTTTGTCTGGCAACAAACACTAGGTGTTACACAGACGGTGGTAAAAAGAAAAAAGGTAAACCATCAGAAGAGCAGCTGTATAATTTTGACCTGGAACCAGCTGTGTGTAGTATAATGTAGTTTCTCTAATGGTTTAAGCAGTGGCTACAAGAGAGATATCATGTCAGAAGTCTTTAAGTCTTTAAGTCTTTAAGAATCACTGATGTTGTGAAAAGGCACAACTGACAGAGGAATAAAAAACTAAAGCGCTTAAGTATGAAAACTGCCAAGGACAGAGGCAAGGAAAGAAAGATGATGTATAAAGTGATTCAGAAAATAGCAATGAAAAAAGTTGCATTTGGGGATTAAAATTACAAGGCATGCTCGGTTCCTTGAGTCCTGCTGCAACAAGTCTGCATACCTGGGAACATGTGTGTTTGTGTGTGCCAGATTTTATTTGTATGAAAGTGTGTCCTACCCTAAAAACTTATTACTCATTTCCCATGACATGTTGCTGCTGACCTGGCATTACAGGTTGGATGAGGAATGCCTAATCGAGGTTACTAACCTACCCTTAGTACAAGAGTCATTGTAAGTGATAAGGGTGTTTATGGGTGTTCAAAGTCATATTAACTAAACAGTATATATAATGTTTGGAATCGGAGAGCATTTTATACACAGTCTTCAACCTCGACAGTCAATTCATCAGACTTTACTCAGCTCCCTCTGGAGTCACAGGAGCCTTTATACAACTGTTTCCATATATGCAGTAGTACTCGCCGAGATCTTTCAACACACTTTGATGTGTAAAATCGGTTGAGGTGCCCTTTTAAGTTACCACTTTAACCTCATAGTGATGGTTTCACTGCAAGCCCAGTGTGCTGGAGTAGAGCCAAAACAACAGAATGTGTTACCGTCCAAACACTAACTACAGACCGCTCTAAAGTTGCCATAACGTTTCTTTTTCCTGCAGACAGATGCACAATGTAAAGTTTCTACATGTGGGTGGGGCTACAGTTCAGCAGCAAGTATGCACTAAAAATGTTACTTTCAACGACGCCAACTACATCTGGCCTCAAATTGCATGGGATGACAGCGATCGAAGGGCCTGGTTTGGGCCTCAGCGGCCAAGAAGGGCTCCCTGCAGTCCTCTGCTGCAGACGAGGGGGTCTGCGCATAATTACAGGGCTCCTCTGTGGGCAGGGCAGCATTGGCCCTGACAAAACACAGAGTCAAACACTCATTCACAAACATACACATGAATAGTAAATATGAGGGTGAACCTTCCACATGGACTCACTTGTAAACAGTTAAATGCACGGCAAAAACACAGACGGACAGACAGGCCCACTATGATAAAGACACACACTTAAAGCAACACACACACACACACACACACACACACACACACACACAGACAAACATACACACACAGAGACAAACACACACATTGGGAAGGGTTGGTAATAAGATCTAGGATGTGTCACAGCACGACAGTGACCTTTGACTCCTGACCCACGGGCCATCCCACCGAGTGTGTGCTGTTGCATGTGTGTGTTGCAAGTGTGGTGTAGTGTTAAGTATGTTGGGGGGTCTGACTCCACCAAGAATGAAGGTAGCAGCTGCAAACACTCCACACGCCGCTCTCTCTTTCCTTTTTACGTGTGTGCTGTGTGTAACCACTGGCGTTGACCAGACTCTGGACTGAGCGAGACAGAGACGGATTGCTTTTAAATTCATATGCCAAATGGATGCCTTCCAACATTTTGATAGGCCTCTCATCCCTCCTTCCTGCCCTTCCCTCTCAAGGTTTCTCGCCATCCTAGTTCCTCTTCTAATCCCACTTGACTTTTACCTCTTTCCTTTATCCCATTTTCTTGCCCATTTCCTCCACCCTTCCTCTTCCTCTCCAAGCCTCCAATAAATTCATCTTCTACATCTAACCCCCCCTCCCCTCCACCTCCCCTTTCCTTTGTCTAGAAGAGAATTGCTGTCTTTTCTTATTAAAAGGGAAGAAGGTCTGTAAACTCTCATAAAACCACTCGTTTCTCGCCACAATCCTGATTTACAGCCACTCTTCCCCTCCTGTTCTCGTCTCCCCCTCTGCTCCTCAGAAACCCCATCTGTTACCAAAAAAGACTGACAAGACAGCAAAACTGCCGCAGTTAAAAGAAGGGCCATCTAAAACAAAATGGATGGATTCATGTCAACAAGGCAAGGCATGCAGAATAGAAAATGCAACTGTGTTTTTTTTTTTCTCACTTTTGGATCAGGACATGAATGCGTAAGCCAGCTGTAAAGTAGCAGGCAATGTTCCCAGATCTTTCAGGGCTTTATTTTCATTGGCTGCAGAGTGGGCCGGATCCTTATTTAGCTGCAGACTACTTCACTACAGGGCTGAGAAGTTAGCAACACTGCTAGTGCTAACCAAAGACATATTACCATCGCTGGATAGCGCTTCACATTCCAACCACTATGTCTATACAGTCTATTATAAAATCTATACTAACGCAGGCTAAAACTTTGTTTTTTATTATTCTGCTTCCAAACTCCTGAGCAAACTAAAAGGAGAGCATATTTAGCTCCCTGTATTAATCACAATTGATTTTTAAGCCCTTTTGATTGTAGGCTACATTAAGCTATAAATGTCTTAGGACCAGCCTTTATAGCAGACTCCCTATTGTTTTATGTGCCTATTGGCCAATAGCAGTGTTATTTTTGGTGATCAGAGCCACAGTCATAAGAAAAGTGGTGATGCAGCATTTTCAATTATACTTCAAAATGATGGAATAAAGTCCTAAAATGATATTAGGAAGGAAACTTCAGCTGTAGTTTTTAACTTTTTTAAAACATGTCTAATTTTGTTAGCTTTCTATTAGTTGTTGAACTGGTTCTGTGTACCTCTATGTATTACGGTCTCCTTTCTATTTAACGAAAATTACGACCATTATCTTGTTTCGGTTTCTGCTTTTTGTAACGCGCTTTGAGCTACTACCTTCATTGAGAGGTTCTTATATGTTTATTAAGATTATTCTTAGTAATCTAATACGAATATCAAGTCATTTTCTGAATTTATCAGGCTGTTCTATTATTTGCCTTTACCCACTCAGTCATTACAACCACATTACTGATGATTATTTATCAAAAATCACTATGTGTAAATATTTTGTGAACGCACCAATGGTCAACCCTACAATATTGTCATGGAGGTATTTGGTAGAAAACATTGTGATATATGATTTTCTCCTTATGGCCCAGCCCTCGTGTGTGTATGTGCCTATATGTGTGTGTGTCCACGAAAAATAAGGAAGCAGGGAAGGAAACAATCGCCATCCACAGAATCTGGTTGCAGAATAACAGTGGAAGGGTAGAACAGCAAGGAGGCCCAGTTTGTGTGTGTGCGTGCAAGTGTGTGTATGTGTGTGTGTACGTTTGTGTACATCCTTTTATTGTCAACAACGGGAAATAACAGAGACAAAGTAACACTATGACTGAGACTGCAGCCTCAACAAACAATCTTGTGTACAGACAAACAAACACACACACACGCACACACACACACACACACACACACACACACACGCACACTCAGGCATTGCTTGCAGAGAGAGCGCTGTAGTTTGAGCGTGCTCCCATGGCCATACATCGTCCTTGCAGCAGCAGTATATAGTGAGTGTGAAGGACAGACAGAAATAGCTCCACTATAATTCCACTTGTATAGACAAAGAGTTTACACTACAGACACCCAGAGACTTACAGAGTCTCCATGGTTGTTATGTGTGTGAATTTATGAATGTCTCAATGTACTGTATACATACATCTAAAAAGCTATCATTTTCTGCTGCCCTGGTTTCCATGGGCGTGAGAATGAGAGACAAAAAGACCACAAAAGAAAGGAAAGCAGTGAGGAATTTTCAGGGTGTGCCAAAGAATCTCAGGCATGTCTCTTTTTTGGGTGGGTGGGTGGGTGGTTCAGGGCGACTGGGGGCAAAAAGACTAATTGGTCAAGAAAAGGAGCGGACAACACACATGTGAGCACATGTTTGCACAAGCTCCATTCACTGACCCTGAGCAAACCAAGGGCCGCAACAATGAAATACAAACAAGGTGAGAGTGAGCGGCCTATACATATTGATTGCATTCATTAAAACACAAATGTGTCACCTGCGACCCATACAAAGTTACTTACAAAGTTACTACATTTATCTGCAACAATCTTAACCCTTGCCGGATTGTGACACAGGACGTTTTCAGAGTAAAAGGCAGAGCAGCTATAGCACACACGGATTATCCTGATGAATTAGCTCCAGCTAACAAAGCAAAAACACTACCAGGGGGTGACTGAGGTTAAAGGGTTTCGTAACAGACTCAGAAATCTCAACACGCATACGTTCACAGACTTTGAAATCCTGTGACGTGGAAAAGAAACATTTCAGAAACAGAAGCTAAGAGACGATTTCCTGGATTTGGGGAAACTTGGGAGCGAGTTTGGCTAACCCCTCCCCCCCTCCCCCCGTTCCCAGATACCCCCCTCTCTTCCTCCCTGCTTCACCCAGCCCCTCTTTCCTGTGGGTGAGGGGAGGTCGAGGGAGAAAGAGTACACCACGAACACACTGACACCAACATAAACACACTGAGAAGAGGGAAGTCCCATTTCAGCCCTCAAAGCCCGCTGCCACGGTGGGACACACATGAGCCAGTCGTGCAGCCTGCGCGACTTCGCCGTAATGAGACCACAGCTCTTTCCTGGACGCGATGTCGAAGGCAACAAGCTGTGCCAGGAGTAGAGTCAGAGAACAACAAGTAGAGCCACGTCTGTATTTTAATGTGTCATGTGCTTTTGGTTCCTGCTTTTTCTTATCTATAAATACTACATTTTTATAAAGACTCAATATTATTACCGATGTTTTTCTTCAATAAACCTCATATATATACACGAGAAACTGTCTGATATCACTCAGATCAATGAACCTTGCACAGCGGTCACCCCACACTAAACTCCTACAACAGCCTACACGAGTCTGGTGTTGTAAGAGTCACGGTTTAACGGCTCTGATCATCACAGATGTGAAAATATCAGATTTCCACAGAGTCGGAAAAATAAGAAGTCTGCGCCCTGGTCATAGCTCAGTTATTGAATCTAGCGTGACGCGGAGCATCTCTCGCTGCTGTAAGCACTGTTTGCTGAGAGTCAGTCACACCGGACAGTAGGGGAGGATGAGGGCGCTGAAGCAGCGAACAGAATCCATCAGACTTCACTATTCACATTATACTGAAAATGATTACTCGGGGGTTACTTGACTAAGGATTCCAATAATAGTGGAGCAGCCCAAACTATTCCTTATACAACAAAATGTATTTAGCGCACATTTAGCTCAATATTACATTGATTGGTATACCTGGAACAACTCAATAATATTAAAAAATGATCATGAGATTTTAAAAAGTTCATACTTACTGACTTAAAGTTCTGGTAGGCCATGTTGGACGATGTAAAAGGTTTTGACTTCTGACTGAGAACACCAAATGACACCGCTATGCACTTTAGCCGCTTGAGCTAACATTAGCTTCAAAGACTGGCAGGATGAGTTGCTTCACAAGTACGAAACTGCACGAGACAAATCGGAGCTTTCAAAAGTGATACGCTTTGAAAAAAAATAGGATGTGCTCCAAAGTTTATCTGGTAGGATCTGACTGCTGTTACCCACCAGCTGTCGTTTAAACATGATTATTAACGAGCAGGCTGCTAGCCAACTTTTCAAACGTCAAAATCATACAAGAGTGATGCGTGTGTAAACACAGCAGACACATGCCTGCATTAACCAAGACAACAGCCAACAGTTGCATTTTGTAATATCACCAACTGACTGACGTGCTGCTAATTGGCTACAGCTGAGAAAATGTGTTGGAAACATTTGTCAAGAAATGGTTTCCGAACTATTGCAGCTTGGTAAGGCATTGTCACTAATATAAGTTGAAATTAAAATAGTGAATCTAACAATTGTTCACCCCAACACACATCTTCTTTTAATGCACTGAACACCCAAACATCTCTTCACTTGTTATCCATACTTTAGGGTTCTATTTTTTTTTTACTATTAAACTGCAAGCTGTTATCGTTTTTTTTTTCCATCAGCAAAGATAGTTCTCTTAACGCGATTCATAGTGATTCTTATTAGAGCTTCTGCTTCTCTTTTGCTTGATATGCTCTCTTTTGTCTTTTTCAATAGCGATGGAGGCCAGCCATGTTTATTAAAAAAAAAAAAAACTCTCCCTTTCTCGGTGAAGACACACAGACAGACAGGCAGACAGACGAGCACTCGCACAAAAGGCCTGCCGGATCTAAGGCGAGGGCAGAAGCAGTTACGAGACTGTGGATCCTATATATAGCTGAGATGTGACAGGACATCCGAGAGGACAGGGAAGTCTAGACGCAAAAGACACAGCTCTTACTCAGATTCAGATGAGTCTAACACGGCCTTGTTATCTCATTTTTATTCTCTTTATTAGAAATCCTGTGGCAAGCTGTTCCATGGTAATGTCACAAGATTGCATTGATATCACAGCCTGGTCTGATTAGCTGGGAGTTTTTTGACTTATTAGCCAAATGACTATGTCAAAGAGAGCAAGACAGTAAGGAGAAGAGACATGGAAATGGGAGGGGACGGGGGAAAGGGTAACAGCGTAAGAAGAGATGTGAGGAAAGAAAACATATCAGAGAGAGAGACAGAGTGACTTATCAGAATAGGAATGTCCCGTCTCTGCCAAAGGAACCACAGACACCACTGCAATGATCGCTCCCTCTCCATAACTTTAAATCATCCCCACCCTCACTCTTGTCGTCTCTTCCACTCACACAATGGCCGTCTCTTTCTCTCTCCGTCTCTTTCCCTTCGAACCAATGGAAGTTGCCGTTGTTGTTTCCCCAACATTAGCAGAGCTGTCTTCTCTGAAAGGGCATTGGTTTTTGGACGGGGATGATAGAGCTAGCTGACCACGGCCGGTCGATCAGCATTGCACCGCCAATGTTTGAAACACACACACATACACACACATACACACACACACACACACACACACACACACACACACACAGGGCCATGGCTGCCTCTCCACTCGTGTTGCCAAGTCAGTGCAAAGCCAAGAGGCAAATTCCAGCACTGTGTGGTTTATCAAAGTTACACTGTTTAATTCATTTTAATTGTAGTCTACAAAACTAATAAAGTTTTTTTTTTTTTGCGTTATTGCCAATGTATGAATCACTGCATCACATGCCAACCACAGATGTTAACTTATTATTACTCCCACCACAGGATATGATGTAAATGCAAGGAACGTATCTGGTCAGGAATCCAAATCACCACAATGGCTGCAAAATGATTTAACATTCCTATCTCCTGTCATCCTGTGCATTCATCACACAGGAATGACTTTTATACAATTCACAGGCTCTGGCCTATTTGGTTAATTGAAAAAGGACTATTTCACACGGCAGATGCCATATATTTTGTGTGTTTTGATCACAAGATGAAATGTGTCAGGATCTGCGTGGTTGAGCTCTTCTGTTGTGGGAAACCCTGGTCAGTTTTACCATGGCAGGAAAAGTTAACTCAGTGCTTGAACATGTAGGGCTGCAACTAACAATTATTGTCATTATCAATTAGGCTAATCTGACGATTATTCTTGATCAATTTATCATTAAATGTAGCCTACATAACGTCAAAATATTGGGAAAAAACAGCAAGATGACATCTTCAGACTGTTTGTTTCGTCAAGCCAACAGTTCAAAACTCAAAGATATTCAGTTAACAATGATGGGAAACAAAGAAAAGCTTTCTTGAAAATTGCTTGTAAATTGACTGAAACAATTATTCAATCACCAAAATAGTTGCAAATACATTTTCTGTCAATCAGCTGATCTGCCCATTTTGCATTTGGATTTATTGCAACAGAGTCACCTAGAATATGAATATTTATTGTATACTAAATTCATCTACTGTCATATGAAATTCTTTCAGTTTTACAAAACTGAGATCAAACAAATATGTAGGAGTCATATAGTCTGAGCCTTTCTAACACATATGACACCATGATATATACTCAGTCTGTAGGGACTTGACTTGGCTTGGGCAGGGTCGCCGGTTCAAGAATGGACCAATGTTGGAGGCTGTTCAAATGTATATAAAGCTCCAGAGTTTAAATGTATGTAGTGTATGTGCATTGAGTACCAGGGTATTGATAATAATGCCAAGACCAACAAGCAATGTATCAATTAGTTGTCCCACCTTAACAAAAACAAAATCTTAGCAGTGCCAAATAAAGGTCAATTGAAGAAGTTGTAAACATAATGAAACATTACGGCCTTTTTCGAGCTTCAAAGTAAGTAAGGTAAATACGGTATAAACGAGTCCCAAGATAATTGAGAAAAATGCAACACAATGAGGGTTTATGCAAACCCAGTCTAATATGTTTCGGTAATGATTATTGTGAAATAAGCAAAAACATTATACTAATCACTAATCCTTGGCAGCATTACAGTGATGGCATGTAGGGCTGCAACTAACGATTATTTTCATTGTCTTGTTTGGTCTATGAAATGTCAGAAAATTGTGAAAAATGTCGATCAGTGATTCCCAAAGGCCAAGATCACATCTTCAAATGTCTAGTTTTGTCCACAACTCAAAGATATCCAATTTACTGGCATAGAGGAGTAAAGAAACCAGAAGCCTATTCACATTTAAGAAGCTGGAATCAGACCGATTAATCGTTTGTCAAAATAGTTGCCGATTAATTTAATCGTTGACAGCTAATCGATTAAACAGAGTTTTCTCTCCAGCTCTAATTGCATGCGAGATGTTTTGAATACCACATGCTTTCTAATTGCTGCAAATATTTCACTCGGCATGTCCTGCTATTGTAGCAATTAGCTTCTTTCTCCTGCATATTCGTTATGCATAAGAGTTGCCTGCTAAGAGCTGAACATATGTCTATCTACTTAAGTGTCCGCGTGAATAAGTGAATGCAGCAAGGATGGAAGATAAGAGAACACTACCAAGTCTGAGTCAAATCCATGTTTTAGACAGAGCACAGCAGAAATCCTTGAACTCGCCGTAGTGGGCTAATTTAGAGAGGCACCTGGGGCTCTGGCCTTCACGGCATCTCTCATCATGTTCATAGTGTGTGACGATGTGTTTGAGAGTCAGGGAGAGTGAGAGAAGACAGGCAGAGAGGGAGAGAGGCCTGAAAAACCCTTATGCAGCTGAACTGGGAGTGATGGGGGTATACGTGTGAAAGTGCAGCGGTGTGGAAAGGACAACATCAGAAACAGAAACATACAAACAAAAGAGTGGGAAAGTGTGTGCATGTGTTAGCGTGTGTAGCTCCCCTTTAAAGTGGAAAACGTGTCTGTCCTCGCCTGCTTCCACAGGTAATGTGTAGGCAGAATAACATGCATACTGACGAGCCAATCGCAAGGCAGACTTGACAGCGAGAAGACAGTCGATCAGAGATTGCGGCCCAAGAGTTGACACGATACACAACAAACACATACACAAGTGTGCGCGTAAAGAAAGATAACAATGGAAAAATGAGGATAGAGCATGTGGGGGAAAAAAAGAAAGGAAAAAAAAGGGACAGAAAGAGTGAGACAGACCGATAGACAGGGGGCCCTATCATTCAGTTTCACACCCTACAGGATGAACAGGGCCTCTGTGCTCCTTCTCTGTTCAAACACACCTCACGGCTGTCTGCTCCCTGCAACAACAATGCACAGATATACACACACACACTGCAGCCTGCCTGACAGTGGGCACAATAACCCTATTGAGAGGCATCGATACGGGGCTGACAGAGAAAGTGAAGAGAGTGAGCTAGAGAAAAAGATTGGCAACACACACATATACACAAAAACAAACTGCAGCCTGGTTATCTTGCCAATTTGACAGCCTGGGATGAATCTACTCTGTGCTGTCCTTAATTCATCATTCATCTGTCCAATCTGGTCAGACTCTACACACAAATATGCACATGCCTACACACACACACACACAGTATTTTGGTCAAGGGCGGACCAGTGGTATTGTTTCACAGGGGAAGCAGGGTAGTGATAACGGATCTCCATACTCTTTATCTGATTGCTCACACACACCCACGCAGAAACACACACACAGTCACACAAGCATGTACGCACATGCACACTTTCACCATCTCTCATCAGCTGTTGTGCGTGACCTCGACCACACACAGACTAACAGGTTGATGCTGTAAGGCAAGAAAGCCCCACCAGCACACACGTTACACACACAACTATAGTCTGTTTATACATAATTACATCCAATCTGCGGAGCACTTTAGGGCAAGCTGTGATATCGTGAGGTATTTTTGGGTGTCTGACATGCTCACACAGCTTCACAAGGTGACAGCTTACATTACTGAATTGCTATTTCTGTCCACGTCCACTGTGGACAGTAGGAATAAATATGTGTCTGTCACACACACACACACACACACACACGCGCACACACACGCACAGTCTGCAGTGTTGGCCCTAAACTCAGCCCATAAATGTCCAAGTCACTTTTTCCATACTCAGCAATTCCTGTATAGAAATGCTACAGAGGGAGGGAGAGTAAATAAGGAGGGAAAAAGTAATGATGTGGAGGGGGAAAAAAAATATTAAAAAATCAGAAAGGGGGTAGAGGGGCAAAATATAAACCTTAACAGCCCAGGAGCCCTAAGCAATTAGTAATGACATCATGTTTACACACACGCAGGCACACACACACACACACACACACACACACACACACACACTCACACACACACACACACACACACACACACACACACACACACACACTGCAGACCGTGGCCAGGTCTGGATGTAGAACAAGCCAGCAGGGCGAGGCGGCTGGAAGTATAGAGAGGGAGGGAGGCCGTGACGGAGAAGGAGAGAGGATGACAGTGCACCATTTCTCCTCTGGTGGTACAGTCAGTGTCACATTTATTCCCGTGGTTCACACTAATACTTTTAGCAAACCAATGCCACAGTGTAAAGCTTATTAAATCACCACAACCGTTGCCTGAAATAGTGAGTACTGGCTGTCAAAGTGTGCACACTACATAGTAAAATGACATGACATTATCCCAGCCCGTGTTTCATTCATTATGCTTTTTTTCTTTTGACAAGTATGCTCTATGAACACACCTCCTAATTGTGTACACAAGAAAGCACATGTGCAAATATGATGCAAAGCAAATGCAGCAGAAAGACAGTGTCATGAGGAGGGAAAGGCGGGGAGAAGGGGAGACGGGGGAGGGAGAGAAACCTCAGTGGTGCACTCCAAAAACAGCAGACAGGTCCTTTGCTAATTCATGCTACTGTCAACAACTTCCATGTTCCTTCTCCCTCCACAGAAACACAAAGTGTAATAGTACTATAGTATACTACATTAACGGTGTCACAAGTTTTTAACACTCTTACTACACAACATATCCAGTCCATGGGAAAGTTAATCAGCACTTAACTGAAGCGAATGGCTTTGAAAGGATTGGGATTTAATTATTACTTATAATTATGTGTCCCTTTATGTCTGCACAATCAGAATATATCTGAACAGCATCTCTGCCCTCCCTACCTCCAAGAAAATTAAACAGGAAAGTTATTTAAATCACTCTCGAGATTCGTTAAATCACATGACATAAACAAGCTATTAAGTGGCTCCATGTTTTTATAAAACAAACAGGCATATTATCTCAAGGGCCTGGCAGAAACTACCAGAGCAAGGCTGGAAACGATTAGCTAGCTGCGTACAGCCAGCACCATGCACCAATACAAGCCTCAGCCTCACCCCTGGGGGCCTGCACGTCCTATAGCCCCAGACTATTCCACGTAATATGCACAAGCTAAGAGAATCCCCTCCTTTATGCTTGTTTGTGTCACAATGAAACTCTTTATTACTTAAAGTGTTGCTCAGTACAGAGACCTACATGGGACAAGACACAGGGTACAGCCAACGAGTCAGGAGATGGAGCATCTCTGAATGGGAACAAAAGGATAGCATCCACTGACCTGTCGGGCCTGCGGTGGTGAAACGTTTAGTCAACCGATCAGTCAATTCAAAGAGAATTAATGGAAAACAATTGTGTTCATTGATGTATTGCTATTGATGAAGCGAAGCAGCCAAACATTTGCTCATTCTAGCATCTCGTATGTTAAGAGCTTCATAGTTCAAAGAACATTTTCATTTGTTTAATCTCAAATACTTAATAGATTAAATTCTAATTTTATACACACTGCAATCTGATTTTTTTTTGTTTGTTTTATTTAGCCTATGTATGCACTTCACTTCACACTAGAGTTGTGTGTAATGTACAGGCCATTAATTGTCTTTGATATTTTGTATTGCATTGTTTAGTGGGTGTTCTGTGCACATGTATACGTCTAATACACTTCCAGAACATGTTGTCTAATGTTGTTCTTTCACATAACTGAGACTACAGAAGTGTAAACAACACCTCAAGGTATTCAAGGGGCATACATGAGGTGGTGCCCAGTCTCTATGTTGGATTATAAAAAGGGCTCTTTAGTTGAAAAACGACTGAGAACCTCTGGCTTAAAGCATATTAAGAAAACAAACTAACCAACCAGTGTGAATGCTGGATGCTGAAGAGCTGAAGCTAAACTGCATTGCTGGCTTCAATGTGTACGTAGAAGGTGAAGCAGTAGAATAGTTGGGAAACTGAGACTTGTGTTAATTAGTACGAATGTCATTGAATAGATTAGTAATAACGTATGCTTCCAGCAGTCACACCCAAATTATTTTAAAAGGTACTGTATTAAGGCGTTTAGGGGTGCGAAGCGTAATTGAACCAGTTTTACTTTTTGTCTGGCGGTTGGTTAACTTCTGAATGGCCGATTAGTCAGTTTACCGAGCACCTACCTGCCGTTAGGGCCTCTACATACAGACCGCACGCGTGTAACAGTCGCGAGGCTTCACTAATGTCACTCCGCAGCTCGCTTGTATCGATACGGCAGCGTTTCCCCCGTTAAATCACGGACATGTTGTAGTTCGCTAACCTTGTAACGTTAGTGGCGGTGATCCGGCTGCGCTGGTAAACAACCGTTGCATTCGCTGACACTTCGTGAAAACTCATTCAGCGGGCATCACGGCCGCTACAACATATCCCCACTATTAACTCGAAAGAAACACACGCCGGGTCCCATAAATACCCCCATCTGCCGCCGCAGCCTCCCGGTCTCCTCTCCCCCACCATCCCCGACTTGTTTGCAACACAGTGGGCCCCTCGGATGCCAAAAGCAATGCGTCGCCTGCAGGAATATGGAAAGTTAACTCACGTTTCCACTGAAATGTAAGGCTGAAGAAGACGGTGACGGACTCTATTCGCCGTATTCAAGCGAAAATGCTCCGCATCCCACATCACTCACCTCCTCTACGGTGAGTTCACGTCCTCCTCGCTGCGCTCCTGTCTTTTTTCTCCTCCCCTCCGTTTTCTCTCGGCTTGTTCCTTTCCTCCTCCCTCCCAGATGCCGCTGTCCTCCGACAGGGGGAACCGGGGGACGCTGCTCCGGAAGCAAACGCTCCTCTGTGATTTATTTTTTAATTTTTAATTTTTTACATAACCCCCTTTACTGCATGCTGCCTAATGTCATTACTTTATAAAGTGGTGCCGCAAAATACTACTTTCATACAACTCAATAAAGAAAAGGTAATTGCAGGCACATTTGAATGTTTTCTTTGCTTTGGGAAGTTTTTCCCAAGATAATTATCAATTCTTAAACATAGTCTACTCTAGATGATGGTGATGATGATGAAATTAAAAATATAAAACGTTTTTATTCCCAATGCAGGCCAGATAGCAAAAGGATACAGATGAGTAGGAAAAATATATATCCTACAAATAGCCTAGCAAATAGGTTAGAAATCAATAAACAATACTTTACCCTGGACCAGTGTGTGTAATAGATGTGCAAAATCAATAGGCTAGTGCTGTTTCCTGGTAGATAAGTAGATATAGGTATAGTTGAAACGTATAGGCTACTTACAGATAAAGTTGTATTTATATTTATATTGTATATATATTTATTTATATAGCATAACTATAATCAAATAATGTAAACATGACATAAAGAAATACATAATATATTAATATAGGGTACATAAATGTGTCATATATAAACATGAGATAGGAGAATACAACAAAGTTGCAGTAGCATTAGAATACCACAGTATACGGTAGCATAGTACAGCAATGATAAGAATGTAGAAATGTAGCAGCTATGCTGCACTGCAGGGTTGTGTAGTAGTTCTGCAATTAGGCTACTAATTAGCTGTCATGTTGTGTATAAGGGGGATAATGTTGCAGTCTTATTTGAACAAAATAGGTTTCAAAATTACTAAACAATTTGTCAGTAACAATCAATATAGTCACATGTCAGATTGAAAATTCTTTCAAAACATCAACAGATTCCCACTGTGTGTCTATACATACAACACCACAACATCAATATCATAATGTCATCGTTACTCACTTTAAACCCATCAAAATATCAGCTGATAGATAAACATTATTATCAGTTTGTAAGGATTGTTTCAACCTCATTTTGTACCTAATAACAATAATGTCTGGAGCAAGCTGACTTATTGCCTTGCTGTATTGGTAATACATTTCTGAATAACAAAGCAACATTCATATTTGATTTCTCCAGTGTTCCTAGCCCACTGATAACCACAAACTCAACAATAAAAAGCCACCACATATCGCAGATATTGGTCGCATTCAGTGTTGCAGCTATTTCAATTTATTGACAAGGAACAACTAAAACAGCTTTTAGTCTGAAATGAGCACATCATTATGTTTAGTGAAATTCAATTCAACTGGATTTGCTGTGTTAGTTCAGCATTGATAAAAAGATTTGAAAAAATGATTGTGTAGATCAGTATCTCCCTTGGTTAAACTGGAACCTGGAACCAACCTAAACCTTCTAAACTTTATATTGCAATGCATGCATTGTGTGCGCTTATTGAGCATGCACTTGCATTATTCGTGAAAAGAAATGTGCTTGAAAAGTGTTGGTCCTGCCCTCTCCTTGCTGAAAACAGAGTTACATCAAATCTAATCAGGCCACAGTCCCACAACACTTTAATCGCATATAGCATTTTATTATTGTCCATTATGGAGTTGCATATAAGAAAGGTAATTGAATAAGCTTTGAGCTACTTTCAAGTCTATGCAAGCTTATTTTCATAGCATACAGAAATGAATGGGAAGCAATTGTTGCCTGGAAGGTAGGAAAGGGATACAACAAGTTGTAAGCCACTTTGCTTTGAACAATAATTGGCAACATTGTAAAGGCTTACATGATTTGTAGTTAATTGTCTAAAAGTGCAAAAGCACAAAGTAATTACTGTTTTAACTTGTTGTTTGAACTGCAGGCAAAGAGGTCTAGCTGGGTGTATGTGCAAGGTGGGGCATTAAGACGACACAAGCAGCCTCCATGTGCATAAAAAACACATCACAGATGACTTTTTTTTTGTCAAAACATGGAGTGAAATATGTCGTGAAAGTTTGAACGGACATTTTTTATCTTTTAAGATGAATCTTATGGTGACATAATACCTCCTGACTTTTCCTCCAGCGCTATCGACAGTCAAATGACTGATTCAAAATAGTGTCCACTGACGTGTGTAGTGCAGTCTGATAAAATGGTGACACCTGGTGGATATATGTATGTACTGCATTGTCTGTTACACCTGTATGGTCATACTGAATGTCAAAGGATGGTATTGCCCATATGATTTCCACTTTGTTTCAATTTCGGTTCCTAGTGCAATAACCAAAACAATAAGGCTACACAAGACGAATAGAAACAACAAAGTATACGTGCTGGCCTAAAAGTATAATTATCCCAACATTTTGCTTCAAAACGAATCTCCATGAAGATATTGGGTAATTCTGAATATTGCAACCTGATACAAATGCTGGAAACGTGTTTACATACATGTACACATAAAAAGAGATGCTGTTTCATTCTCTGTCCTTCATCTCCAAGTTTGTTTGTTTTTACATTTAACTTTATTTATCAAAAAAAAGTATCACACAAGTAGGCCTACACAACACACTACAAGTGAGCTGAACAACAACACAAATATATAAATATTAAAAGATAAGCGATGAAAATAAACTGAAACAATGCAATGACACAGAAACAATATTCAAAATTAGCAGATGTACTATCCTTATTCTCTAAAACATTTATTTTGTTCCTTATAAGGTCCTCTTTATGGCCCCATTTGTATCCAAGGAAGTTGGCAATAAAGATGTTTCATTGTTATTTTACACTGAGAGAATAAGTGGATAGATGTGTCATCAGCTCCTCCACCTCCAATCCGCCAGGCGGCGCTGTCCGGACATCGTCACCGGCTGTTGACCAATCATCGGTGCCCAGCAGTTTGAACAAGAAGCGGGTCCAGCGGGCGGATACATTCGGGAAAATAACGAACGAGATGCAAAGATCCACTATTGATCATGGAAAAGCGTTTAAATAGCTAATTTAATTTAGTTTCAATGAGTTTTGTCGATCACTGTTGATAAGGTGTAAGCGGCGTTGATAGAATTAGTTTGCAAAAGGTCGAGCTATCTGGCTAATGTTAACGTTGGGTTAGCTGATATAACGTAGGTTTTCGCTGGTAAGCACGTTTGTATCTTTCATTTTAAACATGAAGCCAGTAAAACCAATATTTTTGAAAACGTACGGTAAGGAGAGGCGAAAGCTGTCCGCTTGGATCGTCCCTGATAACCGCAAGCAGGCCTTCGACAGTACACGCTCAACAGACGGCGACAGCTCCGTCGTTGAACCCGCAAAACCGTCGAGGAGGAGGTAACGTCATGTCCCAGTCGCTTTTGTCAGAAAGGGCTGCACAAGGTTTTGGCTAACGTTAAACTGATTTTTAATGGCTTTCTTCAAGTTAGATGGTGGATATCAGCAGATGTTTTGCTTATCACAGACATGTCGGTACAGTTGACACATACTGTATGTCAGCTGATAAAGCACACAGACCTGCAGTACAGAAATGTGATTTTGTTTTTTTTAAGTTTGTCAACTGTAACATATCCTGTCCAGTCGTTTACTGTCAACATTTAAGGGATCCTTATCAAAAACTTAATATAAATATAATAAAAATAAAAAGAATATTGGCCAGTACATCATTATCATTTTTGGCAGTTATATTGCCACAGTGCCAAAAGTGTATAGATAGGAAACACGCTGAAGCAGTGGCATGTGCAGTTTGTAGAGACAGAGAAATACACAACAAACAATGCTGTCCTGTGGATGTAGCATATTTCATTTTACAGAAATAAGTTCGCTAGTAAAATAACCAAGACAACCTTTCATGCTCTCTTGCTCTAACCATCCGTGTTTCATGTCCCAGAGAGAAGACTGGAGCTGGTAGTCGTAAAGAGCTGCGTCCTGCCAAGAAAAAGGCCAGGCTATGTCTGGCTGAGAAGAGCTTTGATGAGGAGAACATCCCCTCTCCTCCCTGTCCTCTGCCTGCTCAGCAGAGAAAGACAACCAGGTGTGTGAATAAACATGCAGCTGCCAATTTATGATTGTCATTACTTCATTAATATGCATCTGTAAAAAGTTAATAGTTAAATTGACTAAATATCTTTTGAGTTTGTTTGCATCATTTACTGGCATAACTTTTTTTTTTTTTTTTTCCCCCCCATCATTGGTTGTTTTTCATCTTTTTCT
Organism: Bovichtus variegatus; assembly: GCA_943593645.1. Lineage (NCBI taxonomy): Eukaryota > Metazoa > Chordata > Actinopteri > Perciformes > Bovichtidae > Bovichtus > Bovichtus variegatus. The sequence goes on from CALSCE010010695.1 coordinate 10,805,895, forward strand.
TTTCTATTAGAGCAAAGAAGCCGAGTGTTGCCAGTAGTAGAGTGGTCCGTTCTGCCAAGAGAAGAGCCATGTTATGTCTGGCAGACGCCAGCAGTGATGAGGAGAACATCAGCAGGACGTCTTTGCCCCGTCCTCAGCATAGCAAGGCAACCAGGTCTGTGCACAAACAAGCAGAACACATTATAAAAACACAAAGGATGGTCGGCATGTACAGAGTTTTTGTTGTTCTATGTTTTATGTTGCTACAACAGTTTCTGCAAGCAGATATTTAATATTACTGGTAATAACAGAGTACTTGTGCATTCAGGCCAATGTCTTCATCAGTTCCTACAATACTCACAATTCATTGTGAAGGCTGCACCTTGAGATCTTGGATCCTGGGCTGCTTTTTCAAAAGTAATGACCTCAACAATTCATAATAATTAGTGGTTACCAGGACACACCAGAGAGCATGATGCCTTCCAATTAAGTACATTTTCAGTTCTAATGAAAAACAACTCAAAGTAAGTATTCAGCCAGCCTGTTGAACTCATTGAACTCATTAATTAGCTGAAGAGTGTCTGCTAACTAAGGCCACATTTTCGCTGTTTTCAGTCTGAACGGCCGTTA
>CALSCE010010695.1:10806603-10824871 GCA_943593645.1 Bovichtus variegatus
GTATATAAAGGCATCCCATTCCCATGTACACATACATATGCCCATACAAATGCATGTCACTATATGCAAGTGCATACGCACATAGCCACGGGCATGCAACCTTCAGCTCTGGGTTTTTCTGACTATCTCAGTACCCACTCGGACCCTTATCAAAGTCTTTCAGCAAACTGGCTGCTCTCTCCGTGTTAAGCAAGTCTATGGTATAAATGTCCTTTAGTAAAAGCTTTCTTCCTCTTTTTTTTTTTCTCAGTGGACGTATTCCTTCTGTGGGTCGCTTTGTAACCAGCCGCAGACGTGCAGCTGCCACGAAACCCAAACCCCCTATAGAAACGTTCAATAATATACTCAACTCTTCAGATGACTTTACTTCTAGAGCATTTGGTTGCAGTAAGATTCTTCAGCCTTCTAGGAGGAAGCTTCCCCAATCATTTGTGTTGTTGAGTGCGGACAACTCGGTGAATGTTGCAGGGACTGCCAGCTTTGCCACCAACCTCTGCCAAGAGATATCCCTCAATGAGTCAACAGAGCACAGCCTCAGAGCCTGCCCCAGGAAACCCATCTTTTGCTCTACACCCTCAGCAGGCTCCTTCAGCAAACGCCTTATACCCTTAGCTGTCAATGATCAATCTTCCACCCCTCCATCAATGTCAGTAAGTTGTATAGGTGTCTTGAGCACATTCCAGGAAGACGTGGATTCACCAGGGCAGCCCGTCTCCCCACCATGTTCTGCACCGTCCATCGGGCTTGGCTCTGAGAAGAAGCCGCAGTCGAGCCTTGGTGAGCAAGAACCAGACCCGCATCGCCGTGAAGAACCTTCTTGTGATTTGTTTATGGATTCCAAGAGCACTAACAAGAGAAGTAGTTGTAGTGAGGAGGCCAAAAGCCACAGTGAACACTTAAAAACCAAGAATGTTGGGGAATTACCAAGTCTAAGTCTGCTCTCTACAAATGACAGTGAAAGCAGCATTGAATTTGTGTCTGCAGCAGGAGGGTTGGAGTGGCTGATCGACGCTCTGAAGGAGAAATGTTTGACAGAGCGCTGCACCGTGCAGCTGGAACGATTGGACATCCTCACTGTGTCTCAGCTATGCAGTCAAACAACCTACTCATCCTGTTTGGGACTTTCAAGCTCAGCCTACAGCCCGCAAACAAATGAACACCCACCATCTGTGGACAGCTGTCAAACTGTGGACCCTTCCCAGTCTTGGGAACCATCGTTTGATCTTCATTTATCGGTGACGAACATTCAAACCAGTGATTCTGAACATGCAGCTTCAGTGACTGACAGTCAATGCGTGAACAATTCTCCATCAGCTGAACACTCAAGCACACAGGGATCCATGGAGCAGCTAGCATCAGTACTTTACGTTAAATCCATCCCCGACAAAGACGGCAGCGTTGAGTTTATCATGGGCACACAATTACCAGGCAACAGCTCAAAAGGTCTTATTAAGAAATGTACAGTTCAGCTCAAAAACGTGCATGCAAACAAGTCTGGCCATGACAATACACATACCATGGAGGACCCAGAAGATCTCACGTGTTCAGGAGAAATCACTCGGAGAATGATGGCGTCTTTTAGACGGCCAATTATCAACAGCAGTCCGGTATTTCATGAGCGACAAACGGATGAAAAGTCAGCGGCGCTCACAGCGGTTCTGAAGGAGAAATGTCTAGCTGACAAAGTCATTGTCGAGATGAAGAGATTACCTTTATCACAGCTAAAAGAAAGTCTGCAGCTCAAATACACGAAACTGAAATCGCCCACAGATGTGTCGGACTCAGTCAGCGATGACCAGACAAAGAATGACCACCAGTCTGGGAGTGGCACTAATCACTGTAATGAAGAAACTTCTGCCATTAAAGGCAATGTGAAAAAGAGAGCAACAATGGGCTCAACTAGCTCTGAAGACAACATTGCTTCAGACAAAGTAGAAAGAAAGAACTCTTGCAACATTCTCCAAAAAGGAAAAAAGACATCTCTGGCTCCGAAGGACAAGAAAAGTAGGAGCACGTCCACGGACCGGTCTGGGACGACGAGGAAGGCGTGTGTGAGCGGTCTGAGCGTGAGTCGCTGGAGAAGCAAAGGCAGCGCCAGCAGCAGCACGCACGTGTTCGGGGGCAGTACTGCACCGGCGGGCGGTAACAAGGCTGTGGACTGCAGCATCAACGAGCTGATCTCCACACAGCACAAACTGCCAAGGGTGAGAACAATATGCACACAAACCCAGCACAGCACTGCTGACACATTCTGTTGATTCACTCTATGACTCTGTGCTCACCTTGTTCCCAAGGAGTAGGAACAGTGAACAGTTTCATTGTGTAGCCTGTTGTTTACCAATACATCTTTTCAGTGTTCGACCTGTCTCTCACTTGACACCTGCTCATCACAGAAAACACTACTGTTATTGGCGCATTGAGGCTTGTGGAATTGTGGGACTTGTAGTTTTTGAACAAGCAGGAGGGGAAAAGGTTACAGTACGTTGTCGTCTTTACTCGTGCACTGTTGTCTCCTAAATCATTTTTTATGTTTGGGGCAAATGCGAGTGACATCATCGCACTGTTGGGCCCTGACTAAATGTCTATTGACAGATTATTGGTTAGACAAAATAAGCAATATGAAGACTTCATTTTGGACTATCGGAACAAGCAATGGACCTTTCAACTAAATTACTAGTTTGATGAAAGAAAATTGAACTTGTCAGCTGCAGCCCCTTTTCCACCAGATGCTGTGCACCTGCAGTATTTAACAATGTGGTTGTCAAGGGAGACTTCAGTCAGGCAGCTGGCGCTCAAGTCTTTCAATGCAATCACAGTTCATCAGCAGGCTCCCTATTAATATGGACATTTAGCATCACTCATGTTTCTGCCGATGGCTTTCTGCGGGCTGTATGACACAAGAACGCGTTTACACATCGCCTCCTTTTGTCAAAGACTTATTATCTGAGACAGTGGTGTCTATGAATACTGTGTCAAAAATACAAATTCAACTGAAAGGTTTATTCACTTGATGTAAGTGTCTGGGAGGTTAAATAATTATTTGGGCTGGTCAGGAAATATCAGTGATTTTTACATACCTGTATTTAATGTGACGCTACGTGATATCACCAGGTTCTTATGAAGGTTTTTGTTCACTGAAATTACATGAAAGAAAACAAAGTTCCAATTTTGTTCACTGCTATCCACCCGTGCAAACTGCTTTTTGGTTTTGTTTGTCTTTTTTAAGTTTGAGATATCTGCATCTAAGAATCATGTTGCTTCCCTAATTGTGGCGAATGGAATTTTGTTTGTGGCGTTCAAGTTTTAGAAACTACCGCAGTGACATGGACACTTTCCTTTCCATATAAATTGTCCTGGTGACTCTACAGACCACAGCAGGTTTTTGTTAATAAAAACAACCTTAATCAGGACCTTGTTATTTATTTATTTTTTAAACCTTTTATTGGAAACTAACTTAACCTTAACCCCCTCTTGAGTCTATGCATTGTTCTCATTATCAATACATTTACTGAGACAGTGTAAACAAACAAAGTAGTGATTTTTTTAAAAAATTTATTTCATTTTAGTTGCTGTGACTGCCACAAACAAATTTTCTCAAACTGGCCATAACCCGAAATTATCCGCATAGCAATTTATCACAAAAGGTTAAAGGGAATATTCTGTGTTTATGCTTTTGGAATAACACACAAACTGATTTTGGTTTAAAGTGTGTTTTTGTTTTTTGTTCTACAATCCACCTTACTGTAATTTAAATGTGATGTTGTTTGGAAGGATTTAAAAGGACGGCAGGTGGAGCTGTGGCGTCATTGACAAACTGTGATATCAATCCTGTGTGTAGGAGCCGTTGGGAAACAACTGCAATTTCTCCACCCCGGTGAGAGCGAGTCGGCTCAACCTCTCGTCTCTGTTGGCTGACTTGACGCCTAACACACGCACCTGGGGCAGAATCAAAGCTTCCGCCTTTGTTCATCGCAAGGGCAAGGGTAATTCACACACAGCACTAAGTTGTAATTTGTCCCTCCATTGCTTGGGTCTATTGACATTTTTAAAATGTAATTTAAAGCTGCCAGTTCAGTAACTGTCCTTTTTTTATTAAAAATAAAATATATATATATATATATGTATTTGCCTCTTATCCTTCATTCCCTCTTCTTAGTGCTACTCACTCCGAGCAGTTTACGAGTGTCAGGCTCATCCGCAAGAGCGGCGTTGGTGGATGTCAGCCAGGACCTCTTTGCCACGCCCTTTCGAAAGCCGCACCACAAACGCCTCCGATCACAGCTGCTGAGCCGCGATTCTCTGGTACAGTACATGTATGCCGCCATGAAAGAGTCATAAGACTCATACTACATGCTTGTTGTTTGACTGTGAACGGGTCGTTCCAGTTAGCGGTAATGTGTGTCACCTCCGCCCTCCTGTCTTCGGTCACAGGGTGCGTGTGAGGACGCAGATCTGTCGGATGCAGAGAAGGTGTGTGACGAGTGTGGCCAGCAGCGCCCTCTACCCTGGGAGGAGTGCATACTCCCTCAGCGTATGAAACAGTGTGTGAAGATAGGGGAGGGGACCTTCGGTGAGGTCTTCTCCACCACCAATGCCTCGGGAGACACTGTTGCACTCAAAGTACGTGTGTTTGTGTATATATTTTTTGTTGTTTGTGTGTTAGGCGTATATTGTTAAAGATCTTACGATGGGATTATAACACGTATTGCATCCTAAAGTGGGCTGCGTGTTCAAAGAAGGGGGACTTCCCGTTTGGACAGAAACGTTTGTGACATAATATTCAAAACTCAACGTTCACTTACTAGCTTGTTCCAGAGGTTTTGACCGTCTTTCATGGCCGCCTTCAGTGAATGAAACTTGCTCAGGTGTTATCACACAGCATTAAGTACAGAATGTTGATCACAAAAAAATAATAATTGAAAAAGCCCTTTAAGCAAAACATACTCAAAGCGTTTCACTTAGGTATGTCAAACGCCAAGAAACCACATAATTGTTCAAAAATGAAGATTTGTTATAAATGTTCAATGACAATATGTGTGTGTGTGTATTCTGCAGTCAAACAGTGGCTCTTGTCTTGACAGATCATTCCAGTAGAGGGCAGTGAGAAGGTGAATGGAGAGGACCAGAAGACCTTTGGAGAGATTCTCCATGAGATTATTATTTCAAAGTAAGTAGTGCATACTAACACTGCACATCACACTACTCCATTTGCTGGGACATTATAATACAAAGGGGGGAGTCATAAGGTCTGAATGTTTCAATTAAGTGATGCCCAATGATGAGCCTTGGAAACCACATGAGAGTAGTTCAGCCAAACAGCATTGTGTGTTTTCTGCCAGGGATCTGAGCAGCCTGAAAGAGAAGCAGCAGAACAAAACTCACGGATTTATTGGACTCAACGAGTAAGTTTCTCTGGTCTCAGCCTTTTTTTTTAGTCTGTTATCGCTCAGTAGTTTTGAGTGTTAATGGGACTCGACTTGTTCCCTTGCAGTCTCCACTGCGTTCAAGGCTTCTACCCTCCAGATTTCCTGAATGCCTGGGACACCTTCGACCAGCGGAAAGGCTCTGAGAACGACCGACCAGGTCAGTGGAAGAAAAGCCTGTTCACATTTGGTAACCTGTCTTTCAGGTTACAGTGGCTGATGGAACTTAAAGAAGGCATTTCTTGTCGGCTATTACCAGATTGTCTGGCTTTTTAAAGTAATATGTCGCCCACAAAATGACCATTTCTTTATAAATTACTCACCCCGTGGTAACTTGTTTTCTCGCATGCCTCCACAGTCAACGAAGAATCAAAAAAACGGAGAAAATTCTTGATGAATTGAAGTAAATAGACTGCATTTATATAGCGCTTTTACAAATCTGAGCGACCGCTCAAAGCGCTTTACAACACGTATCCGCATTCCCCCATTCACACACAGGCAGAGGGAGCCATACAAGGTGCGGCTCACCATCAGGAGAGATAAACATTCACACACACCCGTGCCATCGGGAGCATTTTGGGGTTCAGTATCTTGCTCAAGAACACTTCGACATGTTGGGGGGGGGGGATCCAACCACCGACCCTCCGACGGGTGGACGACCAGTATACAATAGTATACTATTGTATACTGGTATAATGTTGTTAATAGTGGCCCCGTTTACTTTAATTCATCAAAAATGTTCTCCTTTTTTTGGATTCTGCAGAGTTTTCCTCGAGAATTCAAGGTGACACAGACTGGCTAATTGATATACAAATGATCATTTTGGGGGTGAAGTGTTCCTTTTTAACAGGGGACAAACGTCTATCAATCTAGGACCATGTTATGCGTTGTGTCTCGTTCATTGGTCTCTGTTTTACTCTCTTTGCTTAGATTTCTTTGAAAAGGATCAGTTATTCATAATCCTTGAGTTTGAGTTCGGAGGCGTCGACCTAGAGAACAGCAATGGAACGGTAGGCACACCCCAGCAGAACGACTGCCGCCTAATCCCTCCCCTCCCCTCCCCTCCCCTCCCCTCCCCTCCCCTCCCCTCCGTGCCGTGCAGTGATGTTGAGCATTCATCAATTATGTCAGCGGCCGCTAAAATCATCTCTCTCGCTCTGAACGTGCTGAAGCTAGCACACTGAGACAGAGCTTCTGCCCACTTGGATTATACGTTTACAACTTCAAGTGCAGTTTGCTTTCGTATGCCCTGAAAATCTCACTACTGTAGTCAAAGTTCCAAGTGCTCTGTCCTCAAACAAGCATAACACTCTACTGTCATTACACTAGATGTAGCTCATTACACTTGCACACAAGCTGTAGAAATGTGCTCAAACAATAATGAAGATCCTACATAGTACTCCCTTGACTTGAGTCATTACAACTTCATGTCAGTTAAATATGTATGCTGGATATATAGCTGAAAGACTTGAGATGAAGCTGAGCGTCTGAATGAAATGCTTGGCTTCTGCAGATTTAGTATATAAATTGGGGAGAAAATATTTTTACCAATGAATTGATCCCAAATATTTGCACCGAACCATTAGTCTATAAATTGTTACAAAGTACAAATGAAGTCTTTAATTCAAGCCTTTATTGTGTTGTCAAGCTGGCGTCGTTGGCCGTGGCAAAGAGCATCCTTCATCAGGTCACTGCTGCCTTGGCTGTTGCTGAGCAGGAGCTACACTTTGAACACAGGTAGAGTGTACACACACACACACACACAAATAAATCATTGCAACTGTGCTTGTCTGCGTGCTTCAAGCCTTGGGTGCACCGAGCAGGACGAGACGCCATGTGTATAAAGTCTATAAAATCACAGTTTCCCAGAGCACAAAGTGATTTATTCAAATGTCTTATTTCGTCTGACCAAAAGTCCAACAAGCATATAGTCAATTTACTATCTCAAAAGACTTACAAAACCAGCAAATATTCACATTTCAGAAGCTGGAGCCAGATATTTCTTTCCCTTTTTTAAAAAGTGACAAAAACGATTTCAAATAAATATACATCCATACATAAAATTAATTTTATGTATTTATTTTTAATTTAAAATTCATGCATAAAATGTATTTTATGTATTTATTTTAAATTTTTAATTTAAAATTCATACATAAAATGTATTTTATGTATTTATTTTTAATTTAAAATTCATACATAAAATTTATTTTATGTATGAATTTTTAATTTAAAATGTATTTATTTTTCTGTCGGCCGATTAATTGATTATGGATCAATAGTTTTAGCTGTAGATGCCATAAAGGCAAGGCTCATGATGACCCCCCTCTGGATTTCTGTGTTTTTAATGGATCCATACCGCAATCAAACAACTTTGTTTTATTATTATTATTATTATTATTATTATTATTATTATTATTATTATTATTATTATTATTGAATAAGTACACATACAAACAACTTCCATAACACTGATATTTAGAACATAATTAAGCTTGTAATACACAGCCAGATATGATGTGATCATCCTGAAGTTCACAGGAGGTTAGAAACGTGACATTCGGTATCAAAGTTGTGTCGTGAGCAGTCGTAGTGACGCAGTCGGCTCTGTATGTGGTGTCTGTGTAACGGATGATTTGTTGGGGTCTTGTTACAGCAACTTTATCCCCCTGTGCTGTTCACTGCAGGGACCTCCACTGGGGCAACGTGCTGGTCAAAACAACCCAGCAGAAGACAGGCAGCTTCCTCCTGAATGGAGCAGCACACTCTCTGGAAACTAAAGGGGTGTTGGTCCGCATCATCGACTACTCTCTGTCCAGACTAGAAATCGGTCTGGTTTTTTTTTTACCTCTTTTTTTTTTGCACAAAATATTTAGCCCTGTTAAAAATCATCATTAAGAGTAATAACAAGCATATGTTTTTGTTCTCTCCAGATGGTCTGACGGTGTCCTGTGATATCTCGAACGATGAGGCGCTTTTCATGGGCCAGGGAGATTACCAGTTTGATATCTACAGACTGATGAGACAGGAGAATGGGTCAGTGCATTAATATCTCTGCCACATTCAGAAACGCCATGTAACTGGAGGTACTCTGTGCTATAAAGGCGTCACACTGAGCAGTTAAACAATGAACTACATCTTATTATACACGTATATAATAAGGATAACAGAGCCAGCATTGGATTTCTTATTGATTTTGACTTTGGCTTAAATCTATGTCGTCCCGAAAATAGAAGTCAGCTGATTGGTTTAGAAGTTCAAACACAGGCTTGTTGTGTTCTAAACCCTTAATTAATAAAAAACGACTGTGTTGGCCAGGACGGCATTATCAGTTCTAACTGCGGTATGAGCGCAATTCAGAGCAGTGTCCATTAGCAAGCCAGTGTGACACGCAAAGTAGGGCTCACATGCACGCGCGGCTGGCCCGGCTACATAAGAAAAGCACAGAGAAGCTCAGATTACAACACACCCAGGGTGAGCGCGACCTATTTCTCCGCTCAGGTAGACATTACTCCACTATATCTCTTTTACACAGCGAATAGTTGTTTGCTGCTATATCAATGCTCCGATTTACAGATTGCGAAATCATCGTCCTTCTCGTCTGTAATCCTGCTCACTTACAGTGTTAAACTAACATCTCGGAGTTACTGTGTCACTGATGTGTTAACGCTGTGCCGCTCTTTATGTCTCAGAAACAACTGGAGTAACTACCACCCCCATTCCAACGTGCTGTGGCTGCACTACCTGTGCTCCAAGCTGCTTTCCATGAAGTACCGGAGCGCAGGAAGGAGGGGTGCCAAGGGCACGCGAGGGGAGCTCACGCGTTTCTATGACAACATCCTCCAGTACAGCTCTGCCACTGAGGCGCTGCGAAACTGCCCCATGTTTCAGTAGCATGTGAGCACCGAACACATGAAGTGTGAGGATGCTCACAGTGTTTTGTTTTGTATGAAGAAGGAATCTGGTCCATCTTTAGTTAGACTGCCTGTCATCTTTAATGAGCTGTGACATGCTTAAGATGTTTTTTGTATCCTCCTTATAGCACAACTTAATGTACAGTGTTTGCAGAACTGTCATTTAAAAGGTTATTAAAATAAGGATTTGAAAAATGTATTTGTGTATCTTACATTTAATTTGAAAGCTTATTTATGCGTGTTATTGCATTTTTAATAACTGATTAGGTTCATTTTGTCATTGTATTCATCCTGAATACATACTGTATATACGCGGGGAAAATGATTCTTAATCAATAAATTTTTATCTGATATTTAACACCATCTCAAAGTGGTATTGTGATCACATTTAACACAATATAGATTAGTGCTGAAGTGATTCCTTGATTTATCAATAAATCGACTGACAGAAGAGTTATTTCCAACTGTTTTGATAATAAACTAAAACATTAATCAACCGGAAATGCTGAATGCTCTCTGGTTCCAGCTACTCGGATGTGAAGAGCTCTCTGTAGTAAAAAGTTTCTTTAAACTGAATATCTTTGGGGTTTCAGGTGTTAGTTGACGAGCAATTTGAAAACATTTATTTAAATAAATAATTGACATGATTGATGATGAAAATAATCGTCAGTTGCATCTTAATCAAGATACCAGCCACAATATGATGATATGTGAGACTCCAGATAATCTGCAGAATCAGATTTCAATGTCATTGTAATTGTAGGCTAATTTATACAGATTGTTTAAAAAAATGTAATACAGATGACTAATATTCACTTGCTTGGGATCAATGAGTTCTCTTATCTCAGGGTTAGGCAATATGACAACATGTAAATTGTGAAACATACTATTTATACTGGGCTGCAATTGGCCATTGTGGACAATGTTGCAAATCAATGCACAGGACTGCTTTATGGAGATTCGAGCTTGAGCGATATGTCTTTAGATATTAGCTTATTGTCGGTGTATACTGTATGTTGGCCAATAAGAATTGACTGTAGGCAAATGTATCCTTATTGGAACTCAAATATCTACAAGTCTCCGCATCAGTCAGGCAATAATGGTAATTTGCTATTTTTTACATGATTTTTGCTTCAATGTGATGGAGTTTGATTGGTTGGGAATTTCATTTGAAGAATTTGCCAAAAACACACATTCCCTAGTTGTTGTTTTTTCATACATTTATCAAGAAGATTTACTATGCCATATAAAATAAGTGACAGAGGGTTTTACGCTGATCAGCTGCGTCAAACACAGGTCGTCCATCAGGCGCAGGTGCCACCTATAATTTCATACCTACGATAAAAGTTTCCTGGTCCCGGTCTTTCTTTAGTTACACCAGTGTACAAAGAAGAAGCACTTACAAAAACAAAATATTTTATTCAATTTGTTCAGTAAGATTATCATACATTTTTGCATTGAAACAAGCTTCATTTTGGTACGGTGAGTCGCGTGTGTCCATTTTTGACGAGGATCTTGATTGAATACGTCGAATGCTTCCATACTCGAAGAGACACTTGGTTGTTGATTTCAAGAAATGTACGTTTGCCTGGAATAATCGTGTGATGAGATTAGAGCAAAGGTTGCATTTTAGAAAAGGAAGACTGCTTTAAAAAAAAAAAAAAAAGACATGGAGACATTCCAAACTATACAAACAAGATCCGACAGGCCTATGCTCTGAGAAGAGGTCAGGCATGTGTTTGAGAAGCACTTTTTGGTTGAGCTTTGAGGCAATGTTTGAGATGGCCTTGCTGGTGATGAGCCCATATGTCTGTTGATGTGGTTATGTCTGTGTGAGTGTCCGTCTGTATGTGTCTCTGTGTGTGTGTGGGAAGCAAACGGATGTGTATAAGAAGCAATGAACTGTATGCAGAAATGTACTTGCAGCTGCTGTGTGTGTGTATTTGTGCTCAGAAGGAGAAGTATTTGGTGAACCACTCCTGTTTTAGCCCCTCTGTCCCCCTCTGCTCCAGATATGGGCCCCTGCAAAACACACAAGGAACACATACATTGAGTTTTTTAAATTTGTAATTAATATATCATGACGCTAATGTTCTTGCTTATTTTGAAACTGAGGGGACAACGCACCTATTCTACTGAGGTGCTGGCTTGCAGTTAGACAAAAAAAGAAACCTGGAAAGCTGCACGCTCATAACCTCCGATGCATTTATTCCAGTTTATTTTTTCCGGGATAAGACCTGATAGTCACCTGACTTGCATTCATATTTACATTTTGGTGTTTGTATATAATAATGATAATAATAATAAAAATAAACTTTATTTATTCATATATAGTAGATAAATATAAATGGCAAACAATGATAAAACAATTTAAAACAAAGTTAAACAAAATCGACAAAAAGGAGCTACATAATGAGAAAAAGTCAAACAAGTCAAATGAAAAATTTATAAATAATCAATCAAATAAAAGTTAAGAGAATGCCTTTGTATAAAAATGGCTTTTAGGAAGTGATTTAACAGATATAAGTTCAAATTCAGGCCCCAATCCCTGCGAAAGCAAGCTTGGACACGTATGTACAGCTATGTGTAAATATATGTATACAAACACACATATGTTGTCAAGTAAAGACAATAATACTTCCCAGTCCCAAGTGTCCCAAAAAAGCTTTTTAGAAACCTGTGCAGGTTTTGTTTTAATATATATGTTGATTTCTTAATTATGTGGACATATTTTTGTTATCAGGTGACTGTCGTATCTTATCATGAAGAAGGCATTTTGCAGAAATGTCGACGTTTTATACGAGTTATTAGGGAGCAACTTTACCGTTCCCTTGTTTTTAGATTTGTAACATCACAGTCAAGATATTCAAATGTTCATACCTGATTGATTGGGCCTGCAGGTGTGCATGTGGCTCCTGGCAGGAAGGCGACACGTAGCGGATGCCCGTCTGCGGTGAGGGGCAGACGGGGAGCGGGGCGGTGGGCGCCGGGGTGGGAGGGATGCAGGAAGTCCGGGATCTGGTGGAGCGAGGGATGGAGGGGGAGGAATGTTGGCTAAGGGAGAGGTTGGTGTGCTTGTGTGGAAGAGAGGAGGTGGAGTAGTGGGGGGAGGTCTGAGGTTGGGAGGTGGACAGGTGGGGGAGGGTGGAGGAAGAGTGCTGATGGACAGAGGAGGAGGAGGAAGACGATGAGGAGGAGGGGGGTATGAAGATGCTCCTGTCGTAAGTAGCGGTGCTGGGGATGCTGGTGACACGAGGAGGAGACTCCACACGCTTCCTCTGTTGGGAGGACAAAAAGAAAAACCAGTTGGTGTTATAATACTCAAAATGGAGTTTGTCCATTATTCAAGTTGTGCCCATATATTTAAATAACATAAATACAAACCGTATGTGGAAAAAAAATGCAATTATGTTGTTGAATATAGTTCTGCTTTTCTGTTGCTTTCCGCATCCTGCTAGAATACAACAAATTGCTTGTTGAATTAAATAAAAATAAATAAAAAGGAAATTATTTCAAACACAGATACCAATAAAAGGAAAGAATGATTAAGACATTTCAAAGTGAAAAACGTGTCAATTAATACTATAGACTAAAACAAACAATGTTTCAAACCTACTAACACGTCCTGTCTGTGTGCTTTGTGCAGAGCTCCATTGCTGTCCGAAAAAACCTCTAAAAAACACATCAATGTGCCACGTTGTTGCACTGGGTGACACGTTTCTTCTTCATGATGAACATGGGCACGTACACTGTCCTGTTTCTGTAAATACTAACTAAAGCACAAAAATGGATCTTATTCCGCAGCTGAAAATAGTCCCCAATAAAATGCATTACTTACTCCTGTCTATGTAACATTTGTCAAACAACATTTGTTTTAGGAAATTACTGCATTTTAAAAATGAAACTATACAATATATGTGTGACCTGCATTTAAAGATTTCTATTAAACATATATATCATCATCCTTATCCGTTAATGTCGGCTGTGCTAGATGTCGTGGATGCCTGGTTCATCAAAACAAGGTGTAGTTGTTCTAAAACATGCTTTTAGTAACTACTGTTTGGTATGTAATTACTTTAAAAGGCCTTTTTTCCTTTGAGGACACGATACATTTGATTTCATATGGAGCATACTTAGATAATTTTAGCCTTAGCTGCTCAGCGAGAGTGGCAGAGAGGGATGGACTGAAAAGTCTGAATTTCAAGTGATACTCTGTCCAAAATATTTTCTATCATGAGTATCAAACAAGCACCCGCTGTATGCAGGAAAATGTTTGAACTTACCTTCTTCATGGACAACAGCAGCTGTGATCAGCTTGAATTCATATGAGTCACAATATTATTCTAGAGAAGAAGAATTGAAACCTTCGTAGAAACGTCTGAAGACACTCCTGCAACTTAATGAACCACTATGTCTTATACCAGAAACATGGTTAAATACACAACCTTGAATCATTCTGATTTTGAAAGAAGGTGCTTAGAGAAGGTATTTAGCCATATTTTGAGCATACTTATAAATAGTCACCAGAGAAGTAGGTTACACTGCAGGAGTGGTCTGTTTTGATCCCTTTTTTCTCTCTCAAACCTTCATCGCCATTGAAATCCAAGCTGACCACAGCATCCATTAGCTGTCAAAAAAATAAATTACAAAATGTTTAACAACCATCTTTCAAGTCTGGTGTGAGTTGGATATTAAAAAGATTTTGGGTGGAGTATCATTTCAAATACAGTCATTAAACATGCCTAAATACTACCGTATGCTTAAATTTACCAGCACAGATGGTCTGTGATCATTTAACCAGAAACTGACCCCAAAATGAATGTAGGCAAGTTGCACACTGAATCCTATGTTCAGTTGCAGCCTCAAATGATGATTTATGGTGTTAAGTTTTTATTTTGTTTTTGAGATGAGAATATTCCATACATACAGCGGGGAAAAAAAGTCACTTTATATGGTTGAAGATTACCTCATTAAACTTGGTTTTATTTTGAAGGAAACCAATTTTCATTCTTAAAAAAAAACAAACACACAAAGCTGTATTTTTACGGGCCAAGTTATTCATGAGTTATTTCTTATTATTAGTAGTAGCAGTGTGATGGGCACACTCCGTCTTTACGACAGACTGCTGCTCTGTCGAGTGGGAAGTGTGTCAGTGACTAAGTTGGCTCCGGCCCAGTGAGCACTTCTGGCTGGAAGGAGGCTTGTTTTGATGATTACATTATGTCCACGAGCAGAACAGACAAACTCACCCTCATAGTTGGCGTGACGCTCCCCGGGCGGGACTTGCTGTCCCGAAGCCTGAGGGTGCCGTTGTCCCCGGCAACAGGAGGGTGGAGCTGCAGCTGATGCCGCTCTTCCTGGAGGGAAGGAGGACGAGGAAGGACTGTTATTGGCCTCATTCACAGTTGTTATTGTTGTTGTTGTTGTTGTTGTATTAGGGTTGTGTCTAGAGGGTGTGCTTGTTTGCTGCTCTGCCTCATGCCACACAGATGGTAGACTCAGCACTCTGGCAGAGAACACTTGAAAAAATGTTCTCCTACGCATACATATGACCACTAATGAAGATACGGTTCCAATTTGATTTGGTCTGACTGGTTAAAATGCCCCAGTTTTACATCAACTCTTGGTCACTACACTGTTAATTGGCTCCCAGAATTTCTGACATTCCACCTGTCAGGTCATCTTGCAGCATTTTTCTTCGTTTGAGTTGGAGAAGATTATATTTCCAGTTCAATGTCTTTATTTGATTTCTATTTGAACTCATGGTCCACCTACTCGCCAGTTCTTTTTTGGCGATCAAATGTTTGTTGAGATTAATACGAAAAGTCTACAACCGAAAGTACTACTTGTTTTTATTTTTATTTCACACCAATAAAAATTAAAAAAAGCACATACTAAGAAAAAATGACAAAATATACAAACACTTTGTTGTCAACTGTTGTCTTTTCCTGACAATAAAGGCTGCATTACAGTAAAGTGTAATTGTCTGAACTCACCAGACTGTTAATAATAGAACATAATGGAGATGTTCTATTATTTGCCTTTACCCACTTAGTCACTATATCCACATTACTGATTATTATTTATCAAAAATGTCATTGTGTAAATATTTTGTGAAAGCACCAATGAATATTGTCACAATATCGATATTGAGGTAATTGGTCAAAACTATTGTGATATCTGATTTTTCTCCATATTATCCATCTCTAAATGGAGGTCTATAGCGCAGGGGCTTCATTTATATCAGACTTGCTCTACAACACTCACTACCTTCAGGGATTTGTTGACAATTAGAACAATAAACAATACCACCAGACTAATCCTTTATCAGAAGAGCAGTTCCACAGGTGAACAAGTGATAGTTAGAGTCTGTAAAGCGTGTGTGTGTGTGTGTGCACGTGTGTGTGCTCTCTCACCACTAATCGTTTAATGAGCTGGTCTCTCTCGGTCAGTCTCTCCTGAAGTCTCCCCAGCTGCAGGTCATCACAGCGAGGCTCCCTCCTCCTGCACCGTTCCTCCCGCTCACGCAGTCTGCAGTTAAATCATATACACAAACACACACTCTTCTCACATACCCGTCCTTCATTTTAAACTCTGTGTCCTGTCTTTTATCTCCACGCGTCTGTCCTCTACTCACTCGTTCTCCAAGGCCACTATGCGAGCCTGCAGGTGCGTCTGGGCGCTGCTGTACTCCGACACCAAACTCTGCAGCTCCTTCTTGTGCTTCTTCCTGATCTCCTCCACCTCTTCTCTTCTCTTGTCCTCCTCCCGTTCCTTCTTCTTCTCCTCGTCCATCTCCTCTTCTTTTACGTCCTCCTCTTTCTTCTCCTCCCAGTGTTTCTGCGACTCCTCCAGTTTCTCCATCTCCACCCGCAGTTTCTCCACTTCCTCCTTCAGACGTTGTGCTTCTTCTTCCAGCTGGGCGTCTCTCTTCTTCCGCAAATCCACGATTTCCTCTTCTTTTTTCTCTTCAGCTTCAGGATTCTCCTGTGCCGACCTGATAAGGGGCAGTAGATACAAGATGATGGAAGTGGCCTGTTCAATGCAATAAAATAATTATGATAAAATGGCTGAATCCTCACTGATGGGACTAGCACTGCTAATTTGGCCCACTTTTTTACTTTACTATACAGCTTATCATTTCTGTGCAATGTCTTTTTAGTTTTCTTATTGACCAGTTATTTATTAGTTAAAAGGAAGTGCATATGTGCACATTTTTTTATATCCTGCAGTGAACCTGAAAACTAATTATAATTAATATATATATATGTATATATATATGTTTTTAGGGACTTTGCTTTCTTGCAGAGTTACATGACAAGATTGATTTAACCCTTGTGTCTGTACGCTAAATATTAAGCTACTGTTAGCTTAACTTATCATAAAGACTGTCGACTGTTGGAAACAGCTAGCCTATTTGTGCTATCTAGGTTGTGCTCAAAGTAAAGAAATACACCTACCAGCACTTCTAAAGCTTACTAATTAACGCGTTATATTTACTGGGGTTATGTAGCTACTGGGCCAGGCCATAATAATGTGCTAATGTGTGAGCTTAGGAGGTGTTTATAGATGTATCTTGTTACCTTTGGACAGAGCCAGGCTTGCTGTTTCCCCGTTTTCATTCTTTGTGCTAAGCTAAACTAAGCTAAGCTGAGTGTGGACTTCTCATCTAACTGTCTGGCAAAGAAGGAATAAGCGTGTTTCCAAAAATGTCATACTATTCCCTTTAAGTTGTTCCTTCCAATTCAATATGCAACTTGATAATTGGTCATTAGATTTATTGACTCCAAAGATATTAGAGCTGAAACGATTAATCGATCCATCGATAATAAGTTGACAGCAAATTAATTGACAAGTATATTTAAATAGATTAATCATTTCAGCCATTCACCATTCTCGGCTTCTGAAATGTGAGGATTTTATGCTTTTCTTTGTCATCTATGATAGTACATCGAATATCTGTGGTTTTGGACTGCGGATCGGATAAAACAATCTATTTGAGTACATCCCCTTGGGTTGTATAGAAACTGTGAGGATTTTTCCTTTTTCTCTCTTGACATCAAAAGAAAAAATCCGCAGATGAACCGATAATGAAAATAATTGTTATATAATTGCAGTCCTGAATGATATCATTAAGGTTGAATGAACTACGCCACTTCTTTCCTTACTTCTCCTTTAATTGCTTCTTCAGTGCTGCATTTTCTCTCTGCAGCTCCAGCATGGCACAGCGGCTCTCATCCAGCTGTCGCTCAAACACCTGATTCTGGTTCTGCTGCTTCAGATCCTTCACACACACACACACACACACACACACACACACACACAAGCAGGCATACATTAGATACACATTGTCAACATATGCCTTCATTCTCAGATTCACACGGTGATGTGCTGTGTTGACTTTATCCCAGAGCCATGGAGGATTTTATTCATGTAAATGATAAAGACCTTGATTATAAAATGCCTGTGATTTCTTCCTGTGTGCACGCATACATGTATTTGTTTGCTTGTGTGTCCGTCGAAAAGAGATTTTGCAAGTGAAAGATACACAGACAAAGAGACTGAGAGGTGTGGGTTTGCATGTTGTGCACACTCATCCCAGTGGATTCCAAATGGGTTCCCAGAGGTCGTCGCATTGTGTGTGTGTGTGTGTGTGTGTGTGTGTGTGTGCGTGCGTGTTTGTGTGTGTGTGTGTGTGTGTGTGTGTGTGTGTGTGCGTGTGTGTTACCTGTTGCAGAGCCATCATCTGTGTGTGTGCCTGTAGTTGAGCCTGCAGGTCTTCTATCTGCTGCATGTGTCTCTGGGTCATCTGTCTGCTCCACTCTGTGTGCTGCTGGGTCAACTCTGCACGCTGCTTATCTGATATCCCCCACACACACACAGACAGACACACACACACACACACACACACACACACACACACACACACACACA
>CALSCE010010695.1:10824881-10846719 GCA_943593645.1 Bovichtus variegatus
ACACACACACACACACACACACACACACACACACACACACACACACAAAACCACATACAGAAAACAAAATCAATTTGGCCCACTGTAACAGGTACCCTTCCACTGTTGCCATGGTGAAGTGTATCCATGGCAATAGCAACTTCACTGTTGAATTTATAATCTCAAAGTGTATATCGCTCTGTGTGTGTGTTTGTGTGCGTGTGAGTGTGTGTGCGTGCTCATTTGTCCATGCAGCTGTGTTTTGTGTTACACAGAATGTGTTACTTTCTGCTAATGCTCATGCCTGTTAAAGTGCACATGTGTGTACATGTGTGCACATGTGTGTACATGTGTGTGATACCTAGCTCCAGGTGGTGCATTGTCTGTAGTCTGTTCCGCTCAGACAGCACATCTTCTTTCGCCTGTCTCTCTAATGCCTGCAGAGCCTTGGCGTGGCTGTGCCTCTCCTCTCCTGAAGTCTGGGTTTGTGGCTCCTCCAACACATCAACACACATGTTGTCCTTTTTTACAATCGTACCCAACTAAGAGTAAGAATCATGCACACTCTCACAGGGGAACATTACGATGCCTCCTCACTGCAGCGCGATCATCAAAGCTGTTCAATTATTCATCACAGAGAGAGTACATTTGATTTGAGTGTACCTGCAGCAGATCCCTCAGTTTCTTGTTTATCTCCTTGGTGTCTTGGACCTCTTTCCTCAGCCTGTCAATTTCGGGGTTGCCATGGCAATCATCTCCCTGGCACTCCTTCTTTTGCTCCGCCTGCATTGGCGAGAAGAATCGTGCGCAACGGATTTTTAAGGGTCTTGTGTGTATGTGTGCAGTAATCCTGAGATGATGAATTTGCCAGCAAGCCTTGAATTAAATGCGAAATGTCGCTTTTGTTCAAGAATTCGCAGACTCAGACAAGCTTAATTAAAATAAACAAATGAAACACGGACTTCACTGTAAACACAAAATAGGCTTATGGAACAAATTTAAAAAGTACTCAATTTAGCAATTTAGTATTGCACTTCCATTAAGTTGGGTCAAATTGATGCAACTGAAATATCCAGACTTTAAGTCTCT
The DNA here is from genome assembly GCA_943593645.1 of Bovichtus variegatus. NCBI lineage: Eukaryota > Metazoa > Chordata > Actinopteri > Perciformes > Bovichtidae > Bovichtus > Bovichtus variegatus. The sequence continues at coordinate 10,825,950 of CALSCE010010695.1, forward strand.
AGTATGAGTCAAGCTTGAAAACACTGGATCCTACATACTGCAGCTAAAAGACAAAGTATTACACGCTTCCTGCCTGGTAAACACCCACATCTTTCAAACTCCACATAGCAGGCTTTCTGTCAGCTCACACACCCAGGTAACATCATCAGGGTGATTTTCTCAGAGCCACAGAGGTCATTGTACAACTGTTACAGGCCGAGAAGTATTTATCAAGACTAGTAAACTTATCTTAATGTGTGGTTTGACAGTTTTGATGAGTCAGACATAAACTTATAGCCGAAATGAAATGTGACACAGTAAATGTCATTTTGAAGGCAGCTGAAGGTGAAGAATTATCTCTGATCCTCAACATGTTGTTTTGAAAAATGATCGTCAAATAAGTAATTGGCGATCATTTTTGATAACCCATTAATCTTTTCAGTCTTTTTCCCAGCAAAAATGCCAAATATTTGCTTGTTCCAGCTTTTTAAATTTGAGAAGTTGCTGCTTTAGTAAACTGAAGAAACAGTAAACTGAATATCTGTTGATTGGTCAAAGCGAGCATTTCAAAGACATCATCTTTGGCTCTGATAAATTATAATGGGTATATTTCACCGTTATCTGACATTATTCATAACAAAATGTATAATTGAGAAAGTCAATCGACGCTGCAGTCTACAACTAAACAAGAAATGTAGCTTCATCAAGTAAACCATTTAGTCCGTCGAGCTGGAAAAGTTTTTTATTTTAAGAAAATAGTTTTTAAATGCTAATCTAGATCCGTTTCAGACCGCAGGTTCACTGCCCACATATATTTTCAGAAATTCAAGACAAATATAAACATTGAACAAAAGAGCCATTTGGTCCGATTGTCAAGCTATATTTAGGTGATTTTAAAAGAGGAAATCAGCATGCCTGAAGGTCCTGTGACCAAGGATCACAGATGGTCACAGGTAGTTTGTGCAGGAGACTCACCTGTGACTGCAGCTCGCTCAGTTGACTCTGCTGCTCAGATATCTGGGTCTGCAGCTCCTGCTCTTTGTTCTGCCATCTTTGTTCGCTCTCAGCAACGGCGGCATTCATCTCTATCCTGAACTCCGCTCTGAGACGATCCTCACACTCTGCCCTGGAGGCATGCATCAGAACAAGAAGTGAAACAGTGAGTTAACCTACTTGCAAATGTACTATTAAGTTCTTCTTGCTACACTCATTCTACAGTGGCTTGTGCTTCTAACGGTTATTTTTTTTTATAGTTTCAGATTTTGTAGATGTGGTAGTAACCTAATTATATCTCACTTTTCTTAATAACTTTATTTCATAAAAGTGGAAATCTGGTTTTCTGTGTCATGTGAAGAGATTAGGGATTCACTGGTTTTATTTCTGGAGCAGAAACCTTCATATCTCTCGCTAACAGGTTTTGTAAATGTGTGCCTTTGCATGGAAAAGACCCCAAAAAGAGGAAAGTCATGTTACTATTGCTGAATAATAAACAACAACAATGATGTCATACCTTTATAGGAGAGGAAACCGCCATGCCAAATGTAATTTTAGATTCATTAAACATTATTAAATTAAAATAATGGCTGTTTTCAGTGTGTGTGTGTGTGTATACATTAATGAAATAGAAGATATGTAGAATCTCGATATGAGACAGGACAGGACTAATTAGTATGGCTAAAGTTTACTTGGATTGTGATATTGATTACATCTTTATCGATGTACTGACACTGTTGTTTATATCACCATGAATCGTTTTTTATTGCTGCGGCTAATTTCTTGTCATGTTTTTATTCTGGTCAAACACATTACTCGTCAATAAAGCTCACTGACATTAAACTGATGGAATGTAAGAGATGGAAGATGCTGCAGGCGGAGGCACCTGAGCAATGGAGCAAGTTGAGCAAACGCATTGTAGTTCTGCTACCCCACATTTTGTCTTTATAAAATAAACTAACCATCATAATCTTCACAATCAGATGATTATATTCAAGATTTACTCTCACTGTGATCATGGATGGAAAATAGAAGCTAGTAAAAGATAGGCTCAGGTATGTTGAATGAACCTGCTCGGCCCATTAACTCCAGCCAAACTTCATATTAGCTAAAAGTAGGACTGTGTTGCTGCTGAGATACCCGAGCTGATGTGCGAGTCAGCGTTAGCTAACTTTACCAGACAGCCCATCTAACGTAAGCTTGTGAATTGGACAGGATACCAAAGATCAATCAAAGATTCTGCTCATTTCGTGGCTTTTCAAATTTTGCATTAGCCCTGTTGATTTTATTATTTGGGATGCTTGATGGTTTCTTGGTTTTCGTAGCACCCTCAATCTAACTAATCCAGGAGAGTGCAGGTGGCTGTTTCTTGACTTAATCCGAGAGGTTAGGTGGTGTAGAAATGCAGCAAATTTGTTTTAAATTGCACTTTTTTTTTTTCTAGGGCAGGATCCACAGAACACCCGCCAATTATGTATCTTTCCGTATTTTGCTCCCCCATTTTAAACATAACCAGACAGCCATGGCTGCAGGTTATTATGAGCTACAATTTGAATGATTTGCTTCTCAACTTTGATCTTCCCCAGTGATCTCTAAACAGGATGGCAGGGGGGGATTACAAGCAGAGTGGAGGCTTTGTACTGTAAGCCTAAGCACTTCTGGCAGGTTGATGTTTATTCTGCTACCTGATCCGGTCCTCAGTGTGCCGCTGGCTCTGGTCGAGAAGACTCCTCTCCGTGTTCAGTCGGCTCTGTTCCAGGACTTTCTCCTCCAGCCGGTGTTTGTCAGCTCTCAGGGACGCGATCTCTCTCTGCTGCCTGTCCCGATGCCTCTCTGCCTCCTCCTGCATCCGAGCCAGTCGACTCCGGGTCTGATGAAGATCTTCCTCCAGACGGGAGCACTGCGGCCCACATGAGGCGGCAGCGTCAGGGGCCAACTTTTCTTTCTTGTCTTGCTGTTGGATCGCTGACTGCAGCCTACAGACCTGAGAGCACAGGAACCTTTCACTTTCACTTCACATATTACGACTGATATTATGAATAATTGGATGGGATATATTTTATCTGGTAAAAACGCAACATTTATTTTGACCTCTGACCTCATTGGAGGCATCTTTCAGTTTTGTCCTCAGCTCCTCTCTTTCCCTCTCCAGCTCGCTGCGTAGCTCCTCAGCGCTCCTCCTCTCTTCGTCCAAGCGTGCACACACCTTGCAAGAAAATTCATCCTCATCAGCACCATTATCACATTCACAACTTATCTTCTTTTTAGCACTTTAACACGACCATACTATCATCTCCTTATTACTAAACCTAATTAATAATTTGTAACGATGAAGTGCACATTATAAGAAGGCTCAAAGGGCAGGCAATTATGTGATACAATCTCATTATATTTCTACGTTTAGTAGTTTAAAAAAGATTCATTAAACATGCTCTTAAAGACCAGTGGTAAAGGAGTCGCAAGATGATTAACAGGAGAGTAGATGGAAAAAAAAAAAAACATTAAAGCTTCACAACTTGTCTTTCAACTTGAATTTTCAGACGTTTTGCCTTTCTTTTTTTTTTTCAACACAAAATTACGGAAAAGAATATTACTGTTGCAGCTGTGTAAGACGATGAAAGGAAAAGTTATTTTTTCCCAGCGGTTCGTCCTTGTATCTGAAATAATTAAACCCAAAATCTGACTGAAACTAAAATAATTAAGCTGCAACAGCTGATACATGTAAAATTCAGCTTTAAGTTTGAGAAGAGTGCATCATTATGGAAAAAAATTCCCTTTTCACTTATGTGTCCTCTTACTCCCCCCTCATGGACAGATGCTGACCTCTTGGTTGGTCTTCCTCTCTGAGCTCAGAGCTTCTTGGACGCTGTGAAGTTCGGCCGCATGCCTCCTCATCACCTCCTCTATCGCCTTCCGCACCTGCTCCTTCAACCGTTTCCTGTCCTCCTCAGCCTTCTCCACCAATCTTTTCTTCTCCTCTTCCAGCTTCTGCTGCACATTGGCTCTCTCCGCCTCGACCTGTTCAATGTTCTTGTCCAGCTGCGAGCGAACGCGAACCCTCTCGACATCCAGCTCCTTCTTCTGCCGGTCGACCTCTTCCTCCTTCTCTCTCCTCAGACGTTCTTTGATCCCTTCCACCTCCTCCCTCTCCTCCTCTCTCTCTCTGCGCAGTCTGTTTCTGTCCTTCTCAAACTTATTCTTTTCTTGTTCTCTTTCCTTCTGTAACGTTTCTCTCTCTTTTTCGATCTCCTTCTGCAGTTTGTCCCTCTCGTCGTCTGCATGTTTTTGGATGCGTCGCAACTCTTCTGTCTGGGCTCTCACCATCTCAGAACGCAGACTGGACAGCGCCTCAGCGTGCTATGAATATACACAACATACGCTCAATGGCCACTTTATTAGGCACACACCTGTAGAATCTAATTCAATGCAACAGCTTTTCATTGTGTTTGTGTCGTGTGCGTTTTACCTGGCGTATCTGCCGGGCGTGGTCGTTGTTTCTGCCGCTGCTCTGCAGCTCCAGCTCTCTGTTCCTGCTCTGCAGGCGGCTCACCTGGGTCCTCAGTTCCTCCACTTCAGCACACACACACACCTCACAGCCTCCGCGGTTAAGCAGCTCCTCTGATACACACACACACACACACACACGCACACACACACACACACGCGCGCACACACGGAGAACACACACCAAATAAACACCAACAAACACCAAGTGAACACAAGCACACACATGCACAACCGCGTATTGATTGATTACGCATAATAGAAGCAGAATGGACTTACAGCAGACCAATATTGAATGAGGAAGTGCCTAAAACAAAAATCATTCTCGTGCAATAAATAAAATTCAGGGCGTTTTTTGCTGACTAGGTATGATGACACTTTGATGAAACTGTTTGCCTTTATGGAGGATGAATAATGTACGTTTGTTGCATTTTCCATATATATTATAATGGCGTGAGGCGAAAACTTAATTAACGCTGAGTCAGAATGAATAATGGAAATGCACAGAGCTCAGCCGATTTTCGTCGACGTGAGCTTTCTCCAGCACACAGGTAAGAAGACAGGTAAGAGGGCCGGCGGATACAGACTGAATGACTACCTGCTCTGCTCTGCAGCTCGTCCTCCTGCAGCAGCAGCCTCTCTTTGGCGACCGCAAGCTCCTCCTCCGCCCGCTTAGCCACGCCCTCGGCCTCGGACACACGCCTCCGATCCAGCTCCAGCTCCTCCTCCAGGTCCTGGAGGGAGTCACGAAGTAAGGAGGGCGATACAGAGGAGTATTGTAGTTTGAGCAAAGAGCACAGGGGAATAGAAAAAGGGGGAAAAAAAAGAAGGCAGATGAGGGGGAGAGAGAAGCCGACAGCAACTTTGACACAGATAAGGAGGAAGGAGAGAAAGAGCACAAGTCAGAGAGACGGGGAGGGCGATAGGAAAAAAAATTAGGGGATGAAATGTGGTGAGTCAGGCAGCTATCTATCCCAGCTATGAGCCTTTAATGGTCTGCTGTGCGGGCTTATGTCAGCTCTGTGCCAGCTCTCACAGGGCTTCTTAATGCTCATCCATGAGGTGGTAATGGTGGTGGTGCAGTGAATCTATCCTTCACAAACTACCCATTAGCAGATAGTTGGCAGTGGGAATAGCACTCAGGGAGGGCAGCCAGTGGTTAGACAAGCAAGATCCCCCCCCCCTCCTCTCTTTCTCTGCCTCCACCTCGCTCCCTTTCCCATCAACACAATCATTAGCTGGATGCATCAGAGACAGGAAGCTGCAACATTTCAATTTCCTTTAACCTCCATTTTCACAGGATTGTAGTTTTAGTATGAGTGAAAGGACTATGAGTGTGTGCGTACCTGTATTCGCTCTTGCAGTTTGACTGAATTTCTCTTGCTCTCAGCCAACCTCTCCAGGTGACTTTCCACCTCCGCCTCAGCCCTCTTCACTCTCTCTCTTAGTGCGCTGTGCATTCCCTTCTTCTCCTCTTCTTCCCTCTCTTCCCACCTCCGCCGCTCCTCCCTCCACTCTGTCTCCATCTTCTTCCTCATTTCCTCTTGCTCCTCGATTAGATCATTCATCTTTTGCTCCCATTGCTCCCTCTCCTCTTTCACGGCTCGCCTCCTCTCCTCCTCTGCTCGGTCCCTCTCCTCTCTCAGCGCCTTTACCTCCTCCAAGAGTGCTTTCGCTCTTTCCGAGTCCTCTCGCTCCTCTGTTTGTCTCTCCTCCTTCTTTTTCTTATTCTCCTCATCTTCTCTCTGTCTCTGCTCCTCTTTCCGCTGTCTGTCCTCGTCAGCTGCTTTCTGTAGCGCCTCGCATTTGGCATCAATCTCTTGGACCTGCTCCCCGGCCTTCTCCAGTTCTTCGCTCAACCGCAGGCTCTCCTCCTGGGCATCACTGATCTGGGCCTTGGCCTCCTGGAGCTCTTCCTCTGCAGCCTGGAGCCTCTCCTCGAACGCTTTTCTCAACTCTGCCTCAGTTTCACGCTCCCTCTCCTCCACATGTATCCGGAAGCACTCAAAGTCTGCCTGCACCTGGAGGCACAGAGGAGAACGTGTTACACTTACATTTAAAGTCACTGTCCAAAGAGTGTGCATCCTTAGTGGGTAAGACAGCCTTTTCCCTGAGAACTGCCCGAATGACTCAAGGCATTGATTTAAAGGAATTAGGCTTGTACTCCCAACAACACTCAGACCACTGAAGTGAACAGTGTATATATGAAACATTTGGAAAGGGCACCGCTGTAGCCATAAATGCTAATTAGCTACAGTGTTGACATTCAAACAATACTCAGTATGTGACAAAACATCATTACCTGCCTGCACTGTATGGATTATAAACCTCTATTTAGATTGTCACATAACCAGGATTTTTTTAATTATTATAATAAATATTTAGATTATAGGGAAAGTTATAGGAAACAAATATTGTAGACTCTATTACTTTATTTATCTGGATGACTCCGAGTGTATTACTGTTCTTATACCATGGCCACTTGCTGCAGAATAAAAGACTGTATTTATATGTGATGGCTGCCTGCAGTTATATGATGGCATGTTATAATAATAATCCAGTCAAGTTGTGGTTGAACTGTAACTGTGTTTGACAAATCGGCTACTATTAAGAAACAACATTTTCTGTGGACACAGCATAAGGTTTATGCATATTGCTTTGTCATACTATTTGCATCAGCGGCACTTTGGCACTCGTCCGCTCCAACTCTGATAATATATTCCTCCTACTACGAATGTATTCATCTTGTTGTAGCCCCTTTTTCCAGACTGCACTGCACTAGGATTGTCCTTATACATCTGGTTACCAAATTCACAAAATGAGAGGCCATAGGGTGCAGGCAATAAATATCTTCAATGTGGGGATGTATTTGCAGGTAGGTGTTAACAGTCATGTGATAACATGCTCCTGAATTAGCAGCAAAAAATGTCCAATAACTAAAACAGGAAAAGACAACAAAAAAAAAACGTGTCTACCAATTTCAAAATAAAGGTTTATGGTCCGTGTACAGTTTTCCTCTCTTTAATTGTTAAGAAGCATTCTGTTTCCAAGAGCTCATAAGAAAGTCATGTGGGTATTTATGATTCATGTTGCTGTTTTATTGTGGTGCACAGCATAAATTAGGCATGAAGTCTATTGCTGGGTAAAGTCACAGGCTATCTGAACTAGGTTAACTGTTGTAGGTCACATGAGGGGCGGGTTTTATTTGCTGCTCCCGCTGGGAGTTAACACATTAAATTACAGCAATACAACGTGCCCTTGAACGTTCACACACGCACACACACACGCACGCACACACACCTGGGCTCCAACTCTCTGCTGCTCGTCCAGGGAGTCCTGCAGTCCGAGGAGGCGTGTCCTCAGCAGAGACCCCTCCCCTTCATGACACGTCTCCACCAGGATGCGGTGCAGCTCCTCGTGGTGGGCGTGGCTTAAGGCCTGAAGGGCCGCCTCCTGCTCCTCATTCTTCATGTTCAGAGAATAAATCACCTGGAGAACGTGAACAACACACGGGGAGAGATTTCACGACTATTGCACATTTCTGCCATAAATGTACTGTATGTTTCCAACTGTCAGCCAAACATGAGCAGATCACCACCACTCCGCTCGACTGACACGTGATTAGGTTCGGATCTCAGACTAACGTGCGTCCTACAGTCTACCTGCCCCAAAAATTAGAGATCACAGAAAACTATGTTTATTAATTTCTCTTGTTAATCATTGTCTTTTGTATTCTTGGTTAATTAGGATATTTTTTCATTAGGCCAGGGCTTTCTTCATGATCATTATTTTCTTTGTTCTTTACAGTAGCTGAAAAATTTTAGGGTTTTCTGTCCCTCAGGTCAAGAGATTGAGAACGAAGTGCTTTCGTGTAGCGTTTTCTCTATTTTTGGAACTAACTGCAGAATAATTTAAAGCTGAAACAGACAGTCATTATTGAGTTTAAGCTGACATTGAAACATTTATTTGCAGACTGAGTAATAGATGTTTCCGCTTTGATAAGAAAATATTCAAATTGGCCTCCTTATTTGATTTGTAAGCACAAAATGAGTATAAAACGGTTCTGTCTTATGGACTAAATTTGAGATTTTATTCACTGTTTTACTTTCCTTTTTCTTTTAACGTGACCGACAGGATTTAATTGTACATACAGTATTATTGTTTGGTGATAGTTTTCAGCTTTTTTAACCTTAAACTCTCCTTTGGAAAACAATGCTCAGTATAATTTGACCTGGTTACAGTGTGTGTCCTCCTGGATTCAGATGATTCACTCTGTCGGGTTGTTTCCTCTATATTCATTTAACCGGAGTACATGGCAAACAGCAGGAAAACTGACACCAACACTAGTCCACAAACACAGACATAATGGAGCCAATATTTAGAGCTGGCAGCTTTATGATAACAAATATTAAACTGACTGGAATGACATGGAAACACAGTAATCCCCAAACACAAATAATAGAGGTTAAACAGCAACACTGACAAACAGTGTTCATCTGCTGTATGAGTTAATATAGTCCAGGCACTGCAGCTTTATGCGGTGATTCTCCTGCCTGTGAGCATGTGTGGAGTCTCTCCCCCTCCTCCCAATATAGTCTGTGACTAACACCTGAAATATGGCCTGTTTCGCCACACTATTCACTTTACCCTTTACGCCGTGTCTACAGTGTCATCGTCTGCTCCTACTGACCCTGATGGCTCACTTACCCACCCGCAGCAGTATGTGTGTGTTTGTGTGTGTGTGCATGTGCATGGCTGTATGCAGGGGACGCATAGGCTCATATTTTACCCAGACGCCTCTCTGTCTGCAGTACGCAGCTGGCACAGCACTGCCGGACATTCCCTCTGTGTGTGTGTGTGTGTGTGTGTGTGTATGTGTGCGTGCGCATGTCACCACCTCTCTCTTACACACACACTTACATGATCTCAACATTGTCAATCTCTGTTAATCTATGATGTGTCTCGTATAATTCGCCGATGAATATTGATGATGGATGTGACATCTTCCCAAACCCTAATCACAAACCCGCCTCCCTCTGTCCTGTCAGTCAAACACTTGGACAGTATGTCACACTGGCTATTCAATAACGTCACTGTGCATGAACTTTGGCTAGTGAACTAGGACTCGTGACTCAGAGGACTGAAGGGGACACTGAATCGAGGGCAGGATCTGAGGGGAGTGTGTGTGTGTGTGTGTGCGCGTGTGCATGTGTATGCGTGTGTGTGTGTGTGTGTGCGTGCGTGCATGCGTGTGTGTGTGTGCTTGTGTGTGTTGTTCTCTTTGGCCAGCTTGAGAGTGAGAGCAAGGAGGGTAAGAGGAAAATATAGCTGGAGAGAGGAAGAGAGAGCACTATTTAGCAAGTGTTTCAGACAACAACATTACACCTATCTGGGATTGTTGAACATCTAATTCCCTTCCGGGAAGGCTTTCAACAAAACGTTGTAACTTGTCTGCAGTAACTTGCTCCCATTCAGCCACAAGAGCGTCAGTGAGGTTGGGCTCTGATGTTTGTCCTTGTTCCTGTTCGTCCCAAAGGTGCTGAAAGGGGTTGAGGTCAGAGCTCTGTACAGGCCAAGTCAAAACACACTAAACTCTTTCACAAGATGACCCCTCAGATGTCCTACTAGATAAATACATTTAAAGCTAAATCTGCTACATTTAAAAAAATTAAAATAAATACATATAAGCATTTTCACATTTAAATAAAATGCAACCGATGCAATGTACTGTACTTCATGTAGGACTCATTTACAGTCCATGGGTTAGGGATAAACGAGCGGTGAGGCTGACGTGTTGGTGCGAGAGGTGAAGGCGGACGTTTGGTTTTGACCAAGTAGTTCATGTTGGCTTATGTAAACTTAAATTATCAAACTTTAGATAGATATTGCCGTGTAACTGACATGAATGAATCAGTTCATTGACGTTGGTCTAACTGTTGCACTAAATTTCAGCATTTACCATCGACTCATAATTGTCACTTGTTATGGAAACATTTGGCAGACTAAATTGAAAATAAACATGTAATCTCACAATAGCATTTTTATTTACCGCTTGCCGATGCATTAATTGGCTCAAAATTAAAACTAAAATTGAATAGTGCAATTTGCACTTTCGTTTCCACTACTAGCATGGGCATTCTTTAACAATAAAAAAATGAATGAAAAAATTACTTTTTCAAAGACCAACTCCGCTTTATATTTGACAATATTCAAGGGTAATTCCAATTTGAAGATGAAAATGCAATGTAAATATTCTAACTTAGTTTAGCATTTGTAGACGCATCACTTAAGTCGCAACTGGATTCACGAAATTCTAACCCTGCTTTATGGTTGAGAATATTTAAATGTCAATTTAAATGCAAATGTAAATTCAAATGTCAATTGCAATTACATTTAAATTTCATCGACCGGAAGTGGCATTATCTATCTGACTGGGACGAATTGTCAGCTGCTAGGCTGGTGCGAGAGATCATCAGTTAGCATCTTCCGATGGTCATGGAGGTGCCGAGAGTTTGCTGATTCGCTGGGGGTGTCATGGTGGAACTTTAATTAAAATTTCAATTAATGCATATGTAAGTGGGAAAAGAAAACGCTATTGTGAAATTACATTTTCATTTTATTTTAATTCACCAAATGCTACCATAACCTGTTAGCATAACCACATCGCTGAAGTTAGCTTCTGATTCACAGGGTCCTCCAACGTTTAAGAAAATCATTTTATCAGGATATTTTGCAGCTGATTCTCTGTTTTTGCACCACTTATGATAGGGTTGTGAAAAAGTATTAGACATCTCCTTAACATTATTCGAAGCCCATGTTCAGACTTTTTTTTTTTTTTTTTTTTTTTCAGTGTAATGAGGTCTCACACTTTGATTCAGCTTTTTGAGTGTAAATTCTCAAGACACTTGGCATGGCAGCCAGGACGGAGAGTGGATACTTGCTCCTGTAAATCCTGTCTCCAGATCCCCATATTGATCCTGCCAGTCGATAATGTTATTCATGTAGCCTCACAAGCTACTGCCCGTGCTTATTGACAATAACTTCATAGTCAGCAAAGCATGAAATTAATATTCTGTTCTACAGTGTAAAGGAGAGTCGGGACGAGAATTTTTGAAACTGGAGTGAGATGTAGAGTGAATGGTTGGTGCACAGAGGAGAGGTTAGGCAAAGAGACAAGCAAGCATGCACACACTCTCTCTTACATCAGCCCCCCTCCACACAAACACACACGGACACACACACACATACCTCCACACATATCAAAGAGGGTACCGGGTGTGCTGGATTACAAAGCAGGGAACATTGTGACAGTGTAAGCTAGATAAGTACAGGAAATCACATAGACAGAATTAGAGCTGCCAATCAAAAGTGTTGGCGTATATATGTGCACACAAACACACACTTTAGTATGCTACTGTTAAACTCATTGAGTCACGTAAAGACACTGCTCTCTTCTGTGTATTCATGTGAGTGTGTGCATGCCAGTTCACGCACAAGCTTATGTGAACATTCACAACAGCTGGCCTGACATGGTCAGCTCTCGCTTTCTTCCTATTGGCTTGTTCCGCCATGTAAACACACTCCGACGTGCTACTGGTTTATCTTTAGCAGCACCCATTCAACCAAGGCAGACCCACTCTCAGTGAGAGGGAGGGACGTGGATGTAGAGGGAGGGGGGGAAGGGAGCTGTGCAAGTCAAACATAAGTGTGGATGGGTGAGTGGAGGAGTTAGGGACGGGCCGACGTGAGGAGGTGTGTTAAGTGCAAGTGCATGACTGTGTGTGTGTGCGAGCAGAGGTTAATAAATATATAAGGTTACCACAGCTGACCCATTTCCCGCTTCCTCTCCGCTCCACACCCCGCCCCAAAACACTCAAATAAACTATGTGTCACATGCCCGGCATCCCAAAGCTCGGAGAAAATGCTTACACCAAATATCGGATTTGATGATTCTTATATTTCATCAGCGCCCTGGGTTTCGGATTTATTTACTGCGGCCATCAAGGGCTAAAGTGGGCTGGCAGGGCTTGCATAAAGTTTCAAGAGAGAGAAGCAAGTGGAGGCTTCTTTTTCATTTGGATGGAAGGAGCAGAGGGTAAGAGAGGTAGAAGGACTAGGCTGGCGAATTCCCCTAACAAGCACAGACACAAGTGCTGACCCCTCATCTGTGTCATCTTTGTTTGTGCACGTCTGAGAAGAAGCTTTCTGAACAGCACACGCAAATACAACTGCAGTAGAGCTGCAGTAATTAGTTGACTAATCGATTATGAATGATTAAATAGTCGGTGATTATTTATCTGTGGATTTACTCAAGTCATTTTTCATGCAAAAATGGCCCGTCGAATATGAAGATTTCCTGCTTTTATATCATGTTAAATTGAAAATCTTTGGGATTTTGACCGACAAGACAAGACATTTAAAGATCTCAAAGTCCAAGGTGATCTTGGAAACTGGGATGGTCATTTTTCACCATTTTCTGACATCTTATAGACCAAACAATTAACGGAGAAAATAATCAGCAGATTCATCGATAATGATAGTAATTGTCAGTTGCAGCCCTAAACTGCACAATGTATTGCATTACACATATGGGCTCCTGGACACACACACTCACCTACAGGCTGCACAGAGGTGAACACATAAGGGAGGAAGGGAACTGCACAGTCATCAGTAATTGTCATAGCTCAACAAGCGATGGGTCATGCCCTGCTTCTGTAAGCATTATTGTTCACCAGAGAGAGGGAGAATCCCCATATAGCAATGCTTACTGTATGAAAAGCCAGAGCAGATACAACTACTGCTGCTGCAGCTGTCAAGCATCCCTGCCTGCACACTCATATACTCATACTGTATGTGGAAGATGTACAGCATATGTCGGTGCTAATTAAGAAATGATTATAATCATGTCAAAACAATGTATTGATTATTCAATTATCGCATTTTTATTACAGATATTAAGAATTTGGTGGTTCCATCTTCTTCAATGTGGGGGTTGTGCTGCTTTTATCCGTTTAATATCACTGTTAATTGATACTTTTTTTTTTTTTTATCTGTTGGTCAAACAAAGAGACATAATGTTGGGCTGTGGCATTTATGCAATCTTTGAGATGTGTAATTCTCTTCATTTTATTTTTACATGTAACCATCTAAAGTAAACTGTAAATTGATGCATGGCAAAGATAATCCATACATTAACTGATAATTACACCAGTACTAATTGCTGCCCTGAAAGGTTTGGCTCTCAAATAGCAGAGCATCTGCAGCCTACATCTAAAGCTCTCAGTGATCGCTAATGTCTGATTACTGTGTCAGTCACGAAGACATATGAACCCTGATCCAAGTTTTCCAATCATTATCCCAGGAGCTGATGATGATTTGTAACACAGTGCACACCTAGGCTATAATGGTGCTTAAGCATGTATGAGTTTATGTCCATTACTGAAATATTTTTATTGTATGCCTATAGGCTAATGCTCTTATTAATTGTTTTTTTTGATCAATATGGATCAATTGTATCTTTATGTAAGCATTGACGTTGATATCTGTTAGTGTCCATCTAATATGTCATGTCACAGGATAAACACAGGTCGTCTTCTCAATTGGCTATGTAGCCTAATTATATTGCGATGCGATGGCAGATAGTGAGGCAGCCATCAGATCATCCAATCAGCCTGACAGAGTCGGTGACAGCGCGTCCGCGCGCCTCTCTCGGTGTCACCGGCAGGTCTTACCTTGGTGAGCTGAGCGATCTTCTTGCACATCTTGCTGTGCATCTGGTAGTCGTACAGCTCCTGCTCGATGTTCGGGAACTCTGCCGCAGTCCCGTTAACGGAAGAGCCCGGCCCGAGGGGCTGTGCAGCCTTACCGGCGCCTGAAGCCATAATGAACCCCCCCGAGGGAACTTCCCGGACCGGAGGATAGTCAGAAATTATCCTGCCGCCTCCTCTCAGATGAAAATTCCCACCAAAATCGTGTCAACTTTTTACTCGTGCATCTCATTCGTCTGTCGGTAGACCCCCTCCCGTGAACAGCAGCTCGAGCGATTCGCCGGAAAACATTTGGTTGTAGATCGGCGGGGCTCTCCTCGTGCGTTCCGGTTGTTGCCCCCCTCTCTCTGTCCGCCCGGTGATCGCGGAGGTCACACGCTGGAAGTCCATCGGGGACGCGCTCGCGCCAACCGACCCTTCCCTGCTGTCAACAGATATTTTTTATTCTAAGAGGGAGCGCTCGGGGATGAAGGCATATAGTCCAACCACCTGTCTCGCGGCAGGGGCGGAGAGGGGCGTGTGTATCCTATGGAACATTACCGGAGACAGCTCGAGAGGCGCACTGCTGCAGTGCTGCCCCGCCCCTACCGGCGCTGCTGTATCAATCACCGTGAGGAGGGGAGGAGGGTCTCCGGGGTCTAGTTGTGGGATTTTACTCCATCAATCAGATCAACAGAAACATGTGACTGCTGCTTATTTCATTTGAAAAGTACGTCTTGTATTATTAGGCTACGGGGCTACTTCTAATACCACTTAGGTCTGGGTGATAATTCAATATGATAATGTATGGAATCAATGGGTGCGATTAAATCATAAATGGAGATATCGTGACACACAATTATGTCGTCTTAATTGATCATAACAAGCACATACTAACTCAACTTTCTCAGAAAATACGATGTGAAATATTTTAAAGGAATGTCTTTTGTTTATATATCACACTTTATATTTCCATTCAGTTCAATGTGATTAACAAACGGTGTATTTTCTGGTATCTGTCTGAAATAATGATTTATTATTTCCCTATATTTTCACTTGAAACCGTTGTGTTCATTTTGCTCTTAAGGTTCTAATTAGATGACAAATACTTTTCATTTGTCAAGTATTTCATTCACACAGGAGTATACAAAAATAAGATTTATTTCAAATAAACACATGGTAATAACTGTGTCACAGCCTTATAGTTGGATTAACCTGTCAGGAGGCCCCCGGGGGGAAATGAGCTACAGGGTCTCAACCAAACCCAACCCTGTATCGCGTGCCCTCTGACCTCCAACTGCTCATCAAGTACAGTGTGCACAGCGGACAATACTGTAGAGTCGAGGCCCAGTAGCCTACTTCAGTCACAACATTTTCTGTGTCAATTAGTTTGTTTGTGTTATTTCATTAAACGCAACTTTATTTAGGATTATGCTCCACGTGAGCAACATTTTGCTGCTTGTATCCAACAAACTTTTGAAAAACAACAATCTGAGATCATGTCCTCGTCACACAGCAATTGGTTCTCAAGCTCTCTTTTTTCATTCCTTCATCAGTTTTCATATATCCAAGTGCAACACCATGAATGTGTGTGTGTGTGTGTGTGAGAGTGTCTGTGTCTGTGTGTCTGTCTCTGTGTGTGTGGTATATCCATTAGTATGATTCATTGCATTTGTGAGCAAAGACGTGCAAAAGACACAGAGTTCTTGGAGAGAGATTTGGGAGGCAGAGGGATGCAGCCAGCAGGTCTCACAGCACATCTTTTGACCTAGTTTGATTGAAGCATACTGAACTGAGGCCTGATGACACATGTTCACAAGATTAGATAATAATGTCACTGTTCCTCCTCCATGAAACACGCCTGCCCAGTGTGTGCGTGTGGTTTTTATTATTGTTATACCTTTCAGTATGAGTGACTTGTGCTTGGTGTGTTTTGGTTTAGTTTGTTTTTTTCTTCCCTTTATACCACTCCACTACAGTTCAAATTTTGAATACAAGACCTTTTTTAAAAAAGTATTTTTACACTGTGGTATTACTACTTTTACTCTAGTAAAAGATTGGAGTACCTTGTCCACCTCTGCCCCAAAAAGAATTGCAATTAATCAAATTATCACGAACCAGTTGGCACAGAGGGAACCTGGAACTTCTGGGGCATTTTGTGTGCTTTACCCAGTCTGTAATCCAGCCTTGGTCCCAGCTAGATATACAGTATATGGTCACACATATGACTTTATAGATCTACATGATATATAGTTACATAGGTCTCTGTGTCACTGCTTTGTAAATGAGTGCAAGTTATTGAGAAAATGGTAGCTTGACAATTGAATGTTTAAACAGTTTTTACACAGGGGTTACATCTCTCCAGAAAGCACTTGGATGTCTTAAATTCACCCAGTGTTTGTTCCCATGGATTTGCCGAAGCACTGAAGCAGGTTTTTCACATCTTTTTGGCTCATGACATAGCAAGTGTGGACTAATGGAGAGGCTGCCTCCACCAGCATAAATAATTAATATGATAATACACCTCTCAAATAATCCTACGCCCACATGCACGCAGGTCTAAAGCAGAAGCCTGACAGAGTACCCTCTATATTAAATTGATTTCCAGAGATAGAAGGCTGTTGTTGCCATACAAGGCGCCCTGTCTGCCTGTGGAGATGCTTGTTTCTGCTTTTGCACAGATTAAGCTGCCTGCTGTGACTGATCCACAGCTGCCCGGCAGCTGCAGCCTTGGACATCCCAACAGCAACAGAAATGTTGCAAACTAATGACCAATATAGCTCAAATGTGAGATATGAAATATTAGCAGATTGGTGCTAAATGTCTTTCATCCAACCAAAATGAGGCCTCATGATTATATTGTTCTTTCTCACACAGTCCACTCTTTCTGGGTGCCTTCAGTGCCTTGGAGTGCAGTGCAAAGGACTCCCCCCTCTTGAATCTTTTGTCATCTTTTTGTTAAATCATACATGTACAACAATTTACATCCCTTCCCCTTATTACTTATTTCTTTAGGTCCACTTCTGGAAAAACACACAGATGCGTACAGCGGGCAAACCGTTGCTCAATGTTGTAAAACTTTTAAACTGTTTTCATAATTGTTTGTCTGCCATTTTATCTTGTAAAGCACATTCTAATTCTTTGTTTTAAAAAGTACTATATAAATAAAGTTTATCATTATTATTATAACTTTCATTGATTTAATATATATATATTAGCACTATTAACAAAAAACAGATTTAAAAAGCAAATAAATGTTACTTTTAGGCGTGCAAGGAAGATTAATCTGTCATTTATCACCTGAAATAATTGAATAATTATTTGATCTGTAGAATGCCAGAAAACAATGAAAAATGCCCATCAAGCTTTCTGGTTTTGTGCACCCTAGAGTCAAAAAACAAAGATGTCCAGGGTACAATGAAAACAGAGAAAGGTAGCAAATCTTCACATTTGAGAAGCTATTACTCAGAAATGATTTTTTGATGTTTTTCTTTAAAAAGAAAAATAATAATAATAATAAAAATTAAAAAAAAGATGAATCAATTAAATGTTTCAGCTCTGCTACTTTTGTACAGCTGATTATTGAACCTGACCGATAGAGCCGCTGCCAAGCGAGGCTCAGGGCACATATGAAAACGAGCTGTTTACGTCACTACGTAGTAATCCCATCTCAGTTCTCGCGAGAACACACCGCAGTTGAATTCAAAAACAGGCGGCAGCGTTGTGAGAAAAACAGCGGAAGAAAAGGTATATTTACAAATATTTACAAGTTCAATTACGCTGTATAATAGAACGTCTGCCTTAATGTTCCCTGAAAGGATTATTTAAAGTGTCTCTAGGGAAGTTTATTCCGCACGACTTAGCTCGGTTACGTTGTTTTTCTGCTCGCCTTTAGTTGGATCGAGGTGAGGCTTTCAGCTAACGAGACACTAGAGACAAACAGCAGCTGCCGTTAGCATCCAGTGAGAGCGACAGGCCCCACAGAGAGGAGGAAAGCGTCTGCGGTTGTTTGGCTGATTCTGACTCCTAAATTGTTTTTCTGTGAAGGAAAGATGACTGCAGACAATGAAATGGACATTAAAGAGGCGTTTCAGCGCGCTCAGAAGGGCCACATTAACAAGGCAAAGCTGGTGGCGAGCCTGAACAGCCGCTACAACAAGGTAAGTGCTCTGTGGTGGTTTATATTTATATTTATATTTATACATATATATATATATATATATATATAGAGCTACTCTCGGCAGTGTGTACATGTGATCAATAGACATACCACGTTTACTCACGTCTGTAATGTGGAGAAAAAAGTTGTTTCTGGTAAAGGATGTATTATTATGATAAAATAAAAAGGAAGTGCAAATGTAATTGTAAAGCAGCTTTCAACAACAGGACAATTCAAAGTGCTTTACTTTAAGACCTGGCACACATTAAACGCAAGGCAATATGAAAAGACACATAGGATTTAAAAAAATAAAAAATAAAAAATGGAATAAAACAGAAGAATAAAAAAGAGTGAAGTTTTAGTGCAAGGAGATGAAAACAAAAAAAAAAGAATAGCTCCAAATATAACTTAAGAAAAGGAAGTGGCAATTATGGCCAACAAAAGTTTTAATCCAGAAACTTAAAAGTATTTAAGTTGAATCAGAGTTGAAGTTTTCTGGAGGTGTTTTTCCAAATATGTGATGCATAGAAACTTACAGCTGCTTGTCTGTTTTTGTTTTGAACCCGGGGACAGTGAGACAACCTGACGACCTGATATGTCTGGATGTCTTTTAGTTCCCTTTTTAAAGATGGTTTTCTTTTCCTATTCTACTTTCTACACTATATTGTTTCAGTACAGAAATTTTCTGTAATTTGCTTTTATTTTAAAACCTGACTAATTAGAACTTTTCTGTTTTTTATTTTGCTGCCTTTTGAGAAGCACTTTTTTTATTTTATTATAATAATAATAATAATAATGTGGTTCTTTAAAGATTATTAATATTATAATAATAAACTACCGTCTTTTTTTAAAACCTAAACTATTGTTTCTCCTGGTTCGCATCCCCTGGCTAACACCTCCATCTCCTCAACCAGCTTGAAGACAAGACACTGTTCCATGAAGAGTTTGTCCACTACCTGAAGTACGTCATGATTGTCTACAAGCGTGAACCTACAGTTGAAAATGTCATAGAGTTTGTCGCGAGGTTTGCCACGAGTTTCCAGTCTCCACCTAAAACAGAGGAGGAGGAGCAGCAAGAAGAGGAGGAGGAGGAGGAGGAAGAGGAAGATGCTGAGGATGATCATCCATTTTTGAGTTTCATCTTCAATTTCCTGTTGGAGGTATAAACATTATTACATGAGTGTCTGCACACTGTTTGTTCTATGATTAGAAGAGGGTCTTGACGGATGCATATTCATCATTTGTAGCAAACTTTTTTAAAATCTCCAATACTTTCCCTACTAAAACCTCTCTGACTTAATTGTAAGCATTTGCTGTACGGAGAAGCCCGGATGTGATTGATGTGTCTGCTGCCTCTTAATCAGATTTTGTCATGTCCCATCTGTCTCCTCTCTCCTCCTGTTGGACTCCATCTGTTTCTAACTCCTACACTTTCCTGTGGTTTGCAACATCCTTTTCTCTGTCCGCTTGTCCTTTTTTCCTTTTGATTAATACCCACTCTTGTCGGTCTGTTTATCCCCAATCCTATGTCTCGCTTTTCAACTTCTTCTCCCAAACTGTTACATTTTCTGCCTTCCGTCCTTCTCAGTCTCACAAAGCCAGCAGCCACGCGGTGCGTTTCCGTGTGTGCCAGCTGATCAACAAGTTGCTGGGCAGTATGGCGGAGAATGCGCAGATAGACGACGACCTCTTTGATCGCATCCACCAAGCCATGCTGGTCCGTGTCACTGACAAGTTCCCCAATGTGAGGATTCAGGCTGCTTTGGCCATGACGCGTCTACAACAGCCAAAGGATCCTGACTGTCCAACCATCAATGGTTTGTTTGTTTTTTTCTATCCCTGCCTACTTTATCTTTCGATTTGACAGAACACACTCAAGCATATACAGAAAATATTATAATATCATTAGTTGTTGACAACATTTTTTGTAACAGTGCTTTCGTCTTTTAAGAAAATGTTTATCATTGTTCAACTGTAAAATATGCTGCTTATTTGCAACATGCTACATTTGAGACATCCTTGTTTAAACTTATCTGTTGTGCTGTGTCTAAGACACTTGTTCAGTGTAAGTGGGTGTTCCTGCTCATGTCATAGCTTTGTATTCTTAGTAAAGTCTTTAATCACTTATTTTTTGAATTAGCCTTTGTTTTACGTCATTTGAAATGTATGATTTGTATATCTTTCTCTTTGTCAATGGCCCTCTAACTGTCTAATGCTCTGTTTCTTGCCACTGTTCAGCGTACTTGTTGATTCTGGAAAATGATACGAATGCTGAGGTGCGACGTGCCGTTCTTTCCTGCATTGCAATGTCCCCTCGCACCCTCCCCAAGGTACTCAAACGCACCCGGGACATCAAAGAGAACATCCGCAAACTAGCCTACCAGGTAAA
>CALSCE010010695.1:10846729-10863008 GCA_943593645.1 Bovichtus variegatus
GCCAAGTACATCAACAGATAACAACATAATAAAGCTGGTTTTCTTTTTGTTTGTTTTTTCTGTTTTAAGGTTCTGGCTGACAAAGTTCACATTAAAGCTTTGACCATCGCACAGAGAGTTAGTCTACTGCAGCAGGGTCTGCGTGACACCTCAGGTAATAATTATTTCTACATGTGTCAGTACATTCACACCCATTTCTCAATCAAGTGCCTGCACTTTCAGTCAGCAAAAACATTCCACTAAAGCTGTAACAACAAGAAAATATTATTAAACTGTTCAATCATTGTCTTTATTAATTAAAGACAGTGTTTAACCTATGAAATTTCAAAAAATTATTTAAAAGAAGAAAAAATGTCTCACAATTTTTCACAGCCTAAGGTGTCGTCTTTAATGTTTCATTTGTGCGACCAGTTGTCCAAAACTCAAAGATTTTACAATGAAAAGTGCACATTCTGAAATTGGAGTTCCTGGAACCAGTGATTTATAAAAAAAAACAAAAAAAAACAAAGGAATTCATGGGTGGTTAAAACGACCGTTCATATTCAATTTAATTTCTGTCAATCAACAGATTGTTTCAGCTCTGAATTACATTGTACCCATTTAATATGTCTGATTTGCTGTGTGTGTTGTAGAAGCGGTCAGGGAGGTGGTTTGTTCTCGCGTGCTGCCGGCCTGGTTGATTCGGGTGGATGGTAACGTCATAGAGCTGCTCCACAGGCTGGACGTAGAGAACTGTGCCCAAACAGCTCTGGACACACTGAAAGCCATCTTCAAAGGCCAACTTACTGAAGAACTGCTGCAGAACAGAGTGCAGCTCGACAACAGGTACACTTCAAACCTTGTCTCTCTGGCTCTCGCATGTCATCATATATTAATAAAATGTCTGACATTACAGATTACTTGTGTTTTCAACAGCAAGCTGATCCCAGTGGACTCTCTGTCCTGTGAGAATGTGCTTTACTGGAGAGCTCTGTGTGAGTTCATCAAGGCTAAAGGAGACGATGGTGATGAAATGCTGGAGCAAGTGTTACCAGACGCTGCCACTTACGCCGACTTCCTCTACCGGTGAGAGAAGAGACAGTTCGCTAGATTACATTTATAGTTTCCTTGCTGTCAGCTGAATTATTTTAGCCGTACTGCAGATCAGCGGCAACGGGCTGTGCATAGTGATGTATTCTTGTACTTAAAAAAGGATGTTTTCACAATTTTGAGGTACGTCTTAAAAACAATAGTCAGGTGCCCATATGAACACTGAAACAGGTTTTTCTAATAATTCAAATATCCTTTCCTATTGCTTTTTCTACGTAGGAGGTGTGTGACAAAAATCAATTCCAAAAATTCAAAATGTATTCAAAGTTAATAAGTTTATTCAGCAGAATGGGTTAGACCAGAGGTCTTCAACAGGGGGTCCTGCAATTTTCGGTTGATTAGATAGCTATGTTTATACATGGCACTAGACCCAGTTTAATATAAAACACCATTTTAAACAATATATATATATATATATATATATATATACACACACACACACATATTGTATAAAATTGTGTTTTATATTCCCCCCCCCCCCCCTCCAGCATTTATATTAAAAGCGCTTCATGAAGGGATCTTTTAATGTCCCGTATGAACAGGAGGAATGATAACCGCAAGCGAAAACTGTTCATATGGGCACCTGACTATTTTTTTTAGGACATAGTTGAATCTTTTTAACTTAGCCTTGATTATAGTATTAAGTAGTCAGTGTAGTGACTTTGTGATGCTCAGAACACCTAACACCGTTGCCATAATGCTCATGTTGTTACTCAGGTATCTGAACGTGGGTCCCGTGTTCTCAGAGGAGCTCTTTCTGTATGTAACTGTGTGGCTAACTCATTGCTTGTGTTCAACTCAACCTGGCTAGTTTTTCTCAATTGTGGCATTTAAAATAAAACCGACCATCCCAGAAAAACAAGGACAACAATTACTGTTGATGCTCAGTGGTCTTGTAAATGTTGTGCTATTAATGTTTTATCATTAGAGATCTGGTTTTGCTAACATTCATCTGAAGACTGGTCATTGTGATTGAGATTAAGAAACTCCCGCAAAGCTGCATATTACACACTGAATTTACTCTAAATGTGTTTCTTATAATCTTTATGACTCCAAAATATGATTTTTCTTTATTTTATTTTTTATTTTTTTATAAATAATATTTTTATTTTATTTTTTATGTTTCACACATAGAAACATGAAAACATGTAGTCATGGTTTTTGTAGTCATGAAAGGAAAAGAAACATAACATTTCAAATATTTAACAAAGAAATAATATTAAAACTCATCAGATAATAACAACAACAACAAAGAAACAACATAAGTGTGAAATGCTCCTTAATTAGATTTGCTGGCACGCTTTATCTTTTATCTGCACATAAAATAGACATGTTAATGTGTTTTTAAATAAGTGACCAGCTGCAGGTTTGTATAAATCTCTTAGTCGCTGGCTAAAAGCTGATGTGTAGCTGTGGCTTGTTGTAGGTAGTGCTGGTGCCGTTTTTAGCACCTACAGTGTTGCAGCATTGCATTTAATATGATTGTGGTATTAATTCTGAGATGTATTACTGTGATTCTGGTACACGAGGACAGCATTATCTAACCTGAGTTGTGTAACTCTTGACCATGACCGTTGCAGATATCTGAAGGCGGTGCCTTTGCTGTCAGAGGAACACAGGGCTGATTTTAACCAGCTGGAGCTCGTCATGACCAAGGAGTTCATCTCCCAACAGCTAATCCATCTCATCGGATGTCTGGACACCAATGAGGAGGGCGGCAGGTAAGAAGAGTAGCAGAGTTGTGTTGTTAACACACATGTGGACATCAACTGGGAAGGCAAGAAGTGGGAAAGAGAGAGAGAGAGAGAGAAAGATGAATGAATGGACGTCAGCTTTAAATGAGGAAAGGAGAGATATGAACTAGTTATGGTTATTCAGCTACTAAGAGCAGGAGGTAAGGCTGGATGGGACAGTAAGAGGTTTTGAGGACTGGTCAGTAGAAAGTGTTTGTTTGGACCATTTTGGGAAGGTGAAAGTCGTAGAAGGAGAAAAGCAAAAGGATTTAGTCATTGTGTTTACAGGGCTGATCAAGAGAAACGATCACTTTTGAATTGATGAGAATAAATGTGAGGCTACATTGTTTATATGTCAATGCAATTTGTTTCCTTATCTGTGTGGACTCACTTCTGACTGTTGTCCTGATTAGAGAATGACCAGTGTGGGGATGCAACTAATGATTATTATAGAATTCTTAAAATATTATTATTATTATTTTATCAATTAATTGATTAATAATTTTGTATGCAAAACTTTCGAAAATGGTCTTATGACTAAGAAAAGCAGCAAATCTTAATCTTGAAGAAACTGAAATCAGAGAATAATCTGTATTTTATTTTTATTTATTTTTTTAAATTTCTTGAACAAATGATTAACTTTCAACAATTAATTTCTGTCGATCGACTAATAAATGAATTGACCCTTCAGATCTTGGTCTATGAGGTCTAGCTAAAGCAATGAACTGTGAGCTGATTGGTTGGTTAACAGTTTGTTTAGATGTTTTTGATTGTTGCTGCTATTCTCTGTTTAAATATATGAGATTCAGACAATGTCTTGACATCTGCAGCATGTGTTCATTTAGTTTGCTAAGAGATCTACAGTGTCGGTCATTTAAGAGTTTATTGTCCAGATCTATTTTGTTTTGCTTGGCAAACCTCTTCATTTTGTCCAGTTTCCCAAATATTACCATCAGCTGGTTGAGGTGTTGTTTTTAGTCAGACTTGTTATGTTGTATGTTTTTGTAGGAAGCGTGTGTTGGCTGTCCTGCAGGAGATGTTGGCTCTTCCACAGACTCCCTCCTCTCTGCTCTCCCTTCTCACCGAGAAACTCCTCACCCTCATTCCTGATGACCACAGACGCATACAGACAGTGAGTTCCATTTTCCATTTTTTTCCTTTTCTCACACACAAGGGGGAATGCATATGTCAATGCCCTTCATAGACTCTGTTGACCGACCAATTAGGCAGAAATGATTATGGGTTATTGTGCATGAATTAAACTGTCCTATGTAATGGAAAATGTCATCATACTGTAGTAACTTCAACTGTTTGTATTAAGCTTCAAATTATGTGTATGTCCTTTGATGTAACCAGGACAGCAACTGTATGGGGGTCACATGTTTATCTAGTGAAGGGGGTCACATGTTTATCTAGTGAAGGGTGGGGGGGGGGCAGTATGTCTAAACTCATCTCCTCTGTTTCACGGCTTTAACCTCTGGCATTATTCACAAACAGGAACTCTGACCAAATGGAGTTCTGGCTTCAATCATGTTTTCTTTCAATCACTTCGATCTCTTTGATCTCGACTGTCTTGACTCAGGAATGTGGTCAGGAATACTATAAGAGTAGAAGAAGAATCTCCGTACTTTGGGCTTCGCTGCAGACTGCTTGACACTCTGCATCGTTGTTCCTTCTTGCAAGAATAAAGAATTCAAATATTTCTTATTCAATTAAGTATCTCTATTTCAGTATGATGGATCTGCTCCTCACCACCTATTATTATAGTTTGTATCGGTTATATTCCACGACAGCTACTAGAGGTCTTTTTTTGTTTGAGATTTTCCATTCAGGGGTGGTATCATTACCACTGAGATTTGTGTCTAAATGAGCTGGCTTTGTGTTAAACAGGTGGCAGAAATCATCTCGGATGTGAGGGAGCCCATCATGGAGGCCAGTCAGCCAGTGGATGGGAACCTGAGCCGCCGGCAGCAGGTCCAGGTGGGTAACAGTCTGCCAACTGAAAGCACCCAGGAGCAATTAGATTCAGTAATCCCTTCCAAATACCCCACTGTTTTTTGGATGGATGAAAGCACCACATATGGGCCCATTTCTAGATGTATTTGGTCGAAAAGTTAACATTATTACAAAGCCTCAGAAAGATTGATCCTAAAATTCTAACAAACTTGTCTTTTTTTTTCTTTTTCTTTTTTTTGTTCCACGCCGTCTCTGTTCTGTGCTCCATTTATGTTCCTTCTCTGTTTATGTCTATTCATCCATCCCTCTGTCGCTCCA
This sequence comes from Bovichtus variegatus, assembly GCA_943593645.1. Taxonomy (NCBI): domain Eukaryota; kingdom Metazoa; phylum Chordata; class Actinopteri; order Perciformes; family Bovichtidae; genus Bovichtus; species Bovichtus variegatus. The sequence goes on from CALSCE010010695.1 coordinate 10,851,826, forward strand.
GCTGGCAGATGGTTTGTATTTGGAGGCAAAGCGTGTTTTATGTGCGGTGGAAAGTGCATAATCATGTATGGCAATCTGGTCTTCGCCTATCCAGGTCCAGTAGTTCCCCTTTTTTTAATATCAGTTTTCTTCATGAGATTTATTTCCTTATTTAGGCCAATACTTCACCCACAAAATGATAATTTGTATATCAATTACTCGCCACGCGTTACCATGAAATATTGAAGAAATTGTTGTTTTTCTAGCGTTCCTCCACGATGAACGAAGCATCAAAAAAACTGAGAAAAAAACTTTTATGAATTGAATTAAATGTTTAACAACGGCAAAACTATATCAAAATATGCTTTTACAAACCCACAGAACTTGTGCAATATTATCCAAGTGTCATTTTTCTTTACTATTTAAAACACACCGGACTCGCACGGATTATTACCGCTCCTGCACAAGCATGAGCCTGTTTATGTGGAAGTGTTTTAAATAGTTTGTGTGTTTTGTTTTTTTAAAATGCATGCGTTTGGGACGTAGTGAGCATATGACTGGATAAATGACACTTGGATTATACTGCACATGTTCTGTGAGAGTTTGTAAAGAGATGTTTTGATGTAGTTTTGCTGTTGTTAAACGCATTTGCTTGAATTCATCGAGACGTTTCTTTGTTGCATGCGAGAACTACGTTTTTCTTCAAGAGTTCAAGGCAACACAGAGTGAGGAATTCATATACAAATTGTCATTTTGTGGGTGAAGTATTTTTACACCTCCAGTGAGAGTCGGTGGTTACCTAGGAACACAAATAGGCACGGAGGGATTGCTCACAACCTTGTCGATACATCTCGCTTCTCCATCTTTCCCCAAGCAACAAGTATGTAATATCTTTGAGGCCAAACAGCTGGTGAAAAAGTTAATCCTTGCTTCAGGTGTTAAGCCTCCATCCCTTCTATCCACCTGCTCGCTCTCTCCCCATCTCTCCATCTAGAGAGTCGCCACCTGGCCCAGAGCCCCAGGTGTTGTTGTTTTTCCTGTAAATGGAGCTGCAGTTGCCACAAATTGTCTGGAGCGTATTTCAGCCGAGGAATGACTCTCTCCTATTCTGTTTATTTCCCCACCTCCAGCTAGCAGAGGTGAAGGTGCGTATCATAGAGGCTAAACAAACCCTGGAGGAATGTATCACCGCCCAGGACTTTGGCCGTGCTGCAGAGTTTAAGGACTCCATCACAGAGCTCGAGAACAGCAGGAACCAGATCATCCAGGAAATCGCAAAGAGCAGCCAGCTGGCCGACAAGGAGAGCCGCAGTGAGAAGGTGCATGACCTTCCATGTCATTTAATATTATTTACCCTGTGTAGTTGAAGAGATTTTCCTCCTGGAATTAAAATGCTGAACGGTCTTAACGCCCTTTTGGTTTCCTGTTTTTTTTTTTTTTTTCTTCTTCCAGAACGACCCGGAAACTCTTCTGAGGTGTCTGACGATGTGTGCAGAACTGCTGAAGCAGATGAGCATCAAGACACAAATTGGTCCAACCATCAGTGCCTTAATGTCCTCACTGGTATAAACCAACACTACACACATCATCATATTCTTCACCTGCGTGTGTGCGGGAGCTTTTTAACTCTTGTTACGATTATAGTTATTTCTTTTAATGACCTCAAAAGGCCCTTTTAACCTTTCGATGAAACCTTTGACTCATCTGTGATTATTCCCTTGTTGTTTGTTTGTATCATCTCATGTTGGCAAACATTTGTGGAGGTATGGAGGGCGTAAAAGTAACTATTTTCTCCATCTCTGTTAGGTCCTGCCCAGTATAGCAAATGCTCACCCTGCTGTCCGTAACATGGCCGTGGTGTGTCTGGGAACTTGCACTCTGCACAGCAAGGAGCTGGCCAAAACCCACATGGTCCTGCTGCTGCAGGTAATGTTATCCATGTTTGTTTTATCCACCGAACATCCAAATATATCTATAAACATGCTTCATCTTAATCAATTCATCTTAATCGCACAAAAAAAATAAAAAATCACATTCATACACCTGGTGGTAAAACTAACTTAAGTGTAAAAATATATTTTTGGGTTTTTGGCTCACTGACTCAAAAATGCAGATATGAATCACATGCTGCCAGTACTAAAACTGTTCAATTCTGTGTGTGTGTGTGTTTTTAGATTGCTCAGCTGGATGAGGTAAAGATCCGTATCAGTGCTCTGCGGGCCATCATCGACCTGCTGCTGCTGTTTGGCTTCCAGCTGCTCTCTGAAACCGCTGCCACTCGGATAGCCCTGCACTCCCAATCCCCAGACAGACAGGAGGAGGACGCACCGGTGGCCGAGGAGAAGGGAGATGCACCAGAGGACACGGCACAGAGTATACTTGTGATGCTTTCAGAGTTCCTGGACAGTGAGGTGAGGTTGAGGCTGAAATATTTACTTAATAAATAGAAATATGCATCGAATTTTCCTCGATGAAAAGTAGCCGAAGACAGTTTTATTTAATTACCCGTGTGTGTTCAATATTTTTAGGTGTCTGACCTGCGTACAGAGACAGCGGAGGGTTTGGCCAAACTAATGTACACCGGCCGTATCACCAGTGCCAAGATGTTCTCCCGCCTGGTGTTGCTCTGGTACAATCCTGTCACTGAGGACGACACACGACTACGCCACTGCCTCGGCGTCTTCTTCCAGCTCTACGCCCGCGAGAGCAGGTCACACATGCGCGCGCACGCACACACACACACACACACACAGAAGCAATGTGGTTTATTTTAAGTCCGTCCTCCGATTAGAATAGAAATAGAAAACACTTTGTCTCGCTTTTGCATGCAAAGGGTAGATATTTGTCTTTGGTTTGCAAGTGCAAAATCTGTTATTAAAAAGGGTACATTAAAAAACATATTTTATCCAGACAGGAGACATTCCAACTCAATACACAATAGAAGCTATATTAAAAGGAGCACCAGGTACTGTGCTGAGGTAGCAAGCTGGCTATTACTAGTATGATTACTTGCCTAGGTGAAGTTATTTATTAACTTACATACTAGTATAAACTAATATGTATTGCTTCTTCGTGTCTATCAGGGTCCACCAGGAGGTCGTGGAGGAGGGTTTCCTGCCGACTGTTCGGACTCTGATGAACGCTCCCGCCACCTCTCCACTAGCTGAGGTGGAGATTAACAATGTGGTCGAGCTGCTTGTTGAGCTGACCCGTCCCAGTGCACTTATTAAGCCCTCAACTAACACAGAGGTAAGAATCTGAGTTTTTCCTTTGTATTATTATTATTATTATTATTATTATTTATTTTTTGCCTTCTGAGCTTTTCATCATATTACTTTCTTGCAAATTGTTCTCGAATGCTTCAGTTCACGTTGGAGCATGCAGAGCTTTAATTCACAATTGTCGGAGTGTGCTATTTCTAAAACGCTTAATTTGATAGCGGCTCAATGAAGCAAAAACAAATGGAATTTATTGAGTGCATGCGTCTTTCAGGAGGTGTGTGTCCATGACTACTTGGCGGTGCGTATTTGTGGGGAGATGTTGAAGGACCCCACGGCCCCCGAGGTGCGTCTCTATGCCAAGACTCTCAGCAACCTGGAGCTCAGCAGAGATGAGACTGTCAAGAAGGACCTGCTGACGCTGCTGCAGCAGCTTGTGCAGGTACATGCAGACGCCACCACACTGAAGAGCTCGCAGCTATTTAAGCTTTAAGCTAAACGCTAACATCAGCATGCTAACATGCTCACAATGACCATGCTAACGCGCTGAGGTCTACCACGTTAACCATTCATTTAGCATTAGAGCTGCAACGATGAGTCGATTGACGGGGAAATAATCTCCAGCTCTTTGGTTGGTTAATTGTTTTCAGCCTCTAAAATATTGAGCTTTCTTGCTTTCCCCTGTTTTTATATTATATTCGATTGTATGTCTTTGGGTTTTGGACTGATACAACAAGACGGTTAAAGATCACCTTGGACTTGAAAGTGGGATGGAAATTTTTCACAATTTTCTGCCATTTTATACACCAATCGATTTTTAATCAATGAATCTAGAAAATAATCAGCAGATTGATTGATAATGAAAATAATCGTTAGTTGTAGCCCTAGCTAGCATACTAGCTAGCACCAGACACAAACGATTGCTGAGGCTGGTGTGACTATTATTAGCTTTTGCAAACCTTTTCATCATAAAGTATTGCAAACATTGCAATTTTTTGATCTGGGGTTGGCAAAATGATTCCAATTCTTAACTGAGGGTTACATAAATGCATGAACCAAATTTCATGGCAATCCATCGAATAGATGTTGAGATATTTCACTCAAAAACACAAACGTGAGCCTCATGGTGGCGCTAAAGGAAAAGATCACCACGGTCAGGAGTCGTGACTGGGCTCATTAATGTCTGTACAAAATGTCGTGGCAATCCATGGCACCATGGTCGAGATGTCTCGTCTTAACGAGTATAACACTTTTAACACACAGCCCCTCGTACTGTTTCATGGAAATATCTGCCTCTGGATGGACCCCATGTTCAATTTCTCCTCTTTCCCTCCTCTTCTTCAGGAGGTGAAGGATCGCGTCTGTCTCCGTGCTCTGGAGAAAATGGTCCATCAGCTCGTGGACTCAAAAGAACAGGCCGAGCTCCTCAGCGCCAGCGCATTGCAACCACTGGACGTCAACGCAGACGGTACGCATGCAAACACAGTGACCGCGTGTAGAAAAGACAACCTGACATCCCGCTGAGCGGCCGTAACAAATGTCGCCTTCTCGGTGCCTGTGTGGAACTAGATTTACACCACACACACACACACACACACACACACACACACACGTTTGTGACGACTCCTCCTTTTTTAGAGGATTATGTCTTATTACCACAATGTTGCTAAGTGGATTAAAAATGCCTCTGCATCCCATTCGGTGTCTGTCAAACAAGCATACAGCGAGCACAGAGAGGAACTGCAAAATGTGAATTTTCTGTCACCATCTTTCCAGAGGCTGCAACGGACGATCCATCTAAATCTGCCAAGAGAGCCAAAAGAGGTAATTCAGGTTCTGTACACTCATCTAAAACTGCAGTTGTTCATAGTGCCACTATATTTTTAGAGCTCTTCTTGTCTACCTGAGTCAACTCCTTGACTCAGCACTGTGAGGTAACCCGAGCGTTTGTGCGCACAGGTCAGAGGAAAGTCTCCACAGCCAAAGGGGGCAGAAAGCCGAGCAGGAGGGCAGAGTCCTCAGAGGAGAGGTGAGTGTTTTCAGTTAACTGTCGGCCCATAAGGAAACAGGACGACTTCCCTTTTTTTTATTATATCTATAACTAAAGAGTCTACCTGATGTGATGCCATCACTTTATTTTTGGCCACAGTGATGGAGAAAATGTTCCAGAGTCCGTTCCTATGGTGCGTTCCTCACGGAGGGCCAAGACTGCCGCTCTCGAGAAGACAAAGCTGGACCTCAACAACCTCATCAACCAGGAGGCTAATGTGTCGTAGAAGTCAGGTTAACATTTAATGCGCAAACGGAAATTGATATTTGTTGTTTTTAAGTGGTGTTTAAGAACTTCACTCTGATATACAGAGCGTTAAGTTCTCTGGCACCATTGCCTGATTTTAGGCATAGACCAGTTTTAAGTTCATATACTATTTAATTCAATACATCGTACAACTTTTGTAATGTGGAGCTATTTACTTACTTTTTTTATAGTAAGATTGAGGTCAGTAAATGAAACTGAACCTTGTCTGACTTCAAGCCTTTACAATGAGCTCACCTCTTTGTCATATTTCCTCTTTTATCTCTGTATGTCTCCCAGTTTCAAGTTGTCATTTTATTCATTAAAGTGAAATATGTCTATAAAGCTGGTCCTGTTTTCATTATCACAACGCTAGATCAGTGGTCCCCAACCTTGGAATTAGAAAAGCATTATAAACCTGAAAGATAGCATGCATCTGTTATATAACTAAAGCATGTTAGTTTACATGTTGAATTAACTACTACATGGACAATAGCTTTTAAAATAATGTCTTATGATTAATAAATAAAATGTACTGTAGGTGTGTAACAGCGCAGCCTGACTGCTCCCATCTATAACTAAAATTTCATACAGCGGTATAAGTACACTGTTGCAACCCTAGTTGTGAGCAGTTAAACAAAGTGTTTTTTTCCTCGATGTTTAATTTTTGGATCCACCAAGAGGTGAAAATACAGTATTTCACAAAAAAAAAAAAAAAAGTTCCTCAAATTATATTTTATATTTCTAACCAGGGTTGGAAATGAGCAACAGCCAAATGCTGGTAAAATATGCAAATGGCCAATACATTTGCTTCCCTCAGCAGCCAAAACACACTGGTAATATATTGAGTGGCTTGTAAAATGTCAACATTCAGTAGCCAATCTCAGGTGGACAAACTTTGTTTCTAACCCTTTCAGATTCATCTTTAAACCTGAGGTTTGGAACCTGGCAGCTGTAGCTTTATACCAAATAAGAAAAAAGCAATAAAAATTCCAATGTCCTCAGATAATCCTGAACGTCATCTTTTTCAGTACAGTTGAACACAAAGACCTTACTATCTCTACAGCGGCAAACATTCATTTTTTTTTTTTTTTTTTACATTTCACTGTCTACTATAAATAACATTTCGCGCTGGTTTCTTCAAAAGACTTTATTGTTCCAATCACAGACCACCTCTTTGTTGCATCTGTAATGGACAGTATAAAAACACATGATAAAGAAAATATACAACAGATGTTTAGCACCAGGTTCTTCAACAGAGCACTGATCACAAGACTGGGCCACCCCACATCCCTCGTGTTGAGACGGCAACCATAGTGACATACATACAAGGGTAGTCAGACACAATACACACTACAGGTTTAAGCTTTGACCTACAGCCAGACATCTTGGATCGACCTGCCCTCTAACGTGATACTGATCCAAGATTAGTGTTAACAGATCATCTCTCTGGCCGGGTCTATCACGCGGTTGATAAGCAAAGAGCAGTAGGCCTAGCTGAGCACCAATGGAGGTAGGCGTCTCGCTGCAAAAACAAACTCTAGAGAAACCTTAACAGCAACACACTTCCCACCTGCATTTAAACAGTAAATAATGCTAGTACAATTATGATAAACAATTTAATGCTATTATATAACAATTAAGGATCTGTTATTTTTCTGCTTCATTGAGGAGAACAAACAGGTGGGAAAAAAAAAAAAAAAAAAAAAAAGGTTTGTGTAGCAATATCCTTTAAGATCACATTACATGGCTATGGAAACTACTGCCGTAACATCCCAGGCCATTGGTACTTGTGTACATCCATTCGTCTGTCAGCAATAAAATAATGACTACATACTGATAAATCATCTGGGTTTGTATTGCACCAAATAGATTCTATAGTTTTACAGTAAGGTTTGGTAGTGGGACACGGGATGTGCAAAATATGGGGGAGGAATCTATGTAGTGGGATTAATAATCTCAGATGGAATAGTGCAAGAAGTAGATCCAACACTTACATACAGTATCTGCTTTGGGTGAAAACAAGACGACAATCACATAAAGATAACGGAATTTAAAACGAGACAGATCCCACAAACCGACAAATGAATCAGAATCTACTCTCTACAACTGCACAATGCCATTTTTTTTTTCATCACTTCACACATGACTCTACTCTGGGGCTGAATATGTAGTCACATAGAACATGTATGTTGGGGTTAATTGCAGTTTGTTGCTAAGACTTGCAGATAGTTTGAAAAATACTTTAAAAGAAATAATGACATAAAATATTTGCCAATTACTGTAGTTCAATACACACTTTTATAGTTGGGGCCCATACACAGTGTGTTTGGGGTAAAGATGGGGCTTCTTTGATAAAGTGAAAAAATTAAATAATAATAAAAGTCCTTCATTCACACCACATTTTTGACTACTGGTTTGCAATACAACAGTGAGTGAAGCGTCAAAGAAAAATATTGCAAACAAGGCTCGGATTGAGAGAACGTAACGAAAAGTCAATATACTTAAGCCAAATCTTTAAAAAAATAAAAAAAAATGTTTTAATTTTAAATTAGCAATTTTTTTTTATTTAAACAGTGCCAAAGTATGGGGGACTATAAATTAAAAAATAATTAAATAAATTTTAGGGCTGTACATTTTTATGGTTTTAGTTTAAAGATTTACATCAAAGGGACATTGTCTTAAAGAAGTGGTGGCCTTGATAATGAGGTATGTTTTGGGGGAGGTGGCACTATCTTTATGCAGTCAAGCTTAGCCTTTCCTTCCAATACAGCCACTCTGACAGGGCTCAATGTATAAGCACTTATCCCAATAAACTCTGTTTGACGTAATGATTTGATCTACTATACGCGTTCAGAAAGACAAAGGCAATAAAAAAAAAAAAAAGAAAAGGAATCTAACCTTTCTGTACATACATATCCATGGATAAAAATAGTGCAACATCAAGCTTTTGTTAAGTTAGACTGCTACATAATTGCTGAGTGTAAGACTGAACCATAGTGGGATGGTCAGTCCACGTGGTCAGCTCAAATGTCCAAAGGCACCACGTTAAACCACAGTCCCTTTCCCAGGTAAGTGGGGGCTTCATGCTTCCTTTAGTTTTCTGTCAGAGAAGAAAAAAAAGCACAAATGGATGTTGTGGTAATTTCAAATTGAAGTTTTATATAAAGTTGATATTCAATAAAAAAAAAAAAAAAAGAAGCAAGGTAGTTACCAAACACAAAGTCACACCATCTCGGCCCGGTTAGGCCCCTCACTCGCGATTGTCTCAACATCTTCGCTGGTGGTGGTTGTGGTGGTTCAGTAGACACAACCCCAGGACTTTTGTATTTGCCTTTCTTCCTCCCCACTGGCATCTCATCCTGCTCCTGGACTGATTTAGGTTCAGAACCTGCTGGCTCTCTTGATGCAGTGCTCCTTTTTCTTTCAGTTTTCACAGCTTTAACGACCCCTACCAGTTCCCTCTTCCTTCCTGCAAAGAGGTATGCAGAAGGTGACCCGTCATCCAGTGTCACAGTACAGGAGTCCCACTCTTCCTCAGTCGATTCATTGTCTGGGGAGTTGATCTTCCTTAGAAACACCCGGCATTCCTTCAGTGTCTCGGGACTCCAGGCTTTAGAGCAGAGGTTCAGCTCTTTGGGTACATCCACAGGCTCTGGAGTCTGGTCAACAGAGCTGGTGGCAGAACTGTTCTCCAAAGAGTCAGATAACTGATCTTTTGCTGATCTGCGTAATGCTTTACGTTTTGGTTGTAGTCCAGTCACTACATGTCCATTTGAACGACTTGTAGCTACATTTATGTTTTTCTTATTCCTCTGCCTCTTTAGCCACCTCTCCCTTTCTTTCCGTGTTAGGAACCTTGTCCTTGCTCTAAATAGAGTTGTCCGGTATTCGCAAAATGCTCTGCTTCTCCACCATTGTGCTCCTTGATTGAGCCCGGCTGATGCAACACTGGGAGTGAAAAGCTGTCGCCTAATCTTTTCATTTCTCTTCCTCAATCTTCTTTGAGCCTGTTGATGTTGCAAAGGACTTTTTGGCATGGTTTTGGCAAATTTCTTGATGTGTTTGCGTAGTCGCTCTGCCTGAGGACTTGGGCTAACACTCTCTTCATTGGCAGAACGAGGGAAGTGCATGAATTCGTAAGGATTACGGGAGCTTGCCTTTTTGACAATAGCCAGGGACTGTGTCTCCGTGGTCTTCATAAACCAGGAGCAGACCTGCTGCATGCTACAGGTCCTTGGTTCGTCAGGAGGACAGTCGAACAGCGTTCGGACCACAGAGGAATGTTTCGACTTCCTGGTAAATGAACTCTTGCCCTTGGTGCCTAGTTTTGAATTGAATGCAGTTTCTTTTTCTTGGTTCACAGTGTTTGAAACCCAAGTGTCAGAGATGAGTCTTATTCGCCTGGCAAGCTCCTGGTTCATAGTCTTTTCCTCAGCTGATGCTGCCCACCACCTTAGGGTCTCTTTTGGGGTAAAGATTGAGTCTACAGACACCCCCGCCACCCTGCTCAGGTCCTGAGAGAGGTTATTCTTCTCTTGCCCACAGAGCCGTCTTCTTTCCCTTGAAGTCTCCAGACTACTCTGCTGCTCCCCCTGTCTCCTTTCATTGCTGGCCTTGTTTAGTAGGAGCTGTTTGGAGCGTCGTAGCAGAGCATTACTGTGGCTGTATGATCTAGAAGTGGCAACAGCGTGCAGAAAGTGCATTGAGGGCTTCCTCACTCTCATAGAGTGACGCACTGCTACAGGCTGATTTGGCAGTTTGTCTTTACTTTCATCCTTTGTTTCTAGCCCTTCTTCTGTTTGACTGCTTTTGCTTGTTGACTGACGACTGATTGTCCAGGGCTCTTTGGCAGATTTGAATTCTGGCAGGAGTACTTTCTTTTGAATTAGTGTTTCAGGAGACTGCCGAGTGTCCTTATTTATCTGAATTTTACGCTGCCGAGGCGACACTGTGGTTACTGTGACTGAGATTCCAGATATTTTAACTTTTGCAGGTCTTCCTGGTTTCCTTGAGGGTGCAGAATCATCGCGCTTCTGACATTTGATGTTGCTGCTAGATTGAGGGGCAGACTCTTTTACAGGGCTGACAAAATTTAATTCCTCGGACAATTCTGTTGAGGCCGTTTTGATACTACCTGAGCTGGTCTTAGAGTTGTGCATTAAAATGCCCAAGTCACTTTTAAGGCCCGCTGCCTGACAAGCATCATGGAATTCTGTTTGCAGCTGGTCGAAGCCCTCAGCCACCATTCGTTTGTTTCTCCTAGAACGGCCATACACTACTGTTATTTTAAGGTTCTTGTTTACATTCTCCTCCACGTCAGATGCTGGAACAGATTTTCCATTTACCGTTTTTGCCCCCATTACTGAATCCACAGCCTTCTCCTTGCGTGGTCGACCAATTGGCCTCTTTGCCTTTTGCTCAAGCTGTGGTCCCAGCTTCTTTGGCCGGCCCGGACGCCTTTTTGGAGTGTTTTCATGGAAAGATGAGTCACCTGGTGATCTCTGGCTGTCAGCTCCAGATACACGCTTAGAACCTATTTTAGGTGATGACGAAGCGGACTTGGGTGAAGAAGCAGACTTGGCTGGTGAAGAAGCAGACTTGGCTGGTGAAGAAGCAGACTTTGCTGGTGAAGTAGCAGACTTTGCTGGTGAAGTAGCAGACTTGGCTGGTGAAGTAGCAGACTTGGCTGG
>CALSCE010010695.1:10863018-10884190 GCA_943593645.1 Bovichtus variegatus
GCTGGTGAAGTAGCAGACTTGGCTGGTGAAGTAGCAGACTTGGCTGGTGAAGAAGCAGACTTGGCTGGTGAAGTAGCAGACTTGGTTGGTGAAGAAGCAGACTTGGGTGATGACAAACCACATTTTGCAGGTGAGGTAGCAGACTTAAGTGGTGAAGAAATAGATTTTACTTGTGAAGTAGCAGAATCAGTTCTCTGGCTTTGTGTCCCGGACCATGAAGACTCCACACATGGGTCAAAGGATTCGTGTGCACTAGAACCAGAAGATGCTGATTTGAGACTATATCTGACCCCTTCCTTATCCCTTACTGGGGATACAAACATGAGTTTTATTGGACTTGTGTACTGGACTTGGGAGTTGGGAAGGCTCTCGACACAGGGAGCAGACTTCACGGTGACATCCATATCGGATGGGTTTTGGGGAGTTCTTGAAGCTGTCTTTGAGTACTGTAGTCTTTTTGGAGATGACCGCAGCCTTCCACAAGGCTTGGCAGCACAGTCGCTGCTATCTGTTCTATTGTCTGAGCTCTGTTTTGTAGGACTCTTCGCTTTGGCAGCCACAGTTTGTGGAAAGACCTGGTTTGTGGAAAGACCTTTTGATTCTGTGTAGGATGGACCACATTGTTCTCCGTGTGTTGATTCAAGGGCAAGCTTCGATGTGTGCTCAGGTGAGAACAGAAGGGCTTCACTTCCTGATTCAACCTTGGTGTCCTCAGCATCTGGATCTTTGGATAAAGCATCCAGTGTGCTAGATGTCAAAACCTTTTCATTTTGTGTTTCCTGGTTAAAGATGTTTCCAGAGAAACATGCAACATAGAACATCTTTCTGGGCTCTGTGACATAGGAGGAGAACCTCTGTGGAGGCACTATGTTTCTCCTGGATCTCCTTGAGTCCTCGGAGTGGTGCGATTGACATTTCAGCCTAATAGGTGTATTGCAATCTTTCCCTTCACCTGGTCTATTGTCACTGTCAGAGCTTTGACCTGATGGGGCTTCTTCATCACTGTTCCCATCACTTCCAGCACCAGTACCCATACCATCTTCTTTACAGGGCCTGCTACACTGTTTTTCTGAGGTTGCAGTCATCACCTGTGTTTGTACACTGTCACCCTTTGAGCCTTGTTTGCCATACGTGCTCTGCAGCTCAGAGGTAGGTATTTGAGTGAGGGTAAGATCTTTTTCCTCACAGGATATTTCCCTTTCCTTCTCCTCTGCTTTAATGATCTGAACTTCTTCTGTTACTATAACGGTCTGTATCTCCTCTTTTACTTCATCCCTGTCACTTTTTGCAGTGAGAATGTTCAGTGGTCCCTCCCTAATTTTATGACCTTCTACAGCTTCAACACCGAGCTCCATTTCTTTTTTAGACTCCTCCTTAACTAGGTTTGAAGCTGATAAAGTGGATAATGTAGTTACAGAAACATTGCTGTCTTTCAATCTTGGTCTCTTTGCTAATGGCAACTTTCTCCTACTGTAGGACTGGTCAAACATGGCAAGCTCTCGTTTAATTTGTAAGGTTTGCCTTCTGGTTGAAGCATCATCAGCGGGTGTTGCTATAGCAGCAAGAACTTCTTGGCGACGTCGAGAGCGGGTATTAGGTGACCTGGGCTCTTTGCTGTCATGGCGATTGAACAGCTCACTGAGATTGTAGTCACTAGCACTGCCTGTGTGAAGCACTGTCGTGATGATTTCAGTCAAATGGGCATCAGCCTGAAATCGCATGTTCTGACTGGTCGAAGGACACTGTGGCCGCTCTTTTTCAGAGACATTAACCGCTGTGAAAACCAGAGGTGCGTCCTTCTCTATAGGCCTGATTGTCTCCAGTTTCTCACTGAAGCGATTCACAACGTCTTGCAGTGAAGTCCCACTTGGGTTCTGCTCGGCCTGACTACCTCTTGAGGTCCTACAGTCTCGCTCCTCTTCTGTGGCTGTATCCACATCTGCTTCCTGGTGGCTTGCATTCACAAGGCCATCTTTAATCATTAGGTCAGCTTCCTCCTCTTGTCTATGGTGAAGGAGGGACGGTGGCTTTTCATCAGTTTTCTTATTGATGTCCGACGGGATAGGGGACAGGGGAGGAGGAGAGGGGCTCTGCTCTCTCTTCAGGACAGGACAAGGAGGATCCCCATCCCCAATTCCTCTTCCCATCGCGTTCCTGACCTGCGTCAGAGAGGCATGGTTTGAATAACAGGGACAGGAGTGGGGGTTGTGTTCGTTACAGCAGATCGATGACGAAGGGCATAAACTGGAGGAGGGAGTGCACAGTGAAGGGGATTTGGATAACGAAGGAGAGGATGGAAATGAACACACTATGTTGTTCATACGACCTACAGCCAGGCTTTGGCAGGAAATGCAGCGCAGCCTCTTGGGACACATAACAGTGTAGGTTTCCCTCCTGCTCCTCTGCACACAGCAGTACTTCTCCAGAGGAGGGTCACTACAGTCTGTTAAAGGATAGTGACGGATGCTACAACTTGATGTGGAATCTCCTGGATGAAACATTGTGCTGCCATGACCTTGATGACCAAAATCAATTAACGGGTAGTACGGACTGCTGTTATGGGCTTTACATTCACTAAATGGGACTGCATTAGGGGTAAGAATATCCTGTGGCTTTACGCCACAGTGACAGCAGTGAGATTCAGTTTGACCTTCAGCTCTGTGATTAAGGAACAACAGCAGTTTTTCCTGATGTGCCAGCTTCAGGATCTGGTAGAGTAAGGAACGGTGTGCTGAGCAGAGCGAGCTGAGAACAGCACCCAACGCAGAGCTCTGACGATACTTAGTCCCACGATGTCCCAGATCTCCACAGTCTTCCATAAATGATGATGGCAGGGAGCTAGAGGCAAAAATAAAAAGATTGGAGTTTTACTCATAGCTGAGCCCAGTTTAAAATGACAAACAAATACGTTCTTACACAGACTATCAGGTCTGATTATGTTTGAAGCAACACCATTATACACTTTATGTTGTGTTAATTCCATCAACGGCCGGTAAATGATTTCCACTTCATCCATGTTTAGCGGCAGAACCAAAAAAAAAAAAAAACACCTACATCTATTTACACCAATACAAAATTTCTCCATGCACACATTTAGTGAATAATGTTATTACCCTTCTATCAATTAATGTTCCATCTTTTTATTATTGCTATATTGGAAAAGTGGTTTGTAGCCTGCAGCATGCGCCAACGGCAGCGCACTGCATTGTATTCATTTGCCAACATCGTTAGAACAACATCTTAATGAAATCCACGTTTGACAAGATACTAACAAGAGATAACGAACATGTTGAAACATATTGGGGATTGCCTTTTGCTGCATTCACTGTCACTTTTATATAAGTGAGGTCTGAACTGGATTTAAAAGTTTTGTGGATACATTGATTTTTCTAGCCGGGATTGCCAGTCAGATTTTGTCAAGCCAGCATGAAAAAGCATTTCCTTGAAAAAAGTAACAATAATAATAATTTAAAAAAACAACTGTCCCAGTAAACTGTTCATAATCTGCAAGACCCTGAAACAAAGCATTATGTTAGTAAAATTATGACAGGCAACTGATTAGAGAACTGTTTTATTGTTGAGTTGCTGAAGGCAAACAATAACATTCTGCTAAAAGCAGAGGGAACGATTGTAAAACGCTTAAACCAAAAATGTTTTCTCCAACAGAACTTCCAAAAACAAACCTACAGCTCAAAAAAACATGCTAATGTTCAAATCAACTAACAGTTAAATCAGGTCCTGTGAGTGATTTACTTCACTTTAAAACTAGTAACTGATTTCAATATATTATCAAATTTGCTTATGCGTTATATATTGGATAGTATTTCAAACACTTTAAGTGCTGTATACGTCAGGGTTGGAATGGACTGGATGCAGTATAAGAGTGTTTATACATTCTGTAGTGTTACTGTTGAGTTTGTTATGATAACCACATTTAATTCACTTAAATTATTTTTTTTATCTTAACATAAGCACTAAACAACCACAATAGTCAAGGGTGTCATTTTAGGACTAAATAAATTATATGGGCTAACATTTAAAAGCGTTCATGCAGCAATACACATTTCACATTGCATCAAAGTGCCCCATTACAAATCAATGACTACAACAATCAAACAACTAAAATCACAGTTTTGAAGCACAATCAATAAATAATTATGCAGCAACAACACAAAAAAAGTTTCTACAATAAAAATGCTTCTTATAAATCATAGTGCAATAATTGTTTTATGCATAAATAGCAGATTTCTGTTAAGTCATTTAAAAGATTTGCCAGCAGTCAAAAGAACAAAAAATATTTAAGCTCAATTTGAAAACAAGTCCTGGTGTGTTCCAAGAATATACTGCAATTAAACTGATACAATGAAATACTTACTGTTCTATTTCTCAAGAGGTGATTAGGCCTGTTAACAAACTGGCCCTTTGATATAAATAGCAGATATTTCCCAGAGTAGAGACATCATGCTGCACTATGCTGTGGCCCCAGACACAGGCACTGTGTGCCGTTGGAGCAGAGACATTCAGGAGCGGAGACATCAGTATTTGTAAAGTTGCCAAAGTTACAAAAGGTTGAAATGCAGAACAATCTGACCAAAAAAAAGCTTGAAAAAATTAAATACGTGTACAATTAGCCTTAAAATTACAAATAACACATACAGTGATAATCAACGAGGACAAATACTTGCACCAAGAATATCTGCTTCCTGGTGCAAGCTAAGAGCATGGCAGATCTCCTGTAAATGCCACAGGACAGAATTGAAACCATTAAAAAAATAAAATAAAAAAATTACTTCACAACAAAACGGCTGAATGACCGTATAATAATTTACTTGAAGAAGTTTAAGTGTTGTTGATGGCAATACATTTACACCTATGTGTTGTTCCTTGAGAGACAAACCGCTCACAACTGTTCCTAAGCTAATAAGAGCTCATACCCCAGCAGATTCAGTATCATACCACAGAGGCCTTGACGTGAAACCTGACACGGGGCTATAGGCAGATAAAGTTCAGAGGTATATGTGGCAACGAGGTTAGAGAGATAGAGAGACAGGCAGGCTGACATCGCAGCAAAACAAAAATCGAAGCAGCTTTGTGGGTAACCCTGAACTGCTGCTTTGGTAGTAGTACTGTTAATGGAAATAAGCCCGTCTCAGAGGCAGACATGAGTGTACACGCAACATTTAGCATTTCCCCAGACACAAACAAAGAAGCCTGTAAGCCTTGCTCTGAAACAAGTCATTGTCAAAACAACTGTAACCTCCAGTAGCCTACACAATCAACCATCAAAGACATTTAACCCTATCCATGCACTAAATCTCTCATGTTTAACACGTTACAGTGCATTGGAATTAGTTCAAATAAGCTTCTTTGTTGTAGCTACGCCTCTTTGTGCCAGGGAAACGATCCAGTAGAGTAAGGTTTTAAGCAGCAGTCATGTATGAGGTTTACAGTAATACAGCTACAGTAAATATCTGTAATAATAAAACAACATCTTTTACAAACAGTACACATACACAATAACATACATTTCCCAAGCTTATCAGTGCACATTTTAAAACATGCTGCACATTTGCATTCCAACTACACTCAATACAATGTTCAGACTAGCTTGCACAAATAGAGAGAACTAATGGACACAAAATGGCTTTCTTAAGCTAATCTCTTCAACAAAAACTCATAATGAAGATGTAGCCACCACAGCAGTTTATACTGTACAATCTCCCTCTTTGTAGAGGTGTTCAACAATAGCAATGAGTTTTTAATCTGTTATAATGGCTCTAAGTCACTTCAGTAGCCTAGGTAAAATACCCAGAGAGAGAGATAGAAAGCTGCAAATGACAATCATCAACGCTCCATTAAGAAGAAGCTTTAAGAATTGAATCAAACCTGAATAACCTAATAGCTAGCAAACATGAGAGTCACACTTCATTTCTTAGTTCTAAGAGGTCCACAACTGTTTCTCATACTTGATCCTGGGCAACCTGGTGGACAACAATCAATGTCAGTATTTCTCCTTGGAGAAAAAACTAATCTGATGGACATGAAAGCGAAGTTAAGAACTTCCTGAAGGTCTTTAAGGATAACGCTGGTGTTATTTTATCCTGTTGTTACCAACAAATCCCCTAACAAGACCAAAACCAACAACTGATTTATCCTCAAAAGTCTTTGTATCCACAAATTGATACTGTGCATTAGAACTCAATTTCATCCAAAAAATTGCTTTATGTATGTAAAATGTATTGTGCACCTGTAAAACAGGGGCACGGGAGAATAATATCAATTGAAAAAGTAGTGGACAAATGCAGCAAAGTTTCAGTTATACCTGATGAAAGTTTAGGACAACACATTTTTTGCAAACAATGTGCACATCTTCCACTTTTCCATGAAACATCTGTAATTCTGGCCACTTCAAATTTCAATACATCAGGCTTTGGCCACACAGACCAAACATTGTTAGTAGAATAAAATCCAGTTTTAGTGTTGGTCTTTCCATGTGATTTGTTAATAACTGTAAACAGAAAATATAACTCAAGCCATATCCATTAAGCTCTTTTAGCTTTAGTGATAAAAACTGAAGCTACGAGGAGTTTGTTGAGTTTAGCAGCTGCTGTACTGAGCAACACTGCCTCCTGAAAAATGCTGCATCTCGTAGCTGCTTTTGACAAAGCCCAGGAATTAGCTCGAGAAATACAGCGAAAAGTATGACTATCACATTACAGACACATAGTTAAAAGACCTGAATATCAATATCCATATATTTTGTAAAGGCATGTGTTGTGTTTAAACAAGTGTCTCCAGAAAACATGTATCTTGTCAGAGGTGATGAGTTCAAGTGTTGAGGAGTTCTAGAGGCGTAATGTGTTCTAGAACATCTTTGCGTCAGCAGCTGAGGCAAGAGTCCCTGAGTTAGTGGACCCGGTCATGGTTCCAGAACCAGACGAGTTGGAATTGGATGAACAAAAGTTGGCAGGTTTCTTCTTGGGCGGGTTCTTCAGTGTTCCAGTACGCTCTTTGACTTTGTATTCCAGTGTGCTATGGGGCACCCCATAAACCCCCTGGGCCTTGGACACGCTCATGCGACCTCCCATCACCATAGTGATGGCCTCCTCTAACAGATCGTGGTCGTACTGGCGGTATCGCCCACGTTTCTTTCTTGGTTGTTTGTCTTTATCCCGGCCACCAGCCCCGTCTTCTGAATCATCCAGTGAGGACCCGCGTGGTCCCAGGCGATGAGGTGACTGGTTGGCACTGCCAGGACAGCCATGTGGTAAGAAAGGAGGTCTGAGTTTGAAGAGAGACGAAGGTCTCGCATTAGCTGTCGATGAACTGGCAGTACCCTCCATTGATGAGGTACGTTGATGTAGGCTTTCAGCCACGGCGCCATTCTCAACTGAGGCAGACCTGTTATGGTCAGACATGGAGCGGACCTGAGGAATACGCAGGGACGTGGGTGGCTCCAGACTGGGAGTGGGGCTTGGTGGAGGCTGGAGAGCGTCCCTGAGCTGGGGAAAAGATTGGGGGAGGGTTTTCTGTAGACCACTCGGCTGATAAAAGGTAAGAGAAGATGATGGGAAACTCAAGTCACCATTCTCCTCTGCAGCTCCTCCAATCTCTGCCCGCTCTGCCCAGGCTGCCACCTTCTGCAGAACCAGACGGGCTTCGCCGCCCAACATTGATGACATCACATTGTATGATGTCACTTCATCCCTGAAATCTCTGCTTCCTGGTGCATGTTGATGTAGCATCCCCAGCCTTCCCTCAGCCCAGCCATCCAGACCTTGCCTCAGGGTGTGAAGGGGTATTCCATAAAGCAACGCGGCCCGCTGCTCCTGCAGCCTCCCTGAACGTATATCCTTCAAGGCCTTGGACAGCAACCCCTCAGACAGCTCCAAGCTCCTCTCAATGTACTCCTTCTGCCTGCGCTGCCTCCTAGGGAATGGAGGACCAAACAGCAGGGTCAGGATGGAGGTGATGGAGGGGGGTTTGATTTTGGCATAGGGGACAGGGGGAGTGCAGAGCGAGGGGTCCACTCATTTATGCATTGTGTTGGTAACATCACTGCGACTGTTATGTTTCATGACTGTCTGTTCTCACACATTGCTGCGTGTCTCTCACGCGCGCACATTCTTTGTGTGTGTGGCAAAGCCTCTTCACGTCCAGGTGGGACTGTCTGTGAATGGCTGGGGGTTACTTTGGCGCTCACACACAACCCTTGTAGTTTTGTGATATCCTTCAGCGAGAGTCCTACATGCTTGAAGGTTGAATAATCAAACTCATCATAACTGGATCAGTAAAGAAAGGAGGTAAAATCGTTATGAGGTACTGCAATGTTCTCCTCATTGTACAATCCTGTTGGCAAATGTTATGGTGCCGTTGCTGTGACGTTACCGCTCAAAAGATAAAAGAGTCAACCCCATAGAACTAAAACACCAAACACAAGCTAGCTCTTCATAATGACAACAATGAACTGATATCATATCATTCAGGCCAAAGAGCAGCGCTGGTAAAACATGACAGTAGTACAACACAGTATTGACGTTAACCTTCCAATCTTAGCCATGCCATACACCTTAAAGCAAAATGCAGTAGACAATAGTGGTGAACTAAGTTAAAAATGGGGATTTCCTCACATGCAAAGTAATGTTTTAGTCATACTGGGTTTGGACAAAAATGCCTAGGTCATGTCAAATGCATTATTGTGTTTAAGAACCCCCAGTTTTAACTAATTGTAATGATACGGTTTCCTTGTGCATTTTGCCATAAGGCCGCATACCACTAACATTTAGAGCCAGAGACAATCCAATAATAAAAAAATAAAAACTCTTACCCTGAGGCTTTTCGATTAGATGATGCTGATGAAGTTGCTGAGCAGGCAGAGTTCCTGTTGGAGAGGTCTAGCACGGCATCTGTTACAAAAATAATTCATTTAAACTGGTTAGGGTTTGAGTCACAGGGGGTTGGTATTTGGATCAGTTTAGCAGTCTTAAAATTTGGAAGATGGAAACATTAATTTATTGGCATTAAATTCACAATATGTTTGATGCTTTCCCTACCTGGGTCACTTTCACTCTCTTTCTCGTCCCCAGTTCGGCTCACTGTGAGGTCCAGAGGGGCATCTGATGTTTGTGACAGAGGTGATGAGGTCCTTGTTGTAACACCATTTGTACTGGTGTGGAGTAGGCACTTGGATGCGTACTCCAAGGCAAACTGATGTATCATCTTCTTCATTAACTCCTCTGCAACCAGAGGGATGTTGGAATCGCAGCCCAGGGGCACTTCTAATGAAAAAGGCACAAGTGCAAAGAGAAGTAAAAAAAAAAAAAAAAACGGGCTGGATTCGACTTAACAAGCATGAAATCTACACCTACAACAGAAAATACTTTATTCAACCTTATTTGATATGAAGTGTGCACTACAAACATGAGCATTTGTTTGTTGATCACGTCAGTCCAATCCTTGCGATTAACCATAGTTGTCTTTGTTGTATTCTGGCACCCAACAACACAGCAAGATGACATTTTCGATGTGTAACTTTGGTCTAGCACTCAGAGGTGATTTGTTTTGCCTCCAGCTAACAACGTGACGTTATCATGACGTCGACACTAATAGGGTCTATATATCAACACTGTCATGTAAGTTACATGCACCGTGATACAGGATTTCATTCATGCACGCCTACAACTTTGTAAAGTGCAAACATAGACATTTACTTTCATGTTGTTAACTCATATCAACCGTGGAAGCAGTTCAATGGTGAATTACAGTCAATTTTCTGGTGAATCCTTTGTGATTACTTAAAGGACCCCTGGCCACATTTGAGGGAACTATTGTGCAAGAATATAATCAGTTACTTGATTAACTGTTGACCAACGTCTGGATTATCCAGAGGAACAGGACATTGTGTGTGAAAAGATAATTCAAATGTAATGTTTAATCAAATCAAAACCACCTCCATGATACTGGTGGGGCAAAAGCGACGTCAGTGAAGGATATCTTACACCTCATCACATAAAACCAAAACTATTCGCATTAGCAAATAATCTGCGTCGTGCGAAAAGGACAATTTGGTGATGGCTACACTCATTAAAGTCGGCAGCCCTATTTAGACATTTAAATCTATTTAGATAACTGAATAACTACAAAGTGAAAGCTACTAGCTGTGCGCCTTAGACAGGAGCTTTAGTGTATCATAAGTTGACACGTTTGTGCCCATGCTCACCTTTCTTGTAAAACACAGCCTGGAGGAACCTGTGCGCTGATTGGCTGCTCTCAGTGATAGCTTGAGCCTGACAGGGAGAGTAATCAGAGGGGGAGGAGAGGGGCGAGGCTGCAGGTACTTGATCCTACAAGAAAAACAGAAAAGTTACTTTACCGCCTGTTTTTATTATCATGAATAGAGTATATCTGATTATATTCTATATCTTGTATCAAACAATATACTTATTACTGTCGACAGCTAAGGATAACTTCAATTGTCTCGTCTAAAGGCGTAATACAAACAAATATTTGTTGATTGCCTTGACTAGAAAAATACTTACACTGCTGAGTTTGTCCAGGGGGAGGTTGCACAATGAACATTGGGAGCAACTTGATTCTGGGGACCAGTCATCCACGTCTTCAGGTTCGCAGTCTGAAAGACACAATAACACATAACCAGGCGTTAAGACTTAAAGGTGTCAAACAGCCCCCTACTGTGGTCACAATAGAGAATTTGACAAAAGGCAGTAGCGGTTGCCAAACGGCATCATCACACCAATTTTATGCCAAGAGAACAATTTACACGCGAAGGTGGTTGTAGACGATTGTGAGCAATGTTGCAAATCAAAGAGCAGGACTGCTTGTAACAATGTTGGATTGGTTAAAGTGTTTTTTTTAAATGTTTTATCTATAAATGGTTTCTTAATTAAATTTCCAGAAAATGTATTATGAGATATATATATATATATATATATAGACATCTTGATTGAGATGTAAAAATACATAAACTATGATGAATAAATATATGATTTTATTTATATTGCCCATCAATAACTGCTGTTACAAACACACTAGGGAAACTTTGGCTGATATTTATTAAATATAACTATTAAACTATTAAAAAAGTACTCCTACAGATTGTACTACGACAATCAGAAAATATACAGGCAAGTAAATGTCACTGAAACATTGTGTTTGAGTCCATCATGACTGCCAGGTCTCTACAACACACCATCTGATTATGTTCCCGTCTAGCCTCACTCAAACTCCAGATGGCACTGCTGACTGCACTGAGACAACAGATTGCGAAGCTGTGTCTTTTAGCTTCTAGTGCAAGTGCTAGTGGCCTGTGATAGCAAGCCGCAAGCGGATAGAGGCAGTAAGTGCTACGGCGAGTTAAGAGTGGTGACTATGTAAAAAGGTACAGTGCATTTAGAACACTTCACTTTTTCAACATTTTGTAACTCATCATAAAATGGATACAAATCTACACACTATAGCTCGTAATGACAAAGCGAAAACAGATCATTAGAATTTTTGGCAAAGTAATAAAAAAAGAAAAGAAAAACGGAAATATCACATTTACATAAGTATTCAGACCCTCTACTCAGTACTTTGTTGAGGCCCCTTTGGCAGCGATTACAGCCTCAAGTCTTCTTGGGTATGACGCTACAAGCGTGGCACACCTGTATTTAGGTCACTTCTCCCATTCTTCTCTGCAGATCCTTTCAAGCTCTGTCAGGTTGGATGGGGAGCGTCGATGCACTGCTATTTCAGGTCCCTCCAGAGATGTTGGATCGGGTTCAAGTCCGGGCTCTGGCTGGGCCACTCAAGAACATTCAGACTTGTCACAAAGCCACTCCTGTGTTGTCCTGTTGGAAGTCTGAGGTTCTGAACGCTCTGGAGCAGGTCTTCATCAAGGATCTCTCTGTACTTTGCTCCGTTCGTCTTTCCCTTAATCCTGACTAGTGTCCCAGTCCCTGCCGCTGAAAAACATCCTAACAGCATGATGGTACCACCATGCTTCACCGTAGGTATGGTATTGGCCAGGCGATGAGCAGTGCCTGGTTTCCTCCTGACGTGACGCTTGGCATTCAGGCTAGAGTTCAATCTTGGTTTCATCAGACCAAAGAATCTTGTTTCTCATGGTTTGAGAGTCCTTCAGGTGCCTTTTGGCAAACTCCAAGCACTTTCTGTCCTGCAGAAATAGTTGTCCTTCTGGAAGGTTCTCCCATCTCCACAGAGGAACTCTGTCAGAGTGACCATCGGGTTCCTGGTCACTTCCCTGGCCAAGGCCCTTCTCCTGATTGCTCAGTTTGGCCAGTTTCTTCCTTTTAAGAATGACGGAGGCCACTGTGCTCTCAGCGGGGCTGCAATGCTGCAGAAATGGTTTTATACCCTTCCCCAGATCTGTGTCTCGGAGGTCTACGGACAATTCCTTCATCTTCATGGCTTGGGTTTTTGCTCTGACATGCACTGTCAAGTGTGGGACCTTATATAGACAGCTGTGTGCCTTTCCAAATCATGTCAAATGAATTGAATTTACCACAGGTAGACTCCAATCAAGTTGTAGAAACATCTCAAGGATGATGAATGGAAGCAGGATGCACCTGAGCTCACATCTGACTGTCATAGCAAAGGGTCTGAATACTTATGTAAAAGTGAAATTTCAGTTTTTTAATTTATTATTTTACCAAAAACGGGTCTAAACACCCGTTTTAGCTTTGTCATTATGGGGAATTGTGTGAAGATTGATGATTTTAAAAAAGAAGAATTTAATCTATTTTATAATAAGGCTGTAATGTAACATGTTGAAAAGGTGAAGGGCTCTGAATACTTTCTGAAGGCACGGTTTCTATCCCTGACAGATGTAATGGATAAAGTTTCAATGATCCGATACACTTCATTTCAAAGTGGATTAGATAAGAATCTAATTAGCGGCTATTCAATTAGTAATTCATTTCAGATTTTATATCAATTACTATCATTTGTTATCTTTACCTGAATTAAGGGTATGCATTTTGACTGAGAGGGCATAAAGAATGACCAAACTCATTATTTTGTCATAGCTATTATTATGACAACTATTTATGGACCCAATGACCCACACACGTTTACCTGTTTGCAACATTTTGGGCTGTGTGCCATGTACCGCTAGTGTTATTTTGTCTTGTTTGATACCATGCGTTTAGCAATTATTCGCAAGGTTGGTGGTATATTCTATGATATAGCTGCATGTTTTGTTCACTGTGAATATTTCATTAAATTTGTCCTTGCCGTTTAAATTTTGGGTTTGAAGTAGCTGCAAGCATATCTTCAAATCTAAAATATATTTTCAGCTACATGCTAGATCACCACATTTTAACCACTAGTGTCTGTAGGATGAGGGTGCAAGGGTGGGGGTATCGATCCATAATTTTATAGATCAATAAAAAAAGATTAAATCAATCACTTCATATAGAAATATATAACCATTCTGTATTCTGTCCAACAAAAAAGAAATATCGTAATACTATATACCTGTAAAACAGGAAACCTGAATTTTGCACACAATACATAATTTACTATGAGACAATCCAACATATATCATCCTACTGCCATAAATACTCAATAGAGAACCAAATATGTATCAATCCATGTCTGAAAATAGTCCAGAACAAAACGCACAACAAGTCATATGCTAAAAAAACTCCAGTACCCAGCTGTTAAATAAAAAAAATTAACACACACTTAAATATGTACTGAAACTTCTGCATTGTTGTTTTGGCTCATTTACATTTTTTGTTGAAAATAAATATAAAATATGCCTGTGATTAGCAAAATGATTAAGACTCTTTTTATTTTTTATGTACATATAAAAACCCACCATCAAATAAATTGAGGTCCCTCAGCAGCAGTGGGCCATAGATTCCCTCCAGAATGCTTTCAAACCCTGCAAGACAAAATACACAGAAACAATCTTCAGTGCCGATATGAACAACATATGCATGTTTGCTCCCATTTTATGAGTGTACCTTACTAGACCAGTATGTCGGCAACAACACAGATCTGAGAGAAAGGTGCACTACAGCCAGCTGTCACAAACACCTGCACTGTTTAATAGAGTTCATATAATCACTTGGAAAACAACACTAAATGTGATTTGTGAATGGTAAAAACATTGATACTTCAATGTGTTTTTGGTTTTGTGCATTAAGAGTGTAATGTCACTGTGCTTAAACGTTACAAAGCAGATGAAATCCTGCTAGCTTCGGGCGAGCTAGCCTAAAGTTACCGGCTCATGTAGCAATAAAAACGGTGTTCAAAATAGCAAACGATACGAGGAAAACAGTTACGCGAGACCACTGAAATGTGTGCTTTTCTCATATTGCGCTGACATTAGCAACTCTAACGTAGCAACAACCCCTCCCCCAAAAAACATCAACAGTGTTAATGTTAGCATAGCATGTTAGCAAGACATTAGCATAGCCAACATATATCACAATAAACCAATTTAGCTAACATTGGAGCTTTCAGTTAATTTCAAAATGTATGATACGCCTTAAGGCTAAATGTGCGATATCATCTCAGTCATTTATCAAATCTGACAGAGTTAGCACTGGTGGGTAGCAAGCTAGCTCAGAGGGACAAAGAAAAGGAGCCAAACTCGACGGGCTAGCCAGCTGGTAAATATTAGCCTTCCAGCTTAACTTAACGGCTAACGATGGCCACCTATGGTGCCCGGCTACTAGCTTAGCTATAAGATAGCTAGCATTAGCTAGCAATCTAACATAGCTGGGGGTAGCGATCCCTCAGCTAGCGGGCAAAATCACTTTGAAGCGCGTTGAATTTCTACACAATATGAAACTGCAAATGGATCATACCAACGCAGTGTATCAATTTGTGTCGCCAAGAATCAAGTTCCCGCCGAAACCCTTTCCTTTCGGCCGTGCATTTGGAGCACTGCACGTTCGCCATTCTGCGTCCTTCCTCCCCCCTCTCTCTCCCTCTGTCTGAGCGACAGGAAGCGGCTGTGAACGGTTACCGCTGCCGCACTCAGCTCACAGCCCACCGCTAGAGGGAGGGAGGCTTTAGGTAACAGGGACGTTTTTGCCCTGAATTGGGTCTCAAAGATGCAGCTGACTCCCACCTAACGTGTTCCCTTTATACATCCATGGACGCTCTATTAAAAGACCTGTCTGTAGCCTATAGATAGATGGAGATAGATATAAGACTTTTATGAGGGTCTTATAGTTTAATGTCATTGATCTTGTAATGATGATGAGACTCTCCTGTTGGTTACTCATGGGAGATACATGCTGAAACAATATATTTTATTATTTACAGCAAGCATATATATATATATATATATATATATATAGGTCACGTGGGTAGATGGTCACATGACCATATAGGCTACCCTACTCATTAATGCCCATATACAGCATGTTTATGTGTAAACACCCTATTGGCTGCTGTATTATATACTGTATGCAGGTGTGATAGGTTGACATTGATTATATTTTTGCTGTTTAAATATTATTTATGTTTACATACATATTGTATGTATGATTTGAATATTTATGACTGTGTTCTTTCCCTACAGTTTATTTGTTCTACAATTAATTTTATTTGAATATTATTATCATACTATGAAATATATGCATTTACTGCAACTTTGACGAAAAACTTGAACACGTATACTCCATGTAATGAATGTATTGAATTTTTCAAATATATATATATTTATGTAAGTTATATCTCAATACCCTTGATGAAAGCCATAGCCATAGTGTGGCAAATGATCAGCTTCGTGTTTTTTTTTTAAATGTAATTAAAGGGAAACAGATGGACATAATCAGAATTCAGTAAACAGCCTAAACTTGTCTGTTGTGTCTATCTTGTGGGTGCAGTCATCTTATAAGCACAAACCAAAGTTTTGGGGGATTTTAATAACACAGCTTGATGCATACTCACAAAAAGTGTGCTGAATGCTAAGCAATTGTACTGTATATTTAGTGCTACTTGTCCCTGTGAGTGTTAAATATGAAACTGGTGGTAAGATGAAGGACTAATTAGACTATACATAATGCATCAGGTTTACCAGACCTCATATATCCTTGGGTACTACAGACAGAAAGGTTTTATATATATATATTTAGCCACTCAATGATAAACAGTTTTGTAAAATGATCTGGGACACTGAACAATAGAATAAAACCGAACTTGACTGTTATCCCTGTCTACGTACAACTCCTCAGTGCAACCACATGAGGGCAGCAGAGAACTTTAGGTTTTTCAGAATCGGCCAACATCAATTAGGTCCCGCGTGCAATAACATGTAGAACACAGGGTCAAACGTGAAGTAACTCGATGATACGGTCTTCAGTATCATTCATCCCATTCTCCAAAACCTTATGAATATAGTTTCTTTGTTTACATCCAGTCAACAGGACAGCCAAGCCCCAGACCCTTAGAGGCCCCGCATGCCCCAGTTTCTTTTGTGCCAATTTGTCTGTAAAAATTGTAATTAATTGCAGATTTAATGGGATTATGCTCCTTCCAAATCACATCATCCTCATAGATAATGGCCTTTAAGGTGGGCCTTGCATTATCTGAGAGTCAGCAGAACAAGGTCTCAACAGGGGTCCCCAGCTCATATATGCCCCAGGGCCCCCTGACGGGTCAATCTGGCTATGCATCCCGTAATGCAAAACATCAGAACGGTGTGAGAACAGCCCACAGAAAGGGGGTTCATAGCGAGTGTGTGAGTGATTGAGTGAGGGACAGAGGCAGGGGGGTTGATTAGACAACATATGACATCGAGTTAGAAAGAGCTACGGAGGGATGTGGAGCAGATAGGGAGATGTGATTGAATGTTGAGCTTAGAGGAGGCAAGTGTCACAGGCCCAGGTGGAATTCGTTGTCACGGTGACTTAAAGCGTGGTTGCCGTGGAGATGGTGATGAAAGACGGCCGCCTGGTGAACAGCACTTCTGGGCCAAAGCGTGACCAACAGCATACAGCCCGATGTGCCCCAGGGACAGAGATGATTATGTGCAGGGTCACTACAATGCTGTGTGTGTGTGTGTGTGCGTGTGTTTGTAAGTATGTGCGTGTGTGTTTGAATTCACATGTGTTTAAGTAGCGTAACAATGCAGTCTACCTCTAGTGTGATGGCATATGTATTGAGTGATCAGAAAATGAACGGCAGTTTATGGACCTACTGCTGCCCAGAGGAACTTTTAACACCTCAGCCACCAACATATCTAATTACTGCAACGCCACACTGCAGTTAGGGCTACTCAGAGGTGTGTGTGTGTGTGTGTGTGTGTGTGTGTGTGTGTTTAAAAGCTTGATTATGACTGTGTAAGAGCGCACCTGGATCTTGTTATGTAGTTCAGAAGAGGGGGGCACAGTAGCTAACCATTTTGATTTCCCTCAGTTTCACTGCCTCAACAAGTCCAAACACAACAGCCACAAATAGTAGCCGTTGACAAACTACCAGGTATTTAATAAAGCCACAGGATGGAGAAATCAAGAGAATTCATTGCACCCAAGAATACATCACGTCCTCAAAATAACCAAGACAAGATCAGGACCAAATCATCCATTTTATTTAAACTCATTCCTCCTTTCCAGTTTTTTTGCACCTCTACCCCATCACGCTTCATCTCTCCAGTTCCCCTCTTTTCCCTGAAGAGGGCAGTGTGGAGGTTACTTGTTAAGATACTTTCAGTCAATTAAATTTACAGGTGCATTCCATAGACCCAAAGATTTTTTAAGATGATTAGAACCAGTTCTCCATATGCCATAAAAGAAACACCTCACCTATTTAATATAAACAGGATTTAGCTGGTATTAGTAGGGTTTTATTGTTCACACTAACAATTAAATCGCTCGGCGTGCCGTGCTGGCTCAGTAAAAGCTCTCTCTCCTCGCCCTGTGTGCTCTCGAACCGACTGTGACGCATATTTCCCGTTGTTTTTTTCTGGTTTCATCTCGTCCTGAATTCAAGACGTCTTGCTGAGTTTACTGCATTGTAAGTGAAGGGGTAGAAACCTCAGTCTTTTGCACACTTATGTATGTGGCGTTTAATTTTTTTCTCCCCAAATTCTCAGATAGATTTGACTTAACTGCCCTGTGGCGTGCACAAACCAGTGGGGATCATGTTTAATTGGATGGGGCTTGATAAATAAGAAAAATACTCCAACAAGGGTTTATGTCTAAAAGCTAGGCTTACAGCCGGGGCCTGGCTCTTTTTAAGGTGGTGATTTGTGACATTTGATGGATTGAGTATGCTATTTGTGCTAATACTTGGATCCAATATATTTAATCATTTGTACATTGAATGAATCAAAATGAGCCTTTAAAGGGGTGAAACCACAGTTACACACGATTGGGAGAGTCCAGGGTCTCATTGAGTATTTGGCAGCAACCTTCCATATAATCCCTGACATGGTACAGACGCCCACCACACTTTGAGTGGGGCCCTTCAAATGGGATTTCCAAAAATCTCATATTCAACTTTGAGGGGCTTGGCATTGTTTTTTTTTAATGAAAACATACTGATTGAAGGGGATAGGAATATGAATGCAAAGAAAATAAATATGGAAATGATTACCTGGGTGTTTTGTGTGTTTGAGTCCCTGCACATGGACTGGACTGTATATATGCATGTGTGTGTGTGGTTAGAGTCCCGGGGATCAGTATTATGCTTGGACCGTGGCCATTGTGATTACTACAGAGGTGCAGTATTCTCGTCCCTACAGAGTCCAGCGTGAACCCTCACTTCAGCTTCCCACATCCAGACACACGGCTATGCTCGCTGTTGTGCAAGCGAATGCATAAAGACATCTGTTTAGAATCCCTGGCTTTAAATGAATGAGAGATGGTGGTCTCTGTATGACAGGGTGATGTTTATTTGTGACGCATTCCTTTAGAAAAACTCTGCAAATACGTTCTGCTCGCCTAACAGATGTAACCGACATTTTTAGAAAGCTGTGTGCCACGTTCGAGTGATATGCTGCAAAATTCAAGCAAGATATTTGGAAGGTAAATAGAAAGGAAGAAGGAAGGGCAGTAAGGAAGTGAGAAAAAGAGTGTGTGTGGACATGCAAGCAGAGACCTAGAGAGCTGCACTGCTGTGCAGAGAGACACCCAACTGCTGCCGAATTGAAGAAGTCTTTCATTACTTCTGCTCTGTCCAGCTGGTTCCAACTGACCCCCCCCCCCCACCCTCCCCCTGTCTGTCTGAGCTGTCTGTCTTTTGTGCATCTGGGCAGATCTTTAGGTTAGGCAGGGCTCAGTGAGACATTGTTGTTGTGGAGGTAAAAGGTAAAAAGGGGCTCTAGGGGCTTAAGCAGCACAGGAGCAGTACGGAGGATTATCATTAATTCTGCACACAATAATGCACTTGACCTTGAACATACACACACACACACACACACACACACACACACACACACACACACACACACACACACACACACACACACACACACACACACACACACACACACACACACACACACACACACCCTATGGGGAGGGTGAAGGTGGAGGGGGGCATTAAGGTGGAGGGTCATTTTAAGTGGAGGTGCACGGGGCCAGACCTTGCCCCAGGGATGATGAGGGGAGGGAGGGATAAGAGGAAATAGCCAAACTAAAAACACATGCAAGGTCAAGTGTACTCCTTCATCTTGCATATAATGGAGGAAAAAGCCAAGAAAGAACCATGTTGCTGTGAGACTTATCAGTCTGGATTGTTTCTGTCTGCTTCTTTACATGTATTTCATGTATAATACTTATTTGTCTGTCTGTTGTAATTTGATCAGCTTTGTCCTAGAGGTGAAGGAACGCACTGGGTCTCTTTTGTTGTTGTTCGTCAGTGGTAACTTCAGAGATGTACTTTTAAAGGTTTAATGTGTAAGATATGTCAGAATTTAAACTCAAAACATTAAAACAATGAACTAACCTCATCAACAGAATGTGAAGAGGTAAAGCGAGCTAAACAGACTTCAAATACAAGTTGAAGAAAGGCCTCTGAGGTCATTACAGTAAGGACTTTACTGGAATCACATTTTGAATCTGTGAAAACAGTATTGGATGAAATACAACAAATTCAATGATAGTGGGGCGTAAAGTGTGTGTGTGTGTGTGTGTGCTCTTCCTCCCTCCCAACGTCCGGCGCCCTTGCTTGGACCACACCCATCTTGGCCTTCACTTTGACCTCAGCTACACACCTGTAAAGTTTCGTGACTGCATCTTGAACGGTTGTGACGGTGTCGCGGTGACTAAATATGTCTAAAGACTGATGTTCAGGTTCAGGTCGGGTTCAACCGACCAAATAAAATGAAATTGCAAACAATAAGAAAAAAATGGGAAAAGTCTAGAATCGAATGAATAAAAGAATCCCTTATGTCAAGAAACAAAGTATTATCAGCAATACTCTATATCAACATTAAGTCTCCATAGAAAATACAAGAAAGTATTTCATTTAGGAAGCATAAAGGTCCATAACATCAACAGGACGCAACAAAAAAAGTAAAACTGTGTCAGTAGGGGTTGCTATAAGCAACAGAATGTTCAACTGAACAGAACAGTATTCATCACCTTGTGTCGTAAAACACCGTGTGGGTGTGTGTACATTACAGCGTCGTCGCTCAGAAAGGTGAGCGAGTGTGTGTTGCCTTCAGTACCATCCAGGACCCAGATGGTACTGTCAAGAGGCCCACAGTGCAACGCTAAGGCGGCTGGCTTGTGTGCTGAAGCAACTCTCACCTCTGTCCTCACACAAATGCACAAAAGAGACGAGTCCGCATGATACCGCAAATTAGGTGCACACACACACACACACACTCTCCCACATACCTTTAAAAAAAAAAAAAAAACTAAAATAAACGTCAATCACAATGCATGTTAATGTCAAGCGAATGTGCGTCCCCAGTGATATACAGCAGGACCGCAGGAGAGCCAGAGATGAAGATGAGGGTGGAGGGAAAAATTGAACAGCTGTCTTCCTACATTACCTACTCTTCTGATAACTCATCTAATCTCACACAAACACTAAGTATCCGCAATACCTGCCTTTGCATGTGTGCTAATGTGTGCATATGTGAGAGTGAGCTGACTCTGTCTTATATAATTCATGCGTGTCGATATAGCATGTGTGTGTGTGTGTGTGTGTGTGTGTGTGTGTGTGTGTGTGTGTGTGT
>CALSCE010010695.1:10884200-10908477 GCA_943593645.1 Bovichtus variegatus
TGTGTGTGTGTGTGTGTGTGTGTGTGTGTGTGTGTGTGTGTGTGTGTTAATGCTCTGTCTCTGAGGTGTCGTTCTTTTAAACAAAGAGGTGAGTTTCCACTGCTGCACTTTCATTGATGCCCGTCTGTCTCTGGTGTCTTTAGTGGAAACTTACCCTTGCTCCTGTCCCTCAATTATGTTCCTTTCTGCTAAATATATTAGAAAAGGACCCCCACCCCCTCTCTGTGTCTCTCCGTCTCAGCTATAGAACGAGGTTTATAAGGCTCGGCAGGCCTGTCTAATCTAACCCACATGCCAATAGCGCTGTGCCCATTCTCTCTCCTGCTCTAATGAAGCTAACACAGTCTCTGAAATCTACACTAGTGTGTGTGTGTGTGTGTGTGTGTGTGTGTGTGTGTGTGGGAACACCAGACCTGGCAAACGAAACTCCACGTCAGTATGGGCCAACAATGAGACACCACAGGGAGGGAAAGTAGGAAAGTAGAGTTTCTCCCTTTAAATCAGTTATGATTTACACACACCCACTCACGCACACACATGCTCATCCACACACAGATGTTTCAGCTAATTGATTGCGAGTGTGCGGTGCGTAGACCCATTGCTCGTGATTGGCTCTAAGTGTGTGGTGTGTTTCTGGCTGACACTAATAGACCACACAGCCGTGCTTCCCTCTTTCCCCACCCACACAGACATAATTTAATCAAGAATTGAATCTAATGCAACTGTGGTGCACTGCTTTATATGGTCATACGACTTCTTCTTTTTTTTTTTAGTGTGTGTTGGTGAACGTGTGCACACATACTGCCATAAGATGCTGGAGATGTGTGTGACTGTGTGTGCCTAAAGAGAACACATGCCATGGTATAATGCTGGAAATGTACTTCAGCGAGTAGAATGATGTAGTGTGTATTAGAGTGACTAATGTTGGGCATGTCATCTCACACATTCACGTTACCCGGCTCGCCACCGTGACATCTAGGAAGGGCTGCAGGATGTCTTTGTGTGGATGTGTGTGTGTGTGTGTCTGTGTGTGTGTGTGTGTGAGAATTTGAGAGCGAGCATTTTTATAAGTTTGACTGGAGGAAGTGAGGAAAAGGGAAGGGGCCTCTTTGGAGATTATTCTGGCACTTTGTCCAAGTATGTTGAATATCTGCGTGTGTTGCATGAATGTATGTATGTACAGTGTGTGTGTGTGTGAGTGTGTGTCACAACTGCTACATGTGTTCGTACCACAGTTGGTGAGACATCCTGTGGGGCTTGGCAACACAGCAGGAGGCAGCGTAACCTTTTGACTCCACTGCGTGTGTATGTGTGAGTATATATGTGAATGTGTGTGTGCACATATGTGTGCTGACAGGATTTACTATTCGTCAGTCCATCCTGTCATTGCCTCGTAACTCCTGGACCGGCTGGGATCCTGAAAAGAGACAGACAACCGACAAAAAAGTGTAGTCTTTTGTTCATGTACAGTCCCACCGCACATATTTGCTCCCTACTATTATAGAGAGACTTCAAAATTCATCGTGGCATCATGTCTGGTGGGTATAATCCTCCTGACCAAATGACATACACTTGAAATACTGTATCTATTAGTAAGTCTGTCTGGGTTATATATCATTGGGTTATTCAGAAGTGCGATCTAAAATTCATTCCCGATCTTGGAAAGAGCAGATTATCTCATGTTGCAATCGTACAATGTCGGCAGAATGGGAAGAACAGGAAAACCTCCTGTATTACGCGCACTATTGCCCTTACTTCTTGCCAAGTTAACTAAACTTTGGGCTATTTTTTGCAAAGATCTACACACTAACCACAAAACCTTAGACCAAACCAGCAAAACATTATACATCTCATGCAAAAGCAAAACACTTTGTGCGAAAATCTTCGTACTCTCCCTAAAAATTGAGTTTTGCTTTGACACAATACACACACACCATCATTTGAGTAAGAACACAAAGTACTAAACTACGCACTGACACAGACACAGGTATACAAATGTATAAAGTACTCACTGAAATTCATTTTGCATCCTCAAGCGTCTAGTTAGCAGCAGGTTGATTTTGGCTTAGTAAGCAAGAAGTCAGAAGAGATATTACTATGGGCAAGTCTGAGCATGGCCTTGTTGTGAGTTGCTTGAAAGGAGCGCGCCACAGGTTGGCCAATTTTCTTTGTACACATTTTGATTTGATTATACGTTTTAGATTTTAGTTTCACAGGCTGCTGAGCCAGGCCTTACTGCAGCACAACATGACACTCTGAATCACCGATTTACAGTAAATCTTACCTTCTTCTCCTCTTCTTTCTCCCTGTCCTCGTCCTCCTCTAGTTTTCATCCCTCGTGCTCTCTGACCAATATTGGCCTCCATTGTGGTCCAAACCCAATGTTTATCTGTGGCTTATTTATAAAGCTCAAGCTCTGATTGGTGAGTGAACCCATTATTTAAAAGTGTTTTCACATGTGTCAATGTGGGAAGGCAATTGGCAAAATAGTGCAGCAATGTAGAGACCAAGTTTACAATTTCGCTAGAAGTATGTTATGAAATTGCAAACTGAGTGTAAAGCACTTTTTATAGTCAAAAAAGGAGTTATTAAATTACAAATTGAGTGTAAAGCAGAGGACCTCCATTCAGTTTGGCACACTTGGTAAATGCATTGGCTACAACTGTTGATGGTTTCAGAGATAATGTTTCAAGAATAACCCTTAGTGTTAAAGCATTCAGAAAAAACTGTAAATACCCCGAATTGGCTACTTGCGTTGTGTTGTATGTATTTGGACAGGTTTCATTAACAAGTGACACCAGATACAAACAGACAAAGTACAGTTCTTTTTAAATGAGCTCAATTGATTCTATTAGTGTTGATGTTGGATTACATCTTCATGTAACTGCCAGCGGCGGTGGCTTTGCGTTACCACTCGTTTGTTGAAGCTTATGTAGTTTTTTTCAAAAAGTGGGAGAAATTGTATCTGTCTCGAGGACTGACGTGAATATTTTCACAACTCGGGTGCACATAACTATGGTCTGAAGGACATGACGTGGACATGGCATCACCACAGGGTTCATTAGTAGCCGTTCTGGAGCTTTCAATCGTATTACACGATGTTTCTCAGCAGATGGATTTGGAAGACTTACTGTATATTCCATTGGCTTAAAAGTTGATGTTGAAAGTTCATTCTTGACTTTGGAAACAGCAGTTGACAAACGATAATAAGGAAGTTTAAAGGTTAAAGGAATAGCTCAACTCTGTTCTCGTCGCCAGATAAAGCCCCATGAAAAGTGTGACAGCCTGAACAACCCATTCCCAAACAACTGAGGCACACGGCTCCGGTTGTTTAGAGTACCAAAAAGGGCATAAAACGACCATTACTTTTGTCTAAACAACTTGTGCAGCATATTTCAAGAGTCTCGAAACCAAATGATTGCAATGTGAGTCCAACTGGCCACAGTAACTCCGATATGTTATATCAATGTGGGCAGAGGAGGAGGTTGTGTGGAGTTTCCACTAACATCTAAGTATGTAGACTGACAGTTAGCAGATTACGAATTCACATTCAATCTTAAACTTTTCTTTTTTAGAGATTTGGTACAAAGTTGCAAGTGATAGTCTTATTACAAGAATGTTTTTGAAAAAGATCTTTTAACCGGCGAGGCTTTTCTCTTGCTAAAGATATAGAGGGATGAGGGTGATCATGATGTGTGTATGGATGAGAGGACTATTGCATGCATTTGAATGCAGACAACTAAACTATGCAGTATTAAACCCATTCAGTATGAGTATGCTGGTATGTTGGTAGTCAAAGTCTTTTGCTTGTAGGGAGCCTTTTCTGTATACCACTGCCCCCAGTGTAACCTACAAATGTCAGTCGTGTAGAAGAGGAGCGATTTGGTTGTGTGTTTGGATATGTGAGTGTGTTTGCCTGTATGCATGCCCGGGAACTTGTGTATGCAGGCTTTACCGATCAGAGTGACTTTCCCGTCTCCTTCTCTGTCTGTTCATGCAGCCATGATGTGAATACAGCATTAGGCTGACAACTGAGAGAGTGAGGGAGAGAGAGAGAGAGAGAGAGAGACTGGAGCGTCTGGGGCCTGTCAGTCACATGGCTGGACAGACCGACTGACAGACTGACAGTGAGTCAGAAGAATCAAGGGCTGTGATTGGCCGATTCCCCCCAGGGGACGTGATGTGGTATTCAGTGGTCATTTTGGCCTAAGCTGCAGTTGATCCCCTAAATGTCACCTAGTGAATATATTACACAAGGACAGAATTTTAGCTATTCATCATTTCAATCTTACTTTACTATACATTTGTGCTATCTTCTTTCTTAAAGCGGCTGTAATTGATCATTTTATATGAACAATGATTTACATGACTACTTGTATGTGGGTTATGTCGGTTGCTCATAGTGAAAACAAATAACCACCAAACTCTATAGTTCTCATCAGTTAAGCATCTTTCAGATATTCGGATTGGAATATTTTGCAGCTAAAGAGCAAGATATTCCCTTAGGAGTTGGTGGAGATCAAATACAGAGCTAAAAGCACAGTGAATATTGGACTTACATTCAATTTATTGGCCAGAAACACGATTACAAACGAATGATAATGTTACTCCATAACTGCTGGATGTGCAAACAAGTTCACCATATGAACTTTAAAGTATGTACATGTTGTGTATACAGTCTGTCTCCGCTGCCCCCTGGTGGCCAGAAAATCAACAATTGCAGTTTTAAAATTATTTTCATGGCATTTTGTGTTGTCGGACAGTTTATGATGAAGAGAGAAAGGCAAACTATCTTTGCTAATTGGATTTTTTCTTTATTTTGTGTCTTTCAGCTTTCATTTTTCACAATTTGTGTGCATAATAGAAGCAAAAAAAACATTTCACACAGGAGAATAAGATGTACAGCTATCATGGACCCAGAAGATTTATTTCCTATCTTTTCCTATCGCTCAACATCCCATTCCTTCTAATTCCTTCTCTTCCTCACAACACAGAGATCAAATGCCCTCCAGAGGCTCAGAGATGGAGTTTGTCCCATAGGGGAAGCTGGAGAACCTCGATATGTTCTGATGGTGGAATCGATAGTGCTGGGAGGGCTGATTCAAACACATGGTTCTACTAACGTCCATCTGGAACTCATCTGAATATTATCTGCATACTTTGGACTTAAAATAGAAACGAGGAGAGATTCTGAGGCAGAAAAAGTGGAAGGTGAAAAAAAGTAATCCAAACTTTTCCAGTGTGACATTCTGATATATGGTTCAAAATCACGTCTGCAAACTCAAGCGCTTGCATCGAAGACTACCCATTTTAATCTTCGACTGTTTATGTGTGTTGCTGTGTAGGCGCCCGTACGTGGGCGTCTATATGTTTATGCCTTTGCGTATTTAAGTGCTGGCAGAGGAGTTATCGATTTGCAAGGGTGAATGTGTTTTGAAATTCAAGGTGGGCTTTCTGTCTCGTCCGTTCCCCTTGGCTGACAGAGCTCCCTGTAGATCTGCATGCACTCTACACACCCTCTGTTCACTAATTCATTAGTTTCACTCTCACACAACTATCAAACACCATCATTTGGCATGGAAGTAGCTGCTGAAGCAAGTCTGAAATTTCACCTTTGGGGAGGAAATGCACAATGCAGCATACTAAATGCCATACAGATGTAGAAAGTGTAGAGCTCCCAGTTTTTTCTCTATTGAACTGCAAACTACTGCTGCACTAATGGTTTGTCTGAAAGGTCATGTCTGGAATATTCTGGTTTTTCATGTACTATATAGTATTTTACAACTTCATCAATACATTTTAGACTTGTACTAAGTGCTTTAAGCGATTAAAATGTATCATAAAAACTTCTTCTGAGCTTTAAGCAGTGTAAACGTTTTACTTTTCTTCTGAAGGTATTTAATTGATCCAAACATGTCAGTTATTACAGATAATGGACTAATCTGTGTAGTCTTTTTAAAAAGTACTTCTTCCGTTGTGGGATTGTTTTCCAATTTACGTTGTTCTCCAGCAGTGTTGCCGCCGCTGCTTTACCGAGGTAACTGAACCCAGTAATATCACAGAATCCATATGTGAAAGGAGATCTGCTCTCTTTCTTTTCTCTCTCCCTCAGTCTCTCTCTCTGAAATGAGAGTTGAAGGAGGAGATTCATCCTCTAAAGCGCTCTCTCTCAGCTCAGGGAGCAGTAGCGTCACCACCTAGTGACCTTTTGAATGCTGACCTCCGGCCAGGTTCAAGAGTCACCACAGCAATAGCAGGCGTGTCATCTCATCCACAGCGTTTGCCTGATTAACCCCTTCCCAACAAGTAGGATGTGTATGTGTGTATGTATGTGTGTATGTGTGTGTGTGTGTGTGTATATATGTGTGTGTGTGCTTGTTCAAAGTATATGACTGTAACAGAAGTTACATACACACATAAAAGGTCTCAATGAGCCTCAGGACACCCAACTTACATGGCTTGCGAGCAGACGGACACAGACACTGACACGCGCACGCACACACATACACACACACACACACACACACACACAATGGCTGATGGTTCCCATGGTGACTGTGTTCCAGTGAGTGGGATTTTCCAGGCGGCGTCCGGAACAGTAGACACTCCAGAGTTTGTCCTGGAACGTCGCTTTGATCTAAGTGGGTAGATCAGCCCAAAGGAAGGACAACCCTTTACACACACACACACACACACACATGCACGCACGCACGCACACACACACACACACACACACACACACACACACACACACATATTTGTATTTCTATACTTGTGAGGGTGATCATTTACATAATACATTTCAGAGCTCTAACCCTGATGTTAAAGGTTTAATGTGTGATTCTGAGCCACCTGCTCCAAAGAAATAGGGGGCATTATTTCACCTCTAAACTGGGACCATACAATCTCTAATCTATCTTCTATCTATTGTGTATTGCATTTACTCTTGTCAGTCAGTCAGTGGGCAAGAATACCAAAATTCGAGCAAACTGCTGAAACTCTGAGAGCTGGTCAGAAAACACGGCTGTCTTATAATCTTCACGTGGAGCTGATCCATCTGTGTTTACTGAGGCACTAATGTTAACCGGGGCTGTAGTCTGTGTAACGTTATGTTAGTTTGTTTATTGGACTAAATCCAAAGTGTCAGAAACTAGAAAACGACCCGCATATTCGTCTCATCTTCCCGGTGGCGCCACAGCCAGGAGAGCAGCCCGTCGGGGGAGGAGAGAGGTCGGCAGAGCCGGCACTCAGCAGTCGCCTCCGTCAGACGGAGCCCCAGTCAGCGGCCAAAGAGACTTGAGCTCAGCCAGAACAAGCCTCATCTCCGGCAGCCACAGCGGACTGGTGGACCTGTGTAACGGCAGCAACAGGGAGTTTGCAGTTCCCCGCTGCTGTGGCTGAACTCCAGCTAACTGCTAACTGAAGCTACGCCGTTTCACAAGGCTGCCGACAGCTAGAGAAACATCCTCCTGGCAGCTGTGAGGACAAAGCGAGGAGGTGCTGGTCGTCTTCTCGTTTCTGCCACTTTGAATGTAATCCAATAAACAAACTATAAAACAGACACTGAACATGGCTGTAATATTTACTGGACTTCTTCTCCCTCTGGTCTGAGGGCAGACTGGAGCTACAGTGACTCACTATCACCTCTAGAGGAACAAGTGGTATTACAAGACGGAGCAGAACTAGTCAGTTAGATGCTAATCTCAGTAGATATTTCTGCAACACAATACAAAGACGTCTTGGACATAACGTCAACACTGTTACCTCTTCACATTCTGTACGGGCAGCAGAATATTGACACAGTGTTGCAAAAATGTCCCCTATTCACACATCTAGCAGACACAGAGCAACAAAATGTCCCCAGTCTACAAAAATGTCATCACCTCAAGTTCTATAACTCAAATTGGTCCTCACAAAGATAAAGCATTCACACATAAAGCAGAGCTGATTGTAGTTGTCTTTATGATGTCTATAGAGAAAGGGAGGACTAGACATCAGTTATAAACCTTCTGTCTCTCAGGCTGACTCAGGCACCAAATCATTTTATAGTACTGGCACTACTTTATCTGTGTGTGTGTGTGTGTGTGTGTGTGTGTGTGCAGACATAATGAAAGTTAGTTCCTCGTCCTTCTGACACATTTATTATCCGTCTGAAATCTGTGCTGAAAACTCAGACACGCAAGTCCAGCAGGAGTTCTCACCATACAAAGATTTGAGACGGGAAGTAGAGGGATAGTCGAGCGTGGTCACACACACCAGATATATATATATATATATATATATATAAAAAAGGAGCCTCAGCCGTCTCCATGACTACTACTTAGCAAATTCACCTGTTGATGGTGGAGATGGTGATATTTGCTTAAATGCTCCTTAAAATGCTATTAAGAGCTTATCTACTTGGAAAACACCATTAATAAGATTTTATATTTATAATTGTATGAATGTTAGAGCATATGTTATGGTTCTGGCTGTCATGCACATTATTTCCAATGATACTCTCAATGATACTGTACTTGTTTAGTGCTTTTATTTATTACTAATATTCTTGACATACCCTACATGTGTAAAAATGTAGTCAAAGTATAAGCAACTGACACGTTACGTTTTTAATGCTTGATATTGTTGAACATACACTCCGTCCAGATAGGACCTCATTGTTCAAACCTTGTATCTTCTCCAATCTTTTTTGGGGATCCTGGACATTTTCATCATTTTGGGGTTAACAGCAGTTGTATCCGTTGTGTGGTTAGCTTTAGGCAACAAAAGTACTTTGACTGATGTGAGGAAAAGACTGTGATTTCTGTTAATAAAGGCAATATGTCCAGTCTCAGGATTTAAGTCACTGTGGAATTTTTCAATATGAAACAAAGAACCCTATCCTTAACCAAGTGCTTCGACTATCTAAATACAATCATACAAAAATGTAAATCAAGAATTGATACTACGAGTATATATGATGGAATAATATGGATATGCTAGGGAAATAAAACAGCACATTTATTTTTAAAGGAATTTGCTGTTTTAAATGAGTATATAAACCTAATTTCAAGGAGACAGGGTTGCTGCATGGCCATAAAATATGTTTTACATTTTTTTTAATGATTTTATTAAATGATTAAATCTTTTGTTCTACTTACAGTAATGTCAGCCGAGAATTAACTGGCTATGGCAAATAACGTTATGTTCCTGCCTGGAGCTACATTGTTAGTTTAATATGGAGTTACAACAACTGCACACATAAAATCAGATTAATGAAACATATTTAATAATAATATATTAATATTATTCAGGTAGTGATGCAAGCGTTCTGTCTGATAATCTTGTTTCCTTATATCGTCATAACTATTTAAATACATTAATGATTACCCAACTTCCACTAAATGTATAATATAATACATATGGTATTTGTTAGCTGGAAAAATGAAACAGCCTTTATTTGTGCATGGCTAGAGAAGGGGTGTGTTCAAATTATGGTATTGCACTGGCAATGTTCTCTTGTGTGTCATAACCTCATTTTCTGTGTGAGGGGAAATTTCCTGTAAGATTATCCTGAAATAAACGCTTGATGTGTGGGAAATGTTTTCAGAATGTCACAATTTTGGCTTTCTGCAGAGACAGATTCAACATCTGAAAATAAAAATGTCAACCGATCAAAATGACAGAGTTGAAAATATGAATGAGAGGTCATGTCTATCTTTGTCTGTCTGTCTGCCTCGCCCTCTTTCTCCGTCTCTCTCTTTTTGAAAGAGAACACAGATTCCTCTCATTCTCCAAGTGGTAATTTCCTCTCTATTGATTGACGTGTCCTGTTAAAGTTATGACAAAAGAGCCTGTTAACACACACTCACCTGAGGGGGATTGGGTGACACACACACACGCACACACACACACACACACACACACACACACACAAAGGTCAGTGCATAGTTCATAGAGAGCTTCCCCCCAAATAGAAGAGGGAGAAGCTATTTGACCATCCAACATGCAATTCTATAGAAGCATATTGGCAGCTTTAGTGGAAAATACGTTGTGATTTGGGTAAACTGACCATTTTCCACTTGAACATTTCACCCAGCCTATATAATGCTTGTGGTAAAGATTCCACACAAGAAAAGACACAGTCGTAATATGACATCACTTCGTATTGTGTTGTCCCTTCTTCCCTTTTCTCCTGTTAATTTGTGTTTACAGTTAAATTGAGTGTTTCCATTTTGTAAAAAAAAAGCGTGAAAATGGCCACAGGACATGCAAACATGAACACATTTTTCCATTTAATTAGGCTACAAATTGTTGCTCAACTTTTCCATGTATTAAAAAAAAAAAAAAAAAAAAAAAAAAAGACTGCCTAAACTGGTGAGCTGATCCTCTCTGTGGAGAACTGGGCACATGACCAAACTCTCCACTTTGATATTGTTATCTTTGCTGTCACTACTGCTGGTAGTGAAAAATTGGTACTCAAAGGCTGCATTCACTCTGTTCAATCCACATGGGAACACAGAAATGTTTCACTTGAGACACTTGAGTCTCATAAACAGATTTTCCTATTAGCCAACAACCCTCAAAGTCCCCCAGAGTAGACGCACATAAATCACCCAGGAACTTGATATGAACATGTAATTAGTTGTTCTGCGTTCTGATCATGTTGTGGTCGTGTTCTGGTGATTTTGTGTCCAAC
This sequence comes from Bovichtus variegatus, assembly GCA_943593645.1. Lineage (NCBI taxonomy): Eukaryota > Metazoa > Chordata > Actinopteri > Perciformes > Bovichtidae > Bovichtus > Bovichtus variegatus. Next base: position 10,894,879 of record CALSCE010010695.1, read on the forward strand.
CTGTGGATGTTATGGATGTAATACGAGACAGAGCCCGAAGGCTTCTTATCAGCGCCATCAGCAGGTGGGCTTTTTCACTTTATAGATGAACACACACACACAGACACACACACAGACACACACACACACACACACACACACACACACACACAGACAAATGCAAATGCTCACAATATACATACCAATACTTGTGCACAAATGGCTCCGGGTTAAATACCTGAGAGCCAAAAGCCGCAATTCCAGGCCCAACCGCATCACACACACACACACACACACACACCACACACACACATAAATTCACTCTCACATTCCTCGGAGTAAAGCGAGCGTAGCCAAGCACTTGCAGCTTAACCCCCCCCCCGCCCCTCTCCCTGAGTTTAATCTGATTTCACATTCAGAAATACAGGAACACACACATGCCACACATGCATTCTACATATACTCCAAGCACACACACAAACACACACAGAGGAGCCGGGCGTGTAGAGTTTCTACGTTGAAGCCTTGTGTAAACACCTGCCAGTAATCTAGCAGCTGAGATGAATCCAGATGAAACAGAACCTGTTCTTGCAGTTCCTCTTACAGTCTGTTTCAGTCTGCCTCACTGCTCAGTGTGAACTCTGCGAGGCCACACTCGACTCCGCAGTGCGCTGATAGGAGCCCGGCAGCTCGGATGTGATTCTGCATATGAATGCGAGCCTTGGTTGCTCCACATGATTGTTACATGATTGCTGCACTTCTCTTGCGTTGTTACCCGACCCTCAAAAGAACCCGTGCGGAGGATCCAGCGGCAGCACCGCACAGGATGCAGGGTGGGGATTTTCTGCAGTGGCTACCACAAAAGACCGGAGGCCATGATTATGATAAAAGCCTATTTCATGCTCTTCGTGGCCTGATTCCAAGCCGCCGGTTCAGGAAAAGTATCTCAAGGATAATAGTGCAGGGGCCAGCATGTGGGTCAACAGAGCAAGGTGCATGTTCTTAAGAGTTTAATGCTGCTTCATGGCAGTCCTTGTCTTTTACACTGTTTCCTTTTTCTTTTTTTTCGTCCTTCTTGTCCTTTTATCTGCTTTGGTCAAATTTTCCCTAGAAGTAATTCAAAAAAAGGTCACTGTTAAGAGCTGTTTCTTTTGATGTTATGTTGATGAAGCACCACAAACTGTGCTGGTGCTGAAATATCTGTGAACCTTTTCATAATTATGGATAGATTTTAGTTTAGTTTCCATGCCATGTCAAAAAAAAAAATCATTATTGTGGGTGTGTTACTACAAGTAACAGTGATAAAATTCAATAAAAATGGAGAAAGATTAAATAATTAATAACTGTTTTATTTATTAGACTCCAAAACACATTGCAACATTACTTAAAAGTTGAGCCACAGCATTTTTGCCAAATTACCGTAGATTATTTATCTGGAGCTCTCAGCACCGGGACCCTGCTGTGCCAACAAAGTGCACTCACTGAGTTTTCAACGCATTGTAATGTCTATCGGATTCTATCTGATCTGTACTTCCCTGTAATTCTGACAGAAAATGTTCTATTTACTAAGAAAACGGAAAAGGAGACACAAGAGAGAAATGGGAGGAGGATTTTTACTGCCGGCGACTGTGTAAACCAGCTGCATACATGTTATTTGTTTAAGCCTGCTCATTTGCTTTGGAGATATTCAGAATTTCAAAACCCCAAATGAGCACAGCACATTTATAAATATGGAAATTGGAAACAGCTATAGAGCTTAGACTCAAGCGTGGTCTATACAGTGAGGAGACTTCAAGAAGTTGAGCTATTTTCCACACTTTTGGCAGCCGGCGCTGCATTGTTTTGCTGGAGAACTCTGCATTGTGATCCTACTGTGCCAATGCAGTTCACTCACTGAAATAAATGAGGCGGCTGCACTTTTTGAAGCGTTGCTAAATCAGTATGAACACGTTCCTTCCTCTGTGATTACCTGTCGGTGATGCTGATAGCAGACTGAGATTTTACCAAACAGCGGAGACAGCTCAAAGATCTTCTGTCAAATGTGTGATAGAAGAAATCCTATGTGAGAAGAACAATCCCCAATCAAAGATTTCCTCGAAATCAGTGACAATAGGTAGTGTAATTTTCCTCCGATTCGCCACACTCTGAACATGATTGCCTTTGCGTGATGGCCATGACCGCGGTCAGAACACAGCTCTCAGCGCTGGTTAGTGAAGGTACCGTCTTCCCGCTCCACACCGTGTGAGAAAAAACCCTGTTTTCCTTTTTCTTTTGAATGAAAAGCGATTTTACATTCTTTCCTCAGGCGAGAGGATAGAGGAGGAAGCCACAAAGGGGTAAATATAATCTAACAGCAGTATCAGAGCACAATAATGATAGATGCAGGTTTCAGGCCTAATCCACAAGGATGCATATGCGAGGCGTGATAGGATTGATAGAAGCATTAAGGAATGCTTTGCTGCTATCACTACCGTGCTGATGGGGCTGCTGATTGATGGCCCGGTGAGGACCAGCCTGGTGAGGTCAGGTTTCTGGGATGAGATTCATTTGCCTCCATTTACATATTAATCTACCAAACTGGAGACTGGGATTATGTTATTTCAATGCTATTCAGAGAGTAATGTGAGTGTATTGCTGGTTATATGTCCTCTACATGAAGTGTCAATATCTGCTGTCAAGTGGAGAATGTGTGTGTGTGTGCGTGTGTCTGTGTCTGTGTGTATATGGGTGAGTGTGTGTGTGTGTGAGAGACAGAAAGAGAGAATATTTTCCTCCTAACTGATATGATGTTTGACATTTCATTTACTGCTCCTGCCTAGAGAGGTTAACATTGCTACCAAAAGCAATCAGTGCCCACCACACATGCACAGATACAGTACATGCACAGGCTTGCAGGCACACACACACACACACACACACACACATATCCCCCCTAATGCATTCCAATCATGTCAGCCTAGTTAAGTGGCCATAAATAAGATGTCATTTTAAACCGTGAATTTAAAACCATCTCCAATTCTCATCTCCTCATCAGCAAGAGCTCTTTCCCAGCTTTAGACAGCGAATCCAGTACACGCACACACCCACACACACCCACATACACACACACACCCACACACACACACACACACACACCCACACACACACACACACACACACACACACGCACACACACACACACTGAAGATAAATAGCAGATCTGTGTGTCCAATGGTTTGGATGCCTTCACTAAAGTCATTTGAGTGACACCTTCCAAGAACAACAACCACAGCCAACATGAACTTGCCTCAGTGCTGTTCCCAGATCAGGATTTTTCGAGTCGACTCAGAGTCGACACCTCAAACCGATGCATCGACTCGGAGGGGAGATGGGGGTCGTATTCGGGAATATTAATTTGTCATGTGCTTATGGTTAACTGGTTCTTGCTTTTTCGTATCTATAGACAGTGACGTTTTTAGGTTTAAAAAAATTATGAGGTAACAACTTCTTTGAACGGATGCAAAACCAAAAAAAAAATGACACAATTTTATGATTTGACATTATGCACTAATTCAGCAGTTAGCTCTTTTTTTTATCATGACGAACCACTCCATCTTAGATCTGTAATTATTTTTACCAGCGGTTTGTTTTATGACAATATGCTGTAGCTGGTGGGCATTGAAGTGCAGAAGAGAATCCACATCCTTCATGGTGACTACAGTTACTCTTTAAAAGGCAACAATACGCATGCCCAAAGCCTTTGGCAATGAAAGTGGATGGCACAAATGTGACGCTCGTAGTTTGCAGAAGTCACTTTGTTTTCCCACACTCGGGGCACTTGACATCATTCCATCCAACCATTGACCTTGAATTGCAGAATAATGATTAATAACAGCAGCAAACAAGGGTATTTTTGTGTCATGCATAATCCAGAATTATAATAATTACTCCACTATAACCACACTTTCTTTGCTGCCAACAAATGACCCATGGCCTCTATCTATACATCCTCTGAAGATATTTTTTGTTTTTATAAACACTCAACATTACTGATTTTCTTCAATACACCTTCAAATATTCATTTTTCACTCCCCTGCCCAGTTAGTGTCAGTTCAGTGCACCTGCAGAGTTGCCGCCCCCTCACTCATCTCCTGTATCAGCCTACTGTTTATTCTTGTGTTTTAAGACCCACGTTTTAATGCCTTTGTTTATATATGGTGAAACATCAGATTTCCAACCATTTCGAGAAGGTAGAAGCGAGGTGTCCATGTCATGGTTCAGCGCCACAGAGCGTTTCTCCTGTCGGACTGCTGACAGCGCTGTCAGCCGCAGAGTCAATCACACTTGGCGGCAATAGAGGAGGTTGTACCAGCGCCTTTAGTCGACTTCACTAACAGTCAGCACCGGGGCTGAGACACGATCGCCCTGCCATGCATTTGTTAAAGTAAATTTTAGTTGTAAGCTCATTTTAAGACAAGACTCGATTTGTAAAGTTTACATCCTGCCAAGCTGTTGCTCATGCGTGCGATGACGCAGCTAAAAAGAAAGTGCAGTTATTCGACTGACAACATGTGAGCGGTCTCGCGGTCTACTCGACGGATGACTCCAATCATTGACTTTCAGGGTGCAGCCCTTGTTACTACTCCGTTTCCACACACACACACACACACACACACACACACACACACATACCAGCTCAGTGTGTGTGGTAGATGTGAACTCATGTGAGCAGCATGCGGGGCCAGTATAAACGCGAGGGAGGGTTTCTTGTTGTTATAGTGTAACAAGGGTGACGATCAACAGGTGGAGATAATGGAACCGAGTCTCATCGAGCCAAGGTAATCACCCACACACACACACACACACACACACACACACACACACACACAGAAACCTCCATAATACTTCTGACCTGAACACATGCATCAATACATGACATCAGTTGTATTGATTACCATTACAGCTTCTCTTATATCAAACACTGTATGTCTGCGGTTTATGCATTAACGTCTCTTTTATCAGCGTCCAAAAAAATGCACTTCCAAGCTTATGAGTGTGGAAAATGAGAAAGTGAAGTGAGAGATGTTGGTTGGAGCTTAGAGAACAAGAGGTTTAGGGTTTTCTTGGGGACCCTCATGGTTTGGGAAAGGAATGGGGGGAACGATTGGCGGTTGAGATTGAAGAGGTTGCAGGTGGGTGTGTGTGCTTAGTCCTGCTTGTGTACTAGATTGTGCTTGTTTCAATGGACATTCAGTGTGTGTGTGTGTGTGTGTGTGTGTGTGTGTGTGTGTGTGTGTGTGGAGGGGCCTAGCGTTTGGCCAAGCGAGTCTACTCTCCTGACAGGCATTACATTTCAACCCCAGATAAAAAACTGTGTCTGGAACAACTGGAGCCGTAAACGAAGGGATATGTAGGGGTGAATGGTTGAAGAGAAAAATGAGTCGATCAAAACCATATTCATTATTTCAAATGGGAAAACAAGATAGGAAAAAGGGTGATGATCATATATTTTTGATAGATAGTGAGTTCACTGAGTTTTCATGTTTTTTTTATTTACTAAGAAAGCAAAGAGGAAAACATGGGAGAGAAACTTCTGGTTGTGACGGCTGACCGTGAACTCAACTACTGCAGACATTTTTATAAACTTCAGTGCGTATTGATAGCCATTATGTTAAATTCTGGAGATATTCAGGGTTTTTTTCGACTTTATTGAGCACAGTCTTTTACATTTGCAATTCTTTAAGCTGCAAAACTTAAAATATTGGTCTAGTTCATCATTCGAGTGAGTATTCAAGGTGCTGATGTGATGAGGATTCAGTATTTCTACTGAGATTTGTTTTAAACTTCTCAGTAGTTTATTTATTATCGCTCTAACAGAGATTCGATCCAATTTCCATTTGGGCATCAGTACCTGCTCTGTTACATGATCTTTACGCATTATTCTTCAGGTGACATTTATTTCATTTACAATTCATTAACTTATTAGATTGACATGAAGTTTTAATTTAGCACGCAATCAAATGTAACACGAACCCTTTCTGTTTCCAAGTGACGTGGCGTTTCGTGCATGCTGTGCTTCTTCAAACTTCATTTTGCCATTAAATACAAAGCAATCAATCACTAAAATTACAGCTGGAAGCTCTGTGAGGCTGTTACAGCAGAGCTTTGAACTAAATGCTATGGCAGCATGCAAACGTTTGCTTATTAGCACGGATCACAGCGTACAGCTGAGGGGCTGATGAGAATGTCGTTAGTTTAGTCAGGTTATTTAGTCATAAATTAAAGTAGGCTATTTAGAGAAAAGTGTTCTCATTAACTTAAAATGAAACTAAATAAATTCATATAAAATATCGAAGGCACATCAAGAGGTTTGTTGAGATGAACGCTCTTCCACCACTGCCTTGGCGTTTTGTTTGAAGTGTTGGGGGGCACGTTGACTTCTTCTTTTGATGAAGGCCTGTTACAGATACCCATGTAATCAAATCTGCTACGCTAGGGGCTCATTGGAGAGCCAAACCCTCTACAAGCCAAATTTATACAAATGGGCCTCTTTTGTTCACAGGATACAATACAGCTGCTCAATTTACTGCTTGGTTCGAACGGATGCAGAAGCACAAATGCACCGAAGTGAAAGTGGGCGAGCGCACACAGACACACACACGCACGCACGCACACACACGCACACACACACACCCACATGCACGCACACACAGTGTTTCTCTGTGTGTTTTTTCTTTTCATTCTCTCCTTCGTTTTTCATTACACACACTCGTACACAGCCAGGACAAATTTGATCTAACTTGTGCTGATCAAACCTCAGGGTGATAGTAGAGATAGCGAGGGTGGAGGAGGTAAATCAATGGCCGTGCAGAGAGGCTGTGTTCCCTATTAAAGAAAAGGCTGATGCATGCATTGGGCTTTGTCTGCTAACTGACAGCTGTAAAGATGAACAATGACTATCCTGCTCGATAACCTGGAAAGACGAGAGACCTTTTCTGTAGCCTTACTGCCACCAAACTGTGTGTGTTTTATAGCAGTTTGCCTTTAGAGGTGAACACGACCCAGAGCTCTTTATTAGGACAGTAAAAGGTTGGTGTTTCACAGGGACTTCATCAAGGAGGTGCAAGAGACAGATGGATTCGCCTGTTTGCAACATCCGAGGAAAGGGTCGCAGGTGCTCATGTGCACATAAACACAACCTAAAATGAAGCACATGCAAATAAAACTGGAGCAAAGGTTAAAAGAATCCATAGTTCTTAAATTTTTTTTGCCTTTGATTTACAGCCTTTGCTCAAAAGTAGAGCGACAATGAATTTTAAGCCATGCAGGGAGCTGTTTTAAGATTCATGGAGCGCCCCTTTTCTATGCAATTGCATTGTCAGAGCGTCTTGCTCAAAGCGCTTTGTGAAGCCATGAAGTCAGGCCCAAGGCTGCTATCTACAAGTGTCCTACCCTTTCCTTCCTTTCTCCTCTCCCTCTCCTTGTCACTAGTTATCACTGTCAAAGTCCAGCTGCGGTGTTTACGCTGGGAGCTGTCACAGAGATGTGTCACCACGATGTGATGCTTCACACGCTTGGTGACAAAACCGCCAGTCGTTGTTCACACATGTGGCATCAATAAGTCCTTTTTTCACACACACACACACACACACACACACACACACACACACACGCACACACACACACACACTTATCATCTACTACCTCTGGACACATTATTTCTCCCTCAGGTTCATTTTTATTTGACCAGACACCACAGAAATCAATTCAAGTTTAGCTTTTTCTTGCTTTTCAGGAACAGTTGACAGGCTAAAGGAAAAAAACACACACATTTACAGCTTGACTAGATTGCTTCTGTCTGTTCGTACTTAGCGAGAACTTTGCAGTTTGCTAATGACTCTTTGGCAATCTTGCTGATAGCTTCGTGTAGTCTCAGTTTTGTCATAAGCTGTCGCCTGTGGCATTTCCACCAGCTTGCTCTATAAGCTATTTCTAGCAGCTGCGGCAATATGAAGAAAGAGAGAGAATGAATGTGACCACAAAGAACAGTGCAGGCAGCGAATAATGAGACTCGCCATTAACGGCAGCGGTACTGTAACATTCAGGTTTTCTTGTTAATGAAGCAGTCATAACCTTTAAAAAAAAAAGAATTGAGAACAGTTCTCTGTCACATCCTCTGATATATTTGTTTCTTTCTGCAAAACCATTACATGGTTATTGAAAAAGACCTACAAACTAATTTTAAATCTTAAAAACACAACCTGTCAAAATGGATAAATTATATGTGAATCCCAGAGCAGTTTGGGATTTAAAAGCCACCCTGGTTGCATGAAGTATTTGCATAGAGGAGAGAAAACTTCACAGGGCGCTAACATCGGCGTGTTAGCTACTCATTCTACATCACATTTAAGCAACATAAATCCACAGAGCCTGTGAGCATTTTGTGATAAATCGAGTTTTGCTTTTAAGCCAGGAAAATATTAGACAACAGAAACAGGGAGATGTTCCAGTGACATAGATTTGTTTTACATTATACCTCTCACTGCAGCTCTCAAGGGGTGACAGCCTGACGGAGGTGATGGAAAGTGGGCTTCTTGAAATCCTCTTCCCTTCAACTCGCTGCCAGGTTTGAACTTCAGTCTGTGTTAATCTTCCAGATGTTGTAGCACTCAGAGGAAAGCTAAACACCTCATGGCACTGTAACGCCATTGCTTAGATAACGTTCATTGTTTTTGTGTTATATTCAAACACATTAATCTGATTAAACACGTCTTACTTTTACTTAGTTCGGGGGACTTTGGTACGCTTTCTCTTCACTTTCTCGAAGCAGAAGGAATTTGTTTACTGAAAATTACAATCATTATTCTATTTCGCAATTTCCTTTGGGTGTGTGGAGACACAATCTGACTGAGAATGACTTGATCTGTTCTTTTTATGAAATAGTGGTATTTTCTTGTGAAAATCTGAAAATAATGAGCCTTATCATTAGTGTATTTACACCGCCAACATAAGCTGTCCTCCCTGTGTTAGTTCGCCTCTTATAGTCTAAGTTCGAACAACCTTTACTCTCTCTGTCTTTAACTCTTTTATTTTTAGTTGGATCCTGTGGGGAGACAAGACACACATTCACTCATTGGCTGCGTGAAAAAAGAGAAGAAGCCCGCGGCGACAAAAACACATTCACGCATGCAAACATATACATAAGCGAACCTTGAATTGGACCTAATGAATTGAGGTAATACTTGAGATGAATTGATGTGGTCGAGGCCCGATGGGAATTTCACGAGTGTGTATAAACTCAGATAATGAGCCAGCTGTTAAACTGTTACAATGACCAGATTTGTACACACACGGACACACAGTCTGCCAAAAGTTAAGCTATAACAAAGACAATATGTGCAATAAGGCACCATTAAATAAAGAATGCAGCTTTAAAGAACATTAAAAGAATACCTTGTCTGTTGTATTTCAGTGTCACCATGTCATGTGTCAGACTCACGTGGGTGTCTGTGTATTTGTGTGTGATGTATGAGTGGTTGTCGGGCATATAAACTTTGGAGCCGTGTTTGTTTTCTGATAACGTCACACGCACACTCTTAAAAGCAAGAACACTAAAAATAATATCAGAATATGTGTTTTTGGCCACTTTTCTCAGTTGCAAATCATTCCAGCCTGACGCCTGTGAACTCAAAGTGTGTGTGCACATATTTTCATCCGTTCACTGTGTGCACACCCTTGCTTATATTTCGGCCGGCTGTGTGTGTGTGTGTGTACAGTATATATACGGTACACGTACATTTCTCAGTATGTGGCACGGTGCCCACAGCTGCTCGACGCTGGAAATCTGGGGTTATTCCTCTGCCTGCATGTCTGCATCTAGTTAGGCGAGTGCAAAGCTTCGGAGAGATCATCAACCTCAAACCAAATAACAACAACACCAGCCACCACGCCACCGCAAGTCCTCTGTCTCCAGCCACACACATTTCACACACCCCTTTAAAATGTCAGCTTGATCAAAGACTGACATAAAAAAAATAAATAAAAAAAAGAGTCTGTGAGTTTTTCAGGGCACGGGTGGGCTGCACATGCAACCTGTCTCCTTAAATTATGTTTATATACCTCGAATTTGCAACAGCAAATATATTTTGAGAGAAACTTAATGCCCAATGCGTAACTGGGTTAAAATGATTACATCTTTAAAAGGATAGGGGACCTTCATAGCCATAGTTATACTAATTAAAACATGGTTAAGGTTATGGAACGATTGTGTTTATGGTTGAAAACAACATTGACTGTCTGTTGGAAATGAACAGCGGCCTCCTTTGTTTGAATCCAGCGTTTAATTGACCCATCCCTTCCAAACCGACCTTCCTACATGGACTTTGTCGCTCTGTAGTAATGTCAACTGACTTCTTCCTTGCTTCTGATGGACAGGAGCCATAATTACTATGGCCTCTACGGGGCATAAGCGTAAAGAAATTCAAGTCGCTATTGACTTTTTCCAAACGCAACCAAAGCATCGATTTTTCCCTAATCCCAAATAAATCCTGTTTGTGCATTAATTTAACCAAACCTTAACCATAACATTGTCACATCGTAAAAGTGTCTCATTTTTTCAACAGTGATTTGTAACAGGCCTTGGAAGGAACAGACAAATGAGATCAGAAAACACTTATATGTGTCATTCTGGACGGCAGTTACAAACTGCTTCATTTTGTTGTTTAACTTGGAGGACTTGACCTCTCCCAAACCTTAACCAAAGTGCTTTGTTTCCTAAACCTTACCACAAACTGCTCTGTTTTCTGGTACCAAAGTCCTGTTTATTGTAAGCCCCCCCATCCACCATGACTACTTCCTTAATACTTGGACATTACAAGAATGCAACACTTCATTCGCTCGAAAAACGTTGCCAGTGAACACAATCCAAGCTGCAAAAACGTTTCCCATCTAAACATTTGTGGCAAAACAAAAAATTGTGGTACAAAAATGTCATTTCTAAGAGGCAGGGTTGGCATATGTATCTGATGAGTCAGCCCTGTGGCTGCATGAGTGTTTTTAGGTCGTAGGAAACGATGGTGTAGAAGGCTGTAACCTCCTCACACACACCCTCCCAAAAAGAAAATCCTGTGAGCCATCAAACAAGTCTTCTGTTATCACTCCCTTACCTAAATAAAGTTTTCGTCGTTTATTAAGCGCCAGCGCACGCCAAGTTGCAATTATCACTACATGGTGCAGCCGTAACTCTGGAATACCCCCGCTCTTATTTTCCAAGCTTGCTGGCAAATGGCTCGTTCAAAACAGTGAGTCATGACAAGGGAAGACTCCCGCCACCCCCAGCCAGCGAGCAGTCACAAAAATCACCATGAGGGGAAGGACAGATTCAGATCCTATATTCTTTAAGCTGTTCATTATGGATGCAGTGTTTAGGAGTCGGTTATAGATGGTGTAGCTCAATGAATGAAGCCATGCAATCATCTCTCATACACACTCTCTCTCCTGGCAGAAGTTGTATGAAGTATCTCACTGGGTGTCGTCATCCGGCCAGCCCTAATCCCCGATGTCTGCCGTCACCGAGTTGACCACTGACCTGGGCGACGGCGTGTGTGTGTGTGGGTGTGTGTGTGTGTGTGTGGGTGCCAGGTGGCCTGTTGTCATGCAACACACAAGGTCAGCAGGTCAGTGTTTGTACATGGGCTGAATCATATTCACTTTTTCCCAGGGTGGTTTCCAGAGTCTCCGGCTCCTCCTCACCCTTGTGTCTCTCACCTCTCCTCCCTCCTGCCTACAGTGACTCACTGCGGTCTGTTAGCACTCACACCCGCAGACCTGGGCTGGAGGGTGGGACTGGATGGGTAGTGGTGGGTGGGGGTGAAGGGGTGCGGTGCGGGGGTCAGTGGGTGGGTAGTGGGTGTTTCCTCTTGTATTTTGGATGGCTCCACATGGATAAGTGTGTGTTTAGCGACCTCTGGAAGGCTTCTGCTAGGTGTGGACATTATGACTGGATTCAGCTGTAATGACAGTTTAGTCCACAGACACAATCACACACACATGCGCACATGCAGAAAAACAGCTGTTGGAACACTTAGCGGTGAAGCCATATTTGCAGAAATCACAGTGACAAGCAGTATTAACCCTAAATGTCAGCGTCAATTTTACTAAGAGAAGTGTAGCACGTTATGCGGCCCGGGCCAACATTTGGCTGAGCTGCAACCCACAGGGAAGGAAACCCTACTCTGCTTTTTAAATGCACTACTTCTAATCATGTTTTAAGTTTCCTTTTATTGTGCTTTTTAGGGAGCTTGGTTCCACAGTTCCACAGGGTCTGTGCGTTTCGCTGTTAATGCAGATGATTTATCAGGGTTTATGTGGCTGTATCTGATTGTAGGAATAACTCACCTTTATGAGCCATGTCTTGTGATACAGTTGTCATCTGGTTTGATTTACCATTTCCCGCACATGGTTGGTTGTTATATGTCCCCGACTAAGGCAGACACATGTAAAAATGCATCTTTGGGCTACCAGGTGGTTAACATATACACAGATTCTGGCACGGGGCGGCTGAGGCTCAGGAGGTAGAGCGGGCTGTCCATTAATCTGAAGATCGGAGGTTCCCCCGGTCCGTGAGACAAAGTTTCCCCAGGCAAAATACTGAATGTCCCACCATATACATGCTCCCCATCGTCATGTGAGTGTGTGTCAATGAGCATTACTTTAAATCCTGATGAGCAGTCTGAAAGGTGCTTTTTAAATGAAAGTACATCCATACTCCTCTCTCTCCCACTGTTTCTTGTCTGTAGCACCACTGTCCAACAAGTCCTCCACAATAAAACGAAAACAATATGTAGTTTGTTTTCTGATCAGATGCCCCTGACAGTAGAATTGCATAATTTGTCTGTGAGAGATAAAACATTTCCATTTTGGCTTTCTGTCCATACTTCATGACCGCAATTGCACTTTTTAGATGACAATCTAATGTGTAGTATTGACGGGGGAAACGAATGTTTATGGAATGATAGCTGAAATGCTCTCACAGACAAATCAATGCTGTGCGGCCTTAATGTTGAGCTTTCGGTCGCCTCTGTCATTCGTTTTCTTTAATGCAAAACCAGCTGATCACACAATACAGCTCCTGTCAAGATGTTATGAGACAACTTTGTGGGCATTTAACAGCAATTTTCATCAACAGTCTTAGCGTAGCTGCCCAGTAATTACTGTTGGCCTCAGAGCTTTATTTCATACTCAGCTGCCTGACAACAGAAATAGAACAAAATATATAGATGAGACCGACTAGATTGTGTGTTTGGCTGTATTAAAATAAAATGTAAGCGATAATAGAGAACAGGAGGCAGAACAGAACAGAGGTTTAACCAACTGACATCAAAGCCAAGTCTGTTCCTCTCTGTTTTGTTGTGTCTGCAGCTGAAACAGAACGAAGATGAAGACAAGTTAGATCATTTCAGTGTGGATAGAGAAAAAAAAAGGACCAGAGAACACTAATGGTATCAGATATATTCATATTACTGTGGATATGGCCTCAGGTTGGTATTGCAGTCACTCAATTAACACTTACAAAATACCACTTAGTACTACTAAACTAGCCACAGGGCTCTCACACACACGCACACACACACACACACACAC
>CALSCE010010695.1:10908487-10924243 GCA_943593645.1 Bovichtus variegatus
TGTCAGCATTGCTTTTGTTAACAAACAGCCTGGGGATAAACACACACTATTATCACCATCGGGGCACTTTCCACAGCAGGGGTGCTAAAAAACAAATCTCATAATCATACCAGACTTAGACATAGAACTGTGACAGAGATAATATATAACAGTGAACACATTTTAAAGCTCTACTTATTTCATACAGAAAAGCCCACTGTCAGGTCAACATCAATCCACTCATTTTCCCACCCACACTTGTCAAGTCGCACCGGTTTCTTTCTGTGTGTGTTTTCTTTAGTTCAAAGGAACAGCAGGTGTTTATTTAAACTGGCTTCATTTCAATCAATCACACTTTTATTTTTGTCACGATTTTCTTTTAAGTAATGATTTAGAAAGTGAGTTACTGTACAAAGAGCAGAAATAGACACATTCAAACTACACAGGTAAAGACATAAAAGGGAGAAAAGTAAAGCAGATTTGTTAAAGAGTATTGAATACTGGTTATTTTTTCCTTGGCGTGATAAAGTGTGTTACTTGTAGATTCATACATACTTTATTATTTGCTATAGAGTATTAGGGCCATTGTTTAAAAGTATTTTAAGAAAAAAGTCTCAATGTTACCACTGTATTCTCAAAATATTATGACTTTATTCTTGAATAGGACTTTTGAGTTCACTCTCAAAATTACAATTCTCGTCAATTTCTTCTTAAAATATTTCAACTTTCTTTTCAACAGTGGCCCTCATTCACCTTATGTTTCAAAAACAACGATCGCTCCGACTCCAATGTTTAGTCTTTTAACTTCCCATCTATCAAATTGTGTAGGGTCATGTGATCACCTCGCGTCTACATATGAGCAAATATCCAACTAGTTTTACAATAAAATGAACAGCTTTAAGAACTACGAGAAATAAAAGTCCTTGGAAGAAAAAGGCTTTTTATTTACGCTATTTACTTAGTAGTGCTAATATGATAATGTTTTATCTGCACAGCGCTGACGTTGAGTCGAAGTCTCTTTCCCGGTCTATGTTCGTCTTATCTTAATCTTACCCCGACCTCTTATCTTCTCTACACTTAACCATAACCGAACCTAAGCCCCCACCCCAACCGCCAAAAAGCCATTATCATAACGGGAAAGAAACACTATCCAGAGGGGAGACTGTTAAAATAGTCATGGTGACTGGTCAGAGAGTGTTTTTCTTCTTCTGATGTGAATAAATGTCACAATATGATACCCGAACAGAAGTTGTCTGAGTGGCCGCCCCAAATGTGCTCTAATCATTTCTCGGGGAGTCACTGGAGCCCAGCAAAGAAAAAGTGCTTTTTTTGTATTGTGGACCAGCTGAATTGTGGAGAGAAAACCTGCCACTCTGAACTGACAACCTGCAGCACACATTTTTTAGCAGTGCGTCAACTTTTTCGTTTGACATGTGTTCTGTAGCGCCCAAGGTCGAATAAGCCGTGTGCACGGGCCGTATGCGTGTGCATTGTTTTTGTGTCAGACGAGTTGTTAGCGGCGACAGGCCTACAGTGGGGAAACTGGTACATTAATGACATGTGACAAGGGTATTCAGAGTTGACCCAGTCTCAAACTTTCTCTCCTTTTTCCCTCTTTTTCACATCATTTTTCTCTGTCCGTCTCTGAGCTTTGTTGACAGCAGTTGTGTGTAAGGAAAACCCTCCGGTGTTGTTTTTCCATGTCACTCTGAAGCACTGTCATCCAGCCTCGGACGGTCTTGCCAATAGTCGCCAGCTTCCTTTAACATGCTTTTGGTTAGCAGGGATTCTGCACAATACTCCAGCGAAGAGAATCTAATGATCTGCCGGTGCCACAGATTTTAAAACGAGCTATGCGGCTCTTGCTCTCATTTGAAATGAGCTAATTAGCTCTATATTCTAAGCACAGGAATGTAAGTAAGGATTAGGAGAAAAGGGCAGGAGAAGTGTGTATGTGTGTGTGTGTGTGTGTGGAGGGGGGTTCTATGTGTAGAAGAGCTGAGCGGTGAAAAAAATCAGGGAAAAGTAAGAGGATGTGAACCGAACAGAGAGGGGGAAGAGGGTCAAACAGAGGGTGACGTGTTTGTGTGTGTCTTAGTGGGGAGAAAGGGCATGATAATTAGCCCGTTAATCATCTGGTTCGAATCACTGACGGAGCCCCAAAAGCCTCCAGGTTAGTCACATCTGTGTGTGTGTGTGTGTGTGAGAGTGTGTGTCCAGGTATGCTATGTGCCACTGCACAGTTGGTGACCCCATAAAGTCCTGCCTGCAGGAGAAGAGTTCTCCACAGCCGTAACTCAACATCTCAGCCCACCGTCACAAAGATCCTGACAAAGTGGTGATCTACGCTGCAACATCAGACAGGAGATTCATGCCCGTCTACATTCTACAAAGCAGCGACCCACAAACTCTATAAAACATCGCGCAGCAACAAGCTGGCCACAGTAGTAGACGTTTCACCTTACAGCTTTTACTCCAAAGTGTCCTGATATCGAGTCTCAGCCACTTTTATACACCTCCTCTGTTATCGTGATTTATTTCATGCTGGGTGATTACTTTTCTCTTTCTTTTTACATCATCTTAGCTAAAACCGACATTGTTTTCACTGTATATCCATATCTACAGTATACTTAATACCTAAGTTTTTCAGAAATTTTTTAAAAAACCACAATCAAACGAGATAAGATAGACAGCAAAGAATGACACATGAAAATAAATGAATAAAAAAATTACCTATTATTGTAACTATGACGACAATGGTCCCGTAACCATGACAAATTAGGAATTGTCCAACTGCTTCCATGAATAAATGCATTCACACTCCACTTACAGTATGTGAGCTCACAACTCTAACGCACATTAAATGCTGTAACTAATGAGAGAATTATGAATCCACTGTGAGATAAACTAAAGAGGGTCTCTCGTGCTCAAGATGGTCATTAATTAAGGTTTCACTGACAAAATAGGTTGTTGTGTGCGTCAGTGATGCGGTCTGTGTGAGAAGAGAAAACACACTTCTTCTCCTCTGCTCCCTCTCGCACACCCGATGCCAAAGTCTCGTCCCCTTCAGTAAATGCTCCGGTATGTCTGAAATAAGCCGTACAGAACATTAACGTCATCGACACCGATGTTTGAATGACAAAAATGGCATCACTTTACCTGACAGATAAAGCTGCAAAGTTACCCGTGCATGTCTAAAAAGGTCTTTAGGCTAAGTGTTGCACTAACCGGCTCCATACACACAACATGAACTGCAGGCGATGTTTAGCCACAGACGGCCAGCAGCAACTGTGTCAGGTGTGTCTGGAGCTATTTTAGTATCCATCACTCACCTCCTCGTGCTCCACCTCCTCAGCCCTCACTAACAGTAGCTCTACTATTAGCAGCTGTAATGTTCTGACCAACATGCACTTCTGTCTTTCACATCTGGAGCTGCCTCGGGACGTGCACTGAATTTGACTGTTGTTGGCAGGCCTCTTTGACTGGTCATCGGCTAAGTGTGCGCATGTGTGTGTGTGTGTGCTCTCTCACCTTGCTGTGGGCAAGACATTACAGTGAGAGTTGAAGGGGCCTGCTGTGAGGTCACACGCCCAAACACTCACACAGATCCTCCTCGAGGCACCTTGAGGTCAGCGGCAGTGTTTCCCTGCGTTGGCGGCAGTGAGGGAACGGGAGGATCAGACTTGGAAAGGCCAAGACTTGACGTGGGTCTCCGAGGGGAGGAAAGCAGAACAAGAAAAGGACGCAGGCGAGCTGGAAGGCACTGACACAGGTATGAAGGGAGGAAGAGTTTAGCAGGGGAGGTGGACAAACATGTTGAGAATAAACCAAGGTGGACTATTAATCTGCCTCACATGCTCTTTCTAAACTGAATGTATCTTGTTTAGTCATAGCAGGGGTGAAACTGCCTCGTATAAAGACTTTGTAAAATGCAGGCATCAGTGTGCTTCAAAGGAAAACATCGAACAAATACTGTGAGTTTTATCTTATTTTACAGTAACTTTAAGATAGCAACTTTTAGATTTCAAAAAGGAAGCGTGGCCTGTGAAACAGTTCAGGCGGTTAACTCCAGTCCGCTGCGACACTCAGATGGAAACTCTACTCCCTGCAACATATATCCAACGCACCCCTTCGAACCAGTCATCAGTCCTGTGTTTTGCCGCAGTATTTCACTAACCCCCACCTCCACCTGTGAGCTCTAAGTCTACGTTCCCCTCAGGGGGAAGTTGTCATCATCACTCCACACACCCCACTGTGCTGATTTTGATGTTTTGTTATGGGAACTTTATAACGTATATGTATAATAGTATATTCCATAAAGGTTGACTTTTCAAGTGACATTCCTCTAAAAATCTGTTCAATGTAACGACGCACATTGTGAAAAAATATCTGCTATAAACTGCGAAACTAGAAATAAAATGACACCCAGCCCTCCACAAGGAGGGACAGGGAAAGACTGTGGAAGAAGAGATGACTTCGATTTTGTGTAATTATATCAGGTAACTGTACAGATGACCCAGTTACACACACTTACATCATTTTGCAACGCAGCAGTGCAACACAGCAAATGGCTTCGAGGAGAGACTGTCATTTCTGTGATTCATCGCGTCTCTCTCTTCTCTCTGGCGGCTGGCTTCTCGCTCTGTCTTTGAAACAGGTAAAAACACTTTTTTTCCGATGTGGTCGGACACAAGACTTTGCACAAACTTGTTTGTTTCTAGAATACCTCGGCCGTCACGCCAACAGATACAAGATAACAGCAAGCCTCTTTGCTGTTTCTTCATATCAGAACTTTTCAACTGCAGCTCTATCTGCTCCTCCACTCCAGATCTCTTTTCTCCATCACCCCAATGTCCTGCAGGAATCTGACGAGGATATTATTAATGCGATAAAGACTTTGCGCTTCCTCCTCCTCTGGCCTGTAATAAAAAACTCTGTGCAAACACAGCAGAGTGGTCCAGATCTGACGCTACGCAGATCCCTGCCTCGTTCCCAGATTAACATCTCTGGCTCGTACTGCGTGGTGGAAACCATAAGGCCCGGCAGTGTTTTATTCATCGCAAAGAAATGTACGGATGAATGATTAGCACAAAGGCTCTTTGGAATGGATTTCTGAAAAATGCATGCCTGCAGCATGCACACACACACACACACACACACACACACACACAGGAACACATACACCTGAGGACAATGGCATAGAAAAGTGAATGAATGCCAGATACACAAAAATATGAACCTCAAACACGCACACACACACACACACACACACAGACACACACACACACACACACACACACACACACACACACAGTCACCTTTTGTGGGTCTGAGGGCCATCTGTGACAATAGCAGAGGCCTCTGTGTATAAACTGCAGTCAGACATGTGTGATGCGCTTCCAGTGAGACATACCCGAACAGTCGGAATCAAAGCTTGTCTATTTATTCCTTTGGGTTAGGGAAAGTCAACAGACCTGATAATAATATTTTTAAATGATTGTGGTTTAATTTTCCCTTTTTCTATTAAATATTCTCTGTTTTTGCCAGGATTCTCCTTCCTGCACCTGGCAAAATTATGTCTTCCCAGCTCAGTTCTCAAAAATGTAACTGATGATATTTTTGGCGATTTAGGAATGGGTTACTCTGTGTGTGTGTGTTTGTGTGTGTGTGTGTGTGTGTGTGTGTGTGTGTGTGTTTGCGTGTGTGTGTGTGTGTGTATGTGTGTGTACACAGAAGAGGTACTTTGCTGGGAAGCCACAACATTCCTAAGTGACACCGTTCCCACAACGTTGCCCAAAAGACCCAGCGTCACATCCCGCCTGCCCTTCTAAGGACAACTCTCCACTCTCGGATGAACGGGTGCAGACGTGTAAATGTAGAACTTAAAACAATAAAGACACATTTTACGGGACAAAGAAACCTTTGAGCCAACAGAAGTTCATTCTTCCTACCTGAGAGAAGTTTGAGGGGGAAAATGTTTGGGTCATGTCAAAGTCCATGTGTGTTGCTTTTTTTTTTTACTTTTTAACTTTGCCATGCACGTTTTGATCCAAAGAGCACCTGACCATGTGGGGGATGATAAGTCAAGAGGATGAATTAGCCGGCTTTATCAATCATTTAAGGGGGAACCACCCGAGGGTATTCTAGTGTCCCAGGACAATTTAAGCATGTCTGAATATAAGATAAACTTTCCCAAAGAAACATTTTAAACAAGAACTCATCTAGTCAGAAACATTTGGCTCGGCATCTTTTGTTGTATCAGAATACTTCCTCCACCGCTGCATGACTTGATGTCAATTAATGTATGCATAGTGAATGCACTGTGTTCGATTATTGTCCAGTATGCATACATGTAAATGCACCTGCTGAGAACAGAACCTTTTGGTTCACTTGGATCATCCTGTTTTTGTCCAAGTTTGAACCATTGTACATGATTTTATTTAGTGCTGCTCACAGAAAATCATTCTTTTTAAATCCTCAGTGAGTTTCTTTGATTTTCAACTTTTCGTCCGGCTGTTGCTGTACATGAGTGTGATGTCACATCTTATGTCACGAGACAACATCACTTCGGGACAGCATTAAATTGTAAAAAAATAAATAATCAGAACTATCTAATGCCACAAGAATGCAATTTGTGGTTAAGGCAGAAATTACCCAAATGTGTAATTTTAGAAATGTATTCCTATGCAGACAACAAAGTGAAAATAAACAATGTTCATGCTTTTAAGGCTTGGCAGAGGTTCTTAACTAATGATTAAGTTGTTTTCCCGTAAAATCAATCTGTATCTCAGTGTGTTGCTTTATCTCCCTGAAAATAATACTGTTGGCTTCTCAGAATAATCGTTAGTCGTTTCCTGACTTTATTGTAAAGGCAGCTGTTCTTGTGTGTGTGTGTGTGTGTGTGTGTGTGTGTGTGTTACAGTGGCAGTAGATGATAGCTTTGTATAACGATACCCCGGTGTACCTCAATACATGTGCACACACATACACACCATCTCTCTCACACACACTCCCATGCATATTTTTTCCACTCTATGTGACCGTCCAAGTGGTAGAAGGTGCCAATAGCTTTAAAACCACAGGAAAATTGCATTTCGGATTCATAAATTCAATAGTAATATGAATAACAGCAGATTGGAGGCCGGGAGCAGGCTGTTTTCCCAACGACGGCAAAAACCAAACTAAATGTAAAGATAATGACTTTTTCCACAGTCTAACTGCACCTCAAATTGCATCTCAACTTACCAGACAAATAGGCAGTTAAAATGAAGTTGCACTTGAACCTTACATGGTCATTTCATTTTTAATGGTTTATTCCCAAGAGTGTCTTCAAATTATTCGGCGGTCTGTAAATGTGAGTGGGGAGGAAATGTACACAGAGAAGGCTGTTTGTGGCCGGCTTATTGCTCTCCGTTCCGAGGCTGAGCAGTGACTTTGCGTTTGCAACGTCTGTTCCCTGTTCTTGTGTGAGAAAATGCACATAGATACAAACACACACACACACACACACACACACACACACACACGGAAAACGTTTGAGAAGAGCAGTAAGTTACTTGGCGGTGGTGGTTGTTCTCATAACATCGTTTCATTGCTGGCATTTTTCTGTGGTTCTAAATCTGGGTCCATGTTTGTTGATGCAGAGGGTGGAATGAAATGTGTGTGCGTGTGTGTGTGTGTGTGTGTGTGTGTGTGCGTGTGATGAATGGGGCTCATCACAGGCTGGCTCTAGTCATCCCTAGTCATACCAGCTGTATTTATTTGAACAAATTAATGCTTTGATTTACATACAGGAACTTTTATAGATCTTATTCCCTCTCACGTATACGTTTACCCTTTTCTGCTTAATTACTTCACAAATAAAAAAAACAATTTGTGGTTTTTCTAAACAAACTACATCAAAACAACCTGTCAATTAGCAAAATGTAGAGGTGCTGCTAAGCATGTTTTTTTGCTAACTTCCCAGATTTCCAAATCTCAAATTCCCTCAGACCCTCAATATACGCACACACACTCTCACACAGAACACACACAGAATTCCCATAAATTCATAGACCGGTCCCCATATCTAATCCCAGGCCTTTAGTGAGACAAAGGATTCTGTTCTCTCTTAGGCCACCATGCTAATCTGCCCTCCAAACTACAAAGGCACTCTAGCACACTGCTCCCTGCTTCTACAGGGATTATCATTCACTTATTGAACCGGCTCTTATGGGTTCGGAGAAAGAGAGGGAGAGAGATGCAGTTGCACACAGTTTAGGGAAGCAAAAGGCACGACCCACTTTAGTTTATTTTCTTTCACCAAGCTAAAAGCGTGATTGAAATGTTAATATAGGAGAGCTGCAGTCCCATATTCTCCAAATACATTTCTCCGTCTTTAGAGAAAGAAAGAGAGAGCGACAGGGATTGTAAAAAGAAAGAATGAGAAAGAGCAGCAAAGAATGAACACGAGTTAAAAAAAAAAAAAAAAAAAGTGAGACAGAGGCTGGAATGTGGGAACAGCCAGTAAAAGCGCCCCATGTAATCGCCAGCGTAATCCTTGTAAAATAACCCAGCAAAGGTGGTGTGTGCATGTATATGTGTGTGTGTGTGTGTGTGTGAGTGTGTGGCTAATTAAAGTTTACAAAATGAAAGACTCATTTATTCATTGTAGTAGTTTGATTCTTAATATTTCATTTGAAGTTCTTCTCTGTTTGTTATTTTGGTTTCCAGTTGATTAGCAGGCCATTCTGATGTACACTTGTAATGCCTCTTGCTATGGGATTTTGCAATCCCCCTCATAAACCCCTCGACTCACACATATCTCTCTCCCACGTTTTTTTTTCTTTGACTGTTGGATTTAATTCCAGTCATGCCTTCATTCTCGCACAAAGCATGCCAAAACTGATCATTTACATGGTGATACTGTGCGTCTCCGCTGCGGCAGGAGGACAGTCAAGGGTAAAATCTCACATTAATAGGATGAGGTTAATCTCCATAAACTTTTAGTGGATTAGTACTCAAGTCTTGCTCGAGGAGCAGACCTTACATGATATTTACAGCGCTGCATCAACATCACATTTTCAACCTTGATCATTGTTCCTCGTGCTTCCGCTCTATCTCATTGACCTCTATACAGAGCAGGGCCGCCGCCGCCCTCAGCGTCAAAAGACGTTCGTAAACACCCAATAACACAAACACACACACACACACACACACACACAGAAACACACACACTCATACATAACGCAGAGCGCGCTAACACAGATCTCCCACTCTCAGATGTAAACACAAATAAACATCCTGATTGGGGCATTAATCATGCCTGAACGCTCACATCCCTACACACACACACACTCACAGCAACACATTCATAAACACATACACCACGCCCCTCGGTTGTTTAGCAAATTAATTAGGCCGATGTTCAATAATAGGCTCTCAGCTTTAATGAACGGAGCTATAGAAAAGAAGGAGTGACAGCAGGAGAGAACCGAGAGGGACGAGCGGCCTGAGAAAAATGAGCAGACTGGTTATCGCTGGCTGTGGCTGGAGGCTGCAGAGGTTAACAACCTTCCTTGGCAGACCAGCCCACACTGTGGCTTGAATATTTCTCTTATAATTCAGCGAATATAACTCTTTCGCTTGGGAAAAGTCTCATTTGAATAAACACCGGTGGGGAAGCTCTGTTGTTGCACACAGGAATAGAAATATGTTGTTATTAACTGACACGTGGCATTTATTCATAAATGTGCCACTTTAATTGAGTTGGGGATTGTTTTCACACACTTTATTTGCAGGTTCACGCCATAAGTTAAGCCATATATTATGATTTTCACAATAAGTCATTATCTTTTATTGTACGTTGTATTTTAAAATTTTACGCAATTTGAATCTTTTTGCCTTACAGATAGTGAATGATCAACTAGTAAAGTCTTGTTAATGGGACATGTAACTTTGTGACGAAGTATTAATAATAATAATAATAATAATAATAATAATAATTGGAATGTAATTGTTTATATACTTTCCTAACAAAATTATAAGGTGCAGCACAGCTATAAGGGGTAAAAAAATTGGGGACTAAAGTCATATGTATGAGAAAAAAGTCACAATATTACAAGAATAAAATAGTAGTAGTATTTTGAGTCATAAGGAAGTCATAGTATTTAGAAAAATAAGTTGTCATTACAAAAACTCTCACCAGTATCCCCATTTCTAAGATTATGTCTTGTCCATTACCATAAAGGTAGAATTTTGGTCATTTGGGAGATATAAACACTTTTAACCTTCGACATGGTGGGACGACATGTAACACAAGCTAATGTTGTACCCCAGCCATATCACACCATCATATTATTCCTAAGCGCTGTCCAAAAGTGTATTTATAGGACACACTTCTATTCGAGGTGAATGTATTTTGAGTTTTTGGCACTGTGGTCAGTGCAGACATTACACTATGATGTGTGATTGATGCAAACATTGCTCCAGTGCTCCATTAGGAAGCATTTTTTTCCCCCATTTTTTTAAACACAGCACATCAAGGGTAACGGTAAAATCTGTGGAAACTTTCTCAGAAATGTGGATAAAGTGTCCTGGCGGACTGTCTTAAATATTCCTTTTGTTTCTGCCATGGGCCCGTTCTGACACTGACCTGTTAGTAACCTCTCCGTCTCCGACTCTTTTTCACTTTGGAGAGCATTGATTACTGAGCTGCTGATTCATTGTGGACGGCCTACACCACAGTGACGTACGTAGCTGTAACATCACACACACTCCCACTCACGTAGACTCAACAATAGATACAGCGCTGTGTATTGTCCTTCATCGCCATTCTCTCGTTCATCCGACATCACCGGTCACCGGCTGTTTCTTGCATGCAAAGAAAAATCATGCAAACATTATGACTCCATTTATGTTTAGGGATATTTCATCCCTTTCCAGCAGCATGTATTACCTGATCCACGTATAATTCATGCCCTGATGAATACAAGCTCCTAATCAAATATCTTCTCATTTGGTTTTACTTTGTCTTTTGGCTTCATCCATCACCGATACTTTTCCTTTTCTTGCTGATCCGTAATTCTAGTTTCCTGGAAAGAAAATGCCCTAAGATTCCGTTTTTTAAAAGTATTTTCTAAGTACTTGGCTCTTGATGTGTGCGCTTGCATGCGGGGGTTTGTTCTCATGTGCAGATGCATGTATTAAATTTGTCTGAGAGTGCAGAACAATCTGACAGGAGCTGTTTGTGTGTGCGAGTGTGTGATCCAATGTCCATTTTGTGTGCACACTTTCATGCTCTCTGTGTGTGTATCTGTCGTGCATTATTGCCTGTATGTGCATGTGCGTGCGCGTGTGTGTGAGTGTGTGTGTGATGGCAGGCCAATATGTGGTTTGCATTAGTTCTGTTTGATGTCTCCATCTGAGGCCTCTCTCCTCCTACTTCAACACTACTGTTTGATCTGCACCAATCTGGTCCTGATCATTTTGCCTTTGTTTACTTTCAAAGACACTTTTCATTTCTCCTTGTTTCTCTAACCCCCGCTCACCCACTCTCCCTGTCACTCTGGCTCTGTGTGTGTGTGTGTGTGTGTGTGTGTGTGTGTGTGTGTGTGTGTGCAGGTTTGAGTGTCTTTTGTTCTCCGAGCAGATGTTTGTCAGAATAAAATGCAGAAAAATCAGGGGTGTTTTACATTTTTAAGGCTGTCCTGTGCTCTGGGTTTTTCTTCTTTTTTCTTCTTCAGGAATTTCCTTTTTTATTAAATTTGAGCAAAAACATCAATGCTACTCTTGACATTTCTCGTGAGGTCTTGATTAGAGATTATGGTTACGATTTGAAGGCAAACACTTGCTCGAGTTTGAGTCCAAGTGTGGATACATACTTTAATCCCCTGCTTAATCAAAGGTTAGGAGGGCAAGTATGAGTCCATGTGAGTCTCACTCCCACTGCCTGTGATTCTCTCCTCAGAGAACAAACAAAGACCAAAGTCTGTTCTAATGTCAGTCCATGCGTGTGTGTTCATACATGGATTCTAGTGTTTTTCTCCCTTCGTTTCTTTTATTGTCTTTACCACATTGTTTAGTATTTTATAGTCTGCTGTTTTTGAGGAAAAAGGTGTACTTTTGACTTCTGAGACTGTCACCTGTGGTCTGGATTTCTGCGAAGGTGTTTAATCCGTCCACCGGGACAAATTAAAGGTACCCTGTGGAGTTTTTGACCACTAGTAGCGCTACAGAGCAATGTGATGGCTGCTGTGAATCGGGCCAATGGTTCATGTGTGTGCGTACGACATAAGACTTATTCCTGTAAACCGTTTCACATTATTCCACTTATCAACCGTTGGTGGTTGGGAAATGCCTTGAATATATAGTTCATGTTTGTCAGACCTCAAAGATTAAACATTCTTGGTGAGAAATGAAAATGTAAAGATCATTTTTATTTATTAAGGACCTGGCGTGTATATATCTTTGCGTGTTTACTTTGCTTCATTGAGCACATCTCTTTATCTTCCTTATACCTCCGTGCTCATCTCCCCAACTCCCTTCCTTCTTGGAGCTTCACGTGAGAGTTACATGTCTAACACCCGTTAATCCTGAAAGCTGAAGACACAGAGAGAAATTCCTGCTCCTGACACGGAGTAATTCAACGCCTATAATCATTTATCTCCCGGTAACACCTTTGTTTTTTTCTTTTTAACTCTGCTGGATGCTCCATGTCTCATGTCGACAGACGGGTAGATATTACAAAGAGTGGGAAAGGTGCAATAGAGGGAACAGATATAAAGTGGATGAGAAAATGAAGACGACCTGCAGACAAAGAGCCAACAGAGAAAGCTGCGTGAGACACGGAGACACAGTGTTTACATAGTTATAATCCTGCAGCCATGTTCAGGAGCTCATACATGAAGTGGGCCGATGACACACATTACTCACTCTTCTCCGTGTGCTCCTGATTACATGTGTCGGCACGACGAATACTTGTTGTTTACAAGGGTGTGAACACATGTCATGACCTCAGGTTGGGGGTCAGTGATTAATCTGTTGCCACGGTGATGCATGTGTGCACATTTTAATTTAACCTACTTTTTTTTCCCCGAGCGTTCAAACTGTTGGACCCTTGTGCGATGAAAATATTTCTTTAGAGTCTTTAAAGTCAAATTCTTTCCATCTGTGACAGTATTTATGTGGGACAAATAAAGCAATCAGTGCGTAGTTAAGTAATTCTTCTGAGTCAGAATTTACACTCTTAGAAGTTTAAATCTTGTCAGTCATCTTACCACATTTCTGTAATGAAAACCACACAGTGGAGGACTGAGCGCTGATTAAATTGGATATAATTAGGTCATCGGAGTTTGAGATAATGAAAGTCAGTGCTTCGCTGTCATCCCATGGGACTGAAACAGGCCTGTTAAACTTTATTAGAGTGAACAGGCTTCCTGAGTCCATTGCACACTGGGCCTGGGAGAAAGAAAACATAAACACAACAACAACAGCCTATTGTCTCTGAGAGTGGAGGAATGAATGGCTGACAGGGTGGATGAATGAATGAATGACCTGCTCCTCTTGTGGGAGGGATAACTGTTAGCGGGGTGATGCATAGAATTTCTTTTTTTTTTATTATTCAGAAGGGGCGAGGTTTAGGTTGAGGGTTAATATATGAAGTTTAGTCTTTGCAATTTTCAGCTGCAGATGTTTCAGACGCAGATGTTGTCCTGACAATCCCCGCCAGCTGTCCGCCAATGGACACCATCTACTGCTGACTGTCACCTGTAACTTTTGCAGGTGTGTCCATCTCGGCCATGTCAAACAGGGATTCGGAGACAGATCTCTCAGACTCTAAAACAGTGATTTCACCCTTTGATGCAGTTTCTCCTAATTTTTCACCTCTTTCTCTTTCACTACAAGCAAAACCAAACAATGTACGGTTTGTGATGCAAGTTTTTAGTGCACACATTCTCAGAGACTATCCCTCCAAGAAGAACAACAGCGTCAGTCCTCTAAGCAAGTGCCCAAAATAAACAATGTTTACGTTAAAGTGACAAAGCCCTCAAGTAATTATGAGAGGTGCAGCCACGTCTGTGTAGGCAGGAGGTCGGGGCAGATAGCAACAACACATCACCTTTAACACAGGAGTTCATTTACTGCTTTCAAGCAAAAGTCAACTTGATCCCTTACCTTAACCACATTTTTATTATTGTCACCCTGAGCGTTATTAAATATATTCTTAGGGCTTTCACACTGCACTTGGCCCCAGGCTAACAGCACACTTGGCCTGGGGCTAACAATGGAATTTGCGTCACGTTTTTAGGCTAATGGAAGTGCAGTGTGAATTTTATAGCCCTAGGCTTAGGTTAACCCTGGGTTAACAATGTGTGTGTGAAAAGGGGCTAAGTTATATCAGGATCAACTCTTAGCCCAGGGCGCAGAACAGCCAAAACCATCCCTATCTCGGCGCCCGCAGATGAAAGCGTTTGTGTCATTCTAGAGGGCATGGACAAACAATGAATATTATTCAGATTATAAAGTGGTGTAAATGTAGGCTTTCTTTATAGGATCACGAATGCAAACTATTCACAAGTTATTTTAACAGACCACATTACCGTAGAAGGCACGAGCCAGTGTGAGGTGCTGCGAGGCTGTGATGATGACTCAGCTCTTGTCGGGCCTGGTTGATGTCTATGATCGCCTTGATTAGTCATCACACTTATCAAAAAAAGTATCTTCATTGTCACAGCGGCGTCTCAAAACATTTCCACCCCTGATTAAAGGGATGAACTTTAAGTAGCGGAAGTACATTCATAGTGAAATACAGAAAGCAGTGGTTAAACTTTCTGACTCATCAGAAAAGAGTTGTACATGATGCGGTAGTGAACCACCCGTCAGGATCTGGCTGTGGGCTGTAACAACATCACTGTGAGATCACTGCCCTGATTAGCTGCTGCATCTATCACTGAGTGTTTACACGGGACGAACAGCTCTGCTGATGGACATGGATTCACTCCCCGATGCAGGTGCTGAAGGGGTGGGAACACACACACACACACACACACACACACACACACACTACATATTTCTTTTGCATGAACACTATTACACAAAGTTGAAGGCATAGTTGTTAATGATCAACAGTCCTTGTACTGCCAGTGGTGTAATGTCTTTGAAGTTTGAGTTCCTGAAGGTGTTGTTGTTTACTTTGTTTTATCAGTCAGGGTGGCTCTCAGTACCCAGCATGCAAAGTGTTTTTTTTCTCACCTTGCTCTTCGGGCTCATCACACCCTCCTCCCATTTGTTATAATGAAGTCGCTCTCTCCTTGTTTGATTGACACATTGTGTCATCGGCCTATATTTTGTAATATTGTGGTTTGCATGTGTATTTGTTTGTAAAAGAAAAACAATGTCACCATTGTTTAGTTCATCTCTCTGGATGACTCTTGCCATGCAAGAAAAAAGAAATCAGTTTTTTTCTGCTGCTATGTAAAAGATTTCAGCTGTGACTTTTATTTTAAATGAAGATGTAAAAGGTGATTCTTTGAGGAGACTTGTTTCGGTGTCTGTGCGTCTCTGTTTATAGCAGTAAGCGTGGACTCAGCAGCAGCAGGTGGAGATCTTGTGTGTCTGATGACTCTCCAGAGCTTCAGGCTGATGGCTCCACTCACGCTTCCTGATCTGGGAACAATCATTTCCTGTGATTTGGGAATAATGTGTCATAGACATTACACCCTGTCTTTATCAATTAATCAAGGACTATGTCGTGTTTGTGTGTGTGTTTGTGTGTGTGTGTGCTAGGTGTTCGTTTTT
>CALSCE010010695.1:10932316-10956830 GCA_943593645.1 Bovichtus variegatus
TCTATCTATCTAACTGTCTATCTATCTAACTGTCTGTCTGTCTGTCTATCTGTCTATCTATCTATCTGTCTATGTATCTAACTGTCTGTCTGTCTGTCTGTCCGTCCGTCCGTCCGTCTGTCTCTGTATTAGACGCTCAAAGAGCACAAAGTAGTTCTGAGAAAATGTTGAATTCATCGGTAGATTTCTGCATTTTGAAGCTGCCACGAGACTAAAGGTAAAGCTCTAAGAAGCTTTTGTAATTCTGCGGGTGATATTTGGAAATTACCACAAGCTCAAGCCTGAGGATGACTCACGGTAATAGCCGGGCTCTAAAACCATCGAGTAGCAATAAGCAAAGGAGAGGAGATGAAAACTTGGAAAGGCTTTATCTAAATGTTTTTAGATTGTGGATGAACAGAGATAAGGAGAGATGGGGTTTTCTTAAGGGTCTTTTGAGGACACCAAGTTTTATTTTAACCTGTTATCAAATTGAATCGCATCGTATCGGAACATACTCTCACCCTGGAAAGCAATTTCCTCCAGAGACCACATTAGGCATTAGGAGGGGAAATTTTGGGAAAATTTGATCTGCATACTTAAAATTGCTTGTAATCCGTCTTGTTAAACAGTACCTCATTGAAATGTTGAAGAGGCACAAAGTATCTCAAATAGAAAAAGATGTGTGTGTGTGTTTGTATATATCCATGCCTGAATCCCATTAAGAGCATGTGTGTGGGGGAGCCGGCGAGCTGTGAATATTCATAGGCAGCTATAAGTGGTTATAAATGTGTTGAAAGTGATTTTCAATGGCCACATTATGAATCATGCCCAGCAAAGGAGCTCATTCAGAAGCATCTGTTGCCTGATGCTGTTGCTGCCAAATGTGTGTGTGAGAGAGTTTGTGTGTTCTTCTATATATTGTGTTCATTGTGGCAAAGCATGGGGAGTGTTCTGTGTAAGTAGATGTGTGCCAAAAGGGGCCCGAAACCCTGTAGGAGACCCTTATCTGTGCAAAGTGTGTGTGTGTGTGTGTGTGTGTGTGTGTGTGTGTGTGTGTGTGTGTATTCGAGACTTTCTGCATTGCAGAGGTTTGAAGCAAATGTCAATTTTTGATATAGTGAAACTGTCGGTTCTCTATTCCCATGACGCTTGTGTGTGTGTGTGTGTGTGTGTGTGTGCGCGTGTGTGTGTGTGTGTGTGTGTTTCCATGCATCAAAAGGAGAGGATATGAAAGGTGAATGTCAGTCTTTGATGTAAAGCTTCCCACTGTTAAACTTCAGCTTCAATCAACATCTTAACTGCAACACACACACACACACACACACACACAAACACAGACACACACACACACACACACACACACACACACAGACACCAGCAGAGCAGCCACTGTTTCACATTAAGGACTTCGCAATGAGAATTTAAAAAGTGTCGAGACAGAAGAGATAAGGGAGAGTTAGAGAAAAAAAGACTAATTAAGATCGATTGTGGTGCAGCGATGATTTCCTGCTCACCTGTTTATCTCACTACAGGTGTCTGCATTTGCGTGTGTGTGTGTGTTTCAGTGAGAGTGTGCGCTGAAATGTTTGTTTATGTCTCGCTGTAGTTGCAGGGGCGTCTGTGTTACTTGAGTGTGGGTGTGCATGCGATCATTTACATGATCACACAGTGAATTTGGCAGTAGACTACCGGCCTACCATCTGCTACTAACAGAGCATGCGGAGCGAGTGCACACGCAAACACACACACACACGCACACACACCTGTCAATCTATTCTGTTTTGTGTGTGCGGTGCTTCGATACGCCACGCTGACTTGTTGGATTAGTTGTGTGATTTATTCAGTTGGTTCCTGATTTAGGGTGAGGCAGCCTTTTACCAAAAGGGTGGAAACCATCATTAAATCTGACATCACCCACACACACACACACACACACACACACACACACACACACGTATTCTCTCTCTCAAACACATACACACTCTAACAATGCAGCTGTTGCATAGCATAACACTGAAAATGAGGAGCCTTGTGCTTTTCCTGCATCTTCAAATTTCAGTTATTGCTTTATGAAGTGTGCAGAGAATTATGTGTGTATGTGTTTGTGTGTGTGTATGTGTGTGTGTGTGTGTGTGTGTGTGTGTGTGTGTGTGTCCTTTAAGCAAAGGTGTCATAATAGCCCCCTGCTGTGCAGACCTCAATTAACCCCCTGCAACTGCACAGCAGAGAGAGTGTTAGAGAGATTGAGAAAAGTGGATTTCGTGACTGGTAAATTTTCTCTCTCCGAGGAGTCGTATTCTTCCCGTCTGCTCTTTCATCTATCCATCTACCCCCTCGCCCCCCTGTCAGTCTGAGAGGCGCCCGGGGGCAGATGGAGAAACTGAATTCAGGAGTGGGACTTGGACAATGGCGGGTTGAGCCAGCTTTACAAACCCCAAACGTCGAGTGGACGGCCTGTGAAAGCCGCTAGCCTCGAGGCTTGCTAAAATGCTAACCATTCACACACGTACATATACAGAGAGGGAAAGAGAAAGCAAAGGAGATCTTTCTTCTTTATATTGATAATAATAATAGCCATCAAAGCGAGGCCATTTCACAAAAAGTAGATCGGGACAATCTGAGAAAATCTGGCCCATAGCCCGTGGCTTGTGGGTGAATGTGACCCTGTAGATGGCAGTGACATAGATGGAGTTAGTGAAGAAAGTGACTGCGAGCCACCGTAAGCAAGAATCAACACATTCGGAGCCAGTTAAAGCTGCTAGAGTGTCCATTTGCGGATGTGACAGCCTAATCCTATTTCAACTTTGCTCGGAGTCTTTGTTCGATCTGTCCTTTCTCATAAAGTTGATAGAGGGAGAGTAATGAACTTTTATCCCATTAGCTTCCCTGGCATCATTCTCCTGCCCTCAGCAGTCATGCCAATAAAACATATTTGAGCTGAGGACAGCAAACACAAGGGGAGACAGGGACACACCCACATATATATGATTACGGCCACACATGCCCGGCTGCACATATCGGCCCGTGAATCTGCTCAAACTTTAAAATCAATGTGCAGGCATGTTACTTACAAACGCGTACAGGCATTTGGGAATCGAATATATGCAGAAACACACACACATACATGCACTAACACACACACACTGACAGCAAGGGGAGACGAGGGTCAGACAGGACTGATTGTCTCTTCCAGTCGCTCCAGAGAGCATATTGATTTTTCCCACACTCCTCTTTCTACACACCTCCCTCTCACTCTCTGGCCTCCTCTCTTTCTCTCCGAAGGAAGCTTCATATTTTTCTTTCCCTCCTGTCTCCGCCGTGTTGTCTTTTTTTCTCAAATCTCACTTTTTCTTCCTAAAATCCGACTTTCTCTCCTTTACATCCATCCCTCTCTCTCTATGTTTCTCTGGTGTTTTTTTTTTTTTTTTCTTCTTTAGCCTCTTGCTATGGACCCCCCTTGGTATTAAATGAGGCTGACCCTCACTCTTTGCGATAACTGACTTTGATTTCTGTACAACAATGTAACAATAAAATCTCCTTGGCGCTATGGATACAAACACTAGTGCAAAGGACAATTCCTGTGACGCACTTCAAAGGTGTTTCAAGCCTGAAGTGATTTTACTAATACTCTTTTTACTCCACTCTCACAGGATGTAGGACTCCACGCATCATTCCTTGCATCTGATGCAAAACAGCCCTCTCCTATAAACCAAGTTTCCTGTCAGGGAATCATACACTGTCTTTATTTAAGACTGATTTCTTCATCTATCACTCCTTCAGTCACTTCTCCTGCTGTAGTATTGCTCACATCAAGCTGGGGCCTTATTTCATTGTGTTGGTGACTTACAGCACTCTTCCTGTCTCTAGCTTTTGTTAGTTCTTTTTGTTCTTTGGCAGTTTGGGGGGAAAAAAAATGCCTTTGTATGAACAAATCCTCTGACAAATTCCTAGATTAGAGTGTGATAAACAGATGACATATCTCCAGCGTTGGTGAGTGTGTGTGCATGTGTGTCAGGACACAGTGTTTTATGGCGCAAGTTATTAACTCCATGTGGATTTTTCTCTGATTCAGCATGCTTGAAAAACAATGAAGGAATGTAGAGGGGGGGAAGTAAAGAGAATGATTATTCATTGTTGTTTATTCTTTTCTCAGATTAAGCTCAGCGAAGAAGAGAAGAATATCCTTTTTTTTCCTTCTTCATCTGTAATCTATTCTGTCTGCTTCTACTTACTCACGGTCACCTGGGCTCCATCTTCCCCAATTTGGCGAGACAAGGGATATATGGGATATATTCTATTTCCCTCCTAATCTCAATTTGAGTTCAGCAATGGGTTCAGACAGATGTTTAATCTGTTGTCACAACAATGCTACTCAACAAGCCAGCTCTGCACAACGCACAATTAGTTTCACACACATGTTTATCTTGTACTTACGCGCTATTTTAGGATAATGGCGGTTGAGTTGTTTTAGTTCACGTCCATGGAAAAGTCACAGTCAGAGTAGCTGAGCTTAAATCAACAAACACTGAGGGATAATTGTGTAAAAGGATTAGAATGACTGAGACTCTATTGTTGCGCCGTGAGGGGAAATATGCAAGACTATCATGTCTGGTTGGATACCCTTGTCTATTATTGCTAAACACCCATTCAAATGAACTAATCTACCTGATTTTACATAGACACACAGGTATGAATGCTTCCACCTACACAATTTAACCTCATCGCGTTTTGTTTTAAAGCAGATCACTTTCAACTAAGTTCAACAAATTTCCTTACGAGTGGGTCCCTGTTTTTGACCCTCAACCCCAACCTTGAAGTGTCCTCGAGCAAGACACTAGAGCCTAAATCTCTTCCTGTTTGTTTGTAGGGAAAATGTACTTTGCAAAAACATCTGCCAGAGGACTGTAATGTAATGATTACACATCAGAATCCCACAAAATAACTAGAAAAATGAACTAAACCGCAGAGTTCTTGCACTGTAAATTTTGTGTTTTCATCAAATCTTTTACCAGTTGTTAAAAATGCAAATAATTACTGATAATCACCTGCTTTTTTAGTATGAAAAAAACTAAAATAATGAGCGCTTTTGACTTTTGGACCACTTCTGTCTCTTTGTCTTCGTTTCAGATGACATGTGAAACCAGACACACCTTTCTCCAGCAGGAGAGGAGTGGAGATTTTCCAACATACCAGTCCCTTCATGAGATCCTATTCACCTCCTCAGCATCTCCCCAGGCCTCAGCGTCTGGGTGTGTGAGACAGACAACGGCCTCTCAGTCCCATCACAACAAAGGTAACCAGCCATTTAAACACCTCAGGGCCTTAATCCAGTTTCAATACACCTCATGGACGGGTCACATCGGCTCGAAACTGACAGCTGGGAGTGAATAATGGAAACCGAGACGGGCGGAGGAGTTTTTGTTTTTTTAATGTTGCTGTTTGTGTGTTTTGGTGTGGCACTGTGTTCATCCCTCCGTGTGTGTGTGGGTGTGTGTGTGTGTGTGTGTCTCAGTGCAGCTGTGTAACCAGCCCCTGTATTGACAGGGCCAGTCCAAACACAAACATCATTGGTTTTTAATGATGTGATTATCAGGCAACACACACACACACACACACAAACACACACACACAAACACACACACACACACACACACACACACACACACACACATCATTTCAAACAGTTTATTACATATATGTATTAATCAACCACATTAATCAAATCTGCATTGGATTTGTCATCATCTGATCCACGTTGTGTGTGTGTGTGTGTGTGTGTGTCTGCTGCACAGTGCGAACTTTTGTACATAAAATAATATTTGCTGCAAAAGTGTGTGTGTTGGTGTGTGTGTGTACAGTAGGACAAGCTCTGGGCAGCATGTGTCTCAGTAGCAGCTGTCCAGAGGCCAGGTGGCTGAACTGACCTCTGCACACACACACACACACACACACACACACACACACACACACACGCACAGACACTGACCCCCACACCTTCAGCTTTACTGCATGGCCATAAACCAAAGATAACACAAACAGCTCCTAAATCAACAGGCTAGATTGAGCAGCTCCAACATCACAGCCGTCAGACAGATTTACTTCTCATTAGCAGCTCCGCCGCCTTCCTAACCTGCCAAACCCAGCATCAACAGGATCATTTATGTTGTTTTCTAAACTGGAATTTTAAGAATAAAGACATATGAATGTGGCTTTCAAATGTGACTTCATAATTACTCTATGCTTCCACTTGTTTTTGTTGAGGGACTTGCATAGTTTGCGGTGAGCGGCAATGCTTTCTATTTCTTTTCAACGTAAAAGTCGATTGGCGGAAGTCTTTATTTATATGTGGCATTATTTGGTGACATTTAATCCAATGTGGGATGGGCTGTCTCAATGGTATGATTAATTATATTTTAATAGACTCCATTCATTATTTGTACAATCAACAAACACTCCTCAGTCTAAAATTGGACTGCTCACTGGTCCAGATACCTGTTGTTACCGTCTCTGAGCCATACAGGATCTTCATTCATGATAACTTCATTTATTCCTTTACCACAAAAGATGGTTTTAACACAAATTATGAGCTTAACAGGACAGAACCACTGAAGTGAGTCAGAGCCTTGCATAAAGCACAATACTTCAAATGAACAAATTTAGCGGCCATTATGTGTTGCCTTAAGACTCAAACGTGTCTTAAATTTAAATAAAAATCACATATTTCTATCTAATGCCACGATGGAGTGTGTTAAGACACTAACATATAGCGCAGTGGTTGAAAATGCTCTCTTATGAGAAACATAAATCAAGTTTGTCAAGTTGCACCTGTCCTCATTGAGAGTGTCATGAAACTTCCTGAACTCTGAAAATAATAGATCTTTGTTCATGTTACCTGGAGGATGGATGACAATTTAATTTCACGAGAACCACAGCAACTTCAAACATGTGACATTAGATGCTGTGTGATGCGTTATCACGATTTACTGTTAATAGTCACCAGACACTTTACTTGTTTAGCATATTTTCCCCCGTCCAAATAGAAAAAACAAACACGCAGACGCAGACTATAATATATTGTGCTCACATGTAAATGACCTTTAACATGCACATGTGCTTTCCACCATACAGGAGAGCTCTACGTGTGATAATGTAGCCTCTGCCACCATTGTTGCTTTGCAACATATGAATGAAATGCAAATAGTAGGGTCAAATTTGCCCTGAAAAAAGTTTATTTTTATTTTTACAGTTATTATGATCTTTACTCTGTGGATTCTGGATGACGAAGCTGAAAATACAAAGCTTTTTTGCTATTGTTTTTACTGTAATTTCACGATTGTTGTTTTTGTCTACTCTTTATATACTGCAGCTATTGTAGGTTTACCAACCCTGGAGGTGGGACCCCTCCTCTGTTGCTCTTGGTGAGGTTCCTCTATTGCAAAGGGTTTTGTTACCTCCGCCAAGGAGGTTATGTTCTTCGCTTCGATTTTCTTGTTTGTCTCTTTGTCAGCAGGATTACGGAACAACTACTACACTGGTTTTTTCTGAACTTTGATGGAAGAGTGAAGAATAGGCAGAGGAAGAACCCATCTCATGTCTGAGTGGATCCAAATCAAAGGGCGGATAAGCAAATCATTTTTCACTTTCGTTAACATTTCGAGAAAGGCCATGGCCTTGGCAGAGGTCTGTGCTCTACGAGTGCCCTTTTAGTGCTTTTGTTTTTTTACATTTCCTTATCCGAATCAAGCATCTAAGATCAAAAGGAGTCATCGTATTTGGATGGTCTTAGGGTTCAAATGTGTCATTTAAGGCTTTATAAATTGACTGCTTGGTCCTTTCATGAACAGTAAAATATTCAGATATTCTGGGGAAAGAAATGAGAGAAAATATTACTGGCAAACCAGTCACTTCGTCTGCACTGCCCTCAGCAAAATTTAAACGATCTTGTAGCTTGACCTCGGCTGTAGGTGTAATCTGAGGCGACATTTGTGTACGTGTGTATGAGAGGAGGGCAAGTCAGGTTAGGCTGTGTCTAAACAGGCAGTGTGCCCTGAAGCCACGCTGTATTGCAGGAGATAGGGGGTCACGCTCCGTCTCCTCCCCGTTGCTTCCTCGCTTCCCTCCCTTCAGCCATGATACACCGCCATCAATGACCGGCCTCTGCCCTCCTGTCTGCTGCCAGGCCTCTGTCTCCTCCCCTTTTTTCTTCTATATTACAATTATTTCCTCTCTCTTATCCCCTCACCCCCCAAAAAACACTGTCTGAGTAGACTGTAGACTGTGTGTGTGTGTGTGATTGTAGGAGTAGGAGTTTGTGTGAGGGCTGGGATGAGGGGGAGCAGCATAAAACACACACACACACACACACACACCGAGTACACATCAGCATTACAATCACACGTAGCTGTTTGCATTCTGTCTTGGGAGCCAGAGAGGGATCAAGAGAGAGACAGTCTTCACTACAGAT
This sequence comes from Bovichtus variegatus, assembly GCA_943593645.1. Taxonomy (NCBI): domain Eukaryota; kingdom Metazoa; phylum Chordata; class Actinopteri; order Perciformes; family Bovichtidae; genus Bovichtus; species Bovichtus variegatus. Next base: position 10,940,763 of record CALSCE010010695.1, read on the forward strand.
TTGTTTTCTTCACCGTCACTGATCCCTAATGAAGAATCACTATAATCCACCAATGTCACTCCAATAAGGAGATTACTTTATGTATGTAAGTGAGTCACTATTAAACTTTTCAAAGTTGCAGAACAGCAGTTTTCAAGACAAGCTATGGAGTCACCCTCCATCTCTTCCCCTTTGCTTACTCCCATAAAATTGAATCAGACGTGTCAGAACAAGCAACATAGTTATTGAACATATTGGGCTGTGTTGACGTAAAGGCTTCAATTGTGGGGTCTCACCTATTTACAATAAACTATTGAGAGGCTGTTTCTGTAATATTGGGGTCACCACATGAAGGGCATGATCCTCCTTTAATTTCGAGCGTGAAACAGCAGCTTCAGATCAGAAGACCTGAGAGACTTGAGAATTATTCAAAAAGTATAAGATATAAGACTGGGCCAGCACAAACCTATACTGATATGATTATGTATCTGTGATGATATATTCGCAAGAGATACCATCATTTTGTTATGTCAATTTATGTTCAAAATGTAAAATATATGCAGAACTGCAGTTATTTGCCCTGATTGACAGCCCCGTGCTTGTCAATCACTGCTGCAGACTGCGTGAAGGACACATGTTGAGTGGCGCTGAGAAGCCATTCTTATTAATTGTGTTAATGAAATATAGATTTTGAAATTATGGCAAATAAAAGCAATAATTAAAGAGCAGAAAAAAAAGGTCAAGTCAACCTGGCCCAAAAAAAACAAACAAATTGCAAGTCAAATTGCAAAAGAGCAACAAATGTGTCTCAGATACTGCACTTCCTTCTTTGTTCAGCCGTGTGGAAATGAAAGAATCAGATGGGTTTTCCACATTTATGTCTACGTTGGATTTCACCAAGAAGCTCTGTCGCCTTCCTGAGGCCAGATAAATAAAGCATCAGGTGACCGGGACACTGCAGTGAGAAGTCCCCTTCCGAGCCGAGGTCAAACTGTTGCTGTTTGACTGACGGCCAGTTGGTAACCTGCTGCTACCTTGAGGGAAAACGCAGTGCGTGTTTATGTGTGTGTGGAAGAGAGAGGGGGCGCGCGCGCGAGAGAGAGAGAGAGAGAGAGAGAGAGAGAGAGAGAGAGAGAGAGAGAAAGAGAGAGAGTTGCCTGGACAGACGCAGTAGCAGACGTGCCCGCTCCCGTCTCTCTCTCTCTCCTTCTCACACACTCTCGGGAACAGCGCTTTGACGCACCACGCAGAGTTGGATTATAGTATTGCGCGCTGGTCTTTGACGGGGCTTTTTTTCCTTCCTCACATTGCCTACACCCTTGTCACTGACCGGCAATTGATATATGATCGGAATCAATATCTTTCCACCACGGTGACCTCTGCTGAGCTTTTTGGGAGAACCGAGCGCTGCCTCCTCTCCGGACGCGTGTTGTGAATTAATAACGAAGACAGCCTCACCTGGAGTGTGTGCGTGTGTGTGCGTGTGCGTGTATGCACTAAAGTGTGTGTGAGAGTTTGTTTCTCTGGATCAGATCAAGGAGCGAAGTGTTTCACTGGCCACGCACATATATACACACAGACACAACACACACGGGGAGGATTTGGGCACCGCATGCCGGGGACATGTGGAAGTTTGCGCCGCTGTAGCGCAGCCAGAGTGCCGGTCCACCGCCTCGTCGACCTTCCGTCTCCCTGCCCAGGGGGGCCACATTCCCGGTTCACAGCCTTCACACATCGAACCCCCTCTAAGAAGACCCAAATGTAAATTCAGAGCGACACATTTCAGAAACACTCGTCCGAAAGGGGAGGACAACGAAAAGGAGGACGGCATCCCGTTGCGTGCAGAGTTTGGTGAGCTGTTTCGGGGATTTCAGGGCTTTTATTTTTTAACGCCCTTGTATTTTCTCAGTATTTTGTGGGTCCGATATTGGCCCCCACTTGCCGCAATGATGGTGGGAACTCTGAGCCCCGTTGGCCCCGGCCGCTCCCCGGTGACTGCGCTGGGGCTGCTGCTGGTGGCTCTCCTGGTGTCGGTCCTGTCCGGCGGAGCGGACGGACAGCCCTGCCCGGCCCAGTGCTCTTGCACCGGGACTACAGTGGACTGTCACGGCCAAGGGCTCCGCAGCGTGCCCAGGAACATACCCCGCAACACGGAGAGACTGTGAGTACCGAGTGGGGAAAGCTTTAACAGCGCAGCTCTGCTTTAACCTGCGTTAAACATTTCCCAAACAAAACAGACTTCGCAGGGAAAATCACTAGAATATCTATTTCTATGTGTGTCAACGATGCTATATAACAAGTAGGTTTAAGAGTTTACAGCAATCGTATCACACTTTCTGGTATCTGATACCTTAATTATATCACCACAATTATTTTTATTATCATATAATATTTCTATTTAAAAAAAAAAAAAAGAAAGAATACTCTTGTTGTTACAATTGTATTTTCCGTCCTTTTAAACTGCATGCTGACAGTATTAGGAGGGTTATTATCATGGGGGTCTATGTAATAGCGCAGTGACACATGTGAACCGACACGTTAAAACTCAGGATCTGTAAATGCTGCTAAATGTAAATTGTGTTTTATCATGTAAACTGTGAAAACACTTGGGTTCTTCTTGCTTGTGTTTAATGTGAGTATTCGTTATTGCTGATCGCGGAGCTGAAGTTAGGGGCACTGCTGTGGTTGTGTTGGTGGTTTCGCACTGTTGCATTAGCACAGCCTCCGTAGACCACATCGGTTTGTCTGGAGACCAGCAAGTTAATCAAAAACGGATTTGGACAAGTGGGCTTTGAGTTAAACAGGTCGTATTTTATTAGTCAGCGACCCCTTGATGAAATTACAATTTGCCCAGTATAGCGCAGCAGCTCTGTCCAATTTCTCTGACGCTCAAATGACAATTCTGCATTGGCCACGGCACACCAAGTTTCAACAAAACCCCCTTCAGCAGCTCACCGGCTTTGTCCTCGTTTTATTAACATATCATATCTCATGTACTGACAGTCCCCTTTTTTTTTTTTTTTTCTTTTTTTCATTTTTTTTTTTTTTACCCATTTCTCTGTCCAGGGATCTCAATGCAAACAACCTCACTAAAATCACCAAGGCGGATTTTGCAGGACTGAGGCATCTGCGAGTGTTGTAAGTGTCTTTTATCTATTCAATTTTCTCCTTTCTCCACTCTCCTCCTTTGCAGATGAACACATTAAACAAAAATACTCTCACGCACAACTCTAACAAGCAGCACTTTTGCAATTCCAGCAACTTTCCCACCTAAATACCACAACACACAGAATTAACTGTTTCCAATCCTGCTCAGCATCATCCAGCAGCCTGCCGCATGCAGCACTGCGTCTAGAAGCGGCGGTTTCATTGAGTCTGTATGTGTGTCTAAACAGAATAGCAGTGGCACCTGTTAATGCTGTCGTGTTAATCTGCCAGTGGAAGTGTCAGGAGGGGCTTATTTTAACCACCGGGCAAAGAGGGAAAGAGATAGCGGTCATTAGGTGTAACCGCGGAGGGAGGAATGCAGCTGGAAGGGAGGGAGGGTGCAAGGAAAGGAAAGGAAGTCAGGAGTCAAGTAAGAACAGGTTTCTTACCTGGGATGAATCCAGTGTAAGAGTAGGACAGGGATAGACAGCTTTTATTGTGTGTGAGTGTGTGTGTGCGTGCGTGTGTGCGTGCGCGCGCGTGTGTGTGTGGCTGTGCTATCCAGCTGCTAAAAGTGAATGGCAGAATACACATTGTTGGAATTCCTCCAGAGATTATGTCCTTAATTGTGTGCGTGTATGTGTGTGTCTGTGTGTGTCCGTGCGTGCGTGTGTGTGTGTGTGTGCCCAAGTCTTCATGCTAGCCGTTTCCTGTGTGTTCATCACGTCTACTTTTGTGCATTCACACACAACCACAAACATTTGAATTTTAATTAGATAATTAGTCGATGGAAAACCAATTTATTGGCAAGCACTCTTGAGTTTCTGAACATTTTAAAGCAGAAATGCCCAAATTATCCTGGTTGCAGCATCGGAAATGTGAGGATGTACTTCGATTTTGTCACGAAAGTCAGTGTAATATCTTTGGCCTGTTGGTCACCATACATTTTGAAGACGTCACTTTGAGCATTGTGGGACGTGTTTTTTCAGTATTTTTCAGTAATGAAAATAAAATAGTTGCAGACCTAATTTCAATGTTCAAACTACTTATATCTGGTTATATCAAACTAGTTATATATATATATATATATATATATATATATATATACAAATATGTGTGTTTTTGTGTGTGTTTGTGTGTGTGTGTGGCTGCTTGGCTTGGTCAGCACAGTGCTCCTCGGGGAGTTGTGCTAGTGTAAGTGAATGAGTAGTCACAGCTATGTGGTTAGATAGAGGGTAAATTGGATGATAGATGAGTCGCTGTCCAACTGATGGGCCAGTTTTAAAGTCAATTCTGGGGCTCCATCGACCCGCCGCTGATTGTCTTCTCTCTCTCTCTCTCTCTCTCTCTCTCTCTCTCTCTTGCTGCTTCAACGTTCTATTACTTTCCATCTCCGCCAATCTATTTTTCTTCTTTTAATTCACACCCACTGCCACCTATCTTCTCCATCTCTCCCTCTTTCCCCTCTGCAATGTCAATCTCTTTTCCTCTCTCGTGTCCTATCTCGCTCTCCTTCACCTTCGCTTCCTCTTTACTCTCTTATCTGTGGCCCCGTCCAGCCATCTCTCTCCTTTTCTTTGGACTCTCAAGGTGTCATCGTACAAATCACTCTGTCAGCTCTCGGCTCTCATGCGGTTCTCTATCACTCTCTTTTTTTTTGCTGTCCAGTGCTTATTGTCTCACTCTCTCCTGGTGTTTCTTTTTCAGGCAGCTAATGGAGAACAAAATCACCACGATGGAGAGAGGAGCTTTCCAGGACCTGAAGGAGCTGGAGAGACTGTGAGTTACTTTTTTGAAACGAAGCAGAGGCCATTTTATTTCACACATTTTCGGCACAAATACACGATGCTTATCCTTGAAAACGTCAGCAGACACACGTTTGTTTTTGTATATGTGAATATGCACACGTACAGCTGGGTGACAGCAACAAGTGTCATAGTGAGATGGTTGGACAATACCATCAGAGTCACCAGGTAACTTCAATACTCCTTGTCGTAGATTCTTCAGGTCTGTGGAGCTCTTCTATAGGGATGAACATCGAGCCTGAAGATGTTGCCTCATACTGGGTTTTGATTATGGTGGCATTGCATGTCACACTGTGTGAGATGGAGCTAATAAAATCGTGGTGCGATATCCATTTTGAGGGAACTCAGTTTATGCCATGAGACATGGGACATAGAAACATCAACTTGTGTCCTCCATCTGTGCTGCTCTCATGTTTTAGAAAAAAAAACCCCCCCAAAGTTAGCAATAGCACTGGCACTGTTAAAAAATGGAGTTTACAATTTCACATCAGCCAGAGTATTCGGCATCATTTTCTGGCTTTTTTTGACTGGTTGATATGTAGACGTTGGTCGCATCACTGAGCACATTGTGTGAATTTGGTCTTGAATTTCTGAAACTACTAGAATTGGATGCAGGAGATACACGTATTTTTTGTATTGGACAGCTGGAAATTGCATAAGAAACTAAAGCTAAGCGCGTCAGGCTCTTAAAGGGGTTCACCTGGTGGCTCTAACCATCTAATACTTGTTATACTCATCAAACTATTCAGAGCCCCCCCCCCCCCCCATCCTATCTATATGTCTTCATAAATGTTTAACCGGACCGCCAGGATGTGCGCCGGCCAACGTCTCAGTTTTCTCAAGAGGAAAATTGTGAATTGAGTCACAGGGCAGTGACTGAGTGAACAGCCAAAGGTTGTTATGGCGTTGGCTGGGAATCACTGGTATTCAGCATCCAACCCCGAGGCAGTTATGGCATAATTAAGTCTTGGTAGTGTGTGGGAGTGCAAGACAGAAGGGGGATGCGGACCCCTGACTGCTGATATGTCCATTGTGTCGACTGTCAACTTTGCTTGATGTGTGAGCTGTCCGTATATGAGTGTGTTTGTGTGTGTATGTGACCTGACTGGCAGCCAATGACACACTGGAATGCAACAGACCGTGACAGAGTCTGAGTAGGCTTAGAGACAAGCTTTTAATTAAAGACACATAAAAATCCTTGCTGCTTACACACACGATTACAAAAACACAGACATACCTGTGTACACACAGAGATATCCACCTGTACACATACACAGACGTACATACAGCACTAAATCAAATGAAGGTAGTTCATCTCTATGATGGCTGTTTTGGGTAAATTCTTCAGGAGTGGTCGGATTGAAAAGGATGAAGTATCATGATTCCCCGGTTGCTCTTGTCTCGGGCGTGTCGTGCCTGGTTTTTCTCCGCTCTCTGCTGCACTGTGGCTGCTCTTTGTTGACAGAGAGGGAAGCTCCGTGGAACATACGTATATACGAAATCTGATCGTGTTTCTCATGCAACCAATGCTGGCTTCTGTCCAGCTCAGCAGATCTGGGAATTCTTGCCCAGAGCTGCCGACTAGGAGGGCAATATTTACCATTTAGTACGGTCCAGCTTTAACAGTAAACTTTGATAGTGATTACCCTCTGTGCAAAGAGATGGTACATGCGGAAAACACACTCTCTCATGCATACATATGAGCAAAACAGGCTTCAACACACACTTGCACATACTTTGCAGACTAGTCGGTAAAGCACCAAAAGCAGACTAGGTCTTACACGTCTACTGTAAAACTACGCACGCTGCCTTTGTCTCGCATCGGATGGCAACAAACACCGTTGACAGTGGCTAACTTTCTGACACAACATGGCTGTTTGCTGTTGTCCTCACAAGGGTTTTCAACTGTAATTCAGCGTCTCTGGCGTGGCATGTTCACAAATACAAAGGTGGAGTCAGTCATCAATGCCCCCCCGCAGCCGCTTGACAATGGCACGTCTCCAGAGTCTGGAGTCTGGGGGCTCATTTCAAAGGCCTCCGTCCTCTGGGGGTCTGTATGGGGGCCTGCTGGGCACCGCTGCCCAGAGGAGAGGGCCCTAAGCTGGGCTGACGGATCCACAGTGATTGCCCCCCACAGTGGTGGAAAACGGTTCCCCTTCTCATCCTTTTTTTTGCGACAGGCCCCGCAGGGCTGGGCAGGGTGGGGTCAGGTGTGGGGCATTAGCTGGGGGGGTATGGAGGAGGGGTCGGTGGTGGAAGGAGGTGTGGAGGAGATAAGCATGTCACAACACACACGTGCACATACACGAAAACATGCATGGGTATGGATACACTCATGCATGCGCATTAACTTATGCAAGGCTGCTCCGTCAGTACTGGTTTTATCTTGATTTTACCCCCCTAACACCCACTTACGCATTCATTCCTTCTTTAACCTCTCCTCGTGTTTTTCTTCCATACCCAGCATCTCTCTCTCTATTGTCCTCTGCTTACAGGAATGTCATACATTCTTCACTCTCTCTCTCCCTGTAGATAATGAAGAATAGGAAAGAGAGGAGTTCCTGATCCTCTTATCCTCCTCTCACATTTTACTGGTTTATAGCCGCTATCCAATTCAAAGTGTGTGAGATGATAGGATGATAGCAGCCACGGATGTGCAGAGAGAGAGGAAACAGTAATTACAGGTATTGAGACTGATTTCAGAGAACAGCAGTGAGATCAAGCCTCAGATAATTAACCTGTAATTGAGTGATCACATTGTCAAAGATCATTTTAACAGCAATGAATAATTGTAAAACAGATTACAGGTAGTGAGACATTTCTATCAACAGTGATCAAACTCCGTGATTGTCTTTAAATATGTGGACAATGTCACAATCAAAAGATAATTGTATAATTGAGGCCAGATAGCGAGATATGGATTTCAAAGAAAAGCTCTGGATTAGTGCTAAATGATAAACTCTAGAGCCTGTGAGTGATGACATTGCTTCTCTGATCATTTCAGGAGTTTCCCAATAAGGTTTTTTTTTTTCATTTTTATTGAATGACACAAAAAGCCATTTTTACTTCAACAGTTCTGTCTAAATAAGTCATTTGTAATAGATGTTTCCGAGTCCCTGCCTGTCTGCGCAACTGCCAACTTTTGTTTGAGTAAATCTGTTTGGTGAACACCAGTTCTTTAACACAGCTAAAGGAGAATCATTTTTGGATTTCTACATTGCTGTGTTTGAGGGCAGATATGGTATCTGTTGAAGAGCCCTCATATAAGAGTGTATACAGTGCATACAACATTATCGCAGCACCCCGGGTTTGATTCCAGCCTTTGGACCTTTGTTGCACGTCAAAACCCCTCTCTCTCTACCCCGTTTCCAGTCTCCATCAGCCAATCATGATGCTGCTGTCAAACTTTGAATCAGTTCTGCTCTCCGCTGCTGTCAGCTGTCTTTTTAAAGGGAAATGATGCGAATGGCCACAAGTTTTGGTATATAACTACGGTGACAGTATCTGTGTGTGTGACAGATTCTTAGTGTAAAATGTGTTTTATGGCAGCAGTGGCATTGGTGGAGTAATTATTGGTTTCTGAGGTGGTGTGTGATTTCCTTCCCGGGCCAGAGCCTGCAAACCTGTAGTACTACACACATACAAGGCTGTGAGGTGTTAGGAGTGTGTGTGTATGTGTACGTGTGTGTGTGTGTGTGTGTGTGTTTCTGTATTTTATGATTGTGAGTATGCGTGCATGTTTGTGGGAATGTGTGTGTGTGTGTATTTACTGTGTGGTTTGTGGCCCTCTAGCATCTGTTTATGATTGCAGGGATTATCACCACGCTGCAGTGTGACATTGGCTTGTTGGAGTGACTCTCACACCTCAGAATACTGGCGACTCAGTCTTCATTCACTTTCAACTAGACTAATGAATCACGACTGTGGAAGTACTCTGAAGGTGTTTATGCGTGTGCACACACACAATGATACATTCCTTCAGGTCCAGAAACAAACCACTAAATCATTGCTGACCATTAGAAGTATTTGAGTCGGAGGCAGTCAGTACTTTCAGAGGGACAGTAGAGCTGTTCAGTCCATTTATGAACAAATATTTAAAACTGAATCTTCAAGCTGAACTGGCTGAGTCGTTTACATGTTTAACGTACACCGTACACCAAGTTTACACAAGGTGTTTAATAGTTGAGTAAATGTCCGCTGTCTATGATAACAGTGATGCCAGATTTTTAGTTTTATAAATTAACATCTTGGCACATTTTGCTTTCTTCAGGATATTTGATAGTTAGAGTTTAAATGATTAGTAGAGAGACATATATACAATATGCAACCATTTTAATATTTGATTAATTGTTTATTTTATAATTCATCAAGAAAAAGTATCTAAAATTCTTTGGTTGCAGTTCAACTGCAAGAATTGGCTGCTTTCTATTTATTTTACGTTTTTTAATATTAATGTAAATTCAGTATATTTGGGTTCCAGGGTGTTTGACAGACAAAGATGAAGATGTCAGTTTGGGCTTTGGGAAATTGTGATGGAAAATGGAAAGTATAGCTTCTAAAGTCTTAAATAAGTGACTTCATGAGATTCAGCATCTGGAGCTGTATCATTTGTAGACGTCGTTGTAACGTCATTGAATGCTGTTTCACTCTTGAGAAGATAAAATAACATGTTTACTCCGCGTCCTTTGTGACGCTTGTACAAAATAAAAGCACGAAAAGAACGTTTTTGAAGGCTAATTCATATAATTGATGAATAATTCAGCTTTCTCATGTTACTTATTTGACCCTAAATTAAGACTTTGTTACGAGCGAAATAATGAAGTGCATTTAAAAACATGACACCTTTGAGGAACCAGGCTGATTTTGATCTCACAGTGTCTTCACTTCTTTTTCGTAGTCTGACAGCATTGCATCTATTTTAAGAGAATGAGCTCATACACCCTCTCTGTCCACACCTCCAGCACCAGTGCATGCACTCACCCAGGGGAGGTCTAGCCCACTAACGGGTGCTCATGGCTGGGCAGGATCTGCAGGAGGAGTGGGCCCCTCCACGGGACCACGTGGGGCTCTTAGCCACCAGAGCCAGCGTTAACGGAAGAGAGATTAATAATTTAGAAACATCATTCTGCGGGATGTTAAATATTTAAGTGGCCTCTGATGTAACTGTGGAGTGTGTATGTGCGTGCATGAGCGCATACACGTTCATATATTTGTGCACTTGTGGGTTGAAGATGGACACAGAGGGGGTGACGTTATTTAAGGAGAGTCCACAGCGGCTTATAGTGAAGCACAAAGAGGTAAAAGACGAAGGCGCAGCCATTGAGGCTTTTGGAGTTTGGAATAAAACATTTTTGAAGGGTTTTGTTCAGGATGTTTTCATTCACTGTTCGTACTTATACCTACAAAAAGTGATGCACTATAATTCATATACAAGCCACTTAACCCTGAGCCAGGATGGGTATGCATGTCTCTGCAGAAGTGAGGTGACGTAGTATTAAAAGAGACAAAGTCCACGTAGGGAGGAGGTCGGCGTCGTTGCATGAGTCTAAGAAACACAGGACTTTCACCCAGGAGACCACTTTATGTGCCCTGAGTGAAACCGGAAATGGTTGACTTTTTCTTTTACTTACTTTTGTTACGTAACAATACTACTACTAATACTAATTTTAACTGAAAACCATGATCTTTTCCTAAACCTAACCAAGCAGTTTTGTTGCTGAGTAGTTTACGCACTGCAAGGGCTTGCACAGGTTCACTGATGGCTTGTGTTGCTGGACATTGGTAGAAGAAAAGCACAAAAAATATGTATAAGGATACATCGTTTTGTTTGAGTCTGTGACTCTTCTTTCATTTCAGTGTTTGTGTGTGTGAATCCCGCAAACTGTCTATCAGTCAGGGCTTTTTACACTTTCAGTTTGAAGCCACTCTTTCTTTATTCTGGATCCATCTCTTATTTTCTTCTTCCCTCTCTTCATTTTCATCCAGTAGCAGCCAGCACAGCATCAGTCGGGACTGTCAATGTGTGTGTGTGTGTGTGTGTGTGTGTGTGCGTGTGTGTGTGTGTCAGGGTTAAACTGTTTCAGCAGCCTGTCTCTCATTGTGTCACTCAGTTGCTTCACTCTCCTCTGACTCACATCAAGGCACAACCGCACACACACCAACACACACCGGCACACAAACCTCTTCACTCCACTCGACCAGGGTTAAATGATTGCACTCAGATTATTAAACTCACCCGAGTTCTCTCAACTCCTCTGTGTGTGTGTGTGTGTGTGTGTGTGTGTGTGTGTGTGATGACGGGTTGTTGTGAGTTCTTCCCCAGTGAGGGCCTTGTTTACTCAGTGGGGTCCTTTTCACACATTCGGTAGCCCGGCCAGACTGCCTGTTTGTTTTTCCCACATCATCTCCTCTTCTCCGCCTTTGTGGTAAAAAAAAAAAGTCCCCCCACACCTCCCCTTCATCCGAACCCCTTCTCTCGTCTTCCTCCCCCTGCCTTCCCTTCGTCCTTCTCGAGTTCACTGTTTGTCTGGAAGCCATGTTTTACCCCTTAAATCAGGGGTCTGTTTTTCTGCGTATCCGTCCGTGAACATGTGTGTGTTTTTAATGCCTCCATCAATCTCCTCATTCTGTCACGCTTCCTGTAACTGCACTGAATTGCATTACAATCAAAACACAACAACATAATTTGATATGATGACCAGGAAACAGAAATCTCACCTTAAAAAGCTAATTATACACACATGTAACCGCTTCACCCGCACTGTCTGGAAGCCTATGTAGAGCCTATTCCCTAACTCATGCTGTGTTTTTCCAGGCGCCTGAATCGGAATAATCTGGCCGTCTTCCCCGAGCTGCTTTTCCTCGGAACGACAAAGCTTTACAGACTGTAAGTCCTGTTTTTATTTCTCTTTTTCTATCCATCACTCGATCGACTCTACATTGTTAACTGAATTATTGTTCATTTCCTCATGTGTTTTGACATTATTCAGATGAATTGTTGAAATTGTGTGTTTGTGCGTATCACCACAAGCTGGTACAAGTCATTGACTGTGACTTAAAAATGGCACATATAAATGAAAACGAAAAAAATCTGCTTTTCTTGGTGACACAGCCGTGGTGTTTCACTTAGATGAATGAGTGAGGGAACAGATTTTACATGGCCCTCTTCATAGAAGCCAGTTCAGTAGCTAATGGAGATTAGCACTCCAACAGCTGCTGCCCACTGGGAGAGACGTGTGTGTGTGTGTGTGTGTGTGTGTGTGTGTGTGTGTGTGGATGGAGACCAGAAAACAAGCAAGACAGATCAAGGGAGATTCAAGCAGCGAATCATAGAATCAGGTTTCTCTTCTCGAGTTACGCTTTGTGTTTCACAGGCAGAAAATAGCTTCAGTTACAGAACATAAATGTTCCAGTTTGCATTCAAACCAGTAAACCGCTGTTTGTTGTCGTCAAGCACCTTCCACTCTTCACTTCTTCAGCCTGAGCGTCTGTACTGTAAACCAATCTGTGGATTTCCAGTACTGTAGGGCTGGGCAGCAACGCTGCTGAAACTGTGGGAACTAACTTCCCGTCATGGTTGTTTGTGGGCTCAGGGAATAATTATGGTCGCATATATATTTATATGTGTGGCTGAATATATTTATCTAAAACAATATCGAAATGCTCAGATGATTCAGAGAGTGTGTGAAAGTTGTTTATATTCTGTGGCCGCTACAGTGGTTGGCTGGGCTTGACCAGTCGTGTCTAAGGGTGTGTGTCTGCATGTGCGTCTGTGTTTCTGCAAGTATGTGTGTGTGTGTGTGTCTGTGTGTCTGTGTGTGTGTGTGTGTGTGTGTGTGTGTGTGAGTTTCTCAAGGCTAAGAGTTGGCATATTGCTCAGCGTGTGGGCCGAGGTATAAATACAACTCGGATATACTGCTCTCTGCTCAGCTGTCGCAGACAAGCGGCCTCTCTCTGCGTGCATTTGTGTGTTTAGGCGCTTATGTGTGTGCATGTTGCTTGTGTGTGTGTGTGTGTGTGTGTGTGTGTGTTTGTATGTGTGTAAGCCTCAGCTTTCCAGGTGTATGTGTTTAGAGGGTCCCTTGTTGACTGCACATCTTCGATGAACACACACACTTCATTCAGCCTAACAGTATTCATGATGTTGTGTTTCCGCCCCCAGTAAAATATAAAATAATGTAAAATGAACAGCAGACAGAGAAAGAAAACTCAACAGAGAGTTGCTAAATGATAATGAAAAAAGAAATTGCCAGGTTGGCGCCGTCGCCGCCACAAAGCTACAATTGCAGATTTGTCAGACGTATGGAAGTCATTCAGAATGAACGACAACCACGGAGACTTAGCCAACAGTATTTAGGGCTGTTTGGTCAATATTAAATCTTATGTCTACTTCTACACCCCCTACAGTGTATTTTTATTCTTAGAAAACACAACAAGAAACCCTTGGGAACCTCTGAAGTGGAATCTTGTTAAGTTTTATTTAGAGGTCAGAAGGTATGTGCGAACTGGACCGACTTTGGTTCTTGCGACAACACTGCTATAAATGAACACTTGCTCAACCTGCTATTATGAAAATTATGTTTTCACTTTTTTGGGGCTTGGAAAATCTGTGTGTGAGTGTGTGTGCGTGTTTGTGTGAGTACTTGCTGGATGTGTTTAACCTTTGCTCAGCTCTGTGCTTTAGGGCTACGAGGACTAAATGTGAGCCCTCAAAGATAATCGATTCAACTCTTGCAATTCAATTCATGTATTTCCACCGTGATCTTTGATGTTAAAGATATCAAAGAGGCAGGAGTCCAGGATATTAGGCAACACCGTAATACCGACAAACCAACAGAATAAAAACCTACATCCCGTTTATTATACACTGATGCAAACTAATACAACAGTCCTGCCATAAATCTTTTTTTCATGAAGGTTATAATGTTCAGTTCTTGATCTGTTTCTTCTTTTCCTTGTTATCATTAGTGATCATTAATTTTAAAACTGTTTAAAATAAAATCAGTTAACTAAAATAACCACAAAACAACTATACACAATATAACAATTAAGAGTGGGTTATTTTACAGGATGCAGAGGTACGAGGAATGGTAAGAAATAAGTGCAGTACAATTAATGATTGTAGATGGTCGATTCAATTCTTGCGATTCTATCATGATTCTGTTCAATACAATATGATTATTTTCCATCACTATGCAGATGACACAATGCTGACGTTATGCATTGAACAAATATATTTGCGTGGCGTTTTCTCTCCTCTCTTCTGGCTCTTCCCTGCCAGCTCGTTCGCTCTCTATTCCCTCTTTGCTGGACAGAAATCAGTGGTGAGATGAAAGAGGGAGAGATGAAAGAGGGGTTGATGAAGGGATGGGGTGACGGGAGGATAAGAGAATGGGTCAATGCTTCCACAGCTGAAAAGTCAGGTTATGCTTGAGTATGAGGCTAGATTGATGGGGCGCGTGTGTGTGTGTGTGTGTGTGTGTGTGTGTGTGTGTGTGTGTGTGTGTGTGTGTGTGTTGGCCTCTTCTGGCAGACATCCCTCAGCAACAGTTTTTCAGGTTACTTTATCACTTAGTGTCTTTTGGTCCTTTGTGTCGTTGAAGTGCGTTTTGCTTAAAACTTTGACTTTCTTGTGTTAATTTGCCTGAGCGTTGACAAAGTGAGAGGTATCGAGAGATATAGATGTATAGAAGAAAAAAAAACTAACCTAAGCGAAGGTTAGTTTTACCTCAGTCCTTCATCCTTCCACTGAGAAGGAGAGTCAATATGGACCAGTTGATTGAGAGAAGGGAAATGAGTGAACTTTGGGTCTCACACACACATTAAACCTGAGTTAAAGTGGTCTGGTGTTTGAATTAATGAGTTCATAAGGCTACGTTTTTGGGTGTGTGTGTTTATGTGTGTGTAACAGTCCCTAATCCTCTGCTAAACGGTGCCCTGATGAGGCTTTACCAGGCAGCATTGTTGCTTAGCAGCCTCGAAGGTTGTGGCTTTGTCTTCTGTGAGAGCTTAACCCTGCTGCACACACACACACTCACTCTCTGGAACACACACACGCACACACGCACACACACACACACACACACATACGTACCACCTCGGCCGAGACGACAGGCTCAGCACAATGGTCACAAGAGCGCAGGCGTCTTTCAGAAGATGTGGGCTTTCCCAGCATGTCGACATGTAAACCGACACAGAGGGAGGACGACGAGGAGGAGAAAGGAAGAGGAAGAGAGGGGTCAGAGGTAGAGAAGATGAAATTTTCTCTGAGTAAATAATGCTTTTTAATTAAGACAGAGCGAGTTGGCCGTTTTAGTTGCCACAGTGACGACGACCTCTGAGTCCCACGGAGGTCAAAGGTGAAGAATGTTCCAGTCAGGAGATCTAAGCAGGAGGTGATTTATAGAAGCGAGGAGGGCGAAATCTCCTCCCTCTCATTAACAAAAATCATGACAAATTAAACTTGTAACAGTTGTCTATCCTCCAAATTGTCAGGGAGATTCTTCTTATTCCTAGATCAAACAATTGTAATAATTAGAAAAACTGTATTATGACACCAACATGGCCGTCATTAGGATCATCACATCACATGTTACGAAGAACAATTAAATGCAACAAGTTTTGAAAATTTGAATAAATAAAACATTTACAATCACATATATACAACGGTAAACTGAGCAGCCATTGGAAGATGTATTTATAGCATTCAGTAAGTCATGTGACAGTATACAATAATTGAGAGACATATTTCTGGGAAAAGACCTCCCTGTATGCATTTTCCCTGTTTGTGGTCCGAGTATGGTGTCACCTACATTGATTATGGAAGTTATATGTATATAGTATTCATTTGTTTTGCCAATTAAGTTCTTAGAGAAACACAATCGCTGTTAGGGTTATGTTTAGTGGCAACGTTTTTTTTGTAGTAAAAGAAAAGGCCTATGTCTGGATGTCTCAATGTGCACGACTTTGACACGAGAGATCAGGCTTCACATTTAGAATCCCGATCGTGGTTGGGTTCAGGCAACGAAAGGACTGTAGTTAGTGAAAGATCAATTTGGAAAGAAAAGATTGGCAGAATGTCAATAAAGAAAACAAATCCTCTACTACTCTAATCTATCTAGTCTAATCTAGATCTATC
>CALSCE010010695.1:10956840-10969340 GCA_943593645.1 Bovichtus variegatus
TAGATCTATCTCATCTATCTAGTCTAATCTAGATCTATCTAATCTATAACCCTAATCTATCATCAGATATTGAATTACTATGTACTGCTATGACTATTGTAGGAAAACAAATGAAATATGTTGTCAATGAATGTTTTGCAGATTCATTATGTATGAACATGTTGTAACCTGGCAGATACATCGATTAAAAATGTTCCCTCTTTGTGTTGAACAATGTTATCTTTGGCAGCATTATATTCCTTTCAAAATGTATTTTCTGTTGCAACTTGGCTTTATATTAACTTAATTTTGAGGAAACAGGGCCAAAGGGTTATCACACATATGGGCGGCTGTGGCTCAGGAGGTGTCCTGGTCACCCACTAGTCGAAGGGTCGGTGGTTCAAGCCCCAGCCTCTATGGTCAGCATGTCAAAGTGTCCTTGAGCAAGATACTGAACCCCAAATTGCTCCCAATGGCATGGCCAACAGTGTGTGTGTGTGTGTGTGTGTGTGTGCGTGTGTGTGTGTGAGTGGTTATCTCTGATGAGCATGTGGTACCTTGCATGGTAGCCTGTGAATATGGGTGACATGTGTTGTAAAGCACTTTGAGTGATCAGAAAGATTGGAAAAGTGCTATATAAATGCAGGCCATTTACATATGAGTGTGTAAGGGGTGTTATGATGCTGGATGTACATAGGTTGAATGTTAGTATGTATCTTTTCCCAAAATGTGCTTTTCAAGTGCGTTATAATTTAAGAATAAACATAAGATACTTACTCCACCTGGCTGATGTCAGGTGCGTGTTTGTGATTGGTTGTCTTCTCTTTTCTTTTTTAAAATTTTTTTTAATCACTTTGCTCGTCATAATTTCATACTCAGTAGATTAGAACAAGTTTGTGAACTTCATGCTCTCTCATCTTTAATCATTATTTGATACACTGTTATGACTCTAATCTCTTTCACTTACATCAAGGCCATACTGACCCTTTTGGGATCTTCATGGGGGGAGGGGGGGGGACACTGCTGCCTCTGGTTATTCCAGCCAATGTTAAAGGGGATTGTTTGGGTTACTGCCTTTGAAAGGATCAGTATCTGCTGGTAGCGAGGTCAGTTGCAGTGTTTTGGATGAGAAGATATCTGGCCACTGACTTTGTGTACATAGGATATGCAAATTATGTCTGTCCAAGAAAATGAAGTTAAGCTTTTGCAGCCTGAGGCATCTGTGGATGGGCCTCTCTCTTTCTCTCTGTCTAACAAACATACACGCACACTGGCACAAACACACCACTTTACCATTCAGCAATATTTCCTGCTCCCCCCCTTGTCTAAATGCACTTTAACAGATATAAAAACTCTCTCACATAAACACACACACACACAAACACACACACACACACACACACACACACGAGAAGACAGCTCTTTTCAGCACATACAAAGACATATTGTCCGTTGACTCAGGCAGATCGGAACCAGCAAAAAGGCAAATTGCGAAAAAGTGTTTTCATTTTCATTTCTTGTGGTTGAATTTGTGTGTTTTCAGATGTTTCCATGTAATCTGTGTACACATTATGAATCACATTGAGAGCAAACCAACAGATACAACAGTGTGTTGAGGTGTTGAGTGTCAGTGACTCACTCGCTTGCCATCATATGAATCACATGGCTGCCTATCTGAATCGCTCAAGGCCACTCATTCCTAAGAAGTGATTTGGCCATTCAGATCCTGACACAATGCTGTAATTCATTCTCAAACGATTCGGAGAGGACTTGCCAAAGCCGAACTGGCATTATTTAGAGGGCACCAGTACAAAAGATTATTTTATGCAGACAGAATGTAAAGATATGAAACGCCCTACTTGACTTTTACTACGGCTAGAGCTAACTTGTTTCTGAATGGAGCCCATGAAGTGTGTGTTTGTGGATTTTGCCGAGCTTCATCTGTGCATCTTTTTTTCCCTTCATGATCTTTACTTATCTATTTATTTTAACTGGAAACAGTTAGGACTCTACATTAAAAACCCCTAGTTGCCAGTTTTGTAGGTACACTTAGGTAAAACTAATGCAGTCACTCCTTCAATAAGTCCTGTCTTCATGAAGGTTAAAATGTTTCTGTTTTTTGAAACACTGAGGGGTTGAACGTTTTGGGGGCTGTAGTTTGTCGTGCTTTTGAGTTGTATCTCCTCTCTGTACAGACATATCACAGCTATGCTTCCACAAAGACATCATGTTTATGTCAAAATGAAAAAAGAACATTAAATCCTTAACTCTTTATTCAAGGGGGAAACATAAATATACAAATACACAAGGGTCATCTTTGCTGTGGATCCTCTCCTCGATTCTTTGTACTAGGACTTACTTTGTCTTGCAAGTTGAATCAAATCAAGTTTAATCTTTGGAAACTTACCATTGTCATAGTCTATGTCTTTATTATTTACCATAAATTACTTTAAAGTTATTACCATCATATCAAAAATGTGGGCATTTGGTAATAGCATATATTTTTAAAACTATGTGAGCTATGGATATGAATGTTTGTAGCTCTAATCCAAGTCTGAAAGATGTGCATTTTTGAAAGAAACTAATGCATTATATCTTGTTTAATCTCCAAACTAATTTCGATTTTATGTTACTCAAATTGGTACGCTGAATACAGGTCTATTAATCACCTGTCGCCCAGGGTGTCCGAGTGCCAAAGTTCAGAGCTCACAGGTGAAAGGTCAGGGAGCATCAGTGTCAACAGATGAGATATCCAGGATAATGGACATGCCAGCAGAGACGGCGCTGCTTTGCCCATCAGATTACAGAACGACCGAGCGCTACGCCTGGAAAAAGAGAGAGAGAGAGAGAGAGAGAGAGAGGGGTGGATACAGACAGGATGAATGAAGGGTATTTAAAGGAAAGATTAGAGTTGTGTTTGCTCTCTTAAATGGTGTGGAAAAAAGAGCAGGGAGGAATTTACCGAGGTGAAGACAGAAGGGTTTTCCCTATTGTGAGCTAGCTGTGAAAAGCGAAAAAACAAAACGAAGCAGTAGTAGAAAGTGAGGAACAGAGGAAGTTAAGAAAAAGGGGTGAGAGCTTGAGGGGAGAGTCATGTGGAAAGGAGAGGAGAGAGGTATGTCAGTACTTACTGTAGATGGCAGGTAGCCTGAAGCCTGGAGCCAGCATGTCTGTCAGAAAGAAGTGCCCCGGTGTGTGTGTGTGTGTGTGTGTGCGCGCGTGCGTGTGCGTGTGTGTGTGTGTGTGCGTGTGCGTAACCTGAGTGTGGATTACTGGGAGGGGGGTTACATACCTATCCAATGCCAGGAAGAGCTTACCTGGAAGCAGGTAGTTACGTTACCAGAGTGTGTGTGAATCTATGTGTGTGCGTGTGAGGTCTTCTCGATCATCAAAGCATTTCCTCGCCTTGCTTGTGTGTGATTAAGGGTCACCGTGTGCGGTAATACCTCCCAACAAAGCAGCGAAATCATCCTGCATCCTCCCCGCTTTCTTCACCTCTTTTTAATGTCTACTTCCTCTCCTCACTTCACTTTAGCTTCAGTGCTTAACTTAATAATACAATGTTAACGCTGGTGTCACGCAGCTGAGAACAATTTCCTCTCCCTCCGTCTCCCTCTGCGGAGGTTTGCCTCTCCTGGGTATCTGCAGGTATGGATCCAGGCCATGTATTGATGGATGGGATGGCCTGGCCAGTGAATTATGGGAGGGATTATGGAGTAATCAGGACAATTCATCATGCATCGGTCCTCTACTCACCCCAATCACAGCTACTCAGCAATATTGACCCCTGCTTGCTGTGTGCATCAGTGGAGAGGAGTGCCGGGGTTGGTGTGCGTGTGTGTGTGTGTGTTTTGTACAGGGTGGTAAACAGGCAAGTGACACATTCACATTGTGCAGCCAAACATTGTTCATACCGTCATTCAAACTTCATTTAGTCTGAAATGTTCCCTTGACTAAATAAGAAGCATCCTTAATTATTATTTATCAAGAGTTTAACACTCAAATGTGCGTGGATGTTACGATCAGATTTGACTGACAGTGGTATGCCAGTGTTAGCAAACAGCCAACTGTTATCAAAAGTTGCTAAACTCTTATTGGTGCTCAGCACAAATGTTCCATTTTCAGCATTTTCAAATATACCAAATATGTTTTGGGGAAGATGCACAAGACATCTAGAATATGTCTACGTCTTTCTTGGGTTTGAAAAGTTGTTCACTGTAAACAGTAAATCTGTGGAATAAAGCCATTTTAACAACCTTGATGAGCTTCTGAAGAGGAAGCAAATGTAGAAAATTGTATTTCAAGGTGTGATTACCGAGAACCCACAGAGGAAACTCCCTCTGCTCCTTCTCAAGCCAGAACAAAAACTAGAAACTTTGAGCGCTCACACAGTCTCACCAGACAAATGGAAAACAGAAAGGTTTCAGTTTATGTCAATCAGTCAGCAGACCTAACATGGCTGTCTTTCTCTGGCCTGGGTGTCTCCCTCCCTCCCCTCTAATCCTCCATCTTGGCTCTGTGTCAAGCCGCCTTGTCCAGTTGCACAATATCCCTCCTCCGGGGCAGGCAACTGCATCCCCTCTCTGGCTCCATTAGTGCCACTCCACTGGCATAGCCGGCATTCTCCAGTGGGACCGTCATCGCCGGCCACTCTATTGGCACCCCTGTCACTCTCCAACCACCACAAAAGAAAACCTCTCCGTCGTCCCTCTCTGCCTCTCCTGCTCACTTGGTCTTTTTTTGCGCCCCCATTTTCTTCCACTCCTTGTCTCTCCCTCTCTCTCCCCGCGCCTCTATTATCTTCCTTTTTTCTTTCCAGCACCTTTCTCTAAAGTCTTTTCCCTCTCATACTCCTTCTTGCCTACACCCCCCCCCCCCCCCCCCCCTCCCTCCCCTACCCATCTCTCTCCCCCGAAAACACATTGGTTTGGAGAGGCTTATGCAAGACCCTCATCCAGGGTAATGATGCAGAGGAAACTGGGAGCTGACCAGTGATTCCTCCCAGAGATGTTGCTCACAAGTTTAGAGCCTCTCACATTATTTCACCAAAAGCTGAGTGTGTTTGAACTGACCACAGCGACCCAGGCTCATTAAAACGCACTATGTTTACATAATGTGAGGACTCAGGCCAGAAACAGACCCAGAACACATCAGTCGCTGTCACTTTAAATGAATTCCCTGCTTTAAAATCATTTTAACAACAAACTTATTTAATGGCGAAGATATAAAATTAAGATTTAGTACTTTTACTCTTTAATTGCTGTGTTTTTATATGTTGCTTTGTTATGTTTTATGGGTTCTTTGCTATGTGCTATGTGTAACCCTTTGTTACGTTGTTTTAAGACGCTATATAAATAAAGATATTTTCCTCTTCTTCTTCTTCTTCTTCTTCTTCTTCTTCTTCTTCTGCTTCTTCGGCTTCTTCTTCTTGTTGTTATTTTTATTATAATAAAACTCATTAATACGTAAAATAAATGTTTTTGTCGGAGCCAGAGGAGATGAAACATGAAGGGTTTGTGAAGATTAATGTGAGCGAAAAAGAAAGTGTGATATTGTAGCTGTGTAGCTGCAGGCTGGTGATAGATCAGCAGGTTTGTAATCACAGGTTGGTACCCGACCTGTGTGTGTGCGCCCACATACCCAAATGTGTGTACGTGTGTATGTGTGTATGTGTGTATGTGCTGCAAGTGTCTAATGACAGGCTCCAACCCTGATGTGTCATTATCCAATTACAGTTTTCTCTCATCTCTACGGTAACGCCATGCCCCCAGTAATTGGACGGCATGCTCTTAGGAACTCTGACCTCTCAGTAAGTGTAGTAAGGCAGGAGCACACACACTCTCGGGCACACACACACACACGCGCACACACAGACACACACACACACACACACACACACACACAGGATGCCAGGAAGATTGGGTAATGCAGGATAAAACAGATGCTATCTGAAAGAGTGATCATCTAAACTATGCAAAGACAAGTTAGGACTCTGATCATATCATATCACTCCTTCCTCCTCCTCACACTTCTCCTTTTTATTCTTCGTCTGTCTTTCTGTCTGTTTCTCTGTCTAGTAATAACAATAACTGGGACTCATGTGCTTCCTCTCTTCGCCCCTCTCTATTCTCACTCTCTTGCAAGTGTGTTGCCTCTAAATGGGCCTAAATGGGCCGAGTCGAAGGAGGGCTTTTGTGGTTTGTGGTTCTCCTGAAGCTCTCTCTGTCTGTCTCTCTCTTCACTCTTTAACAAAACACAGCGTCCCCCCCCCCCCCCCCCCCCCCCCCCCCCCCCCCACCCCCCCTGGCCCTCTTAAATATTTCACACGCTAAGGAGGCTTCGTGCCCTCTCCTCTCTTCATTTGTGTGTGTGTGTGTGTGTGTGTGTGTGTGTGTGTGTGTGTGTATGTATTCAGCCTGGTTGCAAAACTTTACTGGATACAAAGACAGATCCTCATCGTTCAGACAAATTAAATTATGGACTATTGGCAGATATGCAGAAAAACAGAGGAAGGAGAACAAGAGTAGACACAGAGGATAAAATATGTTTGTGTGTGTGTGTGTGTGTGTGTGTGTGTGTGTGTGCATGTGTGTGCAGGTTTCTTCCTGTCCCTGGGTCAAAGGTCAGATATTGGAAGTTGGGGTTACCTGCGTCCTGACTGCTCATTGGAAGACAAATTCACTAGTTCAGAAAGAAGAATTTGAACAATTTCTTCTCTCAGCACTGGACCAGATCATGTTTTTCATTATTCAAGCTGTTTTTGTCAACTGATTGGGTTTTTCCTCGACTCCAGATGGCGTTTTTCCCACATCCTTCTCATTTTCTGCATCTCATCTTAGCAGCAGGATACTTTTCGGTTTCTTTTCTTGCCGTCGATATCGAACTTCCGATGCATTTTTATGTGCCTTCATTAAAAATTTTGACTGCCTTTCACATTTCAGCCCAATAACAACAGCAGCAAAATTGATAATGACACCATCTTCATGTTTACTGCTTTGCCTTGAATTTCCCCCCCATTTAATTTTTTTATCTTATCGTCTTCTTACTCTCGTCTGTCGCTATCTCCACCAGACTATGAGTTCACTGTTTAGTTATTTTCTGAGTGTGTGTATGTGTGTGTGTTTGGAGCAGCTGATAAGAGATGTTTCCGTAGTCAGTTAAGCAGAAAATAAAGTTTCATTTCGTATTTGAGGAGGGGCTGGGCTGTTCCAGGTTGTTACAGACAGAAGGCAGCAGTGAAAGTTAGTGCAGCCTAAACACCTGGAATACGCACACACACACACACACACACACACACACACACACACACACACGTAACTGTTATATAGCTTGAAAGACAGGCAGCAAGGGAATGAGCAACCCAAGGCTATGATGTCAGCCTGTTTTACAGCTCTCATAATTACAAGCAGCGCTCTGGGTGGGGGTGGGTGGGGGGTTCTGTCAGTGTGTGTGTGTGTTCAGTTCACACAAGATTCCTGTCAGAGTTGTCGTAGTGACCCGCTAGGTAACAGTTGGTGTTTCCCAGACATCTTCGCAGCTGAGGATATCGCCTGTTCTTGTTGGATCCGTTATATACAGTACTTGACAGTGAGAGCTGTGGATTTGTTGAGAAAGAGGCTTTTTTAGTAGAGTGTGTATTTCCGTTGTTTGTCATGTATGTTCCCATTCATTTTCTGTTCACCTGTTCATTACTCCTGCTTTTGAATCAGAAAACTCTTCTACCTGATGAGAGCTGTTGAGGTTTTGATCAAAACCTTTCAAGGTTTTTCTACAAAAATCGTTTTAATTCAACAAAATAGCCCAAACGTCTCAAGTGTAATTTGTTTTTACGCAAACAATTTCATCCACAAAAGAAAATATATTGGAAAATTGACAATTGTGCTTTGTAACAAAAATCCCTTTTTCTTTAATTCAACAAAATAACCCACACTTCTCAAATGCATCTACGTTGGATCTGTCCTGACACAGCACAGCTGTATATTCCAACACAAAATATATGAATACAAAAATGTAAATCAATTTAAATCATGTTTTTCTACCAAACTCTTTTAGTTGTCTAATTCAACAAAAATAATCCAAACTTCTCGAATGCTTCTGTGTTTGCATCTTGCACAAATGGCTCTAGATGAATTTTTCCTCCACGAAAAAGTATTTCAATTATGCACCTGATTAAATAACAAGTAAACAAGACTTGGTACTATAGACAAAAATCGACGCAAACTGTACTCGATAAAACTCTGCAGTTGTCATCTTTACATTGACTTTTTAATGCCAAATATAAGGCGTAATATAAACTTTACTTCTTAAACTTAAATGAGACACTCCGACTTCATACTGGTTTTAGATTAAATCAATACTATCCAACAGCAGTACAGACGACTTTACTAAGTAAACTAGAGGCTTAGTGATGAGTTTAAGATGATTTGAGCGTAGTATTAAAACATATGTGTTTGTGTGTGTGTGTGTGTGTGTGTGTGTGTGTGTGTGTGTGTGTCATGACCCCGAACAGCAGTAGGCAGGATTCCTTTAGTCTTAAGCACCTGGAATATGGAAAGTGGGAGGAAAAAAGAGGAGGGAAGGAGGGAGGAGAGGAAAGGGTTATTAACCACAACACATTACAGCCTGACAACCTGCATGTTCAGACAAAACCCACATGTAATAATACCACTGCTGTGTGTGCGCGGCATGCTGGTCCCATGCAGGTTTGTGGGGGTTCGTAAGTTCAGTGTTGTAGGCATGACAAGCCTCATTTGAACTGAGTCTATATGCCTGTGTGTATGTTACTGTTCCGGTGTGTCGTCCTGCAGGCGCTATAAGACAGAGGGAGGGGAAATACGTTGAATCTGCATTTCTAAAATTATGGTGGCGCTCTCATCTCCTGCTTCATTTCCCTCAATCAGCTCTTTCGGGAGATAGCAGCCATTGGGTTGGCTTGGCTGGTTTTTATAGTATTTTCTCCTCCTGTGACTCCTCTTACCTGTAAACTGTCTCATTTCCTTTTTTTAAACTCTTTTTTTTCTTGCAGCAAACGTTTTTCTTTTATTTGGTGCAGGCAATATCTTGCAGATCTGCAGTGGTGGATAGTAAGTAAGTAGATTTACTCAAATATTGTCCTCAAGTGGAAGCTTTGAGGTACAGTAGTTGTACGTAATTTAAGTATTTCTATTTTATGCTATTTCTACTCTGTTTCAAAGGAAACTATTATGCTTTTTTTTTTTATTACCTCCATTATATTTATTTGACAACTACTAGTTAATCTTTTAGTTACCAAAGAGCGATTTCACTAAACATCTCAGATGGTTTCTTTAAAATAACGGTTCAATGTCCAAAGAGGTAAAATTATCCAATATTTCACAAAAAAACAAAGATTAGAGAAAAGTCCAAAACATTTATACAAATTGGTTTAGCAGAACATCTTTTTCATTATAACCCATCAATCATCTCAGCTCCCACCAGATATATCTGGTAACCACTGCATTAAACCACATAACTGTATAAAAACAAGTAATAATGAAAAACTGTTGTCATATATCATTGAACATTTGAATGTTGCTTTTTTCAGCATTTTTCATAAAAATTCTAATTACACATCATGACTATACATAGTATACACAGTATTAAAAATGTAATAATGTTTTATATAATAATATAACGGGGGATATTTTATGGCAGAACAAACACTTTTATTGTTGATACTTTAAGTACATTTAGCAGATACTTCTGTACTTTTACTTAATTTGCATGCAGGACTTTTACCTGCAATGGGGTATTTTTTACATTGTCTTAGTGGTACTTTTACTGAAGTAAAGGATCTTTCACCACTGCTGAGCCTTACCTATTTCAGTTTTTTTATGTCCTTCACATTAATACACTCTTTTTTTTCGTCTCTTTCGTCTCCTTCTCCTCTCCGCCTCCAGCTCTTTTCATCTCTATGAGTCGATGAGGCAGAAACAGACAGAGACAGGTGATATCTGAAGAGCTGATGGTGATGACTGTTGCTAGTCAAGCAGAATGGATGGGTCTAATTGAACACTGCGTTTGGTGTGTGCGTTAATACGTGTGTGGATGTGTGTGTGCGTGGGACAGTTCTGCAAATGGCAGTCGTTTCCATGGTAGCAATTAAGCGCGAGGAGGTTTCAGGTCAAGGTTAATTAGCATGCGAAGATGAAAAGGAGTCAGACGAGAGGGGCTGGACGTTTGATCGTTGTTTGTCCTCCATGACCACTCGTGTGTGAGGGTGTGTGTTTGTGTGTGTGTACATGTGTTTCAAGCTTTGGTGTCTCATCATAATACACTATATATATTATTGACTAGTACACCATGAAACAGAAACACCAGGTACAGGCTACAGAGTAGTATTCATGATACAAATTGTTCTTTATGTAAAAGGACAAAATGGTGTGTTGATGTTTAGCAGGAAAAATAAATTAGAAATATATCGTCATGAGTCAAGGATATATATAAATATATATATATATATATATATATATATATATATATACACCAAGAGTGCAAATCCAAACCTTGTGTGTCTTGAAAAGCGCTATATAAATTAAATGTAATATTAATATTACCTAAAGTAGTGCAAATTAAAAGATGCACCTCATTCTGTAATACCTGTACCTTTTTAATTGACAACCAGGTGAAGGGTTTTTTTTTTTAGGTTTAACATGACTATGCCATTACAATAAAGGCATTTACATTTTTCCAAACTGCCTTGGAGTTTTCTTGTGAAGTTTGTGTCTACATGAATCCTTAACCAAAGAGCACCTCAAACAAACTCCATTTAAGTCCAGGAAGCACTCGTCCTCAAACATGTTTTAGCCCTACATTAGGTCGAAAAACAGGCTTACATGAGATAAATATGTTTGCTAAACAACACTACAAACAGCACCTAAGACAATATAATTCAGGCTCAAATAAAAAAAAGACTTTTGAGTTTCACCAAATTTGTGCAGGGTTGTTGTATTGTATCATACAGTAGGTGTGTTTTTTGTTATTTGGAGCGTTGCACCTACTCTCAATCACTTTCTCTTTTTCTTTTCTTTTCTTTCCCTGCCGAAACTCTGCCCCTGCCTCTGAACTTTGTCAGCTCACTACTCGCTGCAGAGCTCAGCTCTGTTATTCACAGCCCAATGACACAAATCCTGCTGTATGTGCGCTCTGCATGTGTATGTGTGTTTATGGTGATTGATATGCATTAATGATGTAAGGCGAACAGCCATTAAAAGCTGGGAAACTGTAAGCGCTGCCTTGAGCTGTGACTATTAGTCTGAAAGTTTCCGGTGTTGGCAAAACACAAGGGACTGCAGTGGCAGATGTGAGGGAAAAGTGTGTGCGTGTGTGTGTGTGTGTGTGTGTCTGTGTGTGTCTGTGTGTGTGTGTGGACTACCAGTAGCAGGTGGTAAGTTTATTTCACCCCTCTGGCCCAAACCCACGGTCACAGGGGATTTTGGAGCAATCTAAAGCTCAGCTGTTCTCGCGCTGTAACTACACTTGTGTGTGTGTTTGTGAGAGTGCTTATAATCTCTGGGACAGATTGTCTTTTTACATGAGCGAGAGGGTTTCAAAGAAAGAGATTCCCTCCTCTGTAATGAATTGAAACACAGACATAC
Source organism: Bovichtus variegatus (assembly GCA_943593645.1). Lineage (NCBI taxonomy): Eukaryota > Metazoa > Chordata > Actinopteri > Perciformes > Bovichtidae > Bovichtus > Bovichtus variegatus. Next base: position 10,968,435 of record CALSCE010010695.1, read on the forward strand.
TGTAAATCTGTCTTCATAGAAGCCTGTATAATCGTCCCAGTTTCCTCAGTAAACTAGTGATCTTCTCTAAGCAGGTACTTGAACACTTTTCCAGGTCTTTGCCTTAGTTAACTTCAAGTGTTGCTTAACCTTTTTCCAATTCAATTCCCGAATGAGATCGTTCTGCACTCTCACCTTTTGACCGAAGCTCATTAGAGCTAATTGCTAATCTGGTCATGTGGAAACCCAGCAGCAACCAGCAAACAATCTGTGGTCTTGACACACAGTTGAAGTAGCCAAGGGCCTCAGGTTTCTAACTCCAGATGGGCAGGTTTGCTTAGCTCAACGTAAATAAGGGTCCGACAGCTCGGGAAGGACAAAGACGGCCATTACTGAAGTGGCTGTCGGCAAAAGAAAGGATGAGGGCTAAAAAGAGAAAGGAGAGATTGTTTGTTATTAAATTCTCTCTTCCTGAGGTCAGTGACACAGAGGCTTTTAGTGGCTGCTGGAACCACTCTCCTGCAACACCCCGTCTAATTGGTTAACGACATCTGATGTCATAACATGCCCCCCTCTCACCATGCCAACGCCATCCTTCATCCCCCTCTTCATGTTGCTTTTGTACTCCGTCCATTTCTCAAACGGCTCGATCCCTCTGCATTTTAAACTCACCCGTTCCTTCCCCTTCATCTCACGTTTACTTAAAGTGGGTATTGATTGAAGGAAAGAAAATGATAGTGAACAAATCTTTCCTGCTTCCTCTTCGTGGTCCCTCCTTCGCTGTTCAATATGCCGACATGTCCATTAGTATTCCTCGAGTAAAGTTTCCTGCGTATCGGTGGTGGTTCCATATTAGCGTTTTATAAACGTTGCACTTCTAATGCAAACAGGACTGCAACTAACAATTGTTTGGATTCTTTAATCTGT
>CALSCE010010695.1:10972989-10983557 GCA_943593645.1 Bovichtus variegatus
TTAGTTTATTCATGTCACTTTCATTTGCACAGTTTGTTAGTTTACAGGGAAGCTGAACAACAAAGAATCCTGGGCTCTTTGGCCGCTCTTTATTTGTATTTTACAGTTGAAGGTGGATTAAAAATAGAACAATTGCAATCCACTTCTTTGCTCATCTTTTCCCTTTTTATTGTAACCCAAACCTCTTCTTTGGCAGCTGATACCGAATGACAACTGCTGTGTTTGTGTCTGGCAATGAAGCTAGTAATAAAGTTGTGTTTTTTTGAAGGCCAGCCATGAACGACTTAATGAACTTGTTGAGCTTGCTGTCTGCGACTGTGTCAATGGACTGGCTAATAAAGTTATGTTATCGGGATGGCAGGCAGCCTGCACGGCCTGCTGATTTAGAGACATGTCACGCTGTGTGTGAGTTAATAAAGTTATGTGTCCTTTGAATGGGTGTAATACAGTTGCTGGGGCACTGCTGTGTGATGATAGCATTACAGAAGGCATTTTGATTGTCAGTGCAATAGGCTTGAACCAAATGCCTCTCAGTATGACGAGGGAGGCCAGAGCGAACACAGAGTTTCACACTTGTTCTGTTCCTTTAAGTGTGAACTGCTGCGCGTACAGTGATTGTGTGTATCTGGCCAAACAGAGCAATTGCAAATAAGAAGGTGAGAACACACAGGCAACATGCGCCCCCACAGACACACACAGACAGGAATGAGGATGTTTGGTATGTGGCTTCTGTGTCAGGTGGAGCTGAGAAGGGTTGACACCTCGTCAGAGAGTCTGGGAGAGGAGACGGGAGATCTCACTATGTGACACCAGGCTTTTTATAGACACAGGGGAAGTAGAGATGATCCAAATGGATCACCTCTGCTCCACAGGGCCCCTCCACCAGTTTGTGAAAAGACCTTTGGGGCATGTTAGTTACCGTATAGATCCTCAGCTAGTCTCACTGGGATCAAGGTCTCGTTTTCAAAGGATTTGAGAACTTATAAAATATGACCAGACATGTACAAAAACTGAGACCACAACAACAACAGCTAAACAAATAAGGTCAGGCAATCAGCAATCAAGCAATAAAAAATAAATAAATAATTACAGAAATCCAGAAATCATGGTACAGTGGAGGCACTGTGTCTTTTCTGTGAACACTCCAGACATTTCTATTTTATTTTATTTTTTAACATGTTATGCCTTTATTAGATTGCTGACAGTATAGAGAGGGGGAGAGGGGAGAAAGAAGGGGAGTGACATGTAACAAAGGTCACCAGCCGGTTCATGGTCGGTGCCTTAATCCCTAGGCCACCATGCAGGGCACCCAACTCCAGGAACTTTATGTTGTACTTTTCCTTATTCTCCTATTTACTAAATACTTAAATACTAAATACTGAATACACATACTTAATACTTTTTTATAAGGACAGAGGGTTGTATTTCTCTGAGACACAATTTGTATTTTTGGACTATAAAAATAAAAGTGACTTGATTCACTGAAAAGAATAAAAGTGTAAAAATCTTACAATACATTTATAAAAACTACAAAGAGAATCAAAGAACCATGTATGCTGTTTTTTTCTTTTAAAATCTGCGCAGTTCCTGAATCTAGTGCTACCAAGAAGGAAGAACATCCAAGGTTAAGTAATCATTAAATCATGTGCCATAATGGCATTAAGCAGATATGTATGGTAGTTTGCAGGCTTTTAGAATCTAATTTCATAAATTAATACCATGAGATATATCCCTTCTTCTCAATAAGGAAGGTCATCCAACGTGAGGAATGACATGTATTAAATTCTCCTCCAGTGATTGAGCACAGTGCGCTGTGATATACTGTGTTTAACAGCTTGAGTGTACGTGTGCATGCAGAGTTGCAGTTTGTGCGTGTTCTCATATTCTTTTGTGTCTGCATGATAAATGGTTTTTAAAAAATAAAAACGTCACACAAGCTGAAGCACAGTAAATAGGTTGCAGAGGCTTATGTGCGGGTGGTTGGCATGTGCACATACACAGATGCCTGTGCGCTTATGTATGTGTGAATGCACTCTGCGCTCAGCGTGAGTATGTGAATGAGGGTGAATGGTGCACTGCAGGGACGCTGGCCCCTCTATAGGAGATGAATGTGCTGATATGACAGTGATACATGGAGATGTTTACAGTAAACTGAGAGAAGGAGAGAGACTCGACCTCAGGGGGATTAAAAGAGAGAAAGGAAGAGGGGAAGTGAAAGAAGGACTCAGCTTGCAAGGATGTTTTTACTAAACTCTGTTAAGCACAAGAAAATTGGCAACGTTTACATTAATGAATGAAGACAGTTCATCCATCTCTCTGTCTTTAGCTCTGTCTATCAGCCCAGTATGATATCACCAGAGGAATGTAGTGATTATGAGAAATGACAATGCTCGCTGGCACGGTTGGCTCACGTTCAGCGCTTGTTCAAACAGCCGACATGCACACAAAAGTGCATGTGCACATTGAGCCTGCTCGTCCCAACCCATTACTGCAGACAATCCCTACAGTGTTTGTAATCTGGTACACGCTTATGTTGCTCAATGCAGAACAAATCCCAGCCCAGTCACTCAAAACACACACACACACATACCTATGGTGTATGCAAGGCAGGAAACTCAGTAGTGAACACAAGACTAATGAGAAATGAAAGTGTTTCCCTTCGGTAGCATTATGGACTCTTTAAGATTTCCTTAGTTTACAATGGAGCCCCTGTGGACTGTGTGAACTGTAGCAGTAGCAGAAACTCTATCCTTTTAGGTGGATTGGTTTTACAGCAGCACTCCACTCTGTGTAACTCTGTATACCCAAGCACAACTACCGTATAATGTGATATTGGCTGGCTTTAAGAGACTTAGTGCTGCTCCTCTTGATTTGTTGCAACTTTGTGGGAAAAATGACTGTGAGTGGGATAAGCCCTTATTGCCTGCCCCTGTGTGTGTGTGTGTGTGTGGGTGTGTGGGTGTGTGTGGGTGTGTCTGTCTGTGTGTGTGTGTGTGTGTGTGTGTGTGTGTGTGTGAGCTGATGGATGAACTTGCAGTCTGGTAAGCAGGGACATTCCCCTCTCTGTTCTCTCTCTGTGCCATGGAAACCAGACGGGAGGGCTATGGTGGCCCACAGGAGCCAAATGAGGCGGCAATAATGCAGCGCTTAACCCCACATTGAAAAATGACTTCATTCTCTCATCAATAGAGCAGTTCCGAACGCCCCGCCACGCTTATGCATGCACACACACACACACACACACACACACACACACACACACACACATACGCACACACATAAACACACAAACACGTGCATGTACGTAATTGAAACATGCAGTGGGTATTTCCCATGGTTAAGGTAAGATACAGTTAAGTATTATGCAGCTCACACACACACACACACACACACACACACAGATGCACAGCCTCTCATGCATACACAGTATGTGGTGTGCTGCAGTGCGGAGAAACCAGTTATTCTTTGGGTTGATTGAGGCTGGTTTTAAATGGAGATGTATACATTTCTCTGTTGTCAGTGTGTGTTTGCGTTAATATTCAGTCTGTGGGATACTTTCTGCTTTGTTAGGATTCCGATTAGCTAGCCAAGCAGATACCAATCTCCCTGGGATCCATTACTTTTAAATGAAAAAATACAAAATAAGCAACAGTGACAACCAAGTGTGACAGATCAAGCAACGCATTCAGCTCGCTGTAAAACTTGAAACATTTCCCGAGCAACCGTCGTTTCCTAATTGCGCCCTAAAATGCTCATCAATTCAAGGTCATTGTAACACATTATATGTGCACACATGCGTCATAGAGCTTATTGATCTGGCCAGAGGTCCAAGACGTTAATCCGACCCAAACTGCTATTTATGTGTGTGACAGGAAGAGAGAGAGAGACCCAAAAGGCTCTTTAAGATGCTCCTTCTTTCTGTGTCCAGTGGGTCTTTGCTCACTTAGTGCTACCATTGTACGTCTTTCCTCCATTAGTGTATTAGTGTGTGTGTGTGTGTGTGTGTGTGTGTGTGAGTGTGTTAGAAAGAAAGGCAGAGAGAGAGAGAGAGAGAGATTTGAGGTCTACTGTAATATTATAAGTTAAGCCCTGAGGGCAGCTAAGAGCTTTTAGAGAAAGAGCAACAGGGACTGATGACAGAATGGCAGCCAGGCGTGACTGACAGACAGACAGACAGACTCAGACAGATAAGAACATGAAGAAGAGACAGAAGAAAAAGAGAGTCCAAAGAAGGGAGAAGAAGAAAGAGGACAGTAGAGGTTCGAAAAGGAAAAAAAGTTTTATTTCTATGGAGTCAACACAGAATAATGAACTCAGCAATCAGGGATTCCCCTTTCTTTCCGTGTGCGTGTGTGTGTGTGTGTGTATGTGAGTGTATGTGTGTGTAATTACTGGTGTCTCTTAGAAACCACTTAGCATCTGTATATTTACCTGAGAAAAATAGGGTGTGTGTTTATATGTGAAAAAAAGTTTGCTTGTTGAGTTTGTTTGCATGTGCAGTTGTTCCTGTGTCAGTTTATTTTGCATGTTTTCATTTTTGTGTGCGTGCATTTATGTGTGTGTTTGTGTGCGTGTGTGTGTGTGTGTGTGTGTGTGTGTGTGTCGGTGTGTGTCGGTGTGTCGGTGCATGCTTGCCCTGGGGCAGCCTCTTTATACCGTCTCCTCTGTAAGGGGCTCGAATTGAAAGCCTTTTGAAACGATAACCTAGAGTTATGAATGGTCGTATACACTCCAGAGGGAGAGAGTGAGAGCGAGAGACATACAAAGAAAAGAAGAGGAGGGACAGAGAGATATAAATGGGTGATGAGTAGAACAAAAAGGGAACAGCGTAATTCAATAAAAAAAAGAAATGTGTAGGGGGAATAAAGTCATTATTGGAGGTGAGAAATCACTCCTTTATTTCCCCACAAATGAATTGTTTTCTTAATCACCGCTGTGTCTTCTCTGCTTTATCTGTAAAAAGAGAAATTGGAAGTAGAAACGAGAGGGGAAAGAAAAATTTAAATAGATAAAAGGTTAGAGCATGTTGCGGCTACGTGTATGTGAGAGCGAGGCCGACAAAAGAGGACAAAGTGCGCAAGATGTAAAAGACAGAGGTTAGAGGCTGGTGCAATGTCTTGTTAACCTGTGTGGTGGATGACAATGGCTCAGTAGGACCCCTGCACTCCCAGGCCTGTCTCAAGTGCTGCCTGTCAGTATTTAGAGTGCTCTCTTTCTAGTCAGGCAGCCTGCTCCAGCGCCTCACTATGGCTTCAACTGGGGCCTCCCAAGACCCCCGTGGTAAAAAGAAACAATGTCACAACGCCAACCTCTCCAGCCCGCTACTACCATCCCCACTGCGACTGGCACAATGAATATAACCAATGTGGTTAAAGTTGCGCCATTTTCTCAAAAGTGGTCTGTGCTGAGTTCAATTGGTGATCTTGTGAGGTTTTATACAAGCAGTCATTTCTGTGTCCCAGGTCCTGCAGATCACCTGTCAATCAAGTAGTCAATTAGCCATTGTGGCGGTGTCTTAGCATAGCAATCCCAGTTGGTGCAGTTGTAGTTTCTGTAGGTCAAAATAGCCATATGATTTTTTTGACTGTGTGGTTTTTCAATGCAGTCAGATGGGTTGAAATGGTCCAAACTATTCTTTAAATAATATTCCACGAAGTCAAGCCTTTGCATAGTGCCCAGTTTCACCAAGTTGTAAACCGGTCAACCCTGTAGGTCACACACTTTTGTCTGTTGTTTGCCACAGTTGTCCCTCTGTTTATTCTAAGCAAACCACTCTTGCTGCAGCTGGAAACATTAAATGCAGCTCTTACTGAGCTACAGAGGACTTTTTCCTGGGAAAAATGTATGTTATTTCAAACAGAACTCATGAGGTTTTTTTTGTCGACATGGGAAATTGTGTATGCAATATGAATGGGGTTCAAGTGGTTAAACGGTTGCTTAGTAACTGACAGCATATATGGAAATCGTCTTGTTCTTCTTTCAAAAATATGGAGTGATTTTGGGGTTTTTCTCAACTTTCAACATCACGTTCAGGAAAAAGGAAGAAATTGATAAAAAAAAAAAAAAACTTTTTCTTTTTGTTTATTTTGGAGGGACATAAGCTGAAAATGAGCTTGATATAGCAAAGAAGACTGAGAGATACATGGAAACTGTACATGAATTTGCATAATTCAACGTGCAAATGGGGAAATTTCCATGTGTTTTCCCTGGCCTGTTTTCAAAAGAAATCAAAATGACATGACAGTGGTAGAAAGTTTTATGCAAGATTCAGGCAGATTCTGGTAAACTAGAAGGGAATCCTTTCCTTTGGTGAAACCCAAGACAGAAAATAACCTCTGCCTCAAAAACCGAGACCAGACAGAAAATCACGACAATTTGTTTGTCTTTATATGTGTGTGTGTGTGTGTGTGTGTGTGTGTGTGTGTGTGTTTGTGTGTTTGGTGGTATTTTATTGCCCTGCTTAATGTGGAGGACTTAAAGGAAGCATGCGCGCCCTCTTTGGTATTTACTGAGAGACATGGAGAGGGACATAGGAAGGAAGGGAGGGACCTTTGGAAAATAATAGATTGGGAAAAAGAAGTGGAGAGAGGACTGAAAGGAAGGAAAGACGAGGAACGAAAGGAAGGCGGGAGAAGAAAGTAAAAGGGAAGAGTGAAAAAGTGTAAAATGTGTGTGTGTGTGTGTGTGTGTGTGTGTGTGTGCGTGTGTCGGTGTCAGTGTCTGTGTGTGTGCTAGTGTAGGCAGGGGTGAGAGGTCCATGTCTGTCTTCACCAGGATTAAGCTTCAGCCTTATTACAGCCTCATTACATCAGTCCACTTCTTCCATTACACACATACATTGAATGCTGTTTCGCTGGTGCATACATATGCATAGCACGCACACACACACACACACACACACACACACACACACACACACACACAGACACACACACATATGAATTTTGAAAAACAGTTGCATTGTCAATCAGTCTCTTAGAGGTCAGGGCTTGAGTTTGGTATTCTGGTAATGTTAATCAGTTAATGTGGGTGCACGTGTGTGTGTGTGTGTGTGTGTGCGCGCGTGTGTGTGTGTGTGTTTGTGTGTGTATAGGGTGTCTATGTGTGTCACAGCTGTTCAGTGCATTACCAACTAATATGACACTCTTGGTGCGCCCACAAACACACACACACACAAACACACGCACACACGCACACACACACACACCGCTAATCTAATTTAGCTAAAGCAGTCAGAAGTGTTGGTGTTGTTGCTCAGATAGCGCCCCCTACGTCCCCTCCGCAGGAATGTAGCCCGTCTAAAGTGACTCATCAAGCTCGGACCTGCACATATTCTCTATATTTGGGATACAAACCTCATTGTAGCACAGCAGGCGAAAAAGCTTGCGTTATGCTGCGGTTAGTAAATGGAATAGGGGCATCACTCAGGTCTGAACTCAGCTGCATTCTGCGAGCTGAAATGTCTGAACTTGTCCAGTGGAAATGCAACGTGCAAGTTAGGGATACATTTAATTGTAGCTGATCATTATATTTATATTATGTACTACTACTACTATTATATAAACTACTTTATATTGTTGGGTAATTTAACCCATACAAATGTATCATACATATATGATCAAATGTTTGGATGTAAACGGCTGTCAAATAAATGTAGTGGTGTAAAAATATTTCCTTCTGAAAATGAAAATACTTCAGTAAAGTACCTCAAAATTGTTCTTAATTACCCTACTTGAGGAAATATAATTGCCGTAGATACTTTCCACCTCTTGAAAAAAAAAGAATCTATATGATTAATATAAATGTTTACAAAAACGGAGAGTTTTTTAATTTAATACGGTACATATTTTTGCTTCTTTTGTTCAGGACTTTGTTACATGGTAGAAACAGTCCTAACGGGCGCCCAGGTACCTCACCTGTACAGCGGGCTGCATGTTTTGTTCTTGTTTCTTCTGCTGAACATATAATCAGTGAGAATTAATCCCTTAACATGTACACCCAGTCACCAGTACTGGTGTTGTGTTGTGTTGCTAACTTGTATGTGTGCTTATATGTATGTGTGTGTCCACATGTATTTGCATGTGTGTATGTGTTTGTGTTGTCTGGCTGGTGTCCAGGAGACTTAATGGCCAACACTGTTTGCTTTCATGGTCCGTCTTTCCAACCCGCTGCTCACAGGAATGCAGAACATACACACACACACACACACACACACACACACACACACACACACTCACACACACACATTGCTCACTTCAACGCATATGGTGTTTAGGTAAAATGCAGCGCAAACACACAAAAGCCCCAAAAAACAATCAAGAATGTGTACAAGTCGTCCACATTATGCCTGACTTCTCATATTCACAGTTGGCCATGTAGAAATGGATCTCAGCTTTTGTTTGGAAATGTTTGCTCTCTACTTTTTTTCATCCCATCTCTTCCGTCTCTCACCCTCTTTGTCTTCCTGCTATCATTGTCAGATATTGTATTCATTTTGACACAGCCCAATAAACATAAATTGTTCTCGGGCATGGTGTCTTTGCCAGTAACTGCCACATTTTAGCGCCAGCGTTGCAGTGCTTGTCGGTGTGTGTGAGTGTGCGTGTGTCTGTGTGTGTGTGCAGAGCGGACAGTGGACAGATGGTGCAGGACAGCTGGTCCAGAGTGACAAGTGTGTGTGACCCGAGCCTCTGCGGTGGTGAAAGAAAGAAAGACAACATTGACGGAGAGAAACTATTTGAAGAGGAATATTTCAGCTGGCCTGCGATTGCCAGGAGCTGGCAAACAGAGGGGTGGGGGAGGTGAGGTGATGGGGGGGGGACTCTGGAGACATCTTGAATAGATTTGGAGCAAAAGAGAGAGAGGAGGAGGTGGAGTAGTGATAAAAGGAAAGCAGAAACTATGCCTTTCTGCCAATTTGTTCTTTTTTATCTGAATAGTGCTTGGATTTCTTTCTGATTGGCCACAAATGTTGTTCTTCCATCGTTTTGTCCTCCCCCTGGCCCCCCCCCCTCCCTCTTCCCCCCCCCCCCCCCCCCCTGCTTTCTCTCTCTGGTCTAAAAGCATTGTGCAGGTGTTGGGTCAGATACTGTAAACTGTCGCAGCCTCATCGTCCTCCAAGAGCCGAGCGGCTGACTGATGAATCCCTCATTTCCCTAAACAGCCCTGAGTAGACGATTGACAAGAGGTTCATTCTCACACTGAGTTCAAGTGAGAGGCCTCAGGGGAGGAAACACTTTCTGTCTCTTACATACACACACTGATGCACACTCTAATAGTGCCTGAAGGGAGAAATGTGATCTGTCTCTGCGCTTATTGAACCAGTGCTTACCACCTCGCTCTTCCTCATTCTGCCTATGAAAAATGTCTCCATCCACCTGTGTTTATTTGCATTTTTCGATCGGCACATTAATAAAGAAACCGGAGGGAAACACATGAATTGTTCTTTTTAAGTTTGTACATTTGGGGTGAAAACATCAGCCTTTTGAGTACACAAAATGTTAGAAAGCTGTTTAGAGCTGTCATTGTTACACGTCTCCACTCCCTCAGCAAGACCAGAAGATTAAGAATGACAAAGTTGTGTTAAAAACAAAAATGCCAATGCCTGGTGTGTGTTCGTCGCCGCAGGGAATGAATGTAATCCTGGTGGGAAGGTTACAACCTATTTGCTTGTTTTCTCTCTATCAGTTTTACTTTTGTTCATTGGATTGGATAAGACAAGCAATTATATATATTAGTTTGGGCTCTGGGAATTTTTGATGGACTTTTTTTTCTCTGCCATTTTATTGACCAAGTTATTGATTAATCAAGATTAATAAATGATTTTATAGCGTAAATAACCATTTGTTTGTAGTCACCAACACTGTCTCCTAGAAATTATATTCACACACATATATATATATATATATATATTCATATACTGATTTACATCAGCAATTACCTTTTGGATTACTAATGCTGCCTGGATGTCATCATCAAAATAATAAGAAATCCATGTTAATTAACGTGTCTGCCAAGTCACACAATGTTGATGTTGAACATATCATTTAAATGTTCACTGTATTTCTTTGTTTTCCTTCAACATGAGCTAGTACTGTAGCAACTAAAGCATCGTAAAAAGCCGTTTATGACTATGTTCAGGCACTGAAGCCCTTGGCTAAGGTTAGGGTAAGAGAAAGATCTTGGTTTCATCCAGAAAAAGTCAAGAGCGAGTTAAAACATGAGGACGACGTGTTTATTTTATTACCATTTACTCATCCACCCCAATCACCTCCTTATGATTTGTGTGCCTAACGTAATGTAGCGTATTGCCAGCCATGTACTTTTCCTTACAAATGTATATATATGTGCGTGTGTGTGTGTGTGTGTGTGTGTGTCTGTCTGTCTGTCTATTAGTCACTCCATCTGTCTGTCCTCTGTGTGTATGCATGAGGAAGCCTCGCCAGCATGTCACTCCAAGCTGCTGGGTAAACACAGGGAAGGAAAGACAAAACCGCACACAGGCCTGAATTAAGAGGAGATCTGTGTGTGTGTGTGTGTGTGTGTGTGTGTGTGTGTGTGTGTGTGTG
>CALSCE010010695.1:10983567-10991067 GCA_943593645.1 Bovichtus variegatus
TGTGTGTGTGTGTGTGTGTGTGTGTGTGTGTGTGTGTGTGTGTGTGCGTGTGCGTGTGTGTGTGTGTGATTGCCTGTCTTGTCATGGTTTGTAAACTGTGAATAATGACACCAGGGTGAGTAAGTCATCGCAACTGCAGTCCTCTGCTGCCACACACACACACACACACACACACATTGTATGCCTCTTTCCACTAATACACTACATAAACCCTCATTTATGATGTACAAACACACTCTCCAGGACCACAAACTGTCTCTTCCGAAGCTCAGCTGTCAAACAGACTGAAAGTGTTGTTAGACGGGGGGAAAAAAATGACCTCGATTATTTCCTAGTTGTTAAATTGTTTATGAACTGTTTAGTTGTTTATCTTGATGTTGTCTCCGGTTGTTTGTTTACCACATCAAGCCGCACAAAACAACAGATGGGCCGTTAGCTTTTAATGAATTTGATTTAACGGTACAAATCAGACTAATATAATGCAAATACATGATGAGTCTCTCTGCTCCCTCCCCAAACTTGAATATTTTACTTTTTAATCCACAGTTTCTGGTCGTCCTGACACAGCTGCATGATGGATGAATAGACAGTATGAATGATTGATAGATGAAAAGTTTGATGCAATGATTGAGCGATCAGGAGAATAGTGTAGCGGTTGATGGATGAAGCGAATTGTGAGGGATAAAATTGATGGAAAAGCTAGGTCTGAAAATGACAAAGGATCGTTGGGCGCCAGATTGATACATTATGCTGTAGTGAGGTTGTTGTTTTTTGTAAGACGTTGGGGTTTTTAGATGGAAAAGAGGCAGACAAGAAGGGAGGAGGCTGCTTCAGCTTATAGGGTCATGGAGTTTGTGACAGATCAGGTCAAAGACGTGGGTGAAAAGCGTTCTGACCTGCCATGGATATGCAGACTACACACACACACACACACACACACACACACACGTACACACGCAGATGCACAGACCCACACAAATAGACCCAGACACGCATCCATGTGCTGTCACTTTCTATTTATCTATTCTATTTATTATCGTATGGCAATGTGAGAGGCAAACAGGAAAAGGATATGATGTCACTGACCAAGAGTTTGTGGTGACCCAGTGGTCTGGCAGCACGTCCAGCGGTGGTCATTTTAGCTGTGGTGTGTGTCTGTGTCTACATCTTGTGTGTGTTTTGGACACTCTTCCAGGCAAAGACAGCAATAAATGTGGTCATAGTGCTGAGCTGGTTTTAAAATTCACACACACACACACACACACACACACACACACACACACACATACAGCCTATCTGTCATAAGCTGTGTGTAGGTGTTAGAGCTGGGGTTATTGACTCATAGAGACGGAGACGGCAGCGAGCAGCGAGTGAACACACCGCTATCGGAATACGATTAATACTGTCTGGCTGATGGATTAGACTCATTACACAGGGAGCAGGGCAAAGGAGGGTGGCGGAGGGTGGAGGGTGGAGAGGATGTGGGAGAGAAAGAATAAGGGGGGAGAGAAGAAAAGACAGGAAGACAATTAGGAACAGGGGGAAAAGAAGAATGGAGCGAGGTGAGGGAGAGAAATGTCAGGAAGGAAGTGAAATGTAAGAAGTATGGACTGGAAGGAATCAATGAAGGGGAGGGAGAATTCTCAGATGTGACATTAGAAATCATTGATTACATTAAGTTCCTTTGTGCTTAAAATATCCAAAGAGTTTGAGGGAGATCGAATCTTTATTAATCTATGATTGTTTCTTTTGCCTGACTTTGCTTTACACAGAAACCAAGCCAAACAGCTTCTAGAAAGAGGTGAAGAGGTTGAACTCCAATGTTGACCAGCAGAGGGCGCTCAAAGTGCAACATGCTAAAATGATTCTAGTCGATCGCAGATACAAGTTTTGTTTTTATGAACAATACAAATTATGTTGGAGAGTATGATTGTTTAGAGTTAGTTAAATTTAAATTTGAGATGGAAAGCCACTTTAGTCTAATGGTTTATGTCATCATGATTACTTGGTAGCTAAGCTCACTAGAATTAGCACAACAATTATTGCACACCACTTGGCCAATAGGTACTTGTTTGCTGCTGTGTGAGCTAGTAGGATTTTAAAGAATGACGAGTAAAAGTCATGCAAACAGAACTACGTTTACGAGAATTTGCTTCAAAATTTGCGCTCTTCCTGATTTAAAATCACTGCTAGCAGAGGACGCTGGTCTTCCTCAAGCTTTTGTCCACACCTTTGTGTTTATTCTTGCTCTACACGGTTACTCTCATTCACTTCTTGTGTTTTTTCTTCTTATGATGTAGAGCTGCATGTACCTGGAGACTGATAAGCAAGTGGGCTGCCTTGTTCAGTGAGCTCACGTGCGTGTCACACCGAGCTACAAGAGAATCAGGACTTTATCACATACAATGGGCGGAACAAAAATGTTTCCTACAAACTAACTGTGGCTTTCAATTTTACCTGCTTCCCTTGTCTATGCAGAAAGACACGAGGAGCAGTGATATTTAACACGTGAGTTGGAGGAGCACAGGTGCACAGTATGATAGGCCTTTCTGCTGAGGCGCCTTTAAATCTAAATATCATCATCAGATGTTCAGGGGGAAACCATGTCTGCATTACTAAGTGCTTCTCAGCTCTCCTCATATGCAATTACTGTATTACTGCAAGCCACTGTCCATTTCTCCCCTATGTGTGTGTGTGTGCAACAGATGTATTCCTCACTTGTCTATAATTACACATGTAAACATTTCTGATGATGTCATGGTCTCAGACCGCTGACTAATCTGTTCCTAGGCTGGAAAGAGACGTAATCAGTCTGGTTTTACACACACACACATACACACACACACCCACACCCACACACACACACACACCCACACCCACACACACGCACACACACACACGCACACACACACGCACACACACGCACACACACGCACGCGCACACAACACCATACATGATCTTTATTTTTTCAGCTTTGTTTTTTTACCTGTTAATCTTTACAGATAGATGTGATCAGAAATGTCTGTTGAGTATGCCGTTTCCTCAGCAACAAGACGCTGGTGTTGCAAGTTTGGCGAGAGGCTTACGGCTGGCTTTGTTAAGAGCTCACTACAAAACGATTGGGAGCTGAATGGAAAGAGCAGGAGCTATTTATGTAGGAAATCAGTAGGCAGAATGTAACATTTCTACCAAGCAATCATCTTGGCTTCCCCGTCTGTATTCAGGGTTTAAAGGAAGAAACGTTGCAAAATAAAACTCCTTCGCAAAGCAGCAAGAAGAAAACAACACAGCTGTTACCACACAAGCTTTTGTAAACTGAGCACTCTGTAACGTTACAACACTCTCACACACACCTTTTTCTGGCAGACTGCCATACTGGTAGCCAGACAGGCACAAAGGGGACATCCTCTCTGTCAAGTCAAAATGTCCCCTAGGTGTCCACCCTTGTCCAGTAACCATAGCAACTGTCTTACCTGGCATTTAAAGTATGTGTGTGAGGCGTGATGAGGAATAAAGGAAACAGACAATGAGATGTGAACAGAGGGGAGAGGGAGGACGACTGCAGATCTGTCATTCATGAGCAAAGTCAATATTAGTTTAGAAGAGAGCGACTGAAGAGAGGCTGAAAGACGGTGTGTGTGTGTGTGTGTGTGTGTGTGTGTGTGTGTGTGTGTGTGTGTGTGTGTGTGTGTGTGTCTGCATAATATCTTGATCTCTTGAAAGAGCAAATAATAAAGAAACCATTTTTCTTATCATGTTATGCACTCTCAGTTTTAAAAAAAAAAAGGTCTGCCACCCAAGACTTCCAGGATGCACCATCACACTCACATTCCTCCACATTTCCAGGTGCCAGTCCTGCCCCAGTGTGTCCAGTAATCCTCTGCATTGTCTTCAGCAAGCCTCCTCTCCTCCCTCTCCGTTCTCTCCCTCATCTCCTCTCTTTTCTTTGGGAGTCTTTCTCCTCCTAATTGCTCACAGAAGTGTGATCTTTGGGGGTCCACTTCATGGCATTGCTCCCTGAATTAGCTGAAGGATCCACACACACACACACACACACACACACACAGTCTCATTTTAGTCCTTCTCCACAACCATCCCGTCCTACCCTCTACCGAAACTCCAAACTCGTTCGGTCTCTCGCAAAGTATCCATCTAGTATCTTCTACATTAAGATTTTCTCAGTCTGTCCATCTCTTCCTCACTTTCTCTTCCTTTTTTCCTTTTTGACTCTTTCCAGCTCCCTCTTTGCCCATTCACACATTCTTATACTTAATAGGATTAAGGTCTCCGAAAGGGATTTGAACAAGATGATTAGTTTACTGCTCTGCCAACTCTGGCCCATACCCTGCCACACACACACACACACACACACACACACACACACACTTGTATATAGATCCACGGGAACTCCTAGTTTGCTGGATCTGGGAAGAATCTCGTGGCAGTAGGGCACGTACAAAAGAGGTTCAGAAACTGTATAACAGTAGGTGAGAGTGTGTGTGTGTGTGTGTGTGTGTGTCCAGTGTGAGAGCAGGGAGGAGGGGAAGGATGAGGGGTGCATGTGTGAGAATTGAGTGCTGCTCTTTCATGCCCAGGTCTTCTTAGACACGCAGGGCGTCAAAAGCCCCTCTCACTCTGAAAAGCCCCTTTAGAAAAGCAGCACTAAGCTCTTAACACTGGAGACCTGACTCTGTCACGCACACACACATGCGCACACACACAAACACACATCCTGGGCCACCAGAGGTGAGAAAAACAGACAAAGAGGAAGGTCAGAAGATTTAGAAAAAGACGACGTCCACACGATTTGGACTAAATTGGAAAAAACAATGTGCATTCATACTCTTTTTTTGGGACATTTTCACAAAGATTTCCCTCCAAAGCCTTATCTGTCAAAAATAATCATAAATACAGTTCAATGCCAACACCTGTATTATGAGATCAGCTGTACTGACATTTAAGCGCAAGATCACATTCGGTTACAGGTGACAGGACGATGTCTTCTCACTCACAGCGACAGTGTTGTAGCTGGCCTACGGTATTGTTTCCACAAACGCTCTGTTCTCCCTGTTCACATCTAAACGTGACGCTGGCGTTTTCAGATTTGACATAATGCGTAAAGTGAAAAAGATACGTACTCATATTCAGTCTCCTACGGTCAGAATGATGATAAACAGTGTGACAGTTTTGCTGAGAAGAGACACAAGATTTTCAGTCACTGCACCTGTGAACAGTAAATTCAGAGCAAGTATATCCTTCTGTAGCATCGTGTGTGTGTGAGTGTTTAAGTCTGTTTTCCCACTTTGCAACATGGTAGTGTGCTGTCAGCTGTACGTTTTCAGTGTGTGTGATAGTGTGTGTGTGTGTGTGTGTGTGCGTGCGTGTGTGTGTGTGTGTTTCAGAAGGTTCTTAACTTAGCAGCGTGATATAGTTCCTGTGTGGATTTAATACCTCCGGCCCCTTCAAACAAAAACACACGCATGCACGCACACAGGCACTCGCACACACGCACATGCATATGCACATGCACATGCACACACACTGGGCTCAGCAGGAGCCTCTTTTAATGAAGGTAACCTCCCGGTTTAGGCACAGGGGCAGAGGTGAGGGGTTAAACTTTGGGGAAGTCCAAAAGCAAGACCAATTTCAGAGAAAAGAAATAGAGAGAGAAAAGAGGATGGAAAGGGGAAGTCGGAGAGAGAGCCACAGAAGGATATAGGAAGAAAGAGAGGGAAAGTGGTGGGTGGGACATCTACCAAACCATTTAACTAAAGATGAAATTGAATCAGGTGCCTTGGCACTAAACTGGGGAAGAAAATCCACTCCTAAGTCCCTAAGAAGTCAATTTCCTCGTTGGGGGAAAACTTACTATTCACCCTCTCTCTCTCTCTCTCTCTCTCTCTCTCTCTGGTGGTCTGAGTGATGAATAGGGTTGAGAGTGGCCTCCTGCACTTCCTTAAGAGCCCCACACTAACCCAAACTGCCAATCACATATGTATGCATGTACTCTGTGTGTGTGAGTGCGCGCGTGTGCTGTCTCTCTCTCTCTCTCTCGTTGTAGATCACAGGGACAGAGGGACGTGAAAAATCAATTTCCAATCATCTCAGTGCATCAGAAGATAAATGTATATGTCAAACACACACATACACAAACACACCCACACACACGCACACACACACACACACACACACACACACACACACTTACCAACTGTACACCACCTCTTGTGTACCAATGTACTCTAAACTCCCACCTTCGTGTTTACCGTAGCTGCATTACTAAAATTGTGGAAATGAGTTGTACGATCTCAAGTGAACAGGTACAGTGTTTGTGTACACACACTTTGGCCAACATTAGTTGACCATGTGCTGTCGTTTACAGTGAGGTCTGTGTGCGGCCTAAAACATAGACATACAAACTGTCAAGCTGTCAACTCCTGGACTATGACACATTAACAAGTTTTTACTGATTTCTACATCCGATAGGCAGATGATGCAGACTGCAGGTTACATACTCTGCCGTGTGTGTGTGTGTGTGTGTAGGGTGAAGGAGCACTTTCTCTGTGTTTATTTGGTTTTAGAGTTCCACTGACTAAAGGAGCACGGCTGTTTTCCAAACCCCCCCCTCTGGTCCTGTAAAAACAGTATCAGGATACACTCTGTTTGATTCAGACCAGCCGCTCTGTGTGTATGAGGAGAAACACACACATGTTTGTGTTGTGTGTGTAAAACAGCAAAAGTGAAGCCTCTGTGTCATCTACCTCTGTTTGTAAAGTGTTACTCCAGGATCATGTTGATTGATCCCAGCATCAGAGAGCACTGCAACGTGATATGAACTTGCCATCTATGTTCGTATGTGTGTGTGTGTATGTGTGTGTGTGTGTGTGTGCAGGTACAGATGCATATGTGAAGTCCTCCTTCATTAAATGAGCTCGTATTGCTTTATTTATTTAGGTATAAAGAAGTTACATTTTACATTTGTTTGTCGTCTGAACTCTGTGCAACAATTATTTTGCCAAAGTTGATGTCTTCAGCTTGTTTGTTTTAGCCGATCGAACGGTCCAACATCTAAAGATATCCAAGTTAGCATGATTCAAAACAGAGAGAAGCAGCAAATCTTCACGTTTGAGAGGCTGCAACCAGAAAATGTTTGACATTTGTGCTCAATAAATGACTTTAATGCTTAAAACTTTATTACATTTTAGCTTTAATAGTTTTTGCCGAAAGCAGCAACTTTCACAGTTTTGTTATGAGACAGTATTGGACTAACCCGAGCCCTGACTGACGTGGATGCAAATGAGCCTAAGAGAACTGCAACAACACTGCAGCTTCTTAGCCATAAAATCTCAGCACAAGCACAGACACATATTTGTTTTGCAGAGAAAAAATACACTCATGCTTAAGTCATTTTTACAGGCTTGATGCTAGTTTGCTGTCAGCTGTAGCCGTTTGAACATCTTAAACCTTTACCTGCAGATGTCGTGATCAGTGGGTCAGAA
>CALSCE010010695.1:10993567-11008396 GCA_943593645.1 Bovichtus variegatus
TCAGCTGTATTGAAGATGGAGCTTTCCGAGCGTTACGTGACCTGGAAGTGCTGTAAGTACCTGTTTATTCAGTTGCCCCGCTAACGGCAGCAGCGCTTTGATGAATGGGGAATACTTACAGCAGTGGGATACGGAACAGCTCATATCCTCGTTGACCTTTGAAAGACTGCATTGCCTGTGCAGCTACTGAAAAGGGCCAGTTTCATGTATTTTCAGGAATGATGCCTGATCACGGAGTATCCATTATCATCTTATAAATGAATGAATTGATCACCACTTCATTAGTGCCACTGTACAGACTCCTTGTCAGCCTGACTGAGAAACTTGTTGATTTTTTTAAATGACATATATTACTTTTCATCGTAT
This sequence comes from Bovichtus variegatus, assembly GCA_943593645.1. Taxonomy (NCBI): domain Eukaryota; kingdom Metazoa; phylum Chordata; class Actinopteri; order Perciformes; family Bovichtidae; genus Bovichtus; species Bovichtus variegatus. The sequence continues at coordinate 10,993,934 of CALSCE010010695.1, forward strand.
TATGAGGCAAAATGCAAATTGCTTCGATTTCAAAGTCAAAATTTCTGGTCATTTGCAGCACAAAGACGCACAAGGAGTAGTGTGAATTCTGAACTGAGTAATGAGCCGTCACTTTCACTGACCCCTAAATTTGTGATTTTCACTGAATGTAAATTTTTCTTGTGTCCAGCCTGTGTTTTTTTTTTTTTTTTTTTAATTGTTTTTATTATTATTTAATTAATTACAGTCAAGTGTTTTTTCTGAAACAGTCAAAGACACTGTTTGTGTCTGTTTTCAGCGTCATTTCAGCCAATCTTGAATCTAATCAATTCAAGATTGAATGATTAAATGATGTCTATGCTGTGTCTGGAAAAGCAAGGTACACAGCAGGCTATGATGGTTTTAATCAAAGAGACAGCTGCTAAGGGAGCTAGTTAGCAAGTATATTCTGTAGGGATAAGTGACGGACGCGTTTTGGATCGAGGCTTAATTGAAAAACAGTTTTGTTGTCAGGATGTTGTCAGAGATTAAAATTACACTGGTTACATTACACTCAACAGAGTCCGACTTCCATACCCCAGTTTACCGACGAAGCCACTTCTCTGTCTCTGTGTACAACAACCCTGTGACTGCAGAAGAGTCCAATGAGTCTATGTGGCTTTGTGTTTTCTGCTCTTTTCTCCCCTCAGCACCCTCAACAACAACAACATCAGCCGACTGTCAGTGGCCAGTTTCAACCACATGCCGAAACTCAGGACCTTGTAAGTGTCACCGCCAAGTATTTGGTACACATTTTTATCCGATGGGAAGGTTTCCTCTCATCCGTGCCAGTTTGTACAATTGATTGATCGATCTGTACTTGCATCTCCTCCTCCCTACCTCCACCCACCTGCTCCTTTCTCCCCTGTCCTCTAATTTATTATTTATCCTCTCCCTCCCCCCCACCTGTTCTCGCCACTTGTCTGTCCACCCTCCTTTCTTGTAATCGACACATACTCTCCATCCCCTCTCTCCTCCTCCCTCTCACCTCCTCTCTCCCCCAGTCGCCTGCACTCCAACAACCTGCAGTGTGACTGCCACGTGGCCTGGCTGTCAGAGTGGCTGCGACAGCGACCCCGCCTGGGTCTTTACACGCAATGCATGGCCCCGCCGCACTTGAGGGGGCACAACGTGGCTGAGGTGCAGAAGAAGGAGTTTGCCTGCACAGGTAGGTCGAGAGGACTGGTTGCTTTGCTGTCCACTTCGTGACTTACATCCGCTCGCTCTTTAACAGTAGCAAACCCATTTTTGCTTTGTCTCGTTTTGCCCTATCTTGCTGTCTTTTGCTCATGCTTTTCAAGATGGGGACGAAGGCAAGTACTCATCTTCTATTGCATGGCTTGGCTTTAACCCCACGCACTGCACTTACTGAAGCATGTAATGATCAGATTTTCCGTACGGCACTTTCATATGAAAAAGAGCACAAGACTGACAAACATACGGTAGATAGACAAGGTCACATTTAAGGACAGTGTCTCTCTCACCTGCACACTGGCTGCTGGATCACACTTTGATTTTCTTCGCTGAATTCTGTCGGCTTCAACACCCTTCGCCTTGGGGATTAACACCAAGCATAACTATTATCCATGGATAATATTGGCTCTCTGTCTCTGTGTAGGTCACCAGTCGTCATCATCTTCCTCCTGCAGTGTGTTACAGTGCCCAGAGTCCTGTACCTGCAGTAACAACATCGTGGACTGCAGAGGGAAGGGACTGACAGAAATACCCACCAACCTGCCTGAAACCATCACTGAGATGTAAGGCACACATGTATAAGTACACGTACACACCTGCTTTACTCTACATAAAGAAACGTGGCATATTGCCCTCAAACTCCTGCACTCAACTCTCAGTGCAGTGATATTTCTCTTGCTCTTTCAAACGTGCTTCTATCCGTTTTCCTTCTCTGCCTCTTTCCACCTTTCTGTATCACTACTTCTCTTTCTCTCTGTGCAGTGGAATAAAACCACACATCTGTGAAATGAGAAAGCCTGGTCATGCAGCTCTTCCCTGCTTAGGAAAATAATGAAGGGATGAGGGAGAAAGAACCAAAAGATTAACGTGAAGGACAAGACTAATCATATCGCTATCTAAAGGGGGGCATCAAGAAATTATAGCCGGCAGATTTAAAGTACCAATCAGAGCTGTACACTAGAGATTTTTAACCTGAACTTGACTTAAAGGTGGAGTCAGCTATTCTGCAAAAAGGTTGTTGATATGTTTTCAGTGCACACACAAAACGGACGGCTAGCAACAACTGAGGAGATATTTGTTGCATTTGGCAAAAAGTATATTGAATTAGAATCACTGACTGCACCTTTAAGACACAAAAACGAGGACTCCAGATGTGACTTGAACGAGACTGCTCTGAGACTTACCTTATGTGAGATTTGACTCTAAAGACTTGACTTCAAGTCTCAAGTTCTGGTAAAATCCTGTAAAAAAGAAAAAGTTACAGAGCTATGCAGGCCTTCTTGAATCTTGAATCTTTATTTACTAAGTCTAACCATTGAAAGGAATTTGCTTCAGCTATGTAAAAAAGCGCTTTAACAAAACGGAAAAAGTCAAAATGCTGTGTCATTCTAGTCATACACATTTGGAGATTGTGAAGACTTAACTTGGACTTGAAATGCTTTGACCAGACTTGAGATTTGACTTGACTTTATTGATTTTAACTTGACTTGTACTTAAGACCTGCTGTGATAATACTTTAAGACATGACTTGACTCAAGTCAAGACTTCACAAATGGAATTGCACTCATATCTATTTATTCTAGACTTGACTTGGACTAAATGCTAAATGGACTGCATTTATATGGTGCATTTCCAATCTTTGCAATCGCTCAAAGATTGGATGACAGCAGAGGCTGGGGATTGAACCACTGACCCTCTGACTGGTGTATAACCACTCCACCTCCTGAGCAACGGCTGCCCCACCAATTAGTGTTGAATGACTTGAGTCTTGACTTGGACTTTACCTAAATGACATAAAAACAGAACACAATGAGTGTTCAGTTCAAACATGTAAGTAATAAAGAAAGGACTGGAGTGGAGCTAAATAGCCGAGAACAGCAAATGAACAACAAACTCATTTTAGGGAAATGTTTTACAATCGAATGGTTGGTTTGCAAATCATGTTCCATCGCCTTTCTTGTCACGGTGGCTAAACATGTGAAATGTTTAGAGAATGGTTGTTTGGGTCCCCTCAAGCTCTCTTTCTTTCTCCTGGCCTGGCTCGGTTTGTTTGGGCCTGACTGACTTGGAGTCAGACTGGCACTTAATGGAACACTGCCCAGATAGTTAAGGCTGTGTGTTTGTGTGTGTGTCTGACTATACGCATGTTAAAGAGGGCAAAAGATCAGAGAAATGTGACAGACTTTGGCAACGGTCATCAAAGTGCCTTATCAGGGAATGTTCCCCTCAGCCAGAGCCCCCGGGAATGGGAAACATTCAGCGATACAGCAGAGATAACTCTGTGATAAGTGAATGTTAAAGTCGCTTCTCAATGGTCTGTGTGTATGTTTGGTTCCAGACGACTGGAGCAGAACGCCATCAAGGTGATCCCAGCTGGAGCCTTTTCTCCTTATAAGAAGCTGCGCAGGATGTGAGTAGATGAGGAGATTAATTTATCGTGCACCCTGTCAACCATCCACAAAAAACTTCTGTTTTTGTCCTGCTTGTGTTGACCTCCATGTTTCACGTCGTATGTCTCTCTCTCCCTCGCTGACGCTCTGTCTCTTTGGCTCCGTTCTTCACAGAGACTTGAGTAACAACCAGATATCAGAGTTAGCCTCGGACGCCTTCCAAGGTCTGCGCTCCCTCAACTCTCTGTGAGTACTGTGTGATATGTTTGTATTTAATATGCAGTTGACACAAAACACCACACGATGGCCCTTTGAATCTCACGAGGAATGTCTACTGCCTTTAGCCAACATAAAAAGTTGTCGCTTATCATAACCTGAGTTTTTGTTTTTGTCGTTTTAATCATCACTTTTGGCTGTGATGTTAACGCTGTACTCACAAAGTCAATTTCTAATATCTTGGAACACAATTACATCCCTACAACAAAGCGAGCTCCATGTTCGATTTTTGCCTTTGTTAGATTTTGTTTCAATCCAGCACCCTTCAACCTGTTTATAGCCAGTATAAGTCCGATACTCTAAAACCATTAAATCTGAGCTTTGGCTAATGTTAATGCCTGTTCTCCTTTTTATTGAATTTGAAAAGATTAACTCAACATTTTCCAACTCATCCTCAAATCCTTTAAACATTTAGAAAGAGAGCAACAGTAAGTCTGGCTAGCCTGGGGGTTTGTTGTTGATCATCTGCCTGCTCATGCTTCTTTCCCTGTTTGACAATTTATCTTAATACTATGGCTCGAAAAAATGACCAAATCTAACGGCTGAACTGGCAACATTTTGAAAACTAGAATTATCCTTTGACAGTGGGGCTGTTGGGATTCTCTGCGGCCTGAATCTCTCTCTGCTTTGCGTGTGAAGCTTTGTGAAGGAAGACGTAGAGAGGAGCAGATGAGGGAGTGAGGGATGTCAGGTTATTTCATGAAGGAGTTATATTAAGGTCTCGTCTCTCCAAAGTCAATAATTCATAAATGCTGAATTGCTGAATGGAGGCTTCTGCCACCTCATTACACATTCACCACAGAGAGAATGGGACACACACAATCATGCTGACACAACACATACAGTATGATTTTCACATTATAAACTGCACTGTGTGTTCATTGTGTGTCAGGCTTTGGTTAGAGATGATGTAAATGAGCCATCGATTTTGTCAGTCGCGTGTGTGTGTGTGTGTGTGGGGTGCACGCAAAACAGTACGTGCTAATGTGTGTGTGAGACATGAATGAAGTGCGTTTCCCAACCTTAGGTCTCTCAGGGACAGCCACTCAGCACAATGAAATAAAAGCCAATCTAAAACACATGTCTGTAGCCTGCCTACACACACACAGCTCAACTCAGCGTGGAGCGTGAAGATGACTGATAGCTCTCCCAGTGTGTGTGTGTGTGTGCGTGTGTGTCTGTGTGTGTGTGTGTGCATGTGTGTGTGAGTCCAAGGTATTTGTTGGGAAAGCCAGTGGCAGTCTCAGCCTTGACCTGTTTGTGTATGTAATCTGATGTATTTATGAAAAGCCTTTCTCTGATAACAGCGTACATTACTCACACTGGAGCCAGATTTATGGAGGAGTTTTTTCATTGTGACATTTATATGAAAAGTGTTCAGAAATAGTTATAGTTTATATCCGCGGTGTTTACATACAGCCAGGTGCTGGCACAAAGGCACAGAGTCTTTACGGGTTTTAGCATTTTATTGATCTTTTCACTTGGAAGCCAAATGAGAAATAGAAAAGAGAGTCGTGCCATTCTTGATTAAGGTCTTATCATTTCAGGTCTTAATGTTTTACTCTGGATGTTTATCTGTTCTCTTAAGTAAAAAGACAAAGTCCCTCTCCTTTAAGTTTTAGGCTGCATTCATGCAATGTCGGCAGAATTTTTAAAACTGTAAAACCTGTGGTTACACCCATAATTAGGCCTTTAGTCACGCTAGATATATAGCCTAAATGTGTTGTTTTTATTGTGTTACATATCTGGAGCACATACATATTCGGTGAAACCAGAGCAATCATTTTTATTAGTGTTAATATTGGATGCTACTCGTGGTGATTTGCCACAGATTTCGACATTTCACGGATCTTTAAGTAGGAGATATTGTAGCTGTCAGACATTCCTCATACCTGACACTGCTGCTTGCAATCATGGTCTGTTGGAATTTAACATGAACGCAGCGTTCACTGGCACGCCGTCAAAGATTGACAGGAGCTGCGTTTTTTGAGTACTAAAAGGTACTTGCATTTCTGCTAGTGGAAAAGAAAGTAGTGGGAAAAGGTGTGGCAATCTTTTCCTTATATGCCGGGTGTTGATATTATTTGTATTACTGGATAATATGTGTGGTCTTATTCATAACTTATTAATGCGGTGTTTGTGCTCCACAGGGTGCTATATGGGAACAAGATCACCGAGATTTCCAAAGCACTGTTTGAGGGACTGTTTTCTCTGCAGCTATTGTGAGTAGACACACACACACACACACACACACACACACACACACGCACGCACACAAGTTGGAGTTGCAGCTAAGAGCTCACATCCGCATCTCATTGATATTCTGCTGAACAGCGCTTACCTAAAACATTGTCATCAGAGTGTAGACATTGTGATTGAAAGCCATGACCTGTAACATTTGAAACACTCATTGAAGAATGATAACAGGATAAATCTTCATCCCCCACCTCTCTCTCTCTCTCTTTCTCCCTCTCTCTTTCTCTCGTGCTGTCGATTCTTTCCTCCAGGTTACTGAATGCTAATAAGATAGCGTGTCTGCGTGTGGACGCATTTCAGGACCTGCACAACCTCAATCTGCTCTCACTATATGACAACAAGCTCCAAACCATCGCCAAGGGGACGTTCTCGTCGCTAAGGGCTATACAAACGCTGTACGTATACACACACACACACACACACACACACACACACACACACACACACGCGTGCGCGTAGCTCAGTGTAAATAAAAAAAACACTTAAATATTGTTTGAAAAAACAATATTTTTATATTGTTTATGGATTTTTGGGACCAATTTTATGGTTGCTATACACACTTGTTAAAAAAACATCTTAAAGTCATTTTGTTGTAAGCTTTGAGAATTGTAATAACTACTTCTTTTTGTGTTTAAAATGACACATTATCTTTCAGAAAAGAGTTAAATACTGTATACCAATGTCAGTAATAAAAATAAATCTTTTAACAAATTACATTTCTCCCTTTAAAGACTGTCTTCATGTAGCAGAAATTAGTTTGCATCTTTGCATATTTCGCAAAGACATTCCAATTACTACTCCCAGTAACACCCTGTTACTTTTGCATTTGTAGGTAATTTAAGAAGTCTTGTAAATGAGTCCACATTTTTTTGACATGACAGCTCCACAATATATGCTTGAGACACACCTGCCATCCAATCACAAACAAAAAATGTTCTGTGGCAATACCCACACTCAAGAAACAGAACAAATTCACAACTAAATATTGTTCTGACGTCCTACTTTTGTGTTTGTTTGTGCTCCGTCTGTGTGTGTGTGTGTGTGTGTGTGTGTGTGTGTGTGTGTGTATCAGTCACTTAGCCCAAAACCCGTTTATCTGTGACTGCCATCTGAAGTGGCTGGCAGACTACCTGCAGGACAATCCCATCGAGACGAGCGGTGCCCGCTGCACCAGCCCCCGGCGGCTCGCCAACAAGCGAATCGGACAAATCAAGAGCAAGAAGTTCCGCTGCTCAGGTATTAATACATGTGGTAATGTAAACACATTGATCTGTGATTATTGATGTTTCTCATCATTCATACATGTACAGTACAGACAAATAATTAGGGCTGTCCTTGACCTAAAGAATCCTCATACTATTTTGTAGACTAATCGATTAGTTGATTTCATGGAAAGATCTGTAAAACTGAGTTTCTCCGCAAAGAATCATGCAAAAGCACCACTTGAAATCTTGTTTTTATCTGAAATGTGCTCATAAGTTTCTTGGAAAGAAATCATTCAGCATGAAAGAAGCATTAAAAAAATGACCAAACAACCAATTAGTCGACTAATCAACTGCGAGGGGGCAGCCCTACACATAATATCCATATGATTCACTATCCTGTGTTCTCATTCTGTGTCTTCCTGCTGGGATTTTCCCTCAGCCTCTCTTTACTAACCTCAACTCCCTGTTTTCAGCATTTTCTGGTATCACTCTCTCTCAGTTAACACACACACAAACACACACACACACACACACACACACACACACACACACACACACACACACACACACACACACACAGTCAGTGCTTTCTTTTAGACTAGCCTTTTGTTATTTTGATGTTTTTTCACTCTCTCTCTCTGTCTCTGCCCTCTCCATTAGCTAGGGAACAGTATTTCATCCCAGGTATTGTACATCAAGCATGTGTGTGAGCGCGTGTGTGTGTGTAAGACACTGTTTGGTCCATCACGGCGGATGCTGCACACTCACACTCTCTCGACACTTGTATGAGTGACTTGCCTTGACTGACACCGTTTGAATGCCAAGACAATTTCTTTTAATGGTCTAACGTACATCATAAGGCATCACGTCTAACCTGGCACCAGATAATCACACTCTTGTTCTTGCACTGGGTTTTCGATGGTAACCTTAACCTTGACGATAGCAGGAGAAATACAATTGAATTAATAAGCTCAGGGCCGCTGTCAGCTGGGCACTCCATGTGAGACTCTGTGCAAATTAAAGTATATTGGTACAGCGATCACATAGACTATGTTTGATACTAGTCCTCCTCACTTCTTACCACATATAATGATAGCTAATGTATGAGCGTGTGTCCGTGAGCATCTGCGTCTGTTTTGCCCACTGCAGAACATCAAAAGGTCACGCAGTTACCATGCTCAGAGGGGTGCTGGGAAATATGTAAATCAGACATGCATATGAGATCAGTAGCAGGGCTAAAGGCGGTCATTACCACAGCAGCACACAGAGGAGGCATGGTGTGTGCTGGATGAGAGCGTGTGTGTGAGTGTGTGTGTGTGTGTGTGTGTGTGTGTGTATGTGCTCGCTGCACCAGTCATTAACTCACTGAGGGGACAGAGGTTTCAAAGCCCAGATACCAAAAAAGTTGAATAATTTAAGAACATTTGCAGTTGAAAAGTTGAATAAACATGTTATATTCTGTGATACAACCATGGCATCGTGCCTTGTATCAATACATCTAAAGTCCCCTAGTTTATTTGCATCATGCCCGCTATTCCACAATGTATTATTTCGGATTACCTCATATTTCTTTTTGAAAATAAATCTTTAATTCCAGTTTCATCCCTGTCAAAGAATACACAAGACGAAATAATGTGCTTTGCACTGCTTAGTATTTAGAACTAGCAAAATGTTATTGTTCATCGGTTATGTTGTTATGTGTGCTTTTCGTCACCCCAAAACAAGTTTGAATCAGCCGTGCTTCAAGCGAAAGAGGCCGGGATGTGTGTTGGATGAAAGCACCCACCAAATGTCATGTTATTCCAGCACGATTCTCTCTGTTCACGAGTCATTACCCCTTTAAATGAATCACTGCCTGAGGACTGAACACAAAAAAATTGCAGCATTTTTTTCTCCGTTTTTCATCCCTTTTTCCCCCCGTACTGTTCGAATAAACGAGTGAAATCCCTTCTTCTTTCTCCTACTGCCTCTCTCACACACTCAGGAGTACACCATCATGTCGGCTGTAAGTAGCACACACACAAACACACTCGATTCTTGCGTCAGGTCCAAATCCCTCACCTCTCGTCCTCTGAGTCGGCCTCTGACCTTTGCCCTCTACCACCCACAGTGACCTTTGACCCCTCTGTGACTCCTCTTGTCTGTTTACTAACAACAACAACAATATTCATAAGATTTACGTTTTATTACACAATGGCTCACGTATTTCTTCTCTTTATGTTGCTCTTGTGTGTGTTTGGGAGTGAGCGGGTGTGTGTGAGTGTGTGTGTGTGTGTGTGCACATGTTCGTTGGTATGTGTGTGTTCCTAGAAGTCAGGGCTTCTCTTGCCTTCAGTGCTGCTGTAACTCTCCTCCCACTCCTCTATAGCTGCTGCTCTGTTCCTGCTCTCCTGTGTTATGTCTGTGAGTTTAGTTGGCTTTAGATATTCCAGTCTACCTCCCCTGCTTTTTCTTTACTGTACTTTCCACCTTGTCTGATCTTCTCCTCTTCTTCTCCTCCTCTTTATTATTGCTCCCCTCCTCTTTTTAGTCCAACGTATACTTGTCCTCAAGCGAGACAGCTCTGTCTTTCTCCTGCTTCTCAGCCCTCATCTTTCTCCCTCGGATTCTTCCTTTTCTTATCCTGATGTTTACCTTGGCACTTCCTTTTCCCTACTCTCCTCACCCTCTCACCCTTTTATCTCCCCGCTTCTCTCATTTTCTATCCTACCCTCTTCTTTCTCCTTTCCTCTCTCTCCTCTTTCCTCTTCTTCTCATCCACCACTGTCCTCTCCTACTTTCCTTTTCCTCCACCTCATCCTCTCCTCCTCTCCCCTCCTCCCCTTCTCCCTCTGTCCTTCCCGCCCCCGTGTTCCAGCGGAGGAGCAGTCAGTCAGCAGGTTGTTCCTTTGTGCTTGATCTAACCATGTGGCTGCCAGGTTCCTATAGTGGAACATGGTTCCGTCAAGCACCATGGAACGGCCCTGCAAAACCCTACAGCATGGCCGAGACGCAAGAGACAGTAATCTCCTGTCACCCCCTGTGTGTGTGCGTGTCTGTGTGTGTGTGCGTGTGTGCGTGTGCGTGTGTGAGCATTTGTCTGCTATGATCTAAATTATTGATGCTGTCTGGTTTGTGCTGTGGTTTCTAACACTAACAGTTTCTTTGTAGTCTGACAGGACTGAAAAACAAACTATGTTTTGGTGGATGCGTGTGTGCCTGTATACACGTCTTGACAGTGTGTGTGTGTGTGTGGTGTGTACTTGGCTCCTTTTAGGCTGTGATACACATGCAGCATTTTGAAGTATTGCTCATGGGGAATGTTGCATATGATCACAATCAGCAATGTTTTTTCGAACATGTTTGGTTCATTTTGACAATTTTCAAACAAAAGCAGCACAGCCCCCTTTTGCATGTCGAAATTCTTCCATTGTATCACAACCTTCTCTCTGGCCACATCCGCTGTGTTTTTGTTGGAACCGCCACCAGTAAACGCTGGGGTTCGACTCTTGCACGATGAGGGCACTTGGTGACGTTGTGCTTGTGATTGTGATCAGGTACTGAAGATTACCGCAGTAAGCTAGGAGGGGACTGCTTCGCCGACTTGGCCTGCCCCGAGAAGTGCCGCTGTGAGGGCACCACAGTCGACTGTTCCAACCAGAAACTCACCAAAATACCAGATCACATCCCTCAGTACACGGCCGAACTGTGAGTCACGCTGTATTTTCCTACTACAAAGTGCATCTGTGTGTGGTATAGAGGACACCTCTCGTCGGCCTTGATCTCCTCCTCCTCCTCTGTCTCCGTCTCTTCTGTTGTTCTCTCTCTTTGTCTCTGACCACCTCTTCTGTTCTCTGTTCCTAGGCGTCTGAACAACAATGAATTCACTGTGCTCGAGGCGACAGGGATCTTCAAAAAGTTGCCTCAGCTGAGAAAGATGTGAGTCAGACATGTTGTAAACGTAGCGGGAACAAAGAGTCACATGTGGTTGTCTCAGGTCACACAGAGAAAGCTACGATTGTACTTGTGTTGACACAGAAATCCAAATGAACCATGTGTATTTCTCTATATATACCTTACCCCCTTCTATTCCTTCTCCTGCTAATACTATTCCCTCTTGCTGTCTTTGTCTCCCTCTTGCTCTCTCTACATCTTTCTTCTCTCTTGTTTTCACTCTTTTTAATGCCTTCTTGCCTTTCCTGCTCCTGCAGTAACCTGAGCAATAACCGTATCACTGACATAGAGGAGGGGACATTTGAAGGAGCCTCAGGGGTCAATGAGTTGATTCTGACCTCCAACAGACTGGAGAACATACACCACCGCATGCTGAAGGGACTCAGTGGCCTCCGCACACTGTGGGTACACACACACACACACACACACACACACACACACACACAGAGTTACTTAAATGCAAATACAATGACATCATATAAACTATGCAATATTCAAATATGGTCTCACATACGTTGACAATGACCACACAAACATTACAAAGAAGCATGTGAGCATGCATAATTCGCAGGTTTATATTATCATGAATATATCTATATTCCTGTGAAAAACAATATACATTTAATCATTTTTGCCTGTCTCTGCGCACTCTGTGTGTGTGTGTGTGTGTGTGTGTCTGTGTGTGTGTGTGTGAGCAGTATGATGAGGAGTAACCGTATCAGCTGTGTGAGTAACAGCAGCTTTGTGGGGTTGAGCTCAGTTCGTCTCCTGTCGCTCTACGACAACCAGATCACCTCCATGAACCCCGGAGCCTTCGACACACTGCACTCCCTGTCCACACTGTGAGTACACACATTACAAATGCAAATGTACAAATACAGACACACAAAAAGAAAATCCTCCCAACTCCTCTCTTTGTTTTCCAGCAACCTTCTGGCTAACCCCTTCAACTGTAACTGTCACCTGGCTTGGCTCGGTGATTGGCTGCGAAGGAAACGCATCGTCACGGGTAACCCTCGCTGCCAGAATCCTTATTTCTTAACGGAGATCCCCATCCAGGATGTAGCTGCCCAGGACTTTGCCTGTGAAGATGGTGAGACGGAGCGGATTTACACTTTGCACATGGTGCTATGCAACATCTGCAGCCCTGACAACATTTGTTTTTGTTATTTTTCATCACCGCTTTTCTGTCATCCTTCCTCTCTCCTACACGACTCCACCCATCTCTCCACCACTGGTCAGGTAATGATGAGAACAGCTGCTCTCCAGTGCTGAGGTGTCCAGCAGAGTGCTCGTGTCTGGACACTGTGGTGCGCTGCAGCAACAAGGGCCTCACCACGCTGCCCAAAGGCCTGCCCAAAGAGACCACTGAACTGTGAGTGAGAGACCACACCTCATTTACTACAATCTAACGGGTTTAACAATTGCTAGGGTCCCATCTTTTACATGGCTCCATTACCAAACCTCAGACAAGACATTTTGTCAGGGATTTGCATGTAATTTAACAAATGTACAATCCACAGTGTTTCTGAGAGATGCAAATTAAGAGTCTCCTCCTTTTATTTATTCATTCTTCCTGGTGATGTTAGTGAGGTGTCATCTTTACAGGCAGCACACAAATGCTCCATTGTCTTTATGTTGTGAACCTCCTCACTATACAGTATGTATGATGATCGATGCATACATTTTTCCACTTTCACTTTGGGCTTGTATAGCTACAATGGGCGGAGGTAAATATTTTTGCCCAGCCTGGGGAGGACAGTTAGTCCACCTGCTGTCCTGTCAGCACCTCAGGAGCTGTGCAGCTGACAGGACAGCTGGCTCTGAGGACAATGAAGCCATAACGGAGGTCGGACCATGTGTGGATTGCAGAGATCAACGCGTCAGTAGCACTTACGCAATCTTCACGTCTGGTGTGAAGTTTTGTTTAAGTTCGCTGCCATTAAAACTTAAAACTTGACACATTTTACATTTGAATCACTTATGACTTTGAAGCACTCAGGCTCAGAGAGACATAGGTTTCACATAATAAAGGCTAAACAAAGCATTGTATTCCAGAAACTCATCTCAACACACACACACACACACACACACAAAATCCCTGGTGTATAGAAAATGATACCCCTAATTTAAACATCAGACACCAGGCTTGGTGGTATTTTCTATCATTACACTATTTCACCTGTCAGGAACGTGCTCTCTCTATATTAACAAAGACTTAATTAATACGCTAGATTAATAGCATATTGTCACGGAGTGAAGGCGGCATGAGCTCAGTCGTGCATGCTCGTAGTGCAGTGTGTATGTGCGTGAGGGAGAGAGACAGGGTTGTTATACTGTATTAGGATGGATGCCTGTGGGGATATTAAACTCCAGTGTTTATTATGGCTGCAGCAGTAATGACGGCTCACGCTGCTGGAGATGAGGAATTTCCCACATGGCTAAATAACTTCATTTTCTCCCTTCTCGTTTTCTCTCTCTTTCTTTCCCAATCTTTCTTACATCTTCCATATTTCTCTTTTGTTTCCAAACCTCCTCCCTCTCTGTGTCCTGCTCTGTCTCTCTCTCTCTCTCTCTCTCTCTCGCTCTCTCTCTGTCTCTCTCTCTCTCTCTCTGTCTCTCTCTCTTCCCGTCTTTCAGGTATCTGGATGGTAACCACTTCACTCAGGTTCCTGTGGAGCTCTCCAATTACAAACACTTAACACTCATGTAAGTCTCTCCCACATGATCTCAGCTGACACACACTCACATCCCAAAGCCAGAGTTTTGCTCAGTCAAATGCACTTTTAATGAGGATCGTGACTTGGCGTGCGTTCCCACTGCACTCTGCTTTTAAAGACCAAAACTAACTGACTGTATTGTATCTGAGCTGTGTATTGCATCACTATTGATATGACCTAGTTTGGCCCCTCAACCAGAGCCCTGTAGAGTTCAGAGGAATATGTATTGCATATTGTTTGTGTGCGTGTGCATTTGTTTACGCATGTGTTGACAGTGCCGCCTGTGTGTGGTTTATGTATCTGTTATTGTTTCCTTTTCAGTGATTTGAGTAACAACCAGATCAGCACGTTGTCCAACCACAGCCTCAGTAACATGTCCGAGCTGCTTACCCTGTGAGTCTGCTTTACATCAGTGCCTTTGCAATGTGTGTGTGTGTGTGTGTGTGTGTGTGTGTGTGTGTGTGTGTGTGT
>CALSCE010010695.1:11008406-11052890 GCA_943593645.1 Bovichtus variegatus
TGTGTGTGTGTGTGTGTGTGTGTGTGTGTGTGTGTGTGTGTGTGTGTGTGTGCGTGCGTGTGTGTGTGTGTGTGCTTTCACAAATGTTCAGGGAGAAGATGCACTTGACAAAAGGAAGGCAGAAATCAAAGTCAAGTTTTGTGCACATATTTTGTTTGGGGCACCACACAGTAGGTGACTCATGGGATTCTATGAATAAGTTTTTGTTGTTGTTGTTTTTTTCCAGTGCAACGCTAGTTCAAATAAAAAGCTTCTTTTTTTTTTCAATCGCAGTTGAAAATATTGTAACCACACAGCCAAAAGTAAAAGCTGAACTCACACAAACCACTGTAAAAAAAAACGAAACAACTATTAATAATAAATCAAGCAGAGTTTCAAAAAAATGAAGTAGTCAAGGAGTGAAAGATTTTCTATACATCAATAAGTTTTGATTCCAGGAAAAATCTTAAATGTATTAAATCTAGATTGTATAAATGTGCTATGTAAATACTGTAAATAAAATTGCCCCAGAAAAGGACCAAAATGCACTTAAAAATCTGATAAACAGGGGGAAAAATCCTCAATTTGTGCTCGTAAGTGTGCGTGTGTGTGTGTGTGTGTCTGTGTCTGTATCTGTGTGTTTTCTCTATTGCTTTGCTCAGTGGTATGTAGTTATAAACAGATTTGTGCTCTGAAATGCCTTGCTGCATTTGAAGCTGTATTGAAAACATTTGTGTGCATTTGTCTCCATGCCAACATGTTTATTCTGTGTGTAAAGAATCCTGAGCTACAACCGCCTGCGGTGCATACCAGTGAGGGCGTTCGATGGACTCAAGTCTCTCCGTTTGCTGTGAGTATCTGTCACGACACATGCAAGGCGGTGGATAACTCAAAAGGTTTAAAGTCAGACACGTGCTGAAGATGCCATACTTTTAACATCAAGACTCTTTTTCTACACTACTGTGCCCTTTCTCTCTTTCTTCCTCCTTCTCTCGCCCTTTCTTAGGTCTCTCCATGGTAACGACATATCACTGATACCCGAGGGAGCCTTCAAAGACCTGTCATCGCTCTCCCACCTGTGAGTAACTTAAAAAGACACACACATCACAGTTCGCCATCTTTCTCCGGGATGGAAGTGTCTACCTTTTTACCTTCTTGAATTGCAAAATAAGGAAGACACATTATCATGACAAAAGATTCTTTCCTCGTCGTCCAAAAGGAAAATGTCTGTTGAGTGAGGCTTCTCTGTGAAAGTATAGGGCTGCCGAAAGTTACTGAGCAACAAACCCATCTACATATCGACTTTCTTCTGCTCTCCTCTTTTTTCTATAGTTTGCCATGTACCCTTCCTCCTGTGAGCAATCCTCCACTCTTTTAAGCTACAACAGCAAAACTGGATTTGCATTTATTTATTTGCTAAATAATGGATTTCATGGCAATCTTCTAAATTGATTTACTGTTCGGTCAGCTCTGTTTTTTGAGGGAGCTCTCAAATATTTTGCGAGCAGAAATTATGATTCTGCACTAGTCCCACTAAAAGAAACACATACATGAATGTCGATAATGGAGAACTATACATGTATAACTTCACAATAGCAATAATTTAGCAGATAAGGCGTTGGAGTTGAGGTGTTTGAGAGAGCTATAGCAATGAAAGATGTTGGCATGAAACTATCAGCAGAGTAATATTCGGGTTATAAAGGCAGTGCTGTACAGCCGCATGAATATGATTACTTCCTAGTCAGATAGTAGCCAAGTAGCTGATGAATGAGCCAGTCATTGGGGAGCATAAATAAAGCAGATGATGCTAATGAGTTTATGCCAGAGCGATTTTAGCGCTCTGCCTGGATTAATGCAATGCTCCATTAGTTAA
Source organism: Bovichtus variegatus (assembly GCA_943593645.1). Classification (NCBI taxonomy): domain Eukaryota; kingdom Metazoa; phylum Chordata; class Actinopteri; order Perciformes; family Bovichtidae; genus Bovichtus; species Bovichtus variegatus. Next base: position 11,010,259 of record CALSCE010010695.1, read on the forward strand.
CCTAAAAAATGACCTTAGAGTTTGTTTATTGAGCTTGAGAACATCAGAAAAAGTTTGAGAAATACTATTCCCAGCACTGCTACCAGGAAGAGATAGATGTTTTTATAGTAGAAACATACAGTAGCACGGTTTCACGCTTAATTTGACTGTGATTTACAATTCAGTCAGTAAGTATTTAGGCAGTGACACGTTTTCTCTGGTTTTGGCTCTGCATTAAAGCACGTTGGATCTGAAATTAAGTGCTGAGTTTTGCTCCTGTTATTATGACTAAACATTGTTTTCATTCTCCTCTATCTTTCTGGCTGGCAGGGCTCTGGGCGCCAACCCTTTGCACTGTGACTGCCACATGCAGTGGCTGTCAGACTGGGTGAAGAGCGGCTACAAGGAGCCTGGCATCGCCCGCTGTGCAGGGCCTGGCGACATGACCGACAAACTGCTGCTCACCACGCCTTCCAAGAAGTTCACCTGCACAGGTAAAGATACACTGTCACACGCATACAGTACTCTAGCGCAGGAATACATGCAAACGGCGGCAGATGTACAATACATAAATACACGCTTGTATATTGAGTGCACAAATGCACTTGAAGTGTTTAAACCAAAACATGCACACACATATGTCGCAGACCATTTTTATGCAGTGCCATCAAACACATACACTTGATGAGGACTCCTAGAGGAGACCACAAGTTGCCATTTACAAATAGTCCAATGAAAAATATGTCTCACTAAATTGAAAACTTTTCCTGGAAAAAAAAAAAAACGGCCTTGTTTTAATATTTGTGAAGGTGGAATTTTTAGATTTTGCAGGTTTTTGTCAGCTGTTGTCAGTGATTGTTTTTACTGGACAGCAACAAAGTGTTATTTAAATTAATATAATGACTCTAAAATCCACACATTTGCTTGTGAGCATGATTGTGGCTGTATCTCATCATACTGCAAAATGCTACTAACTGTTGACCTTTAAACCTTATTATATCACATTAACTCTGAATACATGACTGAAACCTATTTTTAACCTAATCTAACTGACGCACTGTAGAAGTCCCGGGGCCTTGTGGTTTTCTGGTGCCAGGTAAAGTAGCCAATCATATCCCAGTACTTCATCCTCATTCTCTCCTACCCCAGCTCCTCGAAACAGTCCCGGCCCAGTTTTCCTCGTCCTTTGAGCCCTCATCGAACTCTACCGCTCTGCTTTCCATTCAGCCCTCATGTTCTGACCAGTACTGTGTGTCCCAACTGTTAGAACGTGATGTTCTGCCATTACATTTGGGAATATGTGTGTCCTCTGTACATATCATGGCCCGGCAAAGAAATATATATAACCCTGTATATGTCTGCAACTCTTGCTTGTTACATCCATTCAACTTTTAATAATCTTTTTGTGCACAAGTTTGTAAGTGCTTACCTTATATTACAGTACAAGAAATGTCGTTTTTTTTTCTCCTTTTTTTCCGTCCAAATTAGCATATTTTTCTCATAAATAGACAATATTTCATGATCACAATTTTAAGATTCAAAGTGAAATGTCCAAAAATGCAAAGCAGCCAGTGTAAAAAAGATCCCATCTTTTTTCAGCTGCGCAAAAAGTTAAATTGAGTTGATACAAGGTTTATGCGGGTCCCTGATAATGTACAGCTGTCAGCGTGTACGTCAACCTATGTACGTATTCTGCCTCGTCTTACTCCCCTATATGTAGTACATTATCTAAAGCTAATCATCTCTCTGGTGTGTATGTTTTGTGTGTTTGTGTCTTTGCATCACACAGGTCCAGTAGATATAAGTATCCAGGCTAAGTGTGAGCCTTGCCTGTCCAACCCCTGCAAGAATGATGGCACCTGCTCTAATGACCCGGTGAACTACTACCGCTGCAACTGCCCCTATGGATTTAAGGTACACATTATATGGAATGTCCAAGAGTCTCCTAATCACAAGGGGATAAGATCATTCAATTGCTAAATAGATGGAAATTATTTCCAATTATAAGAAGTTGTTATTCTTTGGAAGCACTAAATGTATGTGTGTTTGTGTTTGCATGTAGGGACAGAACTGTGAGGAGCCCATTCACGCCTGTATCAGTAACCCGTGCCAGAATGGCGGCACTTGCCACCTGAAGGAAGGAGAAGGGAGCAACTTTTGGTGAGAGACTATTCAAGTAAAATGCAAAAAAATTCAACCTGATTTTGGCTATTATCCCTATATGGGTTCTGTTAAAGAGGCTTTCCAACTATTGTACACTTCTCAACTTCATAAAAACTATAATGTTTTTAATTCTGTGGAGGGAGGTTTCTAAAGCCTGAAAAAAATAACCCTGATGATGTCATTAAGGTTATCTCAGATTGGACTTGAGGCTTCAAATACATTTACAGAAAGCCTGAATTACAAACTGGGGAATTAAAAGACATGAGTACTTACCAGGCGAGGAGGATCTAACTATAAAGGCTATTAAGTTGTACTATGGGAATCATAGAATCCACCCTTTTTTGTAGCTTGACCCATGTTAAGGACTAAGAGTCCTGATATCTCCGGCTCTGTTGCACCTTTTCCCTTTCTTTTCCTAAATGTGTCTCTTGTGACTCCCCCAACTTAATGGAAGTGTGATGCTAAATTGCCAGAGTGCTCCTTTAAATGTTTACATCGCCAGGAGAGCAGGACTCTGAATTGCTGTAAAGTTAAGTATAGTGTTGTAGGGAGCTTTAAGTAGTGCAACACTAAACAAGAAACTTTTTATAGTCATTCATGTGTTTGCAGCATCCTCAGATCTTATTGATGAAGTTGGTGACTAAATTGTTATCATAACTGAGCAGAATGATGGCCACAGCTACAAAAAAAGATCCAGATCATAGGAAACTCGTACATGTCTTTATGTTCCTTTTCCTTTATGTAAAAATAAACATATAGAAACATTTAAGCACACATCAACAGAGCTTCTTTAAAAACACAGAGATTTGACGACAACCAGTTACCAGATACTAGATACCAATAAACCAATAGAGACTGTATAACAGAAGTGGACTTATTCACTTTGACGTCACCCGTTGGTTTGTGGAATACGGTTTTGAAGCCTTGATCTTGGCATTTTGGCCGTCGCCATCTTGATTTTTTGGAACCAGAAGTGACACGAGATGGTGGAGCTAAGTCAAACGAACGCTGAACAAGGCGACCAAAATGTTACAATAAACCTTTGTGAAGGTAAAACCCACTGCGAGAGGGTTAAAGTTGTAAGACAATAACATGGACAACACCCAAACTAGACAACACCGTGGCAGCGACCTGTCACTAATAAGTAGTTATTGTCTATTTTACTATAAATGGGACTATAATTTACAAAGTGAACATCATGCTGTATTGAAGAAAACTTGAAACTAGCGATTGAGGTCATGAATTGATTAGGAAAATGTTTACTGAGTTAATAAATGAATTGAGAAGTATGGTCATTTTTTTTTTTATAGACTCTTATACAATCAGACTTTTCTTTTGCAACCAGTGGATTCGCCCCCTGCTGGATATTTGAAAGAATGCAGGTTTGAGGCCCTTAAGGTTGCTTCTTGTTGCGAACACATAAGTGATCAGCATGTGATCTGTGGATCCTCAGCAGATAAATCCATCAATGATTCTGCTGAACCACTAATGACAGGTGGGAATGAGTGTACAGGAGGTAAAGTGCTCAGGGGACCAGTTGTGTCCTCAGTCTGTCTCTGAACTGGACAACCCTGCTGTGAGAATTGCCTTCTCTTCATTAGGATGTTAAGTATTAACAGGAGGGGAGCTAACGCCTGTCTGCACGCTCCAGGCAGATTTAAACCACCCACGGAGACAATTACACCAGCCCAAGATCACTCCTCCTGTTTCTTTCTTTCCTTGCCCTTTCTCTGTCTTCTCTGTTACTTTTTCATATGAGTCTTCCTCTCCATGTCTGTATTTCCATCTTTGCACGCTTTCCCTTGCTTCTCCAGCGTCGGGGGTGGAATATTTATCGTGAAGAGCTGCCGTTGACTATATAATGAGATATTAATCCATCCGAGTGCCGCATAAGAGCTTTTTATTAGACCCATAATATACCACTGAGTGGGTGTGTGTGTGTGTGTGTGTGTGTGTGTGTGTGCGTGTGTGTGTGTGTGCGTGCGCGTGTGTGTGTGTATACGCAGTAATAAACCTGAGTAGTAGTTACAGAGTTGAGGCACGCTCCCATTAACAGAATAATGACTCTCTACTGAGGATATGTATATGGAGCTGACACTGCTGTTATGAGCTGCACACATGGATAGTGTGTGTGTTTGTGTGTGTGTGTGTGCGTGTGTGTGTGTGTGTGTGTGTGTGTGTGTGTGTGTGTGTCATTCAGAGGTCCCAAAGGTTTCTGTTGATAATGCTCTGGATGCGGCCCTGTGTGCGTTTATCCTTTGATACCGGCTTATGGAAGTGTGTATCTGTGTGTGATCCCAGGTGTGTGTGTCCAGAGGGCTTTGAAGGCGACGGATGTGAGATCAACGTCGATGACTGTGAAGACAACGACTGCGAGAACAACTCCACCTGCGTCGATGGAATCAACAACTACACATGCATGTGCTCACCAGAATACACAGGTAACATTCCCAATGCTGTATTCCCAGTTCAAATTTCTTATCATTATTAATACCAAAACATAGAAACACAGGACCCTCCAAGATGATGTAATGATTCTGTAGGTTAATGCTATGGCCGCCACTTTTAATTAGTTCAAATTTGTTTCTGAGAAATCATTTTTTGTCTGTCATCATTTTTGTATGGCAGATGGCTCACAATACCCGTGAGCTTTGGCCACTCACAATCAGAAATTAAAACGGAATTGATTTGAGCAAGAAATTTAGTTTCATCAGTTTTCACCTGAATCTCAAGCTTTCTCCGGCTGTTTGCGACACACGAAAAACAATCTTTAGATTTCGGGAGTTTTAGTTAATTTCTGCCTTGAAGTTTTTATGTACACACCTCTGACTTTTTATCAAAGAACCATGCATAATCTAACAGTCATTCATCTTTTACTCTGATGAGGTTAAACACCCGCTTTGGATGTTACCAGGCCATTGGATGACCCTTATAAGTGGTTATCATCCCCATATATATGAGTTAGAAGGGGCCTGCTACACTTACTTGTAGGTTTAGATGGCCGTTATCATACATTCACATGGTTGATCACCGATACGAATATCAGATGACGTCGACTTCTAGTGGCCATAGTAATTATGACGGTAGCAAAAGGAGGAAGTATAAAGAGCGAGTCCACGTAGGGAGGAGGAGGTCGGGGACGGGTGGATGTGTCAATAAACACAGGACTTTTACCAGGAGACTGCTGGTCGTCTCCTGTGTGAAGCCAAAACCAAACACGTTGATTTATTTAAAGTTATGTTACAAACTTATTTCACCAAAAACAGTGTTTTGTTTTAATTCACAATGTTAACCACGTGCTTAAAACTGCGACCGATAACTTTCATAACGTCCGGGACGGTGTAGTTTGTTCATTTCAGCCTGTCGCATGGAGCATGGTAGTGATAACATCTGATAACCACCATTCGATGGGCTGATAACATTCGAAGCAGGCGGTCTAAAACCGATCCAAGCTATAGAAACGTAACATTGTCTACAGGAAAAATAAATGGGATTTTTACCTCTCCACTTCCCCCACGTTGTGTAACTGTATTGTTTCCACTGAAACATACAGAACATACACAGATAAAGAAGGCCTTAATACAGTAATACACTGCAGACAAGTCACATTTTGTCCTAACTCAGGTCTGTTGCTACTTGTTTGTCTGCTTTTGCACTGTGCTAATCATCTCTGATGGCTAACCTTTGTGGCGGTGTTCTCTCTCTGTCTTTCTATGTTTCGCTGTCCTGTGTCTTTTTTTCGTGTCTCGCTCTGCTTTCTATCATCTGTCGTCTGTTTTTTTTTTTTGTGGTTGCAGCTGCTACCAATGAGGTGGAGAGAGGTTAGTCTGTTCTTCTCTCTGTCCTTCCTGTCCCTCTCTCCTTCCTTCCTTCCTTCCTTCTATCCTTTCCTTCCTTCCCTCATTTCCTGTGCTTTATCCATGCTCCCCAGGTCTTTATTACCACATATTTAACATACTTTATCATGCTCCATGTTAAAAGTGCATGTCCTTGATGTTCAAACAGATTGCTAAGTTTATAATTCATCCTCTAAGATATCTGAGGTTGTTTTGCTCGCTGCTTTATGCATACATGGTATTACTAAAGCCAAGGTAAATAATGTGTCATAATATTTCAGATGAATATTTTGACATCTAAGGAGAAGACTGGTGATATTCTATGTTTTTGTTGTTGACAAACATTCCCATAAAAAGACCAAAACCAACAACGTTTTATTTAATCTCTCAATATGTTCCAATTCCCTCCACCTGTCTGTGGCATTCGGCCCCAAGACCATTCATTTATCCAGAAGACCAAAATCCTTAAAAACTGTTTTTTTAAAGGGCTCAGTGATACCCGATATAAATAGCTATGCACTGTAGCTTTTATCAAACTGTACTCAGACAGGCGTAAATAGTGCATTTGGTGGGGACTATTTTCAGATTGGTGCGCTAGCAAGTATCTCTGGCAGCAGCACGGTGTATGTGGGATACATTCAAAATAAAGTAAAGGTTTATTTATTGTCATTGTACAAGACAGGGTTGCACGATGGAATGCATGCCCTTTATGCTACAAAAATAAAAAAGTAAAATCTGTAACGTGAGTGCACCTGTAGTGCATTTATTTTTGCAGCAGCAGCAGGAATGTGCTTGTTGCTTAGGTTCAGTGTAAGGAAGGAGTTTTGTTTGTTGTTTTGTTTTTTGAGTTGAGAAGGGAATTTATCCTCGTTACTAGGATCAATTTATTGTTGCTTTTGGTCTTTTAATTGGATTTCTTCATAAAAATATAGAATATCATTTAAATGAATGTCCTTTGATGTCTCACGAGGAATGAAAGTTCAGATGACGTGTAGTTTGCTGCCTGCAACCTAAATATCTAACTTACAGTACAACACTTCAAAACTAAACTGTGCTTAAGGCTAATACGACTACGTTTTTGGGACCAACTTTACTAGCTAGTCTTACATAGAATTGCACAAAAATATTTATACAAATATTAGAAATATTAATATAAAATAAGAAACAAAACTAATTAAAAAAAACTTTAACTTGTCAACGGCCAAATGACAAACGCAGTCACAGTCTTTTAGATCCAACTCACCAGTTCTCTTAATGGCAGCTGGCTCCTCTTTATTAAAGCCATTTACAGACGCAATCTAAAACTAATAGACTGGCACAAGCAGACACCCACTGTTTAATTATAAAATATGTAAGGATTCCCATTTAAAAATAAGAATATATGCAGCTACTATGTCTGCTTCTAAATAAAGCTCCAAATCACAAACATGCATCTCCTGTCGCGGGCGTTCTCATTGATCCCCAAGTGATCATGTAATTATTCCCAGATTGGACTTTGTGCTGTCAGGAATATTAGTTTATTCCCTGATGCCTCATCAGCGATTCGTTCGGAGTTCAGAGTTTTCGGAGCGTTGGGATACACTCAGGAATATCATCAGGAATATGACATTCCCAGAGATGAGATCATTTATCAGACCACTGTGTTGGTCCTGGCCACAAGAGAGTCATCCATCATCAGAGCACACACCCTTACAACGCACAGACACACACATTTCTGGGCCTGCAGTACAGATACGTACAATACTGCATACACACACAGAGATGCTCAGTCATCCCAAGATGCAGAAACACTGTAAGGGCGTTAGAGTTGGCAAATATTGAGGTGTAATTTTAATGTTATGTTATAATTTCATTTTCTTGTTTTTCTTTTACTGAAAGAATGAAAAAATATTCATATTGAAAAGGTGTTGAGATGATTTGTGTGTGTGTGTGTGTGTGTGTGTGTGTGTGGGTGTGTGTGTGTGTGTGTGTGTGTGTGTTCCTAGGGGAGCTATGTGAAGAGAAACTGGATTTCTGTGCTCCAGAGCTGAACCCATGTCAGCACGACTCAAAGTGCATTTTGACCCCTCAGGGATACAAGTGAGTGCACTCCACACACACACACACACACACACACACACACGCACGCACACACACACACACACACACACACACACACACACTCATGCACATACGCATATGCAGAGTTGTTAAAGTTTACAGTGTTTTCTTGTTTCTCTCCCATATGGTTTGAGTACTAACATTTCTCACACTGAAATAAATGAGTCGCTGGTTTGTGCTGGTTTGTGCTGTGTGTGAGGAGGGGTGGGGTCGGGAGTGGGAATTGGGCTCCCTCATAAGGTTTCCTGCACAGATCTTATCTGAACCTTTCTTTGGTCTTACTCCCTTGTGGTGTGTACTGAGGGTCAGTGTGTGTCTGTGCCTCTGTGTGTGTGTGTGTGTGTGTGTGTGTGTGGGTGTGTGTGTGTGTGTGTGTGTGTGTGTGTGTACATTTATTACTATGTCTTTGTACATCCTCCATGTTGTCTCTATATTTAACGAAGAAGACTGCTGCTCAATCTAAGAATTGAAGTTCAGTATCAACATTTCTGTGTTTGTATGTGTGTGTACGTGTACATTTTAGGTGTGAGTGCACTCCAGGGTATGTTGGCGAGCACTGTGAGCTGGACTATGATGACTGTGAGGAGAACAAGTGTCAGAACGGAGGTCAGTGCATTGACGCAGTCAACGGATACACCTGCGTCTGTCCAGAGGGATACAGGTAAGGTACACATCCCAGCATCACATGATGATATCACAGTCCTATTCTCTTGACCAAGTGTCTGCAATAGTATTGGGCATTGCATGTTAAGTTTGTTGACTTTGTATGCTGCTTTAAACTTTGCTTTTTTTTGTTTTATATATACCTTTGTAAAAAAAAAGTGCTTGACCATTGTTTTAAATGTGGCAAAAAGTTATTTAGTCTTTTCCCTGCTTGCCAAAAAGGAAGAAGGACATGGCATTCACGATATACTAAATGTGTATTCATTTGCAGTGTTTGGTGTAGAAGGGGCTCCCCCTTGTGTTCACTATCAGTCATCAGTTACTGTAATGATTTTTGGGAGGAAAAAACTACTCTAAAAACTCTCCTCCATGTTTGAGAGGGATTTGATTTCCCAACAATTTAGCTTCTAATTGTTTTTAACTCTTAAATCTCAGGTGTTGAATTGTCCTTGAAAGCACCAACAGAAAACAGTCCGTGTCCACACATGTAGCGCCCCAATTTGACAATAATATTATTTTGAAAAACAAGAATAAAAACGACATAGGATAAGATGAGATAGGATAAGATAAACATTTATTGATCCTCAGGGGGGAAATTCGGTTATTGCAGCATCACAAAGAAAATATGAGTATAGATAGATAGAGAAACTATAGAAATAAATAAGAGGTGTATATTACAAATAGATTAAAAAATTTGACTAGAACAAAAGAAAATGATAGAAAACTGTACAAGGGTATATGGAGACAAAATTGCAAGGTAAAGTGACAATAATGTGATTTTGCAGCAGAGTCGTGTCAGTCTATGTCAACAGCGTACAGCAGACTGATGATATATGACATTTACTACAAGTTTCAAGGAAGTTTCAAGAAGTGGAAATCAAATTTAATAGCATAATGCAATTGACAGAAACCACCTTTAAGGTTATTAAGAACATCCTAAACTCTGATTAGGAGTACTGGTTTTAGGTTACTTAGCTGCAACTCATACTTAATGTATCACCATCGTACTTAAAAAAAAAAAAAATAAGAACATAATTCCATGTTGTAATCAATGTGTGTGTGAATGTGTGTGTTGCAGCGGCTTGTTCTGCGAGTTCTCTCCCCCGATGGTCCTTCCTCGGACCAGCCCCTGCGACAACCACGAGTGCCTCAACGGGGCACAGTGCGTTGTCATGGGAACAGACCCCCGGTGCCAGTGTCTCCAAGGCTACGAGGGCGAGAGCTGTGAGACGCTCGTCAGTGTCAACTTTGTCAACCGCGAGTCCTATCTGCAACTTCCCTCCAGTCTCCTCTCACCGGAGACCAACATCAGCCTGCAGGTGTGAGCCTCATAACGAGTTCCAGCTCATTGTTCAGATGTTCTGCACCAACAGAATGACCTGTACACTCTGCGCCTAGCGACAGCCTGCTTCTGTTTTCCCCAAGTGGCCAGAAAAAAAAGTTTGAATGCGGAACATTTACTTGTAACAGGAGTAGTTTTATTATTGTTGTATCGGTACTTATATGTATTATTTACTTAAGGTCATTACACGTACATCCCGCTGTGTTTTCAGATTGCTACAGATGAGGACAGTGGCGTGTTGTTGTATAAAGGGGACAATGATCACATTGCCATGGAGCTGTACAGGGGACGCCTCAGGGTCAGCTACGATACCGGAGCTTACCCTCCTTCTGCTATATACAGGTACATGCACATACAAGCAGAAATGTCCAACTGCCACGTTCACATGATGGATGATGCCAACGTTCAGACACAATCTCTCATTTCTCTCTCTCAGTGTGGAGACAGTGAATGATGGCAGCTTCCATGCTGTGGAGTTGGTAGCTTCAGACCAGACTTTGTCTCTGTCCATCGACGGCGGGCCGCCCAAATCCATCAACTCCCTCAGCAAACAATCCACACTCAACATAGATTCTCCACTTTACCTGGGAGGTAAGGACTAGAGGAGAGTGTGTGTGTGTGTGCGTGCGTGTGTGTGTGTGTGTGTGTGTGCGTGTGTGTCTGTCTGTGTGAATGACTGAAGGCAAAACACAAGATAGACACTTCATTGTTCCACTGCCAAAGTACAGCCATTTGTCTCATGGTAAGATACTGGGACACTAATGCACCCTTTTATCAATGGCTGGGTTGATTGCTGCTCTCTTTAGTGGAGTAGCAAAGAAAAAGATCAACTTTAGATTAGAACATCCTGCCAGAGGAAAGAGGCGTACCATCACTTTTAATTTTCTAGTTTTACTATTTATTCCATAGTAGTAATCCATCCTTTTAATCTATCCTCTTCTGTGTGAAACACACATTGCCATCTTGCACAAAAGCGACTGTGTAAAGACAATTTGATTAGATTTTTGACTTACTTATGCGCTTCTGATATATACTACGATATACTGTCCCTTCGCAATTTGATGCTCTAATCTCTCTAATCCTTTTTTCCTCCAGGTATGCCAGAACGGGCCTCAGGATCTGGGGGTCTCTCGTCCCTGCAGCATAGCTCAGGTGGACGCAACGGCACCAGCTTCCACGGCTGCCTCCGTAACCTGTACATCAACGGGAAGCTCCAGAACCTGGGGGCCGGGCTGGGGCCAGGGGCTCCAGGCTCCGGGACCGCAGAGAGCACCACCAGACAGTGGCTGGGCCACGGGGTGGAGCCAGGCTGCCAGCCCTGCCAGAGAGGTGCCTGCGTCCAGGGTGACTGCCACCCAACAGGGCATCGTGGTTTCACCTGCACCTGCCACGCGGGCTGGACGGGAACAGTGTGTGACGAGCAAGTCAACAACCCCTGCGATGGCAACAAGTGAGTGTTTGTTGTGCCTCTATGTCTATGTTTTGGTGATTGGTGATTACGGTATTGGTATGAGTTTAAAGAAATACTTCACCCCCAAAATAATAATTTCTACATCAATTACTTACGCTGTGTTACCTTGAATTCTTGAACAAATCACTACTTTTCTCCCATGCCTCCACAGTGAATGAAAAATCCCAAAATACCGAAAATTCTTGAATAATTGAAGTAAATGGGAGCCACGTTTAAAAACAGCGAAACTATATGAACATGTGCGTTTACAAACTCTCACAGAACTTGTGCAGTATAATGTCATTTATCCAGTCGTATGCTCACTAAAATAAGCCTCAAACGCCTGCATTTTTGCTAAAACCTTACTATTTAAAGCACAACAAAACAAATATCAGGTAAAACAGGGTGAGTAATAGATATACAAATGGTCATTTTGTGATTTTGTGGGTGAAGTATTCCGTTAACACCACAGTGAGTACCACATTTTTGGCCAGGAGATTTGTCCATTTATCTTTCCTGTCTCTTCCTTCCTCAGATGTATCCATGGTACCTGCCTTCCAATCAACTCCTACTCGTACTCCTGTCGCTGCCAGCCTGGTTTTGCTGGAGTACTATGTGATGAGCAGGACCAGGATCCAGCTAACCCCTGCAGTCTGTCTCGCTGTAAACATGGCAAATGTAGAGTGTCGGGCCTGGGCAAGGCATACTGCGAGTGTAACAGTGGATATACAGGAGAGGCGTGCGACAGAGGTGAGAATAAGATGTTCGGGGGGATACGCGTGTATGATGGGTGTCTCTGTGTTTCACTTAGTACCTGTGTTTAAAGTAAACTGACCGCTCGCATTCTTCTATAAGATATCATCTATTGCTGTTCTATTGCATGCTTCTCTTAACAGCACCTCCAAGCTTCTGCTTTGCTTTCTGTTACTTGTAGACTCAACAAACTCTCACACTCTCACAGTGTGTGCGTGCGCGTGTGTGTGTGTGTGTTTGTGTGTGTGTGTGTGTCTAACTAACAGTGTTTAATGTCTCTGCATTAACGCTTCTTACCGGCTGCTTTTTCAACTCAGCATCTCCTGAGCTGCCTCTTAATCCCTCACGGGGGATTACTCAGGTGAGACTGTCTGGTCACATCTTAATGTCGCCCTCTTTTTTTTTTTTTTATCATTTTCTTTACTTGGTTCCTCTCCAATGCAACCCGAAATACGCTCACCCACTGCCCCTGCTTCACTTTGTTTTAACCAATGCAACATGCAGATAATAGCAAGGCAATAGGACTTTAAAGGCCAAATGAATCAAATGAGGTTTCATACCATTATTTTGCATGTCAGAACTTTAAATGTCAGAACTTTACCTTAATGTTTAAACTTAAAACATTAAAACAATAACTTACATTATCAACAGAATGTGAAGAGTCTAAGTGGCTAGTTCTGCTCCGTCTTGTAATACCACTGTAGAGGTGATAGTGAGTCACTGTAGCTCCAGTCTGCCCTCAGACCAGAGGGAGAAGAAGTACAGTAAATATTACAGCCATGTTCAGTGTCTGTTTTATAGTTTGTTTATTAGATTACATTCAAAGTGGCAGAAACAAGTAGAGTGCCTTGCCTTCAGAGTTAAGTGCCTTGCTCAGGAGCACATTGGTGACAGCCTGGTATTGAACTCACAACCTTCCAGAGATCTATTTGAAAGCCTGACTACTAGACCACTAGATGACCATCAACAGTTCACGATATTTTGCTTCTTTGTAGCAAGGTATACTTGCAGTGTGTCATCCTTCATGGCGTCACTTTGTTTCATTTTCCTGTCCTCTTCCTGTCCTCTCAGTCTACTAACATGTCGAGTTGCTGTTTTAGAATTGTTTGTGTGTAATCTTATGTGAGTCTTTCGTTTTTATGTTTTTATGTTTTTGATGGACAATAAAGTTTTTTGGAACTTGAATCTCGTTTTCATCATTAAGATCACTTTTGTTGCGTGACATTGTCTATTTAAAAGTGTGGATAACTTGTAACCTTTCTGTTCCTTCCTCATGCCTGCAGAGGTGGCCTGCCGAGGGGAACGGGTCCGAGATGTCTACCAGAGACAGCAAGGCTACGCGGCGTGCCAAACCCAGGAGAAGGTCTCCCGCCTAGAGTGTCGGGGAAGCTGCCCGGGGGGAGCAGAAGGACAGGGCACCTGCTGCACCCCCCTCCGCAGCAAACGCAGGAAATACACCTTCCAGTGCACTGACGGCTCTTCTTTTGTCCAAGAAGTGGAGAAAGTTGTCAAGTGTGGCTGTACAAAGTGTTCCTCATAAAATAAAAGAGAAAAAAAAAGAGACAACACCCTTGGCAGATTTCCTCCCCTCCAGATATGTTTTATGTCCTTGCCCGCCATACTTGATCCCCGTCCCCCTTGTCCAAGGTCCCGATTCCTCCTGAGAGAAAACCCTTCACTCTCCACAGTCCCCTCCCACCACCTTCCCTGTTTTTTTTAAAAACCCTTAAAAAAAGGCAAAAAAAAAAAAAACCAAAAGAAACAACTAAAAAAGAGTTTCTTTTCTTTGTCAGTGCTGGACTGATGATTGATGCTTCCTCGGTGGGGATGTTGAATTGTATTGTAAAGTACAAAAACAGACTTATTTTTTATTATGAAGTGGAGAAAAAGACAAAAAAAAAAAAACAGCACAAGAGTTGACTTTATTCCCTTACATCTTCTTCTTTTTGTTGGTCATGATGACTCCAATGGTGTGCCACACTGTCTCTTCCCTGGAGGACTTACCGGTCACTGACGGCTGACCGCTCCCTGTAGACTTCCTGCTTCCTGTCTGTGAGTTGTGTGTTTTAGGAGTAACCTTAACTGGTAGTACCACAGACTCACCACTAGGAGGAGCTGCATTAAGGCACGGGAGACGGCGGGCAGTGATAACCCCCTTACAACACAAGAAACCACCACTGTAGTCCTCAGTCTCCCTCAACAGACCTCCTGAACCCTCTGAGACTGTGTGCACCATCCTACACACAGCTGTGCTTAAACTTGTGGTATTTTTTTTACAGCTACTGAACGACACACACACACACACATACAAATGCTCTCACCTGTATAAGAGTTATACATGATACCTGCCAGGTTAAATACAGTACTCTCTGTTTATCCACCCCCCAGTCATGAATGACAAGTATTTATTGTATCATAAATACCTGTACTTATTCAGTAGATCCCCTATGTATCAATCTGATTCTTTTAATATATATTAATTTATATTTGTCCTTATTTTTGTATTAAAAAGACATAATCTGTCAAGATAGGTGAACTAACAAAATGGTGTCCTTTATTTTGGTTGAAGAGAAGTTGTTTTTTTGATCACTGAAACTATTGTGCTTGCCAGAGACCTTAGTTACATTTTAATCTGCAAATGTGACGTGAAGACATTGTATATTTTTGTCGCGTTTCCTGAGAGTTTGTACTGTGCCATTACCAGAAGGTCTTTATTTTAGAGTATAAATGTATAGATAATTTCCCTACCTATGTATTTCACACACAAATCTTGTGAGTAGCATTGACCCTAGAGGATGCTTAGAACTGTTTTTACCTTTTTAACAAATTTATGCTTAAAGAATACTGTGACTTTTTCTAAATGAAACTACTTTGTTAGCCCCTTGGTCTCCGATGTTAACATGTTGCTGCTAAGTTTTTGTACCGTAGACTTGGATCCTGATCTGTATGTTATATAGAACTTCCTGCTCCTACTGTACGGGGCCCCTTGTGTAACAGATAAATACGTCCCCCCACCTCTACACATGTGCATTGTGCTTTATATTCCCCTCTTCTCCATCCCCAGACTAATGTCAGTTCCCTGACTGATGTTTGTTTATTAAACACAATATTTACCTCACACTTCTCACTTTTGCTTTTTTTGTCACACAAAGAGGTCCAAGTCAAAAATGTTCCCCTTGACATATTGAAGAGAAAGATTATTAAAGTTAAGCACAATAGTAAATCTTCCATTATTCTTGAAATATACTTTGCATAAAATGGAGAATGCAGCAGGGACTGTGCGACATGTCTTCATCCTCCCTTTGACCTCTTTTCAGCCCCTCTCTGTCTCTAGTTAAACATTTAACCTTCTTCTGTGATATTTTTAATCCTCTTCACATATGCTCCCCCACACTCCCGTAGTATTTCTGAGGAATTTTGGAGCATGCACATAGTATAAAACCAGTTTAATCTCGTCCCACTATATTAAACAATAAGGCTGGTGATATTTGTTCCTTGTTGCCAACAATGATTATAAAAACGTTATTGGTCTGGGTGTAAACTACATCATGTCAAACTTGTATGAGACTAGCTGATATTTGATAAAAGCCGACATATGTGAAACCTTTGATATATACTTCTAATATCAATCTGACCCTCATTGACCAAACTGACTATACAACCAGTGTGGGCAAAGGAAACTTTTATGGAGCATGTGCAGGCTGCTCGAAAACTTAACAGTAGACGACCTCTAAACCAACTTCATTTTATTTCAGTTCAATAACGCCATCTGTTGGAGTGCAGATTAATTACAAACAACTGTAATATCTGATCTATTATTCATGGGCAACGACACAAGCAGAGGCACAAGCACGGCTGGTGGGTTGATTGATTTTTTGATTGATAATCAGACACAAAAAACTAAAGATTACATGTTAAAAGGAAAACACTTTTTTCCAACATGGTCCGATGGCTACAACTGTGAATGTTGTAGAATGTTGAAAAAGTTCTTATTATTATATGACATTATCAGATTGATGTAATCATGTGTTAGCACATGATACATGTCTCCTTAGTTTCTCCAAATGTTCAAAGTTCGTCCTGAGGTTTTGAATCGTCTCAACATCCTTTGTTGCTTCTGTGTGGGTGAGCTCATCATTTACTAAAAAAAAAAAAATAAGTATGAGCACAACAGGATTTTGTTCATATGTGTGTTTTGTATTACCTTTACCTATTTGTGAAGAAGGAGCTGCTGCACAGGATCCATCCTACACTGACACCAAAACCACCAAAAGTAAAACTGTGTGGTGTAACATTTCAGTGAAAAAAAACATATACAATATATTTAAACGTTAAAGATGCAATATGTTTGTAGATAGTGTGTTGTCTGTCAGAATAAGATAGAACTTTATGAATTTAACAAGATTTAGAGTTTAGAAAATGAGTCCTAATATTTGTTTTGTGTTTCCTTCTTCACTCGATGAAGCGAGGTGGAATGATTTAGTCTCTGGTGGTTTTGGAGGAGAATAACAAATTATTCCATGGCCTATAAATCAGAGGGGGAGCAATTTACTAGAGTTTAACTACAAATAGGCTGTGTTTTTAACTGTGTCAGGGGTGTTCAGATTTTCTGTCATACACACATTTGCTTTGAAAAAAACAGCAGGTTTAAAATATATATCCAACAAAAGTTTATCAAAATTCCTCATTACACTGTTTGTAATGTCAAACCAAAGTCATTAGATCTTAATGCCACATACATACTGTACATAGGTACAACTTTCTCATGCATCGACAACATTTCTTAAAATATATATATATATATATATATATTCTGTGGGTTTAACAAGTTGAATCTAAATCATGAAAATGTCAAGTTTCATTCCATGCTGACAACACAGTTTAGGCCCATATTTATGAATAATGAGCGTGAAATTAAGCTGCACTTGTTTTTAGTTTTGATATAAATGGGAGAATTACAGTAAAAGCTTACGTGTATCCCAAAAGAAGATCCAAGGATGTAAATCAAAAGCAGGATGACGAAGATGAATATCAAAACGGTGTGAATCCTCTCCTGGGCTGAAAGACCTCCACTTTGCAGTTATAACAGGATCTTTTTTTTTAGACCATACAGGGCAGTGAATATATATATATACATATATATATATATATATATATATTTGTTATGTCCATGTGACTCTTGTGAGAGCAAAGTGTACGAGCTGACGGCCTGTGATCGTTCATCATTAACTATTATGTTGAAATGTTATTTTTAGTTTATAGCTTTTACTCTTACCTAATTTTGAACTCTCCATAATAAAAAGCTGTCCTGTGTTGTAATTTAACCAAAATGTCCAATCCTATACTCGTTGACTTGGAATAGTTTTTTTATTGATAACACATTCTCTTTGACACAGTATTACATCGTGTTCGATTAATACAGCTTTTTGTGTTATTTTATTCAACTCAAAACCTCTAACACAACGTAGAGGATTCAGACCTCCTCTTGATCGTATCAGGATCATTTTCTGACCAATAAGACACGAACCATGACTCCTCTTTTTGTCTCTGTCTGTGTCTCTCTGAACTATTTTTAGATTGTTCGACGGACACTGTGAGACGCATTCACTAATAATTCAACTGCTTCACATAGCAGCAGGAATGAGAGCCGGCAGCCAGCTGTGCACTCCCAGCTGCACGGACCACATGTGGCCGTCTGCTGGAAACATTTACTTCTTGTTAATGAAGTCGTTTGATAAATAATTGTGGCTTCTTTTTGCCTATTACCATGTGTCTCTAAGTTCCTTTATTTAAATCCTTCAGAGCAATTTGTTTCCACTCCTGAGATTCAGTTTCTGTTAGTTGTGGTGTCCCATGTACACATGAGGCTGAATCAAAATGTTTCTGTAAAGCATATCTTCACTTTATGTCACATGTACCATAAATATGTAACGTATATCTAAAATGTAGAACACATTTTTGTTAATGGCCTACAATAAACAATGTCTGTAGCTGTGTACTATTACCTGTACAGTATATGACTATTAGAAAAGAAGATCTGTGTTCTCGAAGTTGAAGAAACCTGCGAATTAACTATTAATATCACAAATTTAGTATGGTAAGAATGTATAAATGAATATTTAAAAGGCAAAAAAGTCTGTCTACAATGCTGGTCTTCTGTAATGTCTTACTCTGTCCTCGTGCAACTTAAATTATTATTGACTGAATTGGAGGTGCAATGTAAGATATGGCCAGAATTTTAGTTTCCAACATTACCAAGAGAATGCGAAGAAGTAACAGTTTTGTTGTTAAGTCTAAGATACTTTATGTATTGTGACTTGGGGTCCGTCTCCCGGAAATGTGCCCACTGTCCTCCCGGGGTGGTCTCCACATGTTGATATCTTCACAGTTAGTGTTTAATGACGTCGGTGCCGTCTCGTCATCGTCTCTTCTTAGTCATGTTTAAAAAAGGTTAACGGAATCAAATGTGGAACCAGGTTGTTAAAAAGGATTTCTCCTATAGTGCACAGGCAAATAAACATGAACTACTGGTACACACGTGTGCTTGAACTGCCATTAGCAGTAATCCAAATTTATAATTAGAAATGGATTTCTAATTAGAAACCAAAGCTATTGGTTGCATTTGAAGCAGGGATGTTTACATCCAATCACAGTAATGACCTTGACAAATAAATCAGACGATGGCAATTTAGTGATATCCCTGCAATTCTGGTCTTGACCGGTCTTATAATTATATAATATAGTATAACATAAATGTAAAATGTAAAATGTATAAACTGCAATGTATAAAGGAAATTACAGGTAGTAAAATAAATATATATATATAGATTATATTACAGGTCATTTAGCAAACGCTCTTATCCAGAGCACCTTACAGTGAACAGTGAACTAACTACAGGGACGGTAGTGGTTAAGTGCCTGGTATTGAACTCACAAGCTTCTGGTGTTCTATGTGAAATCCTAACCACTAGACACTAGACTACCACCACCAAAGTAACCTACTGTTATGTGCACAGGTAAAAACAGGTGAATACATTCATAGATATATGATGCTATGATAAACAGCAAGTAACAGATTCAAGTAAATTGTGTATAAACAACCACAAAGCTGCTGCCTGTGCTTGGTTATGTTTAAGTTAGTTAGTGAACTTATTCTGCAGTAAAGGTTGTGTTAAAGATGATGCACCTGAGGTTTCTTGTATAACTGAGGATTCTGTGTTGAAATCAAAGTAACACACACTTTTTGACAGAAACCTGAATTATCGGGTCCGTCTGACAGTCAACCAATCAGAAGCTCCGAAACCATACACTGTGTGAATATTCATGAGCGGGTGCAATACACATGAACCACCTACAGGGGCGCTGTGTTGGTACACAGATTTAACACAAGGTCCGGTTTATGTGAACTAGAGAGACTTTTGGAGATTTTTTGGATTTGAGCTCTCTACACCTTTAGAAACACTTCTCCACTGTCAGACTTACCCTGTCCTGCTCATACAAAATGTTTGCCTAGTGTCGGTGTGTAATTCATATCAAATGTCCGCTTTAATCACAAAAACCAACAGACACACACACACACACACACACACACTTTCTCTCCCTCCTGCCTTTTTCCTTTCTCAGTGTTGTCTGGTTTGCTAATCTTATCTGACCTAGTTCACTTTTCTGCCTGAAACATTCAGATTAATTGTCTTGAATACAGACACTCATATATAAAACACATGCACAGTGTTCACTTCACAGACAGGCTCTGACATTTCTTAAACATATAAAGGATTATTTATATAAGAGTTCTGTGATTATAGACATGGTTGTAAACCAGGATCAAATCGCACTAAATGTGTTCTTCGTTTATCTGTAATAATGCAGAGACCAGGGACCTCTCCCTGTACCAGGGAGTGCCAGGATTACTGCAGGAAACAAAGCAACTTGATCCCATGTCCCGAAAGAGACTGAAGGGGATTATAGGGTCTTTTGGATGGAAAGAGTTCATTGACTGGATCAGAGGCGAAAAAGCAGTATGTGGGAGGGCAAAGCAAATCCATCAGTCAATGTCTATAACATATAAATGCATGTTTTTCATTCAAGGAGATGCTTACAATGTTTGAATTTGTTCAGTCAAATTTAGATTCATAAAATAGGTGAGTACTTTCAAAATCTTCCCTTATCATTGAATCGTGTTGGGAGGAAAAACTCTGTGCTTTGTGACATTATAAACAACAACACTCTGCATTCAATGAGATGAATCTACATTAATGTGCAGAAACATGTTTTATAAGTAGTGGCTTCCAACCACAAATAGGGCCACGTGATAAATTGAGGTGATTCATTGTAAAAGGAAGGAAAGAACAGTTGTCTACTAAACCTATTATCTATTCTTTGTTTGGACCTTTGTTTGCTTTTTCTTTTTGTAAAATATGAATGATTTTACTCTCTAACAGTTTTTCAAATCAAACAATTGGAGAGGTTTAGAGGAGGAAGATTTACAATTAGTTACTAATGTAAACATAAGAAACACTTAAATGTAACATAGTTTACTACCTGTGACTGGACTTCTGTGAGACTGACCTCCCAAAAACCTGCATCATTCATTTCTAATAATGTTTAAAAATAACACATTCGTAAGAAGTATTTTCAAACATCCTCCTGGCAGCTGTGAGGACAAAGCGAGGAGGTGCTGGTCGTCTTCTCGTTTCTGCCACTTTGAATGTAATCCAATAAACAAAGTATAAAACAGACACTGAACACGGCTGTAATATTTACTGTACTTCTTCTCCCTCTGGTCTGAGGGCAGACTGGAGCTACAGTGACTCACTATCACCTCTAGAGGAACAAGTGGTATTACAAGACGGAGCAGAACTAGTCAGTTAGATGCTAATCTCAGTAGATATTTCAGCAACACAACACAAAGACGTCTTTGACACAATGTCAACACTGTTACCTCTTCACATTCTGTTAATGATGTTAGTTGTTTGAATGTTTTAAGTTTAAATTCTGGCACATCTTACACATTGAACTTTTAACGTCATAGTTATGTTAACTCAAAACAAGCTTAGCCAAGCACTCAACCAAACATAACCAAAGAGGAGCTCCAGCGGTGTCACATCATTAAAGGGTCATATGAATCTTATTTAAATCTGGGATTTGTAACAGCATGAACAAACATCGCTGCCCTACCGCCCAGGGCGTCAGATAAGAAAACACGTTTTTTGAAAGGCAATGCACTGTTTTAAGACTGGAGGAAGTCTTTGCATTGTGCATAGATGATTGGCTGGTTCTGTCATTGAGGTATATAAATTCGCCAACAAGTCCTTCAAATTAAACCACAATACTGTATACTATAAGTCATTGATTCACGTCCTCCTGAGCAACGGGTATAAGCACTTTCTGATCTGCTGCCACTATCAACAGGACGACAGGTTTGATTAAGTTCAGGCACACAAACAAGGGTTAAGGACAGTTCATGGTTTGGATTTATATATCTTCTTTGTTAAGGTTTGATAACGGCCACGGTCAAGAAACCGATGTTGACTGTCACAGTAGGTGTTGATCCAACCCATCCAACCCCCCAAACCTCCTCCCTCTGTAAACCTTAATGCTGTATAACAGCGTCATATTCCTACAACCACTACAGGGTTTTGCTACTTGAACGTAAACATGTATTTTTTTTTTCTTTTTTCACTGAAAAGGTGTCTCAAAAAGGTTTCATGTTACACTCTAAACATGAGGATTTATTTCTGTTGTTGTCTGTTCTGGTCATATTGACTGTTTAAAATGGGAAAAATTAGTAAGTAGTAACATCTCTCTCTCTCTCTCTCTCTCGCTCTCTCTCTCTCTCTCTCTCCCTCTCTCTCTCTCTCTCTCCCTCATTTAAACTCTTACAAATTCAAGGTGTCCAGGTGTGTGGCCCATTAAAGGCACACACACAACCACCCCTGATGAAGTGAGCTCCTTTTTAGGTGACATGAGAATGCTACGCGGGAACAATGAAACAAGCCATTAGTCAGTCAATGTTAATAGATGTAATCACTTTATCATTCCTCAGAGAAAGGACGTCACGCACGTCTCTCTGAACTGCACTTTAGTCGGGCCTGTAATGGCCTCGCTCACTCAGTAACCTGTGTACAATGAATGTAATTGGAGACACATTTTAAAAAATGTATTTGAGCTATGTTTTATTAATCCTCTTTGGTATGGTGAATATTCTTACATACAGTTGGAGGCGCCTACAGCTGATAGATGTCCTATGTAGGTTACAAGCCCATTACACGCCGAGTACCAAAAGGCTTCACATGCTTCCCCTCTGCAAACAGTTACACAATATACTGTACGCCATCTCTTTTCTTTCTCACTCCTGCGTAATCACAATAAACACGTGTTATCACTGGTGCCTATTAGAGATAATACATGTGATAACTGCATACATTTTCAGTGAAATTTTAAGTTGTTGCACTAATTCCTAACGTGAGGTGTACTTTAAAGGAATAGTTTGACATTTTTGGGAAATACGACATACGATACTTGCTTGCTGAGATCCATACCGCTCTCATGTTTTCATGTTAAATATGGAGCCAGTATGGAGCCAGCCGCTGTTTAGCTTAGCTTAGCTCAAAGACTGGAAACAGCTAGTCTGGCTTTGTCTAAATGTAACAAAATCCACCTAACAGGAGCTTTAAAGCTACTAACTAAATAGCAACATTGTAAAACAGTGTATTGATGGTTTTATACCTAGGTTTTTGTACCGGTTAAAGAAATAAGACATGAAGTGGAATTAAAGTGTGTTTTAGAGATGCTGGTAGGTGGATTTTGTTACTTCGTACAGAACCGGGATATTCATTTCTCTCTGCTTTCAGTCTTTATGCTAAGCAAAGCTAACTGATGCTAGCAGTCGCCTGATCTAAAGCTCGAGTTATGTGATACACGTAAACATTGTTGCAAACAGTGTCGGGAAGGTTACCATTGAAATGTAATAGGTTACAGATAACTAGTTTTAATCTTTTTTAAATGTACTGTAAATATTTTAATTACTTCATGAAAGTCATGTAACTTACTAAATGTGATTACTTTTCTAACAAATGTTTTAAACTGGGCAATAAAGCTGATATGACGTAAAAACATAAACTTAAACGAGGCAGTGTAGACCTCACAACAACACTGATTAATGTTATTTTAAAAGTCATTTCAATACAACTTGACTTAAGATTGGAACAGAGCAACAGAATGAATGTTACATTCTACATATAAGCTTTTTTTACCGAAAATAATATATCTGGATGTAACCCCTTTGTGATCACCAACATTTTGATTAGTAACTGTAATTTAGTTGCATATTTTTTTCAGTAACTCCATGAGGCGCTACGTGTAATTAGTTACTCCCCAACACTGTTTGCGTTCCTACACAGAGAAAGCTGTTTTGGGTAAGCGAAGGTCTAGCTGGTGTTAGCTGTGTCCCTCTGTCTCTCGGCAAGAAGGTGAAAAAGTGTATGTTTTTAAATAACGATTTCTTTAAATCGTGTAATATTAATTTCATCACAACCACCAAAATATGTGCAACTCAATATGGAATCATAATTATTCTTGGCTCCATTAAGACTTGTGACTCCTTGAGGCTGTAGCCGAACACACACTTTCATTTTTAACACTAACACGGAAGTCTCATTAAACAAAAATGAACAGATGTTAATCTGCAGGGAGTTCATCACACAGCAGGGTTTTCACTGTAAAAGCTTCTGTGTTCTCACTGGTTAGGGCATCTTTCACAGGAACAACCTTTACAAATTATTCATGTTTGTTTCTTTCAGGGGATAGAGGGGGGAAACAGAGTGCACAGTGCATCCATACAAGATGCACAGCTGACGGGTGCTAATGTGAGTCAGTTACATAATCCCATTTCTAGAGATTCAGAGGAATTCTGACCTCTGATAGCCTTCTCTCCGTGCTGGGGAAAGGCTTTGAATGAAAGCCGCACTGCAACAATAGCGATTCTCACTGGTAAACCTAAATGTCAGTGTTTTTTCCAGTAGAATGGGTGACATATTTCACTTGGTATAATCTGATGAGGAATACTTCAGCAAAGTGAATTTTTACGGTGTTTTATCATCCATGTACAAGGTCAATTCTAATCTAACACTGAGACTGAAAAAAAATGTGAATGAGTTGGAGGTGATTGCACATCTTGATTCAAGACTTTCACCATCCTACAGGTGTCTGCCTTACTCTGTTTAATTTGGCTTTTAGGGCTGTTACTTAGAAAATTACTTAAATAAGAGCTACGTGGCGGAAAAATGTAAATACTTTTGAATTTCTTTTTAACTTCATTTTACTTCAGCTACAGAAAAAATAAATATTGTAACCTGAGTCAACATCTCTCCTATCATATTGCTTAATGCTGATGGGCCTTGCTTTATTTACCAAGATATGGACCTATCTATGTTTGACCTTCTAAGGAAAATGAGAAGCAGTCCTCACACTGAATTTTTGCAAGCTCCCCAAAAAGTAATAATGCATTTTACAAAGTCTGTTGAGTAAACACCCATGTGAACAGACAAAACCTTTACAGTAAATTCATCTGACAGTATACAATTTGCATAATTGTCCTGCTCCCTGACCCCGCACATGGGGTTTAATAAATGGTCTCTCTTATAACGGTATCTGCGTCAGTTTGTCGTTGTCGTTACTTTCCTCAGTGTCCGTCACCTGCTCAGAGGTTGTTCCTCTGTGATAAAACACAGTCATCGTTGTGTTCCCGCTGTCCTCGCTTCCCCTGGCATGCATGGCGCAGGAGACATCCTGCTTCACGTTCAGCGGGCTCCCCTGCTTCAGGTGTCCGGCCTCGTTGCTCGCCATCGCCGTCTCCACCGCTGCGTTCACCGCGGCGCAGCAGCCTCCTCCGCGGCAGCGCAACAGGCGCAGGAAGGCGTCTCTGAAGTCCGCGTTAAACGCATAGATGACCGGGTTGAGCGACGAATTGCTCCAGCCGATCCACACGAAGACGTCGAAGGTTTTTTCACTGACGCAGTAAGGGCCCCGCAGGGCCCCCGGGGCCTCTGCGCTGGGACAGAAGGGCAGAGCGCAGTTCAGGACAAAGAATGGCAACCAGCAGCAGACAAACACACCCATGATGATGCTCAGAGTTTTGAGGACTTTCGTCTCTTTTCTGATGGAGACTTTGAGCTCCCGGTGTGACTGACTAGAGTGCTCAGGATTAAGACTGCCTGGACACTGATATGAGTTAGCACCGATTTCCGTGCACAGGTGAGAACAAACTTCAGGTACCTCTGAGCGGCAACTCTGCGCGTGCTCCGCCGCCCGCTCCAGGGAGGATATCATCCGGATCTGCATCTGGGCTATCAGGTAGATGCGGGTGTATGTGACAATCATGATTGCCACGGGGATGTAGAAGCTGATGAGGGAGGAGGAGATGGCGTACGTGCGGCTCAGGCTGGAGTCACAGCTCCCATCAACACTCTCCTCCCCAAAATCCTCCCCAACCGGATCACTCATCTCCGCACGGTGCCAGTTCAGCTGCACGGGGACGAAGGAGATGATCACGGAGACCGTCCAGGTCACGCCGATCATTACAGAGGCCACCTTCTTGTTCATACTCCTCTCGTAAAGGAAAGGGCTGGAGATGGCCCAGTATCGGTCCACGCTAATGACGCACAGGTTGAGGATTGAGGCCGTAGAGCACATGATGTCGCAGGCCAGCCAGGTCTTACAGAACCCTCCAAATGGCCAGAAACCAGCAACTTCAGTCACAGCTTTCCACGGCATCACCAGCACGGCGACCAGGAGGTCCGACAGAGCCAGGGACACGATGAAGATGTTGGTTACTTTTGCGCGCAGGTGCCGAAAGCGATAAACGGCTGCGCACACCGTCAAGTTGCCGAAAAGCGTCCAAATTATAAGCAGTGCCAGGAGAGAACCCGTTACAGCTCGGTGCACCAGTACATCCTCCCGGCTGCCAGCTCCTAGTGCAAAGCCGACTGTGTTATTCATTGTCTGGTCCTGTGCTCGACCACATGTCAGACTAAAAGGACATGAAATCCATCCATTCTCACCACTAAGAGAAAAAAAAAGCAGTTACTCAGAGTAGTGAGCGCGCGTCCTGCTTCAGTTGGACTGATCTGTGTTGCTGCTCCGACCGCAGAGCAGATTTACTGGGGACCACATGCGCCACCGGCTGGTACTCACTGCTGGCAACACGGCGCAGAGACGCGCAGCGCTGAGAGAAGTTTGACATCTCAGAAAAGACAAACACGTCCGGAAATATAAAATGATCTCTGTATTTACTTTCATTCAGCATCACTGTTTTATATTCCCTCTCTTTTACCAACGTGTTTTGCCCAATTTCACCTAAATCCCTCTCGATAGGTGTGCCATTAGTGGCTATATTGTAATTTACGACAGAGCTGCTTAAATTGGAGGGCGACATCAAACTACAAAAATGTATCAGTATTTTATACAACACAATAAAATATAGATATTTTGATTAAAAAGAGTGAAATAAAGAAATAAAACAGGTAATACTAGAAAATAACTTAGACGAGGTAGAGCAAACCCATCTGTTCATACATGAACTCAATTAGCTTCATACACATGTCACGGGGTGTGCAGTACAGAAAAGGTGAGCTAAAAGAGATCATTTAGTCACAAATGATAAATCATCCAAGATGATGTCGTCCCTCACGCATCACTTCCCTTTCACTCACTCTCTACAATCCACATTGGACTTAATGTGAAGAACGAATATTCAACGTATTCATCTGCTAGTTTTTCATTCATTTGACTCATTTCAATGGACCTATTCCCTGAACTTATTTTTGTGGACTTATTAATATGACCTATCCTGTTGTTGCATTGTAAACTGCTGTGTTTCTAAAAACAACTTTTGTAACTGCTATTTTTCCATTTATTAGAGTGCTGGCCCTGAGGCTCACCTAGACATTCATGACACTGCCTAACCATCCAAGGAGGAAGTAAGAAAACAGGACACAACAGAACAGAATTAAACAACATCAACATTCAACTCATACACTGCACAAAACATAGACAATATCATGCAGGTTTTCTATGTCTATTGCAGTAGCTCTTTCTCATTATTGGTTAAGGTATATGTATTTATATCTGACATTTCTTCCCAGTATTAATGTGTGTGCCCTAAGCTGCCGACTCCGCTGTACTAAGTCCGTACATTATTTGAGTCAGTTATTCATACTGTAACAGTCTCTTTTTTGTACACATAAATAACTTTGATTGCTTTTACTTTACATTCAAGTAAAGTTGTTTTTCTTGGTGAAATGGTGCATAAATAAACTTGACTAGACCTAAAATGTTTCTGCAGGAAAAAAAAGCAGACCTGATGTCAGCCTAATTTATAATTCATCCTTTTTTTTTTTTAATGTTTCACCTCCTTCGTGTCACATAAAATGTCTAAATTTGGATTAACACGTGTCAGATTTGATACAATTTCACAAAGTCACATGACTACATGTCCATACGTTATTGCACATCATCATTTCCAGCAGACAGGTTTCAACCCAGGCTTTCATCAGAGCGTGAGGGTCACAGTTGGCAGTACCTCAAGCTACCGCTGTAGAGAAGTCATGAAAACTGGAGGTAGAGCGTTGACTGCTGAGGTGACTCTTGTTGTCAGCGCCATCGTGTGGATCGCAGACACGGAGGTGCTGACAGTGCCGCTTGCTCAAGCTCCCAATTGCCTCTTCAACGCACCTGTCATTTAATGAAGAACAGATAACGTTTAATTAATCTATTTTCAAAAGCCCATTTGCTGTGCACAGGATAGGTGTATTTTGAATATGGACATGTCACTCAGTGGTCTAAACTTACTGAAATCCCCCTTCGCTCCTCATCTCCATGGGCCTGAAGTTGGTCTGACAGCCTGATGCACCAATGTTACTCTCAATGGGTTGAGCATACAAGGAGGTAACAACCCCAAAGACACAGTGCAGAATGTAGAGGACCATCCACAGATGTTCCCTCAGTTCAATCCCCTCTGTTGTCTCTTCAAGACTAATAGTAGTTTTAATAGTCGGTCATTTAAAAAAAATAAATAAATCATGGTTTTCAAATCCAGCACACACTTGGATATATATATATCAGCATTTCGTGTTGTGTTTCTGTCCACTTTCCAAAATTATAATTAATATAATATATTATATATTTGGTTCAGTTTTTTTCCTATTTTTTTATTCAAAAAACTTCAAAAATATGACTTAAGCCATTAGTTTAAGAAGGTGACGATGTTTTTGGATGTATTCACAACCATTGAAAGAGTCACATATTCAAATGTGTTTTTCGGGGAATTTACATGTGATGACGAATCAGAAAAGAATTCAGCAGAATCTGCAGCATCCCACGGCTTTATGGAGCGTCACAGCGAGTTTCAGCTCATTGTTCAGCTGTTCAGACCACAACTTTGCTGTTTTAGTTCAATGTCACCTCACTCATCGCATCGTCTTCAGCAGAAAATCATAGGCGTAGCATTTAACAGCTAATGAGAGATATTTCCCTCAGGAATTAGAGACCAAAAACAGAGCTGAAAGAGAGTGAATATTGGACATAAAAAATGAAAAATAATGTTGCCCCCTATGTGTAAATAAGCAAATGTCTGCTAATAAGTTCACCCTATCAGCTTAAAAGGATTTTTGATGTGTTCATTTTGTGTTCACAACCTTAACTTTAATAAAGGCAACTTTATACTTCTACTACATCTCAGTGGGGAAATATTGTGCTTTTTACTCATTTATTTACAGCTTTACTTACTTTGCAGATTCAGATTATAAAAATAGGTAATAAAATATATTATCAAAATGAGCTCCATCCACCAGCTGCAACATTAAAGTGATGAATACGTTAATGCATCAATAATTAATATACATTGACATAATGTGCATCATTCGGAATTGAGCTGAGATTTAGTAGTTTTACGTTTGGTACTTTAAGTATATATTGATGGGGATACTTTTGTACTTTTACTTAAGTGAAAGATATGAGTACTTCTTCCACCACTGCCTAAGACATAATATTGTAATATTATTGCATTGTCCTTCCTCTACCTGCTACCTTTAGGCAGTATTGTTCAGAAAATATACTGCCATGACAGTGCACTCTAAATTTAATACCCTCTCTTCCCACAGCTCTCACACACACACACACACACACACACACACACACACCGGACATGCTGCTGTGGATAAAAGCACACTTTTTGAACGGGACAGAACCAGATGGCACAGCTGAAGTTGGAGCACTGGTGAACAACACTGAAATAGCACTCAAGCAATATTTGATCTTTATTAATGGCAACAGGGTTTTGTTTGAATACAGCCTTAGATGATGGAGACAGAGACAGACAGTCCAAAGCAGAGGGCGGGGAGTTGATAATCAGATAATCTCCATCATTTTTGAGAGTTTGTACTATTTTTGTGCATTTGCTGATTTAGGACACTCTGGAATTAAATCCATTTAGTTGAAATGAAATTGCTTTCATATTAATTTCCTCTCTTTTCCTAACTGTGAGTTAATATGTTGAATGTAATATCAATGATTCAAAAGTCACAACATATTGTACCTTTACGTTCCTGGATAATTAGTAGTAAGGTCACAACATATGCATGAAAAAATGCAGTTATAATGAACGTGTTTGTCCTGTAAAATATTAAATCCACTGTAAAAAAAATCTTCATGTTGTTACTGTACACAGCAGGGAGCCCCAACACTCTCTAAAGCTGCATTCAGCCCCACCAGTCCCATTTCTTGCACATATCCGGTCACAGTCGTCATTGTGCTGTGTGTCTCTGCAGTCCTCTTCTTGATTGTCTCATTGCACGGCGCCGAACATTTCTTGTCAAACTGCTTTTTCCACGTATACATTTCCTTGTCGCACTTTTCCCTCTCCCTCCGCAGGTTCTCCTCCAGCTGTCTCTTGAGGTTTTCTTCATTCGCTTCTTGTTGCTCAACTTTGATTCTGATGATTTTCAGCTCCTGCTTGAGGGCCATGGTTTTCCTTTTCTCCGCTCTCTGATTCTCCATCTGAGCGTCCCTTTCTCTCTGGTTCTCCTCCCTCTCACGTCTGAGCAGGTCCGCCATTTGCCTTTTCCGGTCCTCCTCCTTCCTACTCTGCTCTTCCAAGCTCTGGACGAGCTTATCCTTCTCTCTCTGGATCTTCTCCTCCATTGCTCGTCTCATTTTCTCCTCCTGCTCTTCCTGATCCTCCAGCATTTTTGTAACTTTGTCGAGCTTTTCTTGAAGAGCGTCCCTTTTCTCCTCCTCCTCTCTTCGTATCTCCTTCAATCTCACCATTTCTTCTATCATCCTCTCCTTCTCCTTCTTGCCATACTCCTCCATCCCTCGTCTTAAGGCCTCCTCCCGATCTCTTGCCTGTTTCTCCTCCTTCTTCTTCTCCAGCTGCTGTTTTTTCTTCAGCTCCTCCATCTCCATTTTGCTTTTTTGCTGAACCATTTCCATCTCTTTTTCATACCTCTCTTTTATTTCTGCCTGATGCTTCTTTTTTAACAGCTCCTCATTCTTGTTCAGCAGCCTCCTCTCCTCGTGCAGCTGCTGAGCCAGATCCTCCTCTGCTTTCTGGAGCATCCGGCTCCCGTAGCACGTTCCTCCATTTTCCTGCATCATGCCGTCCACTAAGGCAAGCATCTCTGACACCTGCGCCTTGTTCTTGAAGCTCTGGTTGTTGAAGACACAGTACCTGCCCCCACATCCGTGCACCAGCTCTGCCAGATCCTTGCTCCCATCGATCAGACACTGCTTCACGGATGTCCCTTCTTCCAGAAGGTCTCCATGAGTAAAAACCACCACAGAGAAACTCAACGCATGGGCACCCATTGCCTGTTTCATCTGCCGCACCACCTCCTTCTCCTCCTGAGTGAACCTCCCAATCTGAATGACAAGAAGGAAGACATGGGGCCCGGGGTACAGGAGGCTAACACTCCTCCTCAACTCCTTATGCACCTCCTGCTGAGTCTGGTGAGTATCAAGAAGCCCCGGAGTGTCCAGGAGCAGCAGGTGTCGCCCACGAAAATCTCCAGAGACCCTGTTACAGCGTTGGGTGACGGAGGAGCTGCTAACCTTTGAGTTGAAGACCTTGCGGCCAAAGATGGAGTTGGCGGTGGAGCTTTTTCCGCTGCCAGTCTTCCCCAGCATAACCAGTCTTAACTCACCAGAGGAGGAAGACAGCTTCCTGCCTGCAGAGATGAAAATAAAAAATAAAGAATAAGGTTTATATTTCATGAAAGAAAGAAGGGATGGGTTATGTTCAAAAGACATAAAAAATGTAAGCCCAATTTACCTGAAAGTCTGATAGAAGACAGCTGCTTGCTAATGGATGACATGCTGTTTCTGGTAACTTTCCTCCATAAAGTGAGATCAAAAGAGAGCATAACATCGCCAGGCTATATAGATCCCAACATCGTGGGTGTGTCTGGCCCTGTGACACGTCCAACCCTTCTGAACTCTAACCATTGCCATCACCGTGTTTAAAACATCAGTCTGGGGAAAGTGCAATAGTCTGTCTCTGAAACACTCAGCACAGCAGATCTAATCTCTGAGTATACACACTCCAACAAGAGCTCATGGTCCAGCGGAGGCAAAGATCTGTGAAGCAGGCTGAGATACTACACATAAGGGGTTTGTGAATAAGTTGTTGTCTGTATGATCAAAGTCCAACAAATCGTTGGATTTCTTTATCCTCGAAGTGATTAGATGCTGTTTCGGAAACAGCAAGGATCAATAAACTAGGTTCTCTCCTGCCAGTGTCACACAGACCGGACAAACTGCCTGATGATGTCACTGGGTTTGCAGGTATTTGGCCATAAATGAAAGTATTGAACAGGTTTTTTTTGTACAATAATTAAGATACAGAATACATACAATTGGGGACAGACATTATTACAGTGCAGGAGAAGAAGGAAGACTTATTCAGAGTCCTCCAGTATCTAAACAATTAACAAAATGACATCATTACTCATCAAAGACGAAACTAAAGAAACAAAAACAAAAAAAGAACGCATAGCACAAAGAATATCTATATACACAAAGCACAGAAGTAAGCATAAATATTAATAATAGAATAAAAAGAAAAAAAGAAAACAGAAAAGGTTCAAGATGTAATAAGAGATTTATTTAACTGTGTCCTAAAAGCTGGCAAGGAAGAAAACTATTTCAGTGTCATATTCAGTTAATAAAGGTGCAGGTGGATGTTGTCTGTTAGAATGTGAAATCATTCTCAAAAAATAAATGTTGACCTGATGGTGGAGGAAAATGTCCAAGGATCACCAAAGTTATTGCAATTCTTCCTGAGGCGTTCATGGACAAAATTCAATGGCAATCCATCCAATAGTTGAGATATTTCAGTCTGGACCAAAGTTGTGGACCAACAGACCAAGATTGACACTGACATGGCTAAAGATTTATTCAAAAACATACCTGGTGCTAGAACTACATCTCCAGATGCTCAAAACTTAAAATGTGAGTTGATACAGAAGCCTATCGACTGTGTATTTGATTATTAACTCCACTCAACGAAGACTGTGTGATGTCTTCTCCCAGACAACTTATTGACTGTTTCTACGATAACGTGCTGCTCAGACTGTCAATTTTCTTTATGCCTCAAACACAAGAGCAATAATATTTATTAAGAGTGGATTTTAAATGGATTTCACTTTCCTTTTATTTTTTGTTGATGGTGTTATTATTATTATTATACTCCTATTTGTGACTTTATTAATTTAACCTATTTAAAAACTGCCTGAAGGAAGATATTCAGTGATTCGGAGAGGCTATTGGAGTCTGCAAATGAGAACATCTATTTATAGAGATTACAATTAAATTCAGTTAGAGTCTGGTATATTCCTGAATATTGTCCAATGTTACTTATTAGTGAATTAGCAATTCTATCACAAATCTCAGAATATGAAGCACTAAGATATGCATTTAACTTGATTTGGCGATTTAAGGCACTAAATATTTTTGTTTTATTTATGTTATCATCACTACAGCTCTTATTTACCCTCTGTTTTGCTGTATCCATCAAATTCAAATCTCGAATGTATTAAATCATGTCTTACTGATTTAATGTTCTGATCAAAAGGATTTTGTTTCAACTAATATCTTAGTGATTCATTGTTTACAGCGAAGATTTGGACAAGCAGTGGGCCGAACAAACCTTGTCCTGCTTAATAAATGTATCCTTAAAATCAGTTCTTATTGAGTTATTTATCCTTGTTTTTAACCTGTTTTTAAAACTATTGTGCTGTGACATCTTATAGTCCGTCACAAGGATCCGATAATACTCCACAGATTCTCTCTATTGTGTGTGTTTTGATATCATTAAACTACCTATTTGGCACCAAATACATGTTCTTACATGTTCACTTTGTTATGCATTAAGTCAGTAATCATAGTATATCTGCCATCTAGAGGCTCTTGGGGGAATGGAAATTAAACTAAACCAGGTTCATTCACTTGCTTGCCTGCTGTTGTCCCGCTGAACTGTGTTTAGAGCTATATTTCAGTCACACTGCATGCACGTGTGTGTGTGTGTGTGTGTGTGTGTGTGTGTGTGTGGTTCCCCTTAATCATGGCGTATATGACTTATATACCTTTCAGTATTACTGAAAAAGATATATCTGCCTTTTCTCATTTCCTGCTTCTGAGTGATTTCTATATTCATCTGCCTGTTAATTTTTCTAAAAAGATCGAGGTAAATTACTTCCTATATGCAAAACCAATGATTTTACAGAAAAAGTATGAAGCAATGAGATTTTATGTGCAAAGACAGTTTTTTTAAATGTATACATAGATCATATGACAAATTAGATTTGTACCATAACGCATCCTGCAGGGACAGAGAGTAAAACTATATATAATATCAAAGTTTTATTTTTAAATGGACCAATGAACAATGCGTAAGTTATTGAAAAAGTACAAGTACTTCCACCGTTACGCTTTGGAGGTAGACTTTAAGGTCTGAATATCACGTTAAAGGTTCAATGTGTAAGATATGCCACTACTACAACTAAAATATGAACATTAAAGATTGTATGGACCCAGTTTAGAGGTGAAATACTGCCCCCTATTTCTTTTCTTCGGTGGCTCGGAAGCACACATTGAACCTTTAAAAGATAAGGCCTCTTTGTAGAGTAAGAAAGGTAAACAGTAACCCTTTCTCTCCAAGACTCAAGCTCAAGAATTCACAATTTATGTAAACCAATATCTTAACGTCTAGACTACAAAAACACTTGAGACTAATGTCTTTACCTTGCTCACTGTTCCATGATTATCAGTCCAAGGAAGGAGATGGGATTTCTCCTCTTTTTGATCATATGAAACGATGTTTTATAGGTATTTAAAGGAATATTTCACCCACAAAACACGTGCATTTTCGTTAAAATATTTAATACACTTCAGACTTATCTGGACTCGAACGGACGAGTAGCACTCCTGCGGTAGCGTGAGACCGTTTATGAGGAAGTGTTTTAAATAATAAGGTTCAAACGAAAACCACAGTGCACAGTACATCGAGTACAATTTTGAGGTTTATTACTTGAGTATTTCTATTTTGTCCTACTTCATACTTCTACTCCACTACAATTTGGAAGCGAATATTGTACTTTTTACTCCTCTATATTTATTTGACAACATTAGTTACTAGTTACTTTGCAGGTTCCTAATATTAATATAAATATAAATCAGCTAATGAAATGTGATGTACTATTATTGATTAAGATACCAGTCTAAATGGCAGTATAAAAAGCCATTAAAGTTATCTCCACGTTTACCAGCTGCAAAATTAATATGATATACACATTAATGGATCACTAATTACAATCCAGTGATATAATATATATTATTCTGAAAATGGCGATTCTGCATAATGACCACTTTGAAATTTTGTACTTTAAGTATATTTTGATGCTAATACTTTTGTACTTTCACTTAAGTAAAAAAAAGACTGAAGAACGACTGGATAAATGAGACTTATTCATACTGCACGCATGATTCCATATTGTTGTGCTGTTGTTAAACGCGGCTCCCATTTATTTCAATTTATCAAGACTTTTCTACGTTTTTCAATTCTTTGTTCACAGTGGAGGCATGCGAGAAAATCAAAGTTTTCTTCAATAATTCAGGTAAAATGGGCTGAATAATTGATATACAAATGTTCATTTTGTGGGAGAAGTATTCCTTGAGGCTAAATCTGCTCGTGCTCTTATTGTAACTGACTCTGGAAAACAGCGTCATCTGGTTGCCTAAAACGTAGTGTAAGTAATGCAATGCCTATAGGTGGGTGTCTGGATGTTAGCTCATGCATAATGGAGAGTCCATGCATGTTCAAGGCGAGGCCAGGATTGTCTTACCGCTCCACTGCTCCGTCACACATGCAAGCACACCTGACGTTAACGAACCGAGAGGCTTTGATGAATTTCTGTGCTCGTGTGGTTAAACGGATGATTTGTGTGCAGCGACCTTGTCCTCTTCGAGTCAAAGCAAAAAACAACAATGAACCTACACAACTGCACACACACACACACACACACACACACACACACACACACACACATACACGCACACATAACACGATACGGACACACATATAAAACTGTTTTGATTTGTTGCATTAAAGTAAAAATGAGGTGACTCTTGAGTAACGCTGACGTCCAGCAGTGACCTAGGATGAATGTTATCACCGGTGGTAAAAAGATGACGAGGGAGGAGGCTGTCAGGATGCCTTGGCGATGATGAGGATGCTCATGAGGAAGACCATTACGAAGAAGATCCACATGAAAAACCTATCCATCACCTTGGCGACCTTCTTCCACTCTGCGGCCTTGACACAAGTAGCTCTCTGCTCGCGGAAGCAGTTGGCGATGTACTGGATGTTCTTCACCACCTGAGAAAGAGACAGAGAGACGAACTAAGGCAAGACCTTAAAGAAACTTTAGAAGAAGAGGAGTAATCAGATAAGAGCGTAAACGGAGACGCTGTGGTGATGCACCTGTTTATGTTGGAGGCAGGGGCAGCAGCAGGGACAGGCCGGGACTTTCTCTGTGGGATAGAGGAGCTGCTCCTTCAGCCCTCCGTTCAGGTGCTGGAGGTTTTTTGGATGAAGAGGAGCCTGGTAGTCCAGTTCATCCCTCCTGATGTGGTGGTAGTGCTGTGTGGGCTCCCGCTTCCCCTCGCCCCTCTCCAGGCTGGAAGCGTGGTTGTTATGGTTGTTGTAATGGTGAAGGCTATTGTTGGCGTTGCCATTCGCCTGGCTTTTGTGATGCTTGTTCGGATGATGCACGCCGTGCCCGTTGCTGTACTTGTACGGGTCGCTGTCATGGTGGTAGTCGTGGAAATGGTCATCGTTCACGGGTTCCTCGGGGTACAGCGGGGTCCTCTCACTCTCCGGCGTAGTGCAGTTCTCCCCCACCTCGTACACAAAGCAGATTTTGGACATGTAGTCTATGACGAGCACCTTAGCCCAGTGAGGGACCGGCTTGGCCTCAGCACCACAGAAATGAATGTTCATGATGAAGATGGTCAGAGAGGTGGAGGCTGTGATCATAGTCATGGTGGCTATGTAGTACTTCCCTAGAGGAAGGGACAAAGGAAAAGGCAGATTTATGAAGGGAAAAGACCACACATGCATACATACATAACCTCATTTGTAGACTACGAGGTTAAACATTCTTAAACAACTTCCTTGTTTCATCAGCGATGATCTGGAAAGACATGCCAGGTAAATCTGTTGACCCAGATACATCTTTATACATAGATATATCAACTTATTTAACAGCCAATTTATTTTCCAAGTTGCATAACTGAGTTTATAGGAGAAAAATTGTGAAAAAAATGGATGAAATACAAAAATACTATATAATATTATATAAGTCAACAATATGAAATACTTTGTCAGAAAACGACAACATTTAAATTATATGATACAAAGTCAGAATTATGAGATGAAAATGTCGACTTACAATGTCAAAATAATGAAATATTAAGTAGAAATATGGGATATTAAGTCATTTCTGAGTCATAATGTTGACTTGCTATAAATATTTCTATCTTTATCTTTATTTATTTAATTCTTCTATAGTTCAAATAGTTCAATAATGAGTCAAAAACTGAATGCAGAGAGAACAATTCACACCTATATAGGGCATGCTCTCTGCAGGAGGCATGCTCTCAGCCACCAACAACTGGAACACAGTGAGCGCCAGCAGCACCGTGACCCCGAGGGAAACCTTCTCGCCCGAGTCGGCCGGCAGGTAGAAGCCCAGCGGGGCCAGGAACGAGATGAGGAAGCAGGGCAGGAGCAAGTTGAAGATGTAGAAAGAGGAGCGGCGCTTCAGGAGCAGAGTATAGGTGATGTCTGTGTAAGGGTCGGAGCAGCAGCCGTACATCATGACGTTTCTAACTGCTGGCATGCCGTGACACTCCCACTCGACATTCTCCACAAAGTCAGACAGGTCTCCGCTGTCCATCCCCAAACTGATGTCCACCTGTGTACAGGACACACATCGTGGGTAGC
Organism: Bovichtus variegatus; assembly: GCA_943593645.1. NCBI lineage: Eukaryota > Metazoa > Chordata > Actinopteri > Perciformes > Bovichtidae > Bovichtus > Bovichtus variegatus. The sequence continues at coordinate 11,048,103 of CALSCE010010695.1, forward strand.
AACACAAATATGAAGAAACTAACAACCGAAATTCCCCTTACATATAGTTTGAAACATGAAGTTATTCACTCTTAATTATCCAACCTTGTGGGATAATTAAGGAGGCTGGTACATGATGATCCCTGCTGATGACCCGGGCCAACATACACACTATACCTACAGAAAATGTTTTGTCATTTGGTTGAACCAACCCTTTACTGTTTCCTTGTCAAGCTATAGGCCTCCTTGAAACTTAAAGTTTGAAAGTGACAGCAATAACTGATTTTTATTTTTTTTTTTTGCTATTTCACAGAAAATAGCTTCCTATTACGCCCCAAAAATGCTATGAGAGCAGTCAGAGTTAACCAAAACAGTAAAGTTGTGGGCCGTCGAGCCGAAACTTGTTATAAAGCTCCGTAAAGCCGAGGGGAGCTGGAGAGTCAGGTGATAATTCTCTGTAGGTTCACATTATGAGTGACCCCTTTCATATTTTTTCCCATTGTCATTCGATACATTGTTTTTTATAAAAAAATATTGCTTACTGCTCATAGTATTTACCCTACATTTTAGCAATACTATGAGTTTATCAAGTATACAGATGGATTATGCTTAAAAATAGTTTCCAATTTACGGATGATTTTGTATTTTTATTAGGTATTAAAACTTGTCACCACTGGAACACGATTTAAACTGAATCCATTAAATGAACTAAAAGTATATTTTGGAGCCACATTTCAAGGGGGATGAGTGTGGGCAGAATATCACTTTTAAACGTGCCCCTAAGGGTCAGTCATGATGGAGTTGAGTCATTAGTCCTAAGCATTTAGAGCCCTCTGTATAAAAGACAGTCTTTAACCCAGAATGTGAACTGACTCAAACAAGAGACAAGGTGTGATCTCCGTCTCTTTCACCCCCCTGCTTCCACCCACCTGGTTGCCATTGTAGGTCCAGGATCCGAAGGTGAGTTTGCACTGCTGCCAGTCGAAGGGGAAGTAGGAGACATCCACCACACATGTGCTCTTCGTGATCGCTGGAGAGTCCCAGATGATCTCTCCATTATAACGCAGCTTCACATTAGTGCTGGATGCACCTGTCTCCTCATCTGCCCTGCACAAGACATACAGAGGAAAGGACACATCAGTCAGATGCACTTGCTGCATTATAGTTGCACTGCCAACTATAACTCTTGTTTACTGACTTATTGTAGAGGACGATGTCCGGCTTCCAAACCAGGTCGCTGGGTATGTTGATCATCTCAAGGTCGTCATAGTCTTCCTTGTCCCACTTCAGGTAGGCGTCATGCCAGACCAGCCTGATCCACAGGTACGTGGTTAGCACCTGGTTCCTCTCATCCTACACACACAAACACACATGCAAAAACATTTAAAGAGCGAGAGTGGTAACATTAAAAAAAAGTCGTTCCTTGAATAATTCAAACAGAGTGGATGCAGCCAATTCTTAATACTCAGTTTCTGTTTTTATTTATTTGTGATATTCAGGTAAACACAGGGTCAACGTTACAATGAAACGTGTAGGACGAGAGAACTGGTCCGCTCAGCAATAAAAGATCAAATAAGATTTAAAAAATGACAGTAAGATGTAAGATAGCTTGGGAAGACGTACAGTATATAAAGTATAAAACATAAAATAGTATAGCACAACATATGCATACAGGACAAACAGGGAGAGTGAGTTACAAAATGATCCAACATTTTTTGCACAAATGCAACGAAAAGAAGGAGTGTGATATGTCATGTGAAAGAATGGAATGAGAGAAATAGATACATACAAAACAAAGCACTTAGACAAACATGAAAAAGAGGATTTGTCTGTGAGTGACGAAATAAATGAAAAATTGAAGAACAGCATTGCACATAGGGTATGTATCAGTCCAGGCTTAATAGCAGCAGTATGATGTATCATGTGCATTATTATGTAAAAGTAAGAAGCCGTACTCCAGTACAATACTATTCTGCGCTAGCCTCCGGTGGTCTCTACAGGAACAGAAGGGGCAGTAGTGTTAATTCAGTATGAGACACACACATTTTTTTCGTAGCTCTTAGCCATGAGCAGATTAAAAGGGCACTCCACCGATTCACTCATCAAAGTCAATTCACCAGTCACTGGGAGGACTACGCAGCCTGTGAAAACCCTCGTCTTCTGGGGCTCTGGAGGAGGTTTGTCAAAGTCCGACCCAAGCGACTTCACCCGGGTATCTCAGATTGGTAACAGAGACTGCAAATATTACACTGAAAGGATGGAGGAGGCTTTGGAGGATTTAACAAAACAGGCTATAGAGTTGCATTAAGAGACTCACCTTTGGGACCCAATGTTTTTGGAGCTTGACGGAAATGATCTACCTGTGCTGCATCAATTGGCCTTTCTTTTATTTGAATCGTTCTTTCACAGGTCCCCTGCTTTATGAAAGTGCACTGAAACGCTGGAGTATTATTTTAATGTTCCTTTACTTGGTTGCATTGGTTAAACAGTAGCACTGTGATTTAACGTTAACTAACTTAACTTATAACTTATAGTCCATATCAAGGTGGTTCTGTCTGTCTCTGCATACCTATTAGACGTGCTGCTAGAAAATTTGACTGACTTAATGATTTACTCATTAAGTCTTAAGATTTATTGCGTTTACTATTATTCTAATAATTATTGCTTTTTGCTGGATTTTTTAGCACAGCCAGAGATTGCCACCCTGCAAAGACTCTGGTCGTATTGTTGACATTTAAATTGGGAAAGGATCAAAATAAGTGTAGTCAATAGAAATTAACTGTATTCGAATAGTTATTCATGACGTGTTCATTTATATTTCACGTATTTCATTTAAGTTGATCAGATATCAAGATACTGGGTTTGAGTTTGATTGTTGTCATTATATGTTTCTTCATTAGCGTTGGAAAATAGGATAGGAACCTAAATACAATTTTATTTTAAAAAAATTGAAAGAATAGAAAAAGAGAGTATGCCATATGAGCATGTGTCCTATAATCACCTTAATCCTTTGGCAGTTAGTGATTTATCCTCTTAAACTCTGAAGCAGCCACAGCCTGACCCAGCTTATCAACTCGTGTTGTGAGGTCAAGAATTCATCAAAGCCACAGCAGTTTCAAAAAGGGCCAAATACATCTAGTGAGTTTGTATATATGGGGTCTTGGATTCATATATTTCGGGTCAGCTTTAATGAAGTGTTGGAACAAGAAGGTACACAATATACTATTTATATGTCTGGCATGTCCTTACTTGCATCATCATATCTATGTAAATGCATGTGAAATATGATAGAAGCTACTGTCTCCGCGCTGTGACATATTCACAAGACTAACTCTTGCTTCTGTAACTTTGCCCAGAGTCCATCTTGAAATAGGAAAAAGGGTTTAGGTATGCTGCTCCCGCCGCTTGGAATTTGCTGCAGACTGATTTGGGTCGAGGGGAGCTGGTCTCCTTAAGTGTTTTCAAAACTAAATTGAAGGAGTTGGAAGAAGGTTCATCAGGTTGTAGATGTAGCTTTTTTCCCCCCTGTGTGAACTAGAATATGATGATCCGAGTCTTATTATTTGGTAAACTTTTGCTGGGACCTGAAATTTAATTGACTGCAACTGCTTCATGTCGTATGTGTGAAACATTGTTTAATGTGCAGCTGCTGTCTTAGCCAGGACCCCCTTGTAAAGAAGATGTTTTATCTCAATGAGATGGTTAAATACAAAAATAAAATAATTTTTTTTTTTTAAATGTATACGTGATATTGTACACCATGGTGCAACTACTTAAAGACCCATTTTAAGAGATTATGTTGTGGTTAAATGGTCGTATATGTGGCCGGGGTGTACAGGTTTTATATCTCTAAATCTATGTTCATGTCATGATACGTATTTGAGTTTTCCCTCTACTCACCATATCTTTAATCTGTGACAGGGTGATCTGCAGGGAGACATTGAGGGCTTTGTCTGTGTCGTCCACTGGCCTCAGAGCGTTGGAGTAGTCCTCCATCAGGTCAGCCAGAAGTTTGCGGGCATAATGACCCTGAGCACCGTGGGACACTGAAGGGGTAGGAGGACAGCAGAGGGTGAGTACAGCAGCAAAGGTTACAAAAGAGGATGTCAGAGCAGAGCCAAGACCAGTAAGCCAGTCAGAGTTAGCTTCATTATATCAGTCAGATATAAACATCATGCAGAACTGACCTTGCACCAAAAGGCTGATCCAAACCATCAGTGCTGCCTTCCTCATTTTCAACCAGTCACACGCCAAGGGATCAATTATTCAGCAAAGTAGTCTCTGAGACAGCCCGGGTCCAAATCCAGAGCGTCACTCTTTTCTGATTTCCATTCTCCACTGATGACGCCGAGCGAGACCACAGAAAAACTCTCGAAATCTCACATCCTGTCAGAAGCTCTGAATGCTTCGCTAGTTGTTAGTCGCAGTTTGCCTCTCGGTCACTGTTTCTCTGTGTGTGATCGCTGCTCTGGAACAGGACCTGGGGATATCACTCACACACTCACACACACACACATACAAACACACACACACACACACACACACACAGGTACACTGAAGTATCACATAGCACACAGGCACCGGGTGAAATGTGATGCCTGCAGCACTATACACTTGTGTACATGACCACAACCAGCTGTACTACACACACACACACACATATAATGAACCTTATTGCATTACACAGCCAATGACATGTGTCAGTCACACACATACTGTACTGTGACACTTTCTTACCTATGCTCAGGTCATTCAACAAGAGCACACACACACACACACACACACACACACACACACACACACACACAC
>CALSCE010010695.1:11052900-11072646 GCA_943593645.1 Bovichtus variegatus
ACACACACACACACACACACACACACACACACACACACACACACACAAACGCTACATGGCAATGAACTTCACGCAGATCCAGGATCAGGTGTCAGGATCAGGATCACTCTGTAAATAGGAATCTTTAACTTAAGAAGAGTAAAGCTGTACCGCGGATGTAGATCAGTGATTGGCCTTTGTAATTTTGTAATGTTTTAAAAGTATCTTAACATGCAGATTAATGCATTTTGTTGTTGATGACAATGTTATAATGTTCATGATAAAGAAAGGATTACTGTGGAAATAAATTGTGTTTTTATTCTGTCATGTTTCAATTTTATGCAAAAAACCTTGATTGTGTTAGATGCTTTTTATACTTTTTTTTTTTTTGCATGTCCAGGTCCCATGCTGGAGTAATCTATTTTGTTTTTTTTCTGCATTTTTGTTTAGTTTTGTGTGTGTGTTTTGGAAAATTGATTATTATGTATTATTATTGGAAAGAGAAAATTCTTGAGAAAAAAAGAATAGCAGAGAAATATATATACTGAATATAGCTGCTGGTTCAGAGTTTGTAGATTGTGTAAATGTAAATGGGGTAACGTTGAAATATAGCCTACTGTATATGTTTTTCTAAGATGTCCACACTGTTGCATATTAGTTCAGGTTTTAGAATATACAGTACTTATAGAATGTATACGTTTGTATGTATTGAAATAAATGTACATGTGGAAGGATATTCAGAGGCTAGAGAAATCAATCTTACATTATTGTTTTAGAGTAGAATATGGGTGTGATCACTATATTTCTAATATTTAGAATATATCTTTAAAATGAGAACCATCAAGCCGAATGTTATACTTTTGTTTACAAAGGCAGCTGAAAGTCAAAAGGTTATGCTCTTCTTCAAAAGTCTTTTTGTTTTTACTCATAACTTTATTTGACTCAGTGCTTGGATTACATCACATACAGGGTAGTTTACAGTAAATTAAAACTATTGCATCAAAGTAAGAAATGTTACTGACAATTGTTCTACTCTGTTATTCTGCAGAGTACTGCGTCTGATGTGATGTGTTAATGTGTCACTGAGTTTCTGTGGTACTGAGCTCGCATAGGACAGGTGTTTCCTGTGTGTGTGTGTGTGTGTGTGTGTATGTCTGTGTGTGTGTGTGTGTGTGTGTGTGTCTGTGTGTGTGTGAGTGTGTGTGTTTGTGAGTGAGAGAGAAAGAAACAGACAGACAGGCAGACAGACAGACAGACAGACAGACAGACTGGCAGGCAGACAGACAGATAGACAGGCAGACAGGCAGGCAGACAGGCAGACAGACAGACAGACAGGCAGATAGACAGACAGACAGGCAGACAGACAGGCAGGCAGACAGACAGACAGACAGGCAGATAGACAGACAGGCAGATAGACAGACAGGCAGACAGACAGGCAGAAGAGGCTTGTGAATAAAAATGGTAAATGAGTGAGTAAATCAGGAGTTGTGCATGGTGGCAGAAGAGGAAAGAGAGTGGGGGAGCTCAAGAGGGTGAGACAGTTAAAGAAAGACAGAGAGGTAGATACACAGAGAACGACAGAAAAAGCGAAGAGCAGTGGTGTAGTAACAGCTAAGGAAGTGTGAGTTTGACAATCAGCAATGTCTAGTGAACAATGCTCGCCTGCAGACGTAGAAATCACTTCATGTATACAGTACTTCAGTCATCTGGATCAGGGTGAGCAACACAGGTGTGGTTGACTTGATTAAGTCTGGTGATATTCTATAATTATCTTATAGTCAACAAATCCCATGAACAAAAAAAAAAAAACCAACAATGAACTGATGACAACTATTCTCTGTGTAGCTAAAGCCGAAAATATATTTTACTTTACAACACTAAGTACCAGGATCCGTAGAACTGAGCAGTCAGAGAAGAAGTACTCCGATCGTTTACTGAAGTAAAAAATACAAGTACAAAAGTATGAAAATTAGAATAAACTTGAAGTACCAAAAGTAAAAGTGCTCATTATCTAGAATAGCTCATTTCATACTTTTTTTTAAAATGACATTATTGCATTATAATCATCAATGATTCATGTGGACATCATTTTAATGTTGCAACTGGTAAAGGTGGAGCTCATTTTAATTACGTTATATACGACTTTATGTAGCTTGTTAAATCCCCCTCTGCTGTGAAGAAGGTAAAATGTAACAGCTCCTTGGATAACATCAGAGGCCCTAGAGCAGTATGTCAATGTGTGTGTGTGTGTGTGCACGTGTGTGTGTGTGTGTGTGTGTGTGCGCGTGTGTGTGTGCAGACAGTAAGAGAGGGGTTAGGCATTGTGGTAGTTGTGGGAGAGCACATTGAGAGATGAAAGATGTGGCCACAACAGGCAGTCAAACATGCTTAACTGTCAAAGTCTTTGTTGAAACTCAAAACCTACTAACAGTATTACAGACAGTGTTCAAACGAATATTAAAATTTGATCATGTGAGTATATTATTGGATTCTATGTGGTAAACTCAATAAAATAAGTACATTTACACAAGTACTGTACTTAAATACTAAGTACTTGTACTCTACTTCAGTATTCCCATTTCCTGCTACTTTATTCTTCTACCCCATTACAATTCAGAGGCATATATTGTACTTTTTACTCCACTACATTTATTTGATCATTTTAGTTATTTTGAATATTCACATTCAGATAATTAATACAGCATATTATCAACAAATAATTGATAATGTATTATGATAAGTTAAGATAAAACGTTATCGATCACTTGGGGAAATTTACGAGCTACCAGGAAGTATATATAGTAAAAACAAATAAGCTCCTCGTTTACCAGCTGCAACATTAAAAGTGATGAAAAAATGAACCCGTCAATATTTATAATTCAATAATGTAAGCTATATTATTCTGAAAATGGCCGTTGTGCAGAATGAGTATTTTTACTTTCTGTACTTTAAGTACATTTTGATGCTAATACTTCTCTACTTTTACCTAAGTAATATTTTTACTAAAAAGATAATACTCTCTTTAATGTCCAAAAAAACTTGTAAAAGACAACATATTAGAGGTTTATTGTAGTAAAATAGTAAGTGATATTATGGATTGTTATTTCGATTACTTAAATGGTTCATAAGTATAATCTGAGAAGGTTTGAGATTTTTGTCAAGTTATACTACCTCAATAAAGTTTGACTTTCACAAAGTGCGTACCACGTTCAGGTCTGTCCTGTGCATGTTTTATCTACATGACTCGGTAATACGAGTGTGAATGCATAGTTATGTGTTCAAGCACGAGTGTGTGTGCATAAGAGACAGAATGAGTGAACGTGTGCGGGTCGCTGTGTGTGTTTGCACAAGTTTGACTTTATAATGTACATATTGTGCGTGTGTGTGTGTGTGTGTGTGTGTGTGTGTGTGTGTTGGGATGTGGTTAGGTGTTTTTCAGCGTATCCTTGAAAAGCCTGTATTGTATCTCTCATCCTCAGCAGCCTTTGAACATCACATAAGATGGAGGAATGTAGAGAAAGAGCGGGAGACAACATGAGGGGGAGCAACAGCTTTTCTGAACTGTTTTCCTGGTTGTTTGCTGTTCCCGGTCGTCCTTTTTTGTGCTTTCGTTATCATTCAGCTACAATAAATATTTCAACACAGACAGCGTTAATTTCCTCATTTAACACGTGCATATTCAAACCTCCGAACACACACATAGAGACTCACATATGTCCCATTTAGGGACATATAATGTAGGTACTGTTGTTCTGTGACTGCACTGGTGTGTATTAGGCTCTAAGGATATACCATGACATATACATGTGCCCTCTAAGGTAAGATTGCGATTTGAGGCAAAATATATAAAACTGACTTGACTTGGATAAATACAAAGATTTACAGTCATACGGTTCCCATGTTGCGACTCAATTAAGCTTGTTTGAATGTTTCATTAGAGACACACAGCACATGTCTGACAGCATTGTTTCATGGCTTTGTAAACTAAATTGTTTGACCTACTCATAATCCAAAAAAATGGCCTTTGATAATCTAGTCAAATGACAAAAATGTGATTAAAAAAATCCCAATAAGAATAATACGTTGTAAAAATGTATAAATGAAATGATGTATAATCTTATATAAAGTGTGTTCTAATACAGATTTCACACATATTGTAGGTTTGGCAAATGGTAGCTTAATATTCCATACTGTAATATGTTTGATATTACATATATGTGATTAACAAAACATGAACACCAGCTGTTCTAATACTAAGTGTATAAATGATACCCTTTAAGGATTCTTATAGCGTTTATTTGAGTCAAGTAAGGCAGAAAAGGGTGCTTTCATAATGAATGCACACTTATATTCAAATCCAACGCAAACTCTCTCAAAAAGATAGAAAAGGAATCCAAGGGGACAAAAACAAAAACTCGTAGATTATAGATGATTTTCCAATGTTTTATTTGCCATGGGTAAACAAACTGTACAGAAATAAATAAAACAATACCGTGTCAAAATGTTGAATCCTTAGTTTTAATTTATGGGACAGGGATGGGGACAGTTTGCAAGATACATAGGCAGCAGGTCTTAATTTTTTTTTTTTTATATTTTCTAAAAGGAGGTATACAGTTAAAAGAAATACAATTCACAAAAAAATCCACAAAAATATGGATATTTTATGTAGCATATGGTTTCAACAAAATTTGTCAAAATTGCCCTTTACTTTCTTGTAGAATAAAAATAAATAAATTGGATCCTCTACTGACATAAAATAAACTTCTCGATTATGTCTTGTATCTTGTATAAACCAACACAAACGTTTTATAAATGTTTTAAGGTTTTTGTCATGCATTTGTCAAATTTGATTTCAATGCAACAGATGTCAACGTTTCAAATACAGGTATCTCTAAAAAAGATATGACAGAAAATGTACGTATAACCTAGTGAAACATAGCCTGCTTTGACCTATTTCCTAGTCAGGTTTAATGAAATGTTATCCTCTCTGGAGAAATAATAAAGAAAATGTTAAATGTAGAACCTGAAAAATCCACACAATATGGTCAAATCAATGCTGATAAATGTCACCATGCACTCACCATTAATTGCTAATTTCATATTAATTACATTTTAGGAGCACAGGGATTTCACAGACTTTTCCTTGTTGGATTTTGACAAATCTGTAAAAGCTCATGCAACTGTGAATCTTTGCTCTCTACGCGCGCTCTCATTTTATTTGTGGCAATAAAGGCACTCAGTTATTTTACACTGCAATTAAAAAGTTAATTTGCCGATCCAACCGCAAACTGAGATATTAAGAAAGGGCATGCAGTGTCGACATTAAAGCTTTAAATACTTTAATTTAAGAAAGCCATTACCTGCAAAATGGAGTATTTCTGAAACACAAACATTCTCTGATGCCCCATTTGAAATACTTCCATGTGATGTGCTGTTGTTCACTTCACAAACAGATCATAGGAATCAAAAATTAACTCTTTTCTTCACGTCTCTCTCCCTGGATCACACAAAAGTAGCACTTCCACTTGTGTAACTTTGCTTGACTAAATCAAAGTATTTTCCGTTTTAAATATGGTGTGACTTTAGGGGAGTCTTTTGTAGGGTGCAGGACACCCATTAGTGAAGAAGAACCCTACGTATATAAGAAAAATACAGCTTTGGGTTCTTGTACCTGAGTTTGAACAGCACGCTAAGACGCATTATTAAAAAGATTGCCATCTCATGAAGGCTCGGGTGCCCACCAGGTCAAGGTCAAAGGTCAAAAGACCTTGCACTGGTTGATGCTGAAGATCCGTCGCCTGGCCTGTTTCTTGGCCTGATTTACGGCCGTTCGCACTGCATACTCAAACACCTGCTGCACACCACGGTTACTTAAGGAGGAGCACTCTAGGTAGCCCTTAGCGTGGACTTCTTGAGCCACGCTTCTCCCCTCCGCTGCTGAGATGCACCTGCCCCGATGCGCCCCCATCTCCCGCAGATCTGTCTGGGTGGCAACAAGCAGCACTGGCGCCCTGGGCAAGTTCTCTCGAACCTCAGCGATCCACTTATGCTGGACGCTGGCTAACGAGTTAGGGTTGGCCACAGAGTAGCAGATGAGGACGACGTCGGCCTGCTGGTAGGATCTCGGTCGGATTTCTCTAAAGTTGTCGTTGCCTGCCGTGTCCCACAGCCCCAGGCTGATCTGAACCCCGTCCATGTACACCTCCACCCCTGTGTTCTCAAACACTGTGGGCTTGTAGGTGTCCGGGAAGGTTTCTGAGGTGAAGCGGACCAGCAGAGCAGTCTTGCCCACGGCACTGTCCCCGACCAGGACGCACTTCAGCGACAACTCTTCCAGGCCGCTCATGACGGTCTCACTCCTCTAGATGGTTGTGGTTCCGTGGGGGAAAGTCTTAGGGGTAGTTTCTCTGGATCTTATCGATCCGGAGAGGCACAGGGTTCACAAGGTAGTCAAAGGCAGCGATCACTCATCTGTGTGTGCTGTACTTCCGTGTTCAGGTGGTAGTTTTCATAGTAGGTGTTTTGTAGCCCTGTCTTATGGTAACTCCATTTCTGGAGATTTCAGCGGTCATTCAGCCTGTTGCACTGAACTATAATGTCTCTCTTTTCAGAGTCCTTGGAGCAGTTATGTAGAGTCAGTTCTCCAGCAGCAAGCTTCACACACATTTGACATAACCTAGCAACATAGCCTTAGTTCTTTGGGACCTCTTGGCTCGTCTCTCTTCAGCTGGGTCTCTGCAGCGAGGTCAGGGGTTGGTCCTTCTCTCTAATGATGGCTGTCATTCTGTCCTCACAGATCAAACCTCTCTGGGTTGAGGCAGGAAATCTACTGATGAAGAGAGGACATGTTACGAACATGAGGCATCTGTAAGCAATGTGTCGTCTGACTTTAAAACGACTGTAACGGAAATGCTTTAGCAAATCGTTCGGTTAACTGAAACCTTATTTGTACGTTTCTTCAGACAGTTGACAGTTTCTTCTCATACAACATGCAGCCTGGCGTACAAAATGACAGCAACGTGGCTCGTAATACAATACGTCTTACATGACATATAAGAAATATCTGCCTAAACAATGTAGAACTAGTCAACTGCTAGAGTACCGCATGTGGCAGATGACAACTTTTGTTTTTGTGACAGCCTTATTTTATATTTACAGAGGACGGTTAAAGTATGACATGTATAACAAAGTAGGGATTAAATACGGAAGTAAAGATTTGTGTGATTGGGTGTGACCCAGAATTCACAGCTTGATACTGCAGACTTTAACAGGAGCTCATTAACAACATATCCATGTTTGCTGTATTATCAAGCTCATACATATGGCCTGTGTGTCTGTCTCCATTTACTCTAACGTATCTCGCTCATAACCAGTCTTGATTCTGCAGTTTGCAGCATAAACGGACATCTGATAATGGAGGAGGATGTCTCTATGTTATTGTCTGATAGAGTTATTGGTATAAATCTTGATGGTTCTTTTTATTGTGATCAACAAAATACTGCTGATGGTTTCTTATGACTTCTCTGGCGCGTACAGCTTAACAAGTGCATTTAAGTAGCAGAGGTAACAAGTCACAACCTCAAAACCACCTGCCATGACACATAGATGGAAAGACCTCCACAACGTAAATGGGACACTTTGAGTGTTTTTTTTCCACAATTCAACTTATTAAATTATCTCTCAGGAAGAAGTCTTACTCTTAGACCATTGTGAGAGCAATACATATGCCTAATATATAAATAAATGAATAAAGTTATAAAACAAGGCTCAAACCCTCAGTGCCAATGGTTTGACTCTTCTTACTTCTTGTAACGTGCTGTTCTTTTAGGTAACATACAATATTTAAAAATGCTCATGAAAAATTATCTTTTTCTTCCGATGAGAGAGTAATACACCCTGCAGACCTCACTTGTTGATTTAATAGCTTTAATGTAAATACAAGTGTAGGTTTTTGCCAACATTATGCAGTCTTAAATACCTCTCCAAATAGAATAGAGTAGAATCAAGACATGGAAAAAGATAATTACCTTTCTTGTCAGTCTTTTCAATCTTTAACGGGCGGATGCTGGCTGCCGCCTCTGAAGACTGAAGACAAAAAAAAAAAAAAAAAAAAAGCCTTTAAACTCCAGTAACGGTTTGTTATTAATTATAACGTGCTGAACCCGATACCCTCAAACGCATTTGTTAAACTCTATATTAATTTGTGACTAAACAGACACAGGGACGAAATATTTTGGCACCTGCCTGCCTAAGCCGAGGTTGGTAAGTAGAGGAGGGAAGTGAGAAATCATGAGGGAAAAGAAAAGTAAAACACATCCGCTAGTTGCAGTGTGGAGGTGTGACTCAGCTCGCCTCCCCCACAGCAGCTGTGCGTTATAATAGGTGGTTTTTTTCTTTCTCCTCTGTTGTGGATTTGTACCATTTTATCTGGTATAACACAAGCAGCAGAGCTCACAGCTAGCACAAATACATTCTTTTAGAAACATCTTGTAGGTGGTTTGCCGCGATCACACCGGTGAGGTATTTTGATAAACAGAGAAGGTAAACTTGTGTCTGTAATCAAAAGAAAACCACCTCCAACTCAATGTTCGACGCGCTTGAATTGTTAAAAGGAGGACTCAACCAATTTTACACATCAAATTCTGTTTAGGGTTGTAGAAATATTTTTTCTGTTCAAGAAAAACGGATAAAGAAAGAATAATTGGACTAGGCTAAATGAAGTGTCAGGTAATCGGTTTCCTTAGTTGATGGTGAATTATTAATGTGTATGGCCCTTGATTATTCTTTTTCTCATGATACTGTAGCCATTTTGGTTATTAAGTAACTGTAATTGAGAGACCCTCTATTTCTGCTGTTCATTTATGTTTTGAGTAAGGGGCAGGCAAAATAAGATTTTTGTTCTCCGTGCTCCTTTTCGGTCATGGAATGTGTTTGGTACTGAATCTTTTTTTTTTTTTTTTCTTTTCTGGTGTTGTGCACTGCTGTAAGCGGAACAAATACAAAATATATGAAAAAATATCTATGAAGTGTTTTGTATCTCCAGAGGGAGCTGCCCGCGAAAACTGATACATTGCTTCAAGTGATGTCACTTAGAAGATGCATTTTATTCATCTCCTAATCTAAAGGTCTGTCCCTGGAGGTCCCAAACCGCTTCAAAGCAATTTGTTTTAAATAATCTGTAAATGGTATGTCAGATTTTTGTCCCAGTGAGAGAGCTTTGTTGGTAAATCTGGTTTTATACAGGCGGCATCCTTCCTGTCCATGTTGGTGAAGCTATAGAACAGTAGTTATCATTTAAAGTGCATGATCTCTTTGCATTAACTTGTAGGAAGCATCATTGTAAATGGCATGAATTATACTGTCCCTCTTCATCAGCATTATTACCACTTTTAAAAAAGGCACAATATATATGTGATATCACTCACAAACTGGCAGATCTACAGAATAAAATGACTAAAACTTATCTGTGTTATGTGGCCTTTTGTTAAACAGATTTTAACACAGCCTTATATTTTCCTCTATGATACATATCCATTGATATAAACCCATACACACACAAGTCTTAAACTGTAAACAAATAGTTTATTCCACAAGTTTTTATACAATATTCTCTGTAAAAGCATTTGAACAATTGAATAAAAAAAGAATAAACATTTCTCTTTATAAATGATGTGTTCACAACATTAAATACAATCAGTAAAATGTGTTAACACTGTTGTTGAACCAAAAAATATTACACAGATAGAAAAACAGAAGCTATTTTAAACCTACAAAAATAGTGTAGCAACCTGAGGAAAACAACCGCTACAAAATTTGGCACAATGCGTTAAAAAAAATTGCTACCAGGAACCGGCTGGAGAAAGAAAGAAATCGGCCTCGAAAGAGAAAACCTAACAATGATGAATTTTTTACCTGAGTTTGAATATCGATATATTAGCAGCTAGGCTTGACCTTACGTAAATGAACAGTTGCAGTATGTTGCTGAGGCTAAAAGACAGGAGATCGGTTGCTGCAGAACTCAAAGGAGGATGTTTAGACTATTTCACAAGGTTGGTAAACCTATTCATTGGCTTTTTGATCATCTGGGGAGTTTCAGGCACAACTCCTCGTGAGCAAGACACACGTAAGCGCACTGCAAACAAGAGAAAAACACTCAGCCTTCTTCTCAGCCTGGTTCTGTGATAACGTCTCCGATAGATGGCATGCATTAAATGAATTAGAATCTGCGCCAAATAAAATGCTTTTTAGTGTCTCAAAAAGGATGCCATAATACTTAAATTCCTAGAGAGCAACCTCCAAGCAGACAGCATGCAATCCTGATTCATTTGAAGCTTCATAAAATCATCACAATATGTCTCAAACATGACTCCAGAATAGTAAATGTAAGAATGAATAAATAACACCTTATTTAACATTAAGACTTCAAAACACAGGGATCTTTCTTAAAAATCGCTTTAAAAGACTTAAAGATAAATGCAAAGCATAATACGCAAGTATAAAACATTTTCAAATTTTAAAATGTACATACATTCTAGCTTTACAGCTACATAAAAGTAACTTATTTGTGTTTCACACATATGCAGTTATTTTTCATGAACACAAAAGAACAAATATTCTTGTTAAAATCTGATTAAGATTATGATTTTAAAGATTAAGACTAGGATTCATTTAAATTGCTGGTGGCTATATGACTGCTAACTGACTGACAGAAGAGAAAACGAGGAGTGTGGTACACACTGTATATACTGTAATAATTATATATGTGGCGTGGTAGAAGTAGAGAGAGACAGAGTGTGTGTGTGTGTGTACTCCTCGTATAGCAGCTTTAGCTTGAAGCCAATAAACCTGGTTCTTCTTACTTCAAAGAGACCAACACGAGACCTGGCTTTGGCTCCGTGAACCTGAGAGATGAGGAGATAGGAGAAAAGGTGGGTGACAATGAACATGTTGTGCAAGTGTGTTTTGCATGTGTGTGTGTGAGTGTGAGTGTGAGTGTGTGTGTATACCTGTAGTGTTTGTTGGTGAGGTAGTCTATAACGGCGGGGCGGATGCGAGCCACGCCTCCCTGGCTGTGGTTCCCTCTTCCTGTGATGACAGAGAGCTGAGGTCGACACAGACCCTGCTCACAATCTACACAGAAAGAGGCCAAAGGAGAAGAGCACGACACACACAATACAGTTAAGAGCAGCAGCACGCACAAACTTTGACGAAGGGGCAGGAACACAAGCGTTTCGTTAAGATTGAGGGATAAGCCATTTGGACTTAGCGGGGGTCTGCGCTCTCCGAGTGCCCTTCTAGTTACCTGTGGTTTTGTCCTGTAAGACCTGGGCCAGGTGCTCCAGGGCCTCATCTACATGCAGCCCGTGGAGGTCCAGGATATTGCTGGGCAGCAGCGATGAGTTGACCCTCTCAAAAATCTGACCTGCCGCACGGTGATTCGCCTCACGCATCCGCTGGGCATGCAGGTGTCCCTATAGAAGAGGTGATGCAAATTCATTTACTGTGAGCGGAGAATTTGTTAATAAAAGAAGGGCTGCACCTTCGAAAACAAACAAATATGAGGAAAGCTCAATAAAATTAAACATAGTTTGAAACATTACCTCTAATATAGTATTTTTCCCCCCTGCACTGACAATATTACGGTAAAACATTCAGCTCCTCACCTGCTGCGCGTAAAATGCAGCCACTTCTTTGCTTCCTTGCTTGTAGGCCTCAGCAGCCTTGGAAAAACACTCGAGCTGTCGGCCCCTTTGTTGGCTGGCCTCGGCCCTGAAGTCCTCGTACGCCGGGTCCTCCGTATCTTGATAGTCAGGTACGGTTGACTCCAAGGGCTTCTGCCTCTGCAAATTTAAACAAAAAAGGGACAAAGTGAAACAGACAGCTAATTAAGGGTGGAAAAAGTCATCAGTAACTTTACTGATTTTTTTTTACTGCAGATATTTAAAGTCTCAACTGTGCAGCCTTTAGTCAGTTTGAGATGTGAATGATGGCATAAAAGTTCTTGTTACTGTGTGTAAATGAAAAATACTAAAATCAATATGCTGGTGGTAGCTGCCTAACATTTTGTGGGGCTGTAAAGTATACAATGGATTGTTGCTTTTAATTAAAAAAAAAAAAATAAAAATAAATTTTTTTTTTTTTTACTATTTTAGAGGCTAATAAATGCTAAGAGTGAATGGCATGAGTATACGTGTCAAACATCTGTCTGTCACATGTCTCTGCCTGTGTTTGTGAATACCTTCTCCCGCTCCTTGCTGGCTGCTCTGAGGTGGTCGGACCGAGCCTCTGGGGCGACCACTGTCTTGACGGGCTCTTCGTCCAGTAGAGAGTGAAGGAACAGCTCCGTCTGGTTCAGGCTATAACTATGCAAAGATAAACAAATATACAAGTTAGTCAGCAGTGAAGAGCTGTTCTTCAACACATCAGATACACACAGTGTTGCTTGCTAAAGAAAAGAGAGCATTAACAACCATTATCAAATATACGATGATAAAGTGTCTCTGTCACAGTTGTTTTCTTACTTGTTGTTTCTGAAGATGTCCTGGAGGAAAAGCCTGTCAATGGTGGGGAAGAGGGAGAAAAGTTGGTTCTCTTTCAACAGGGCGGCTCCATCACGCCGGTCGAGGTCTGCGCGGCTTTGTCTGGTCTTAGAGGAGGAGGGTTGGAAAGGGGTTATGTGTGGGGAACAAACCGGGACATGTGTGCATGTAAACATATTATTTATTAACTCACGTGCTCTCAAATTTGGAGATTTGTTGGACTTTAAAACTGCACAATTAAAGTATGAGGTAAATACTAAGATGCTGACAGACTGTATTCAGAAGTTGTTCAAAACTAGAGTGAGTCACTATGAATTAAGTTAACAAAAACAAAGAATACAATTTGTGGAATAAATTTGAAAAAGAAATGAAAAATGTAGTAGTGTGTATATTTACTTTTGTTTGGGACTTTTGGGTTATATATAAAATACATATATCTTATTATGTTTCTTCCTTTCATTTTCAGTGTATAAATGTAATGATATTTTGTACAAAACAATAAATGTAGAATCTAATCGAAAATAAACGTATGGGTTACCTTTTCCACGTTCTTCTGCAAAACCTGCTCCTCTTTAATAATATCTCTAAGAGACACATGAGGGCGGGACACATTCCAGTGGTCCATGAATGGCACCTGTCCACGGGCGTCTGGTTGGCCGTCCAGTGACTCGTAACCATCTGCACTAATCAGGAAACGTGCTGGCTGCGTCCGCTCTCGTGATCCAGCTCTGGACACCTGCGACTCACCCCAGTGCACTGAACCTACACATTGAAAGGTCGTCAAACAAAATGACGTTACGTCTGAAAAACGTTGTTACCAGTAGGATTCCTTTGATTGACTGGGACAGTACGGGTAAACACTGTTAGATAGCAAACATGCAACAGATGTAATGTCGATAGGACATCTTTCTTAAATCTTAATTGCAGCTGACATTACATGTTAGGCTTTTGAATTCAGGGTGAACCAACCTAACAAACATTTAGATAATAGTTTTTGGTTCAAAAACTGAACTGAGCAGACAAACCAGGCTTGATTTTACATGCAAGTTTCTATGTGTATATGCGTGTCTGTGAATGTAAATGTATTGACCGTATGCTGAGCAAATGAATGCTGCCATTATTATTACATGATGCTCCGTGGATTTTAAATTTGTGTCCAAGTGTGCGTGTACTTACTTTCCTGAAGCAAGTGAAATGAAAGACTTGCTTGTCTCTGCTTTTCCTGTAAAAACAGCATTCACCGTCATGTTAACAAACGGAGACCAACTCACAGTAAATCAGAATATCAGGGTAGATTTAAGAGATGTTATTCTCCGTTTCCTGCGCAGGGACTACAGATGTAAATTAGATTATCGCTAACTCTGGTTCAGATAAGAATATGTGCCCTAAATATATACATTTCTAATTACATGGATAGAACTGATGCTGCCAAATATTAAAGCTGCAAAAACTGATGATTGAAGCTCTGTAAAGCCAAAGGGAGCTGTAGATTCGGATTATAACTACAAGCAAACCCTCTCACGTTTTCATTTGTTACCTTGTTATTGTAAAGATATCGATTACAGTCGCTTTAAAGAGCTCACCTGAATGGTTTCCTTCCACTTCTGGTGGAGCAGTTTAGCCAAGTTCAGGTCAATCTGCACTGCATAGTCATCAGTGGAGCATGAACCTGAATATTGTGGACCAGAGAGGACAGATTCCCTCGTCAGTTGTGACTACCAGGGAAGTATGAAGAGACTTATTTTTTTATGGTTCGGCAACTCATTAATGAAAACAACATGTCTCTGTATGTTTTCGAACAAGCTGCTTGTCAGATCGTCTTAACAGCGTTAAACATCATTTCTGTTCGTAGAATCTCACTGTGGGCAACATGTTTTGTAATTTTACAAAACAGACAATCAGAACCACATTGTACATTTTTCTTTAGAAAGGCCATATTACACAAACTGCCTCATTATTTAATTTATGTTTATGTTCTCTAATGACTCCTAAAACTATCAGTAGCTGCAACCTTTGGTCACACCGCACTGTCTTTGGTGAATGTGCTTTTAAAAGTGTTTGCAGTCACCTTAAACTCGAATAATAATAAATAATAAATAAACTTGAATAAGCATGGAAGATTTAAAAACAAGATTAAGGATTATTTGACCACTGAATGCAGATGTCCCAACACTGCTAATTTTACCTTAATAACTCTTAACTGCATAAAGAGTTTCAGATCAAAGAAAGAAGCAGTAGACTTAAAACAAACTGTTTGTTTTAAAAAAATAAATGTGAAGCAACTGACCAGGTGTGGATATGTGAGAGTATAAATATAACTTCCGTTAAAAGTTATTTTCATTCTTCACAAAACAACTTTATTCATTTTTTTATTTTGTATTTAATGCCTGCATTGCCATTTGAGCGTTACAGTTAGTGCTTGAAAGGCTTTTCTTCAGAGTGACACCTGTGCGTTAGTAGTTACCTGGGTCCACTCCAACAGGACCAAACAGTTCAGTGAGCTGCAGTGCCATCTCAGTGGGGAGTTTCAGCTCCACACTCTGAATGTCCAGGTGTCTGTTCCTTCTCTCCTCCATGATCCTTTCAGTCCTCTCCTCCTCCTTCTGTTTTTGATCTCTCTCCATCTTCTCTAACGCAGCCTGCAGCAGCCGGTGATCCTCGTCCATGCTAGCAATCTCCTCCTCGATCTCAACCCTCGACTCTTCAATTATTACTCCATCATCTAAGCTTCCACCGCAAGCGCCGCCTTCTAGGTCAGCTTCTGATGTCACTTTGGGTTCAGTGTCTCCGCATCTCTCTCCTTCGTTTACTGCATGAGGCAGCCTAAGTTCTGTTTGAGTAGGTCTTTCTAAGGGTGAGGTTGTAACAGGATGATCTTTGTTTCTGACTGGAACAGCTGCACCTCCGAAACTTGGCACGTCGGTATTATTGGCGCTCTCATCCGATTCACCATCTGTGATAAAGGTTGACTGCTGAGTCACCTCCTCACCAGTTGGCTCTCCCTTAGGCCAACCTTCAGGGTGGTGCTGGTCCAACACAGATAAGCTGGTTCCTACCGGCTTGCCTAAAGCTCCACACAGACTGGATGGGTTCTGCACATCTTCACCCCCAGCACCATCCTCCTCCTCCTCTCGCCCACCGTCGTCCTCTCTGAAGAACCTCTCTCCGGAGTCCAGCAGCAGGTTGGTCGTCCACTCCAAGTCCTGATGGCATTTGTCATACAGATCTTCTAACGTATCAAAACTAACCATCTTAAAATGGCGGCTGAGAATGCGCAGGCTCTCAAGCCGGTCTTGATTTGATCCGATATCTTTCTCCTCCACCTGTGTGCCTTTCTCATGCCCCACGTGGTAGGGTACCTCTCTGTGGCCGGAGTGGTGAACTGCAACCGCTGCAGAGACAACAGACGACAGCTCCGGCAGAAAGCGAGAAGAGTCTCCAGACAGGACTGTGATGTCACCAGACGGGTTGCACGCAGTGGCGACTGCATCATCAGGGCTGTCATGGTGGTTGAGACGCCATAGGAGGGCAAAGTCTTGAGGTTCTGTCTGGGTGGGGCTGCCTCTGTCTACCAGAGGAAGTGGGGAAGGAGGCTGCAGGTGTGCCTCAGATTTGGACTCAGTGAACAGCTCAAAGTCTGGTTTAAGGCTAAGGCTAGTGTTAGAGTCAGGTTCAACATCCGTGTTAATGCTGTCCTGAGTGCTGTTTATACTTTGGGCTGAGGTATTGGGACATTCGGGAGTATTCAGTGAAGAAGCGGGGCAGTTTTGAGTGAAGGTGAGGGCTAGTTTGCACTGTTTCCCCGACCTACGACCCTGACGCTGCCTTCTCTCTTGACTGCCTCCACTGAAAGCACTGCTTTCTGCTTCCACAGAGCCTCCACACACAGGACTCTGACACACCTCACTAATATGACTCCTATTAGCCTCAACTCTCGTCTCTCTGACATTCTCTGGGCAGTTATTCCCGTCATTGTGAGTATGACCAGCAGCAGGCTCTGTAGCAGCCTCACCTTTAATATTGTGGCTTCCCACTCCCTCATGGCAAACATTTGCCTCCACAGTTTTGGAGCTAAATAGTGAATCAGCAGTAGGAGCTGAGAAGGGATTTGTTGGGTTAGTTGATTTCAAATCCACAAAGCCTTTTTCTCTGCCAATTTCTAACACAACATCATTTCCTCCTGTGGTACTAGTAGCTTCATTTTCAGTTTTAAGTCCCTCCCAATCATCAATTCTTGATTCCTTGACGTTACAAGACTCAGCTGCTTTCCAGTCTAACACACAGTCAGGTAATTCACCTCTGCTGCTGTTAACTCGGTTAATGTTTTGCTCCCTCTCCTCACTGTTGGATCTACTGCCATGGGATTCCCCAAACCTGCCAACTGCCTCTTCTTCTTTCTCCAATTCGTCTCCAGCGTTCGGGGAAAGGGAGGACGAACGGGAAGAGGCGGTCTGAATGTCAGCTGCTCCTGTCTGAATAAGATCAAGAAGCTTCTGAAACTCTGTCACATTCGGTCGCGACTGCACTTTCATTTTATTTTTGTTAGCTTCTTGAGACACGCCTTCGTCTTCTTTCCCATTTGCTTCCTCATGCCTTTCTCTTCTCCTCACCTGTCGCTGCTCGAGGGACCCTTCACAAGGCCAATCTCCTACAAAATCCAACATCGTAGGCATTCTCTTCTCTCTCCCAAACCTCTCTATTTCAAGCCCTTCTGCTTCGTTTGTCTTTTCCTTCTCCCTTGCCTCGCTGTCTGATTGGTTGGTATCTTTCACCAGATCTGCAGGCTCCAACCTGTCTAAACCCAACCTCCTGCTTGGCCTTTCGCTCCTCACTCTTTGTGCAATAGACTCAGAGAAAGCCACAGGCACTTCATCCCCACGGTGATCTTCGCTCATCACTGATTCCACAATACAGTCTGGCATTCTCTGATCTGCTATTGGACGATTTGGCTCTAACTTGGCGTCCAACTCGGAATCTAATTCCCCCAAATCCATGTCATTATCCCCGTCGGATATTTCAGGGTGTTCTGTAAATCTTCCAGTAGATTGGAAATTTAGAGACTCTGTAGATTTGTGGGTGTCGTCTTCCAGCATTCCCACCTCACTAGAACGACCAATAGATGACACGTCAGGGAGAGAAGAATACAGCTGAGGCCGGGATTTCTTAAATCCCTCAGTCAATCTAGGCTGCCTTACAAGGTCAGGACGAGGTGTTTCAGAAGACATAGGCCTAGAGGAAACAAGAGAGATATGAATGGTACAATTAACATAACTAATGACGGGAGCACAATATCAACATTGTGCCTGATTGAGCTCAATGATGTTAGATGATTCATGTTTATTAGATGAGTATAAATCTCATGATCGTCATTTATTTTAACCACAATGTTTTTTTGGGGGGGGGGTTTTAATACAAGGTAAATGCATTGATAGTTACAATCACTAAGAAACTCTGGAATTGCCTTAGTGGTATTAATGAGTTCAACTAAAAGTTTTGTATTCCACGTATGTGGGGCAGAGTAACAAAAAACAGATCTTCCTAACTCTCTGCAAATTGTTCGCACCTGCAGGGTGATTTTGATGTTTATAAAAACTATTTTTCACTTAAGGCAACACAGTAATGGAGAGCCATCTGCATTGGAAAGACATTTAACACATATTATGTGAATATATGGCAAATTAATGACTTTTTTTGCTTGAAATTTGAGAAATGTACAGGTAAAGTCACCTGTAGAAACTAGATACATGGTGGTATTGCAGAGAAATGAAAAATAATGGAACGCTTGGTATGAATTACTTAGATTTCGTCAGTTCTCAGTAAAAAATCTTAATCTTCAGCATTCCTAGAATACAGTCAGTCAATTCCACTGAGTTTCAGCTGTAAAATATGTCATTTTACATAAACTCTCACCCCACAGACACACATAATCTCATCCACATATCAACAAATGTTGTGTAGATTGCGGTTAAATCAGTGGTAGTTTTGCAGTTTTCCAATTGACATTTACATGGACTAATATTAATTATTAACTAATTACATGCTTCTCCGGGTTATGCGAGTCACAAATGGGCTTTCTTAATCCAAATGCAATGTAATACAAAGCAGATGTCCCGTCTCCAAGACAGACATTTGTAGGTGAAACTCACTGTGAGCTTCTGTCCTCCAGAATGAGCCGCTGTTTCACCTCAGGCATCTGTGAACCCATGATGGACTTGACTGTGACGAAGCGCTCATAACCATTAAGCATGCGTTGAATTTTTTCCACTGGTACATTATGTTTGGTACGTCTGCATAAGCATAAAGAGACACAAACACACATAAACAGATACAAGACATAAAACTGGAATATGTAAAATAGTCTCAAACAGCTTTTTGCTCTTCATTTGCAACAAAATACTTTAATTCATTCCAGAAAAACAGATGCTACTGTAATTTCTCTCTCTCTCTCACCTCTCAAGTTCTCTGGGCTTGTTCTTCCACCAAGTGTCCGGCTCTCGGAACAGCACCTTATATCCATGTCTCAGTGCCTAAAAATGGAGACCAAACTCTTTTTTTTTTACAGTTCATAACAAAGTTATGCGTTACTAGTTATAACAGCTTTTCGGCGTTGCAAGGGGATTTTACAAAACTAATCCATTCACAGTGTCATGTATTTAATGTTATTTAAGAAGAATTATTTTTTTTTTTTTACATCTTCTCCAGAGCAATTGGTGCGACAGCAGAATCAGTTAGCGTTGTGAGATCTGAGTTACCATGCTTTATGTATATCAGGCAAGCCGACTGACCTGAGCCACATAAGGCTTCATCTCCCAGCCCTGCATGTTGGTGTTGTCAATGATGATGGGGTTAGCGGCCTTTTCAAAAGCCTCCTTGGCTATGGATAACACAAAA
Organism: Bovichtus variegatus; assembly: GCA_943593645.1. Lineage (NCBI taxonomy): Eukaryota > Metazoa > Chordata > Actinopteri > Perciformes > Bovichtidae > Bovichtus > Bovichtus variegatus. The sequence goes on from CALSCE010010695.1 coordinate 11,072,310, forward strand.
GAGACAGCACAAGAGAATCAACACATTTGTCATAATACTCACTCACTCAATTACATAGATTTAAAAAAAAAAAAAAAAAATCTATTTACTTGCTACTGCAGCATCACTTCTTATCAGAACGGCGTGTGTGTTGTTTACCTTGTTTGTGGTTCCACTCATGGGCCTCCCCCAGAGCCGTGGGGTCAAACTGATAGTGTCCTTGCCGAGTGAAATAATCGTCAGTGCTCAGTCTAACTCCGCCTCGGTTGTGCTCTAATAAGGCTCTACACACACACACACACACACACACACACACACACACACACACACACACACACACACACACACACACACACAC
>CALSCE010010695.1:11072656-11099092 GCA_943593645.1 Bovichtus variegatus
CACACACACACACACACACACACACACACACACACACACACACACACCATTCAATAACACTGGTTACTGTGCTGAATTAACCTGCTGGAAAGTATGCGAGTAAAACTAAATAAACAACAACTGACTCCATTTGTGCTACAACCGAAAGGATTTCAAATGGCAAACAAATGTACTTCACCAGATTGTTCACCAGCTTTAATAACATTACTAAAATCACTTAATGTTAGCGAAGAATTTCCTCAAATATGTCTTTTTTAGTATCTGGATTTTTTTTTACACAAGGAAGCAACTTTATTTAGCCTAGAAGGAATCTTTTAAAACATAAGTTACAAAGTATTTTACATGATAAAGGTCATGTTAAAAAATCTGCCAAAGCAAAAGAAAACAACAAAAGATGTGCAATCATTGAGTGAAGTCACCAACAGTCAACGCATTATCACCTTTAGTTTTCAGCCTTGACCTGGGCACAGCCAGTCCCCGCTCTAAAAACCTGAGGCCCCTCTCAGTGGGAAAAGATTGACCTGACATCTAATAGGTCAACAGTAAAAAAGGTAAAAATCAATCCTAAAAGCTCAATAGTTACAAGCCAACAAAACAAGAGTGAACAACCTTTTTTATAAAAAGGTTTGTCTGTGATGTCTTAACTTGTAGAAGAAAAAAAACTTAAGTATCAGTTTGTTTGCAGTCCAAATCAGTACTTTACAATCAATGGTTGTTTCTTATTCTGGCATTATTGGCAGGCAACCAAGTCTCCACTCTAGGCATGGGACGATATGAAAATTTCATGTGACGATTATCCTGGATAAAATAATTGCGATTCACGATACGATCCCTGTAGTTAGCCAAATATGCTTAAAATGTTCAATGAAAAACAAACAACCAAGCAATCTCAAATAAGCTAATCATAAATGATAAAGGCACTTCTGCATAAATAGAGGATACATTTTTTATTTTTTTTTTTAAATAGCAACGTTGCATGAATCTGTTCTTTCTTATATGATAATTCCTGTATTATTTAAATCAGATTCAAATTTTACTTCTCTACCAAGATAGCAAGTGTGATATCTTGAGGATATTCCCGGTTATAGATAGATAATGTAAATTCACCAGCATCAACTCATTGTGTGTTTTTATCACGACCTGTGATAAAAAAATCACATATTGACCCATCCTAGCATATGCTAATAAAGGGCAAAGAGTGTTACTATTTAGAGTATCCCAACCTTCTTACCTTGCCATGGTCGACTTGCCAGATCCTGGAGCACCACGTAGCAGCACAAGGACCCTCCCTTCCAAGCGCAGCCTGCTGTACTGGGCAGGAGGATGTGGCGCAGCAGGCTGGACCCAGGACTTTGGAATAGTAGCAGAAGGTCTTAGAGGTGCTTGGCTGACCTGCCTGGGTTGCCCGGGCCACTTGGAAGCCACGGGGGTAATGAAGGTTGGCCCTTGGTTGCCGTGGATATGGGGAGAAAACACCGGAGCCTGCAAGTTCCAGGGCGACGGCATGTAGCCAAGCGGCTCCTGATTCAACGTGTTCACCTTGGATCTTGCTCCTCCGATTATCGCTTTAGAAGGAATGACCCCGGTCTTGTCTGAGAGAGTGTGTGATGGGTCTTGCTTTTTATACACCTGGAAAGCCGAGGGACGCCCCGACGCTGCCAGGTCCAACAGAGGTTTTGTCTTGTCTGCAGGTGTCTCTGTCATCAGATGTGTGAAATCCACCATAGACTGCTGCTCCTCAATGATCTCATCTTCCCAATTGCTGAGCTGGTCGAGCGGAGAGGAAGCTCCAGAAATATGCTCCACCAGGCCACCTCCAGAAGGCCCTCTAGATCCAGGCGGCAGACTGGACTGAAGCAGCTCAGGGAGGACCTGGTGTGGGAATGGTGGTGGAGGGAAAGAGGAAAGGGATGTAGCAACAGATGAATAATGGCTGCTGTGCCGCTCTTCCTTAACGCCTTGTTGAGTGTTTAGTATCTCTAGCTCTTTATCAACTAGCAGGTCCAGCTCTTCTGTAAGGAGGCTTGTGGAGGGAGGAGAGGAGGGCAGCTGCAATGGTTTGGAGAAGCCAGAGTCTGGTCTAGGTTCATAAAATTGCTGTGGGCTGAGCAGGGCTGCAGCAGTGCGCTCGAAGCCGGAGACATGAGAAGATGAAGGGGCTGCAACTTCAGCAGCCACAGACAGCTCCAAGAGAGAGTCCATTGCATTTTCAACTAGAACACAAAGAGCGAAATCCACAGACACCAAGAAAAATTAAAGAGTAGGTCAATTTTTAAGTCATGAGTCAACGTTTCAATACTTCATTGTAACGCAGTTGATAGGAATTTGCATTCATGGGCTCACATAAAACAAAGTAAAAATATTAAAGTGGTAAAAACATCAATAAAAGTGGGTTAAAAAAAAAATGGGCTCACATAAAACAAAGTAAAAATATTAAAGTGGTAAAAAAATCAATAAAAGTGGGTTAAAAAAAAAATCAATAAGAGTAAGCAAATAAAGCTTTACTGCAGCAATGCTATCAGCACCACAAACCAATAATGATGAAAACAACTTCATACCATTACAGTGACGTGAATAAGTAGTAGAGGAGTAGAGACAGGAGTGCCCTCTGGGTAAGTGCGGTTACAAAACCTGGCTGTCTTACATATGATACTTTTCAGTCCTTTAAATAAATCCATTGTCACTTTGTCCTTTATACAATAGGAATGACAGTGTAGGTGCATATATCATGAAGCATTTTTTTCTGTGTAATTATGTGAACTATATCTGTTCAGGCAGGACTCTGAAGTCGTCTGACCTGGGATGAGTGACTGGGCCTTGGTTACATGTGTTAATGTTGTGCAGCCTTTTTAGTATTTTATCAGCAGTTTAATTTCCACAGAGGTGAACAACAAAGCCAATCTAATCTAATCTAATCTAATCTAAACAAGTGTTTGCTTTGTACGGTCATTAATGGCTTTTGTTTGGTTCATTTTGGATTTTAATTCTGCTTTACTGGCTTGAGAATCCTTTTGTAACACTTTACCCAAAACTCATCAGTCATCCATATGTATTAGACACGCGGGGAGGGACTCATCGAAACAGGCACAACAGGTGGAAGAGGGTGCGTGGGGTTGGTGAACCAAAAAAAAATGCAAGGTGCAGTTTTATTTAGATGACTGCTGATACTGTCAAAAAATACACAAGGGACCTCCACTGTTCAGTAATCTCATGTAGTGAATTGCTTTCAGAAATACACAAGCTAACATGCTACACAGCTAACAACAAATTACACAAAATAGCATTCCCACGAGTCACACAGCAGGTTTGTCTTCCGTGTTTAGTGCTACCTTTAAAATCGCACTCGGACAGCACGATGTACAGAACTTCGGGGTCCAGGTGCGAGAACATCTCCTGCATACTTTGGACGATTTTCTCCTTGTCGGAGCTGGAGAGCGAGGTGCTGGACGCAAAGTTGTTCGCCACGGCCCCGTCAAATCCCTGAGGTAGTCGGTTGTGGCCGAGGCTTCCCCCCTCTGGCGGCCCGCCGGGGACTCTGGCCGGGCTCTGGCCGTTTTTTTTCCTCCGAGGCATTCCGTAGCCGCCGGTTGCTCTCATTAGTGGCTATACGGAGCTAACTAAGTAGCTGTGGAGCTACACAATTGGTGTCCCGGAGCTGAAAACATGCTTCTCTAGTGTCGGGTAGAGTAACCAAAGCGCAACAACTCAAGGTTATAATATCTAAACAGCACTCCAAGTGGTGGAAATGCATCAGAACGTGTGAATCGTTCCAACTCCGCCTGAGGTTAACACCGGAAATGAAGGCAGTACTTCAAAATAAAAGGTTGCCCTGGCACATTGTCCCTGCTGAGACTTGAGTTTGTCACTGAACAATTTCTGGCGTGCTGTGGATTAACCAGTGGTGTGACGTAACCCATTTGTGACCGCAACTGAAATTTTGCATGGAAGTGTTCTCTAGTTTTGTCCATTTTTCTATATATTTCAATATATTTAACAAAAAACAGTAGTCCCATGTGCCTCAAGACTACATATAGTGTGTTAATAAAATGGCTCTATCTCAGAAACTACTAAGAGCACAATCAAGTATTAGGTATCTATGAACTCATAACAAATTGAATATCAAAGAGATGCTAACATATGCAGTGTAAAACACAATCCATTAGGGAGACATTTATTAAACAGAATAGCGTTTTTCCTAGTGGTGCTTTTTTTTCACGTGATCTAAAAATGTCACAGTTGTGACTACTTTAACATTGGTTGTAGGAACGATTTTGTGGTTAAAAATATATATATTATAAGTTATATGCAACTACTGAAACAATTCATTTTCTTTAATACAACGTTGTTGAAAATGTAATACACACATTGATTACATACCACTATATTTCTTTGTAATTAACAAAAAACAAATTGGGGTTGTGAGATATTTTCTTTATAGGAACATTGTCCCCTTTACAGGTTATGTAGACCCTATTATCATAATGTGCATAACTAACTGAACATTATATTATGTCAGATGTTACTGTAACAATATAATAGTAGTTAGTAACAGTCCTTGCATCAGCTTATTTAAACAAATGCAGATGGTCTGCAGCATTCATGAAATGAGTAAAATTGTATTACTATTTTTCATTGTTAACTACCAGTTGACCACCAGGTGTCACTACTCTCACAATTAATTATTTTATAGAGAAAGTTAACGTGCTGAATGTGTTACTGCCACAAGTAGTTGCACTACTACTATTACTACTACTACTACTAGTAGTAGTAGTAGTAACAATAATACGAATACATAGCAATATCAGTAAACTTAATGGCAGCAGAAATAAGTGTTGACAGACATAAGTCTTTAAAAATATGGCATTAGTGAAGATAAAGATAGAAATGTATGTTCCTACACTGCCTTATCTAAGTTATGTTCCTATTCTTAGTTTTAGATTAATTTGATGTCTCTTTTACTAAATAGACATGTATTTTATATTTGCCGATTTGTATTTCCTTTCATTTAATTATGCATATATTTTATTTTGAAAATGTCCTTTCTCTTTTTAATTAGCTTGTTGTTTATACCGTTTCAATGTCCAAATAAAATCCTATGTATTTTATTGGATCTGTTTTACATCTGTGAATGTACATAAATATGATTGTATGATTATTTCGTATAAATGTAAATTAGCATGTACACAACTGTATGTATAATCTTCTTTGGCACAATAAAAATATTTCAAATGAAATATTGCACTAGCACCAACTAGGCTACTACAATTATGATAATGTTAATATTAGTAGTATAATTTCAATGGTTTTCTGTATGCAACAGAAAAAAGGCATCATGCATATGTAAATGTACATCCAAACACAGTCATTACATTTCATTAATAAAAAACAATGTTGCCAAGTATGGCAGATATTTTAAAGATAGCCCGCGTTAGTGTGAAGGACAGAAAGTGATTTGAGTGTGTGAGTTGTTTGTTTCTGACTCCCGCCATGTATTTGGTGCTGTAGTACTCCTGTGAGACCGAGGGGGGCGCTCTGCACCCAGCCTTCACAGACAGCACTGACTGAACGGACAGAGAGCTTTGTGCCGAAAACTAAACCCAACCTGTGTCAGACTAATGAATTAAAACGGCCCACTTGAGAGGTAAATACAAACGAGGAAACGATTGGCAAATATCCTGCTGTGTTAGTTGTAGTTGTATATTTGAAAATAGATTCATTTTGCATTTGTTAAGGTGCTAAAAATCATCTGTGGGGGCAAGTTGGTTGTGAGAGAGGAGGGCTCAGGGCGACGGTAGCAGCCCTTCTTCGCCTGTAAACTAGCGGCAGTACGGAGCGATGCGTTGAAGTTGAAAAAAGACAGTAACAAGTAAATTAGCTTGATTTTTAAACTTCACAAAGTAGTTGCATTTGTTGTATACCACAGGAACTGACCACGAGCATGGCTATTTTAGGAAGAGATGATAGGATACTTCACTTCCTCTGTGATTGTATGTAGCTGGAGATGTGATGGGTACCTCCATAGTTTGCGGCCTAAGCTAGCAAAGTAGGCTAACCAGTTAGCTAGCACGGCTAACGTGTATTAGCCTCTCGCTGCTAGCATTATTACTTCCTTCCCGCAAAATGCTAGCGGCTAGCCAATGATGTTTGCACTGCAACTAGCTAGCTGGCTAATTTGATAACCTGTATGACAGTAAACATACACAGCCTGCTCTTGTGTTGTTTTTAAATTGGTTTTCTACCAACTTAGCGGTTTAAATAGCTGTAAGGTTACCGGAATTGCAGTTCAGCTTGTTTCTCTAGCGATACCATGTTTGAGGAGAAATTTACGGAAAATATGGAGCTGATGTTTAGCTGGGGTATTTTAGCATGTAAGCTAATATTATGAACAGAGCTGGTTTAATGTTGGCTTTCTGTCGGAAAAGTTTTCTGGATTAGAATATCGTTAAATATACAGGTACGGTTTGTCTATTTTAGTGGGCAAAATCGATGGTTGGCAAATGAGAACGGTGCTTAAAACGAGGTTTTGGTAAGTGCGGTAGCATGGTTGTGTTGAACTTTTGTTTTCTGACCCATAGAGGCCAGTAGAAGACCGTGTGGACCGTACATCAACAAGCATGGAGTTCCCGCAACAGCAGAAACCGGCGGGGGACGGAAAGATCATATATCCCCCCGGAGTGAAGGATATTACAGACAAAATCAGCAACGATGAGGTGGTCAAACGGTTGAAGGTATGTTTATGGGTTTCTCGCTGTCGAGTCACATTTTCTGCAAGACCTAACCTTGTTTATCACTGTCCAGTCTCTGGCACAATGCCAAAACCGTCCTAACTTTTTAAACTACTGTATATTCAGTCATAAGAAGCCCTTCTTCTCTAATGGCAGGCTGTTTTCCCAATCCTCTGTCTTTTTGTTTAGATCTCTCAGACTGTAAACAACACTCATATGCACATTTTCACCACTAGAATATTATGGTGTTGTTGGACTTGAGTGTGACATGGGATACTATTGTGCAGTAGTATTACAGTTTCCAAGTTTATCAGCATTTCATTTTATCCTACTGGCAAAATGTCAACACAAGAAAAGCAAACATTGCATACTACAGCTATTTTTACTGCAAGGGAACTTAACAATGACAAATTTTTGCATTTCTTTTTCAATGAAGGGCTACATTATTGAATTAAAAAAAAGTGTATATATATATACATACATACATAGTTTTGCATACATTTATAATACTGCTATTTAGCTGATTTTCTTGAGTTACTGGGAGTAGCAGAAACAAGTTGTGTCCTTTTTTAAGTTCATGTACTGGAACCGTTGCTTATTTACACGTCTATCAATTACAGAGCTTTTAAAGTCAAGTCCAATATTCTCTTTTAGCTCTCAGGTTTCCCACGGGTGCTTGACATCCTTAAACACTTGAATTTTAATGTGGTGTTTTTAAGGTTTGAAAAGTGTTTTTGACTAAAGTACTTGAAACAGCTTGACGTTGTATAGGATGCCAAGCCTACTTACAAACAGGTGACATGAATCATGATACTTTTTGAAATTGAAAATGACATTTTTTCTTTTGATTTGCCATCTTATTTTTTGTCTCAACAAACTCCTGAGGGAAGCATCTGGCTTTAGCTGTTTAATGCTTCACTATGATCACCAGCTAGCAGTTCACTGTGGTTACAGATTTAGGTGATAATTCTCTGTAGGGCCATCACTACGAGCAAACCGTTTTTCACATTGTTTTTCATGTTGTTATTTGATACATTTATTATAAAAATATTGATTTATAGCCACCTAAAACATGAGTGTTAAACCCTCTCACACTGCATCCTGATATCCACCCCTCCCTTCCCCCACAATTCAAACCTTCAGCAGTTTCAAAGTTGGCACCTGTGCATCTGTGTTTACAGGGATCTTGTGACTCTTCTTAATCACATTAGATTGTTTACTACAGTAATACTAAAATGGTTTCCTGACATCCTACAACTGTTTAGAGTAGCATTGTGACCATAAAACACACAACCCTTGGCAGTCTGGACAAATGTGCTGAATGGCAGGTTGTTGACTGCGCAAGACGGATGTTTACAGACCCATTTAACCTCTGCCGTATGCTGCTGAGAATTATAAAGGCTGACACTAATTGCATGTGCAATTAGCCTTTTGATGGAAGAGATTTAAGATTTGTGTTGTCCTGCCAGCAGAGCAATTAGTAAGCAAAGAGCTTATTTATAAGGTTGATGTCCCAGTTATTCAGACACTTTCATCTACAGTCAGCCACTATCATAAGTCATTCTGTAGTTTGGTCTAATGCCTGTGGAAGGTCAAAAATGAGGGACCAGGCTGGTCACAGTTTTCATTGAGTCCCTCTATACTAATGAATACTCGTGCAATATTCAGATAAGCCTTATTTGCTTCTTGTGTTGCATACTGACATAAGTATTTCCCAGAATATATGTCTGAGCTCATGAGATAATTTTTGTTTACAAAAAAAAGAAGATATTAACACACGTTTCTACAGACTTCTCTTTTGAAAATATTTTGTAACGTATGCACATTTTATTATAAAAAGTAGTAGTTCCCTGTAGTTTTGTTTTTTTATTGAAAGTTAAATATGTGCTATACATGTTGGTTTAGGGGCAAAATAGTTTTCAAAAACATTTAAATAATATGCACCCTCATGGAACGTCAAAACCTGTCCATTGCCTGATTGTTGATGGTGATTTGTTGGCGAGTAGTAGGTGGGCCCACCTACTCTTCATGGTAGGGAAATAGGGATGGGTCAATTTAAGTAAGAATCTCGATTCTTGACTGGTGAAGAAAATAACTTTGGCATCAACAGCTATCGTCAGAGCTCACATTGCTGATGAAATAGGCCAAATAAGAGTTTACAGTTTTAAAAGGGTAATAGCTAAATGAGCCTACCCAGTTCAGATGGGTCATGTACTCTTTGATCTATCAAAGAAAACCACTGTGTATAGAAACGGAAGGAAGGATAAGGCATTGAGGCACAACATCTGCTTAATCAGACTGTGTTTTCTAGAGAAATAAGCCACATTTATTTCTCGGAGGGGAAGAAACCTCTTCCTTTTAGTTCCTAAGCTAAAGGAATAGGTCAACATTTTGTAAATACCCTTGTTCTTGCTGAGAGTTAGATGAGAAGATCGATACCACCCTCATGTACGTACATATGAAGCTACAGCGAGCATCTTTTTTAAGTCTTGTCAACGACGGTGGTTGCTTTAATTAGTGCAGAGCTACAACAATAAGTCTCTTAATCAATTAGTCGATCCACAGAAAAATAATCAGCCTCTTAAATATGGAGATTTCCTCCTTTTTTTTTTCGTCTGTATATCATACAGATTTTTATATATCATAATAAAATGAATATCTTTTGTTTTGTACTGAAAAATCAAAACATTGAAAGAGAAACCAGTCTTTGTGCTAAATTAACTGGCTGCTTGCTGTAGCTCCATTTATCATAATGGCATAAGAGTGTTATTGATCTTCTCAGCTAACTCAAGAAAACTAATAAATCTATTTCCAAAAATTTCAAACTATTCCTTTAATACTAAAGCTTGTCTGGAACGATGCTTCCTTCTCATTTCGAATGCAACTGATCCATTGCTTTCACTGTACATTATAGTGTGTTTAGACCAAAAAAACAGGGGTCTGCGTTTGTGGTAACAGTAAAGCGATGAAGCCCGTTTGAGTAACAGATAGGTGAGTTTGAAGTTTATCAGGCACCTAAACTCTTTACAGCAGTATATATTGTGAGGAAGGAATTAACAATTCTGGAAAGTTAGCACAGCAACAATTTGATCCCCTGTGGTGTTGATTGCCAGGTAAACAGGAGAATTGCACTATTTATTATCCATGGTACCAGGAGAGTGTGCTTCTTGCACATATTTGATTTGCTAACAAGCTGTGCTGCTGGATGACATCATTCCGAGGTCACATTCGGCAAAAGTTTAGACATGCTTTACTTTTTTGACCGGACTACGCTGTGTTGTTTTGCCAGAGCTAGCTGTGCGAGTACTTTACAGTGCTTGTCACATTGAAATGAATGGGAGATTCTGGGTGTGTTTTTGTCTGGTTGAACACAGCCAAAGGGTTCAATACCACGGCTACCCCGTTTTAAATGATATGAAAGGTTGAGCTGCAACGATTAGTTGACTATTTTATTATCAGATTGACAGAAAAATAATTAGAAACTATTTTGATAACCTCTTAATCTTTAAAGACTAATGCGAAACTGGCATAAAATGCTGTTTTCAGCCTTTACATTTTTTTTTAAAGACATGCCCTTGGACATTGATAAACTGGGATGGACATTTTCACTATTTTCTGACATTTTATAGACCGAAGGATTAATCGAGAAATTGTTTGGTCGATCAATAGTGAAAATAATTGTTAGTTGCAGTCTAATAAAAAGGGTCACAAGGGCCTTTTTTGACTTCCTGCTTACAGTTTATTAGATGTTATTAGAGCTGCTTGCATGAAATAAAGGGTTTAATTGTGGCTTAATTTCAGTTAAACATAAAACGGAAACGCTACAACTGTTGTGGCGTCTCTGACTTTGCAGTCATTTGAAGACATGTCAAATATATTTTCACACTGAGCCAAAATTCTGTCAAAAATAAACGACAATACATGTAAGGTGCAGTGACGCACACATACTCCACAGCTCAACCAACCCACACACTCGTCTCTGTATGGTGAGCCTTCACCGGCTGGGTTGTGACTGTCTGCTAAGAACAGGCGTGCATGTGTGTTTGTGTGTGAGAGTGTGGTGCTCTCTCACTGCAGTCTGCTGGAGCTGTTGGCCCATCCCCCACTCCTGCTGACTGCCTGGCTGTATAGTGAGCTCCACTGCTCTGACTCTCATATATACACTCACTCACTAAAGGAAGTAGTAGTTTAGAGCATGGTGTTCTAGTGCCTATCCATAAGAACTGAGATGTTTGAAAAGATGGGTGTTCATGTTTAACCTAAAAAACAAAAACTCTTTATTAAAATTTTAACCATGGGCTTTATTTGTTTCCCATGACGTAATCCAAACGGGCACATGAAACTGAGATATGCTGTTAGTCCTTTTTTTATATTTTGGGGATTTAACCCTCTAAACGTCACAAACCTTCCACCTCTAGCCAGGGGGATGTGTTTCGTTGTCCCTACAGCTACTTTTAAAAGTGTTAGAATATTTCAAACTCATTGTTGAATTGAGCAACTCTTTATCGATGGAGGGTCACGTGTGCTCTGAAGCTCTATGTAGCTTTAGGCTCATTTAGCTCTTAATTTGTATTGTCTGCTCGCACAAATACTGTATGGTTGAGTCTCACTGCTCACATCTCACCCTTCATATAAAACTGAATGCAGCTGTTTCCAGAAAACAAGCTCTGACAGGCTAAGTGATTTGTAACTAAGATGGATAACGAGGTACTCAGGATAATTGCTTAAGCTTCTCTACATGCCAGCGTTTAATATTCTTAACCAACTTCCTTGATGTTCTTTGCTCGTTTGCTCTTGATGCATCACTGTCAAAAAAAACTAATCGTTTGTCCTGTTAAAACCATGGATATATGCATGTTTGGATCTGGTTTTTGAAGCATTTGTACTCCACACATGCAGTACAAATGTGTTATTTTGGCCTATTCTTAAAATGGTTTCTGCACGCTGTGGTCCCTAAACAGTTTTGGAATTGTATATATTGGGTATGACAAGACATGACATGAAAGATGGCAATCGCATCATTTTTTTTTCCTCGACCCAGGTAAATACAATTTTAAAAAGACAGCTGACAAAACTATGCTGTACACCACGCCTTTATAATTGACTACGTGCCGACGTTTCTCTGTTTGGTTGCCGAGTGCGAGGCTGAGAAAGTCAGAACTGAGAGGGTATTATCAGCAGTGGGGGGGGGAAGTACGTCGTACACAAAGTGAGTCAAGTCGAGTAGAACCGTAACATGTGGTGGAAATGTGGCTTTAGTGTGGTATTTTGTAGGGGGGGTTTTTTAACCATTTTTTTTTTAAGGAATTCTGGAGTGGTAAAAAATGGTTAAATTCAGCATTTAATCATAATAGAGCATGGGAATGACTTGTATACTTCTATCATAATGTACTAAGCCCTTACACACTTTCTTTCACAATTTATTTGAATTCACTTATATTTCTGATTTAATGACTAGAATAACTTGAAACACAGTCAAATGAATCTTCAGTTTGCCAGCTTTCAGATGATGTACTCCACTTCTATGTGGTGTATGCTGTTGACTTTTTATCTACCCCATGATCATCCCCTGACCCCCTACCCCTCCAAAAAAGGGGTGGAATTGTAAGGGTAACAGCAGCCCCATAGATACTTCACTCCATTAAGGATATTGTCTAGGCAAAGAAGCACCACAGGATTCCATCAATCAAAAGCTGGCAATATTTTCTTAAGGCAGAACTGTCAAACATTGAAATTGCTTTACCTAAAATGTTTCCCTTCTCACCCTCCTTCCCTGTCGCCCTGTTTCATAGATGGTGGTGAAAACATACATGGACATGGACCAAGACTCCGAAGAGGAGAAGCAGCAGTATCTCGGCCTGGCGCTCCACCTCGCCTCAGAGTTCTTCCTCAGGAACCCCAATAAAGACGTAAGGCTACTGGTGGCCTGTTGTCTGGCTGACATCTTCAGGATCTATGCTCCCGAGGCCCCATACACCTCCCACGACAAACTCAAGGTTAGGAACTGACCCCGGATAACCTTATGAAATCATCTATCAAGCGACTAAACACTATCCTCAAGGGAATTGTATTTAAAAGCATTCCAAGCTTTTCAGTTTGGCTGATTACCCCGGTTGAAATTACATTTTTGCAGATCATATGAGCTGTAGTTAATTGACAAGAACATACACAAAATAATGTTGTATAATTGATATGATATACATGATATGTCTGTAAAAGAGAGCCCTGAGTGCCTCTCTAAGTCTTTAGTCTTCAATTAATTCAGGTTCATCTTTTGCCAATGCCATTAAACAAAATGCGTTTAAAAATTGGTCTTGTTGTAGAATTTCGGTCTGAACAAAACAAACGTTTATTGTCATTAAATTAGTGCTGACCTATAAATCGTATTTTCATCGCCATCGCGATATGAGCATGCACGATAAACGCAAAAGACTGAAGCATCCCTGAATAAAATTATTTTTCTTATTCATCGCGTTTCAGGCAAACCGCTCTGTCCGCAGTCTCTCCTCCACCACCGCTATGTTTTACACAAGCCCAGCACAATTTGCTAATGGCAAATTTGGGACAAGCTAAAACAAAAGCTGTCTGTATGCAGTCTAACTGTTTGGCTTTGTTTGCCACGTATATCTATTTGTCAACTTTTTGTGAAATTACCTGCAATATTTGTTTCTTTATCGCAAGTCATATTATCATCGCAATATTGAACAAAGTTATCGCACATGGCAGACAAAGAGAAGTTTGCAGCAGGATTACCACATCAGAGTGCTATCTAGATCTAACAAGCGTTAACTGTAAAACCACAGTGAACATCACTGTGAGATTTTAAATGTTACCTGAGGTGAATGTTGCAACATTGCGAAACCATCGTATGTAGCTTTGTCACTGCTTTTTCTGATTAAAAACTTCTGTTTTGAGAGCTTGCCAGGAAACTCATCTTATTTTTTGAGCACTCACCAATACTAAAATAAAAACAATTAACTTAAGTGTTTTTCCTGTGTTGTCTCCAGGACATCTTCCTGTTCATCACCAGACAGCTGAAGGGACTGGAAGACACTAAGAGCCCTCAGTTCAACAGATACTTCTACCTGCTGGAGGTAAAGCACTTATGTGGTAGAAACAACTAAACTTGGCTAAACTTGTATTTTCTTCATTGTGGTTCAAGGGACGGTACAAAAAAACTGCAAATGAAGGAAAAACATTTGTGTGTTTATCTAGAACCTGGCGTGGGTGAAGTCATACAACATATGCTTTGAACTGGAGGACTGCAATGAGATCTTCATCCAGCTTTTTAAAACACTCTTCTCTGTCATCAAGTAAGGCCCTCGTTATCTGCTGCTGTCCCTTTGTGTGAAAGAAAATTCTTTATATCTTAGAACTTCATATTGTTTTTTGTAACTACATTTTTTAACATCACTGTTTATTAGACCTTTTTTTCATATTCAAGGACAGTCCTAATAATAGCCGTTAAATCTGTCACCCGTCTATATAAGCTCTTTTTTATTTCCTTTTTGACATGTTTTGTTTACGCAGAAACATGCAGACGAATAGATATATTTCCAGTTACCGGTAGAATCCTTTCTAACACCAGGTGTAGAGGGGGGTACAATGAGTAATTGCTCTTCGTTTTTTAAAAATTCATTATTGTTTCAGTTTTTCTTTAATTTTCGTCTCTTCCTCCACAGTAACAGCCATAACCAGAAGGTGCAGATGCACATGATAGACCTGATGAGCTCCATCATCATGGAGGGTGACGGAGTCACACAGGAGCTGCTGGATACCATGCTCATTAACCTCATTCCTGCACACAAGGTGAGAAACCTCATTAATCTGTACTCTCTAGTTATAATGTAATTTGTTTGTATTAATTTTGTGTCGTTTAGAAATGGCACTTTAACGATTAGTCAATTTATCGATTAATAGATCAATGGAAAACAAATCGGCAACTATTTTGATAATCGGTAATATATATTATATATTCTTATAATAAATATTAGACCAAGCAATTAATCTATTTAATCTAGAAAAAATTGGCAGATTAATTGATAAATAAAATAATAATTATAAATTGCAACCCCATTTATAAAGATCTTCATAATAATCCTATATAATCTCATAATTATGCGACTGTTGTCACATAATTTTTTTGTCTTTTTTCTTACATTTGTTTTAAATGTGGGTATTTATTTTGACTGTTATTTTGACCAAGAATGGGTGAAACACAGATGCAAAACTCTGTGCTGTAAATGGTTATTTTATAATCTGATTTATAATACAAACCCTGTGGTTTATTTCTTTGATTACTTTTTGAGACTCAGGCTGAAATCAACAGCTGCTTTGAGATTTCTTTGTATTTTATTCCTCTAAATTACGATGAATAGTGTCTATTTGCTGGAAGAAGATCTTACTTTTTTTTTTCTCATGAAAATCTGGTTTAAAAGATTGATTAGCCTTGCCTATTACTCAACCACTGTCAGCTGACATCATATTGGACAAGCTTGAAGTTCTGTGTATCGGAGAATGTGTGAGTAAGATGTTTGCAGACAGTTGAACAAACGAATGGGTTTCTTTCTTTGGAACAGAATCTGAACAAACAAGCGTACGATCTTGCCAAGACTCTGCTGAAGAGGACAGTCCAGACCATCGAGACATGCATTGCAAACGTGAGTAGCAGCCTCACTTATTCATGTTCAGTTTGCCAGTGTTTTTGTTTTTTCTCCCTCTCGTCCTCAGAGTCTAACTCTAAACTGTTGTCTGTTTCTACAATTGATCTTGTTTAATTAAGTATTTATCTCACACAGTATTTTTTTCTTCTTCAGTTCTTCAATCAGGTTTTAGTGATGGGAAAGTCATCAGTCAGCGACCTATCAGAGCACGTCTTTGATCTCATCCAGGAACTTTTTGCCATCGACCCAATGCTGCTTACCTCTGTCATGCCACAGCTGGAATTTAAACTTAAGGTTAACACACACACACAGACACACAGACACACACACACACACACACACACACACACACACACACACATTGTCACCCTCCAAATTATAACGGTACATCTCACCTCAGATTCCAGAAAATGTGTTCATCTTGATGCCACGCTCAAAACATTAACACTGATCAAACTATAGATGGTGTCAAATGTGTATGAGTGACAATTCAAAGTAACATGGTTGAATCATTTGTAGGGCAGTAATAATGATTAATGGACAAACTGCCAGATTTAAAGCTTAAGCA
Organism: Bovichtus variegatus; assembly: GCA_943593645.1. NCBI lineage: Eukaryota > Metazoa > Chordata > Actinopteri > Perciformes > Bovichtidae > Bovichtus > Bovichtus variegatus. Next base: position 11,088,613 of record CALSCE010010695.1, read on the forward strand.
CCCTGTATTTCACCTTGGGTCAATCTTACCTCTCAGTATTCTAGGATAGTGCCCATCATCATTTGTGTTATCTTAATGAAACAACCTTTACCCAGACAACCCAGAATACTTGTGCTTTTAAACTGAAAATGCAAGAACGTAAAAAAAAAAATTTAAAAAGCATATTTTGCCATGTGGCTAATGCTAACATTAGCCGGCTAATGCCGGGTGCAGACTTCATGATATTTTTGTCTGTTATGATGGTCGCTGTTTCAGATTAGGAAATTATAGTCATAAAATCCTGCTGTGACTCGGCCGAGAGACATGGACGCGTTGGTCCACGACCAGTCAAAGCTCACCGTCATCAGGAACAAGAATGTAAACAAACGATAGCGGTGTGTATGGTGCTGGCTGTTTTGTGTTCTGAAAAGCCAAAAAATGAAAGGCTGACCTTTCCTGTATTTCGCAGTTCCACATGCAGCACCAACAACATCTTAATCTTTCATATCATTCCTCTTTCGCTTAGTCATATTTACATTTGATGAGCATTCTGTGCTGCTATTGATCAAGGGGGATAAGGGAACACGTTGTGGAAGGCAAAAATGTATTAACGGATCTGAGCACAACATGGGGATGGTTGACCGTTTGTCTCACTGTTCTGTTTGCAGTCGGAGAGTGAGCAGGACAGGAATAACATTATTATTACTAGTTTGAAAAAGAGCCCAAAAAAGGCAACTGTGTTTTACATGTGTTTTGTGTTTGCAGAGCAATGATGGCGAGGAGCGTCTAGCTGTTGTACGGTTACTCGCTAAGTTGTTTGGGGCCAAAGACTCAGAGCTGGCGTCACAGAACAGACCACTGTGGCAGTGCTTCTTAGGACGGTGAGTTTTACGTATGTATGTATGCATACATGCATGTTATATTATATTATATTATATTATATTTTTTTATATATATATATATTATATTATTTATATATTATATTATTTATATATTATATATATTATATTATTTTTTATATATATATTATATGATATGATATATGATATTATGTGATTTTCTTCAGGTTTAATGACATCCACGTTCCAGTCAGGCTAGAGTGTGTAAAGTTTGCCAGCCACTGCCTCATGAACCACCCAGACCTGGCCAGAGACCTGACAGGTGTGTTTGTGTTTTCTGATTCACTGTCTTCTTCACTCTCTTCTCCCCTCTAATTCAGCCCTTTCTATTTTTTCCAAAATTATGCTATGAACAAAAGTGTGTTTACATGTTTTTCTCCTTATTATCCAATCAGAGTATTTGAAGGTGCGTTCCCATGACCCAGAGGAAGCCATCCGTCACGATGTCATTGTCACCATCATCAACGCCGGGAAGAAAGACCTCAACTTGGTCAATGACCAGCTGTTGGGCTTCGTACGAGAGAGGACCTTGGACAAGAGGGTGAGACAAATATGCACTAACATGTTGCATCATTAGTGAAGATGTTTATATAAGCATGTAGGTAATTCATCAAATGGCGTTGGGTTGCTGTAGAGCAGGTGGATGTATTGATGTGGCTTTCAAATGTGAGCTCTTTCTGTCATTCATTCAAATTGTTATAGCAACTGTAGTATTGTGTTCATTGTCTGTTTATCAGCAGTTGTGGCCCTTTTTTGGAGGCATCTCACCCACATTAACATTCAGATTGTCTTAACGTTTTAATTTGCTTATGACTGTGTGTACACAACAGGAATTTCCCTTTTTTACTTCAGGTTTCTTTAAAAAAAAAAATGTTAATTTGACTTTCCTCATCTTCATTTTATGTTATTTTTTTCCTCCTCTCTATCCCACTATAGTGGCGTGTGCGTAAAGAGGCTATGATGGGCCTTGCTCAGCTTTATAAGAAATACTGCCTGCACCATGAGGCCGGGAAAGAGTCTGCCCTGAAGATCAGCTGGATCAAAGACAAACTGCTGCACATCTACTATCAGAACAGCATTGATGACAAGTGAGCATATACACGGATATATAAATTAGTTTAATGTTGAAAAGAACAACACAGCTGTTTTGGACATTTAAACCCATGGCAACATTACTTAAGTGGAGATTGCCATGAGAAACGGCATAAGCTTTAAAGAGAAACCGCAGATGTAGCAAACTAAAGCTTGGGGTTCTTTGTGTCTGTTGAATAATACATTTCTTTGAAACCTGCTTTTGTGAGACTTGGATTAACAGACAATAAGAAATCTGCTGAATGGACCAGCTAAGACTAATGATGTTAGTACAGATCGTTGTCAATGTAGATAGAATTACTGCAATCAAGTGCAGGGAATTTATTGTGGTTTCCATTGTCTCTGTGTTCACACAATTCACGGAAACTTCTCTTTTCTGCAGGTTATTAGTAGAGAAGATCTTCGCTCAGTACATGGTCCCTCACAGTCTTGACACAGAGGAGAAGATGAAGTGTCTGTACTACCTGTATGCCTGCCTGGACACAAACGCTGTCAAGTCAGTAAACCTGCAACATTGCCTGTCCTCAGCAAAACACACAATTTTGTATTGTGCTCATGAATACTGACTTGTATATCTTTATTGTATCTTAGCTTTAAGAGCTGCAACTATGAACTGAATGATTTTGATAAATATGCTGATAATTGTTTAAGTAATTTTTCATGCAAAAATTGCAGAAAATGCTGTTTCGGGCATCTCAAGTATAGAGCTGCTTTCCTTTGTTTTATATCATATTAAACCGAATATTTTTGGGTTTTCTACTGGAAAAACAAGACATTTAAAGACATCACCGTGGACTTTGTTTTCATTATTTTCTGACATTTTATAGACCAAATGATTAATCTATAAAATAATAGCCAGATAAATCGATTATTTAAATAATTATTAGATGTAGACCTATTTGCTATAAACACACTTCTTTAGAAAAAAACTAAACCGCATGATTGCAAACCTGTATCTTAAAACAACATGAAAACAAACAACAGTTCAACAAGACAGTTTATTGATAGTCCTCTGTGTTTTTGACATCTCTCACCTGTTTCTCATCTCTCTTGGTGTATTATTTTCTCTCAGGGCCCTGAATGAGATGTGGAAGTGTCAGAACATGCTCAGAAGCCTCGTCAAAGAGCTGCTTGACCTCCACAAGCTGCCAGTGGTGTGTTGACATGCATTTACTTACAAAAGTAACTATCTCGTCCATGTCTTTTGATGCAAAACAGATTTTTGATATTTTTTCTCTCTTTCCCCTGGTAGTCCGAGGCCAATAACACAGCCATGTTTGGGAAGCTGATGAGTATTGCCAGTAAGTTGGAAAAGCGCACACGCATACAGTACACGTTGAATGCATGCGTTCATTTCTTCAAAATGGTAAAGGTCCATTCCACTTAACGTGAACAACATTGTAATTTAACTCTTCTTTTTGTCCACAGAGAATCTGCCAGATGCTGGAAAGGCCCAGGACTTCATGAAGAAGTTCAACCAGGTTCTGGGTGAGGACGAGAAGCTCAGAGTCCAGCTGGAGATGCTCATCAGCCCGACTTGCTCCTGCAAACAAGCTGAGATCTGTGTGGTGAGAGGAACAGTCATACACTCGCTCACAGACTCAGTCTCATTCTCTCTCTTTATCTTTAACAAAGGCTCAGTGCTGTGAGTTTGTTTTTTAACCTATACTCAGACTCCCCGTGGATCCTTAAAAATTCTTAAAACGGCTTAAATTTTGTTTTTGATATTCAAAGTCTAAAAATGTCTTTAAAATATCTGCAACTGTAGGAGGCGAGGCATTCAATCTGGGTCCGGGTCTGTAGGGTTATTATTCTGTGCCCCAGTCGGCCTTTGTCACTTGGGCCTCTCGGCTCCTGTCCGTGTCCGCGTTTCAACCCCCAGGGCCCAGTCCTGACCGGACGCCTCTATCCCCAATGTTTGTTTTTTTTTGGTATTTTTTTTGTACCTCCTTACATTACTTCTGTAGCAGTAAGATTGCATTAATTCCAGGGTCCGTTAATGAGAAGGCAGTTATGTTGGCTAATGTGCACTGATATTAGTTATTCAAATTCAATAAAGCTCAAAAACAGTGTATACTTCAATCTAGTTAGTAGGTTTATTTTTGCTGCAGTAATGGTATAATCTTTTTTCCTTTTTTAAGGTATTAAAAAGGTCTTACAATTCAATACATGTGTAGCTTTAAATCCCTGAAGACGAAGACGTTTTTGTTCAGTGTGACGTTTTAGAGAAAGAAGGAAATTGTGGTAGTTACTGAAAACGGATAGTTTTATTTGTTTTTTCAATGTGCACTCACCTAAAAATGACAGCTTCATACTGTAGAAGCAGGAAATGTTCTGAAAGTACAGTATAATTCAACACCCAATCAATACTTAATCTGCAGTTTACCACAACAGAGCAAACCATGCAGCCTCGATAGTGTTTTTTCCTCATAATGAGCTATCGCATTATTAAAGGCCGCAAAATCACAAGTCACACTTTGAGTTATATGAAAACTAATATAAGCGCATATTAAGGGGTTAAAAAATGAAGGTACTTTTTTAGGAAGGTTGTCCTAGATTGAGTAATACAAACCTTGGTGTAAAATGTGCATGTAGATATACAAGCACAAACCCATGAATATTGGTATTAATGGTATACTGTTTGTAATATGTGCAGAGGGAGATCACTCGGAAGTTGACGTTTCCCAAACAGCCCACCAACCCATTCCTGGAGATGGTTAAGTTCCTGCTGGAGCGCATCGCCCCCGTCCACATCGACTCTGAGGCCATCAGGTCAGAAAAATTCCTAACATGTTCAATGCACCAAGTATTGGGTTATATTTAAGAATATTAGAACATTTTCAAGTCTAAATCCTAATACCAATACCACGGACTATAGTACATTTGAATTCAAATTGAAAGAGATGAAACTGGATTGTAAATCCTGTTCTATCAGATTTAAGTGTCTTTTTGTGCAGTACACAAAAAAGAGGCAGTCATACAACAGACCAGCACTCCCTATCTCATTGAAAGGGAGGTTCATGTACTCCTTATGTCATTGTGTAATACCATTTCCAGGCTTTTCACATTCACTGAGACACCTAGTGGTGGTGAGGTGTACCTGCAGGCCTTAGCCAGGGAACAGGTTTAACCCTTTCTGCTTTATGGAAAAACACCCTGAGAGAGGAAACACAAATACTGAATGATTTCTAGTGCTTAAGTTAGGCAGTGTAACAATGTCTGCTATGTTAAATATTTGTTATAAGATATCCAAAGGTACTTTGGTTTGTCACGTAACACAAATTTAGATTATTTTAACAAAAGGATGGTAATAGCTTATTATTTGTTTCATTTTAGTGCTCTGGTGAAGCTGCTGAACAAGTCCATTGAGGGTACGGCTGACGACGATGAGGAGGGCGTTACCCCTGATACGGCCATCCGCTCTGGCCTGGAGCTACTCAAGGTACATAGCATGGACCAAGCATAATGTGATAAATGGAAGCCAATGCCCTAAATGTACAGTCTTTTTAGGCTGAATTGTGCGTTTTTGCAACAAATTAATGTTAGAAAGTAAATAATTTCTATTGTGTTTCACTTCTTCCAGGTGCTGTCGTTCACCCACCCCACAGCGTTCCACTCAGCGGAAACCTACGAGTCTCTGCTGCAGTGTTTGAAGATGGAGGATGAAAAAGTGGCCGAGGCAGCCATTCAGATATTCAGAAACACAGGGCAGAAGATCGAGACAGAGCTACAACAGATAAGATCGTAAGAATGAAATGAAATTATAAAGTGCAAATGATAAATTAAAAACAAAAGACATTAATAGGTAGTCTGTTGCTTTATGAATCTGAAGGCACAGGCTCCGCACTTTTGGCATTAGCCATACTGGTCCACATCTGGATTGAATGAGAGGAATAATCTGCGTTGTGTAAATCTTCCTAATGCCTGTTCTTATGTGTCCATCAGGACTCTGATTCCTGTCCTGCATCAGAAAGCCAAGCGGGGAACACCTCACCAGGCCAAGCAGGCAGTCCACTGTATTCACGCCATCTTTAACAACAAGGAAGTGCAGCTGGCACAGATTTTTGAGGTAGGCAACCATACTTACTGATTAGCAGGGATGCACGTTGTATTACAAATCGACAACGTTTGAGTATGTTTTTATTTAAACCTGCATTGTACATCATTTTCTTGTCTCCTGTTTCTCCACCTTGTATGTCATCTTTTCTTGAACCGACATGTCTTTGTTCGGATGCACTCACTCTGTTATTTTCTTCACACCCAGCCTCTGTCACGTAGCCTGAACGCAGACGTCCCAGAGCAGCTCATTACTCCCCTCGTGTCCCTGGGCCACATCTCCATGCTGGCTCCAGATCAGTTTGCTTCACCAATGAAGTCCATCGTGGCTAACTTCATTGTCAAGGACTTGCTCATGAATGACAGGGTGCGTGGAGATCAAACTATGTACTGAAACTGTTGCACACATAATTCCTCCCTCTACACACATTTTTATATTTTTGGTCACCTGTTTTCTAAATTAAAACGTTCAACTAATAAACCCAGTCAAGAATAGAGTGAGAATGTGACTGAGATGTGCCTCTATGTCTCCAGTCGGTGGGAAACAAGAACGGGAAGCTGTGGACGACTGATGAGGAAGTTTCCCCTGAGGTCCTAGCTAAGGTAAGACATCTGTGGCATTTTCTCTCACCACTATAGTCCAATTAGATTTTTCATTTTCACAGGCGTGTGCATGTACATGTACGACCTTTTGTTGATGACAAAGATTCTGTTCTAGAGATTCACAATTCCAATTTTTGCAGATTCCGATTTTCTTTTAAAGAACTAATTGACGGCTTCACAAACATTTTCCTAACTTTTTCTTTTATGGAAACATTTTATAAAATGTTGTGTTTATAATAAAACATTGAACATTAAATAAATTGCATTTCCTCCAAATCTGCAGTTACAGGACCTTCTCTCACTCAAACAAATCTGAGATGTCTGAATCTTTCCAGTAAATATCACAATATAAAACGTGTTTCTGTTTTAAAAAGTGAAAACTTGGGAAACTGGCAAGTAGGCTAGTCACCTATCTTTTTAAGTGGTTATGTCTCCAGTCTGATCTCGAGCGCACACCTGATAGTTACACGGTTTCTTTACATGACGTGCATATTCAACAGATTCAGTGTAGCTCCCTTGCATGCAACATCATGTCGCACATGTACATTTGACTGGGGGAAAAACGGATATACGAGACAACCGGTTGGTTTCAATCGGTGCATCTCAATTCGGATCTTATTCAATGTTTTTGTAGTAAAAAAGGAAACATGTTTTTAAGAGTCAGGGACATCACTTTGCCTAATTATTCATGCTCTTCCTGTTCCCCCAGGTGCAGGCCATCAAGCTGCTAGTGCGTTGGTTACTAGGAATGAAGAACAACCAATCCAAGTCGGCGAACTCCACCCTGCGCCTGCTGTCAGCCATGCTGGTCAGCGAGGGAGACCTCACGGAGCAGAAGAAGATCAGGTAACTCGGGGCTGGAAGGTCACACAAGAGCTGCTAGAGGATTATGATGAAGTGGTGGAAAATCATTTCATTTCAGATTAGCAATTGATAAAAAGAAAAAATGTGTCTCTTATCCTTCTTCACCTTTTTTGTTATTTCTTCCTCCTCACAGTAAGTCAGACATGTCTCGTCTGAGGCTGGCCGCCGGTGGAGCCATTATGAAGTTGGCCCAGGAGCCCTGTTACCATGACATCATCACACCTGAACAGTTTCAGCTCTGCGGCCTCGTTATCAACGTCAGTCTCACCTTCACGTCACTTTTTTTTATAAGTCTTTTTAACAGAAGACATTTTGGCATGTTACAGTAGGAGAACTGTCAGAATGGAGCTATTACTAATGTCAACACCTGTACCTTTCTTACTATGACAAGTCAAAATGTCTGCTGTGAAAAGGCCTGTTGTAATATGCACAATGTACTGTATGTGTACACAATGAGAACTCATTTTTACGCTAGATTCAGTCACAATGTGCTATATGAATCATTGGCAACTATTTTAATAACCGATTAAATGGTTTCAGTAATTTTCGTGCAAAAATGTCTGAAAATGCTGTTTTCAACATCTCAAATCTGGACATTTCCTGCTTTTCTTTCTTTTTAAAATCCTATTAATCTGAATAATTTGGGTTTTTTGACTGATAAAACAAGACACTTAAAGATATCACCTCTTTGATAAACTGGGATGGACATTCGTCACTATTTTATGACATTTTATAGACCGAATGATTAATCTAGAAAACAATCTTCAGATTAATCGATAATGAAAATAATCATTAATTGGAGCCCGATTCCCATTAGTCAGTACTAATCTTGTGTAATTGAGTTGTGTAAATTGAGTTTAATTTAAGTCTATTCTTTCCTACGTACAGGACGAGTGCTATCAGGTTCGTCAGATCTTTGCTCAGAAGTTGCACTTGGCTCTCGTCAAACTGATGCTGCCCCTGGAGTACCTCGCCGTCTTTGCCCTGTGTGCCAAGGACCCAGTGAAGGAGCGCCGCGCCCACGCCCGACAGTGCCTCCTCAAAAACATCTCCGTCCGCAGAGAGTACATCAAACAAAACCCACTCGCTCAGGGTCAGTTGTTGCTGTTCAGCCTATGGATGTTTTCATACTGAAACCTCATGTGGTTCACACACACACGCGCTGCTGCTGTCATCTGTAGAACATAACTCGGAAGTTTTTTAACGTTTGTTTTATTGAACAGCAGTTTAGACTATCAAAGGCCACATGAGCCAAGTTTCCATCCAAATTTCCAGAAAATCAGTCAAATAAAAAGCAAATAATGCCTGTTTACGTCCATCACTGTTATACAAATATTAGGAGTTGGTTCAGGTGCATATAGATGACCACAGTTTGTGGAGCTAATTTTCCAATCGGGTGCCATTAATCCATTGCAGAAGAAGAGAGTGCAATGAGATGACGTTATTCAAGCAGCAGTCAAACCTTAAACAAGCGAAAACATGATGGATATATGGCAAATCTATTTCTATTATTAGTTTGAGGAAGATCACAGACTTCTCATCGCTTAACACAGATCTGATTTTTTTCCATCTGCTGCCTTTTTTTGTTGTCCGAGTGAAGGGGAATCTTTAAGTTAAATGAAGGATATTAAATCCTTTATGGACTTGCATCTATATAGCGATTTTCCTCGTCTTTCGACCGCTCAAAGCACTTTTCCATTCAGTTTTTGTTTTTTATTCCCAAATTGAAAAGGTACATAAAAACTGATGGTTGAAAACACATTTATCGACATTGAAATTTGTTGTTCTCTCTCTCTCCTCACAGAAAAACTGGTTTCGCTCCTTCCTGAGTATGTCGTTCCCTATATGATCCACCTGCTGGCCCACGACCCAGACTTCACAAAACCACATGAATATGAACAGCTCAAAGACATCAAAGAGTGAGTGTTGACGTACTATATTTTGGTTTTATGTCATAAACTATCCCTAAATCTGACGATACAGCTGAGAATATCTCTTGACCTACCGCATGTTTATTGTTCTTATGTGTGTAGGTGCCTGTGGTTCATGCTGGAAGTACTGATGACCAAGAATGAAAACAACAGTCATGCCTTTCTAAGGAAGATGGTAGAGAACATCAAACAGACAAAGGATGCACAGTGTCCTGATGATGCAAAGGCCAATGAGGTACACACACACACACACACACACACACACACACACACACAGGCACGCTTACTCAATGTGGAAAACGACAACAACAAAAAGCATCAGAAACAATCTCAGCAAGGAGGCAAATACAATAAACTAAGAACTAGAGCTGAAATTGTGTGAAAAAGTCATCTCACTATCATAGTGACCAAAATGATGCCGTCATCAGTATTATTGTGGTATTTTAAAAAATGTGCTGAAAATATGCTTATTTGAAAAAAGCTATTAGCAAGTTAGACAGACAAGCCATGACATTTCCCCCCCGTTCCAAAGACCCCACATTATGCATTGACCTAAACGTGAACTTATCTTGCATTCACTATAAATGAATGGGTGGTGGTTTAGGAAGATGACTCGTAGGATATGAAGTGTTGCCACCTTTTGGCAGCGATTGGACACGGGTTGACCAGCTTGACTGTATTTACTGAGTTTTTCAAAGTACAGTAATCAAACAATGTTTCAATGATTATTCAAATTTGAAATGGTAATACTTTGTTGGGAATTTGACCATGGTTTATCTTGAAACCAGGAACCATTACATCCCTGCTAAGAACTCTTTTGCAAGTCACTTAGTTATAAAACAATCCTAACAGTGTGTCTCATGTTGTCTTGGTTACAGAAGATGTATATTGTCTGTGATGTCGCTCTCTTCGTAATCGCCAACAAGAGCACTGCATGTCACCTGGACTCTCCGAAAGACCCCGTCCTACCCTCCAAGTTCTTCATCGTACAGGACAAGGCAATGCTCATACACACACACACACACACACACACACACACACACACACACACACACA
>CALSCE010010695.1:11099102-11157379 GCA_943593645.1 Bovichtus variegatus
ACACACACACACACACACACACACACACACACACACACACACACACAGTAGATGATGTTTTCTTGCTTCTGTGATTTTAAAATTTCATTTAAAAAACAAACACCTATCAGACATCTAAAACATAAGTGCAACCTTTTCCTCTCCTTGGAGATGGAACATTTCAAATTGTTCTTAATGATTAGTTATATCCACTCTGCGGTAGATCAATATTGGCATACTCAAGATTAAAGCAGTTTATGCTAATCAAAGTTTTCTGCTGTAATTTCTTTCAACAGGACTTCAAAAATGATAAAGAGTATCTGGCGACAGAGATGAGGCAAATGCTGCTCTCTGGAAAGGTAAATGCAAAAACGTTCCTATTTACTGAGCAATCCACGTTATAGGTAATAATGCTTAACCCTGTCATGAGTGTAGGTTAATATGAAGGAAGGGCGGAGGGGCAGAATAAATGATGATTTAAACACTTCTTTAGCCTTTTGTTTAGCTGAGAGGATGAAAAGGATTTGTGAGTTTAGTTTCCATCTGTATATGAATATTTGTATTCTCAGTGTGAGCATACTGCTTGGGTCATCATGCCTAATCAGATTAGTTTGAAAGGTTGAAGGCCAAGATCTACATGTAGTATCAAAGATGAGCAGAGATAATTAAGTGATGTATTGAAGCCTACTCGCTGATTTATTTTTACACAAAACATAATCGTAGGTGATCTAAAGCATCTAATTCTTACCGCTCTTAATACCATCAACTGCACCTTTTCTTCATGCAGCCTAAACCAACTCCAGTGTTGGGAGCTGTGAACAAGCCTCTGACAGTACCAGGGAGGAGGATCTTCACCAAGACCACCACCGCCTCAGACACAACCAGTAACACCAGCACCAACTCCTCCCCACTGAGCTCCTCAACCATCAATAAGAACAGGTACAGACACACCACACACACCTTTTTCTTTTTTTTTCTTCTTTTTTTTTAATAAATAATGCTTGCTTCAACTTTCTTTTTTTTCTTACGTGTCTTGTAGTAACAACAATGCTGCTACTGAGTCATCAGAGAGCCAAGCACAGGAAAACAACGAGAACCCAGTCATCAAGAATGACGAGGGGAAGAAGGTAAGCTCAGAGGACAACCACATGTCAGCTGGAATTGCATGTTCTGCAACGTTAAAGGGGACAGTTCACTCCAGAAAAGAAAATGTCCTCTTATCTGTAGTGCTGTTTATCAATCTAGATTGTTTTGTTGTGAGTTGCCAAGATATTGCAGAGATGTCTGCCTTCTCTCAGAATATAATAGAACTAGATGGCTCTCGGCTTGTTGTGCTCAAAGCGACAAAACCGCAATGTCTCTTTTCAGAAATCATGACCCTGTTACTCGGGAGGCTTTGTGACAGCGTGAGATGTAAACTCTAATGCCATGGGTGTAGTTTGGTAGAAAGAAAATTGTTCCTACATGAAACTGCTGACAACAAGGTCTGTGGTTTGTCTGGAGTTACCTTGTCATGATTTCCAGGAAGAGACATTGCTGTTGAGTTTTTCAAATGTATTTTTTGGTGCTTTGAGCATCACAAGCAGAGAGCCATGTTGTTTCATTATATACGAGAGAAGGCAGATATCTCTAACACTGCAACTCACACCAAAACAATTTAGATTGCTAAATCACGTGACAGTTGAGAGGAAAAATAAGTATTTTTGATTTTGGGGTGAACTGTCCCTTTTTGTTTTTAAAGCAGCATTAGCACCAATCTCTCCTCACTGTCTCTCAGGAGGAGCCAAGTCAGAATGCGACCCCTGACGCCGAGACAGAAGCGTCGCCCGTCAAACGACGTGGTCGTCAACCTAAAACAGCTGCTGCTGCTCCTGCGGCGGCTGAAAAAGAGGGAGCAGCGGCACCAACAGGAGGTGTAGCTGGCAGAGGCAGGAAGAGAGCAGCTGACCCCAACTCCAACCCATCAGCAGAGTCAATCAACATTAAGATGTCAAAACAGCAGCAGCAGAATGATGAAGGGACAAAGAGACAGATTGACTTGCAGAGGTGAGAGGAGTCCAGGAAAGGGAAAAGGTGCAGCACAAAGTAACTTAAGATGGAATTTGCCTGAATAACTCGGCTTATTTCTAGCTTTAGCATGTAAAATTTACAAGAAAAGGCTTGACAGTGGTGCTGTTAACTTTGGAGTCCCAGTTTGTGTCCTTTTCACCGATAGCTAATGACCCTAATCCTGAGATTGCACAGAAACCGCATTGTCCTCCAGATGTCAACTTTTTTTCTCAGCAGGTGGCCGTTTGTGAGCAGAGAGAATGAGAAAGTGAGAAAGTGGGAGCCTGGAGAGGAGACAGGGAGAGCTGTAGGGTTAGTTGCCCCCTTCCTGGGCAGCGAGGGCGACACTGAGATAGAGATGGAGTCCAGCCCAGAGGGTGTTATCTGTGGCAGGAAGGAAAGGGAGAGAGACCCCCTCAAACAAGGGCAGAGCAGTGGTGCAGCCTGGACCGGCGCGTATAACCAGGGAGATACCAAGTCTACAAGGAGGGGAGTTCCTTCTGGCAGGCAGGGAGAGCCCAATAGTGGGCTGGCAGTGAGTTGGTTTAGTCCAGGATGTCTCTAAACACAGTGGCTATGTTTTCATGCACGAAATATAACAATTTTTGCTCTTCTTAAAAAAAAATAATAATAATAATAAAATAAAAAAAAAAAAAAAAGAAGATTCCTACTTAACTGTTTACATGGCTATTTAAAATAAATATTTCCCACTAATATTCCAGTTCACATGCAGCCGTGTATCTCCAATTAACGTAAATCGCCCCCATGACGTGCGTCCTACAGCTACGCCCTTTAAATAACTTCAATTTTCCTCCTTTTCCAACTGCAGTCATGTAGCTCCTGTGGTGTTCCCCTGTTTTTGTCATTCTTCAAGTTCTGCAAAACTATGTTCTTCAAGCTATTCTTTTTACAGCTATGCACGAGAACAGACTTATATAGAATGCACAGAGCTGCCCGTAAACAGGTAAGAGGCTGTGTCGCAAACTGCAAGTAAAAACCCCAATCCGATTACGCCGTATACAGGGCCCAAGAATGCTCCTAAAACCCAAAATGATATTTGCATATCCCACGTCTTAATCGGAAAATGTTCCATTTTGAGCGCTGGTTGCCAGATATAATCATAGGTCTGTCAACTCCAGTGTGATGAAAAGACACCAGGAAGTTCACTGCTAGCGGCTGTTGTCTGCGTGCACACAACACACAAACAGGATATTATCACAGTGAAAATGTATATTGTATATAAGTTTGTATGTTAACTGTTAGTATAAAAACACAGTGTTAAGTTACGGAGCTCTTGTCTGCAACAGTTGACTACTTTTAAGGAAACCCACCATGTTTTAAGAACATTTTTATTCTTCAAGCAACCAGCCACAGATCATTACATCAATGTTAGGTTGTCATTGTGTTAGTCACCGAGGGTGAAAGGAGCAGAGCGATGACTGGGCTCACACTGAGTCCAAACTTTGTTGTCTTTCAGGTAAAGAGGAAACCGGTGAAGGTGAAATCAAGACCGTAGAGAACAGGCCAGACTCCGCCTCGTACCTCCCCTACGTACACGCTCCTCTGACTCTAAAGCTTTTCTGGACACATTATGGACCTTTCTTAAAACACACACGTGTACACACACACACACACACACACACAAACAAATCCCTGACATCCTAGAAGGTTTTAAATACCTTTATAGTCATGATTTGAAGCTCATCATATGTAGGTCTTACTCAAAAAACATGTTTTTTTTTTTTTTGTTTTTTTTTCCTTTTGTGTTTGTTGCTCTTTGCTTCTTTTGTGGAGCCATTTTTAAGAAAAGGAAAAAAAACAGGATGGACATTTTACAAACGTTTTAATCTGGTTATGATTGTTGCTTATTAAATTCCCTGGGAAAAATCCTACTGTATGTCTCCTGACCTCTTCCTCCTTGTGTCTGTTGCACATTGTTTGTTTTTTTATTTTAAGCTCACTAGTTTTACTTACACAGTTGTATTTTGTAAATACCCATGTGCAACTTTGCAGTTAAACTTTTTGAATATCCGAGACGGTTACTAATTGCAGCGACTGGCTGAAATATGGGAACATCATAGCATAAGATTTGTGCATTAAACAGATGTACCAACACCAAAATTTTATAAACTTTGGTATGTTTAGGTTTCTAATGAGGTGCTTTAGCTTGGTTATAGCGTCACCAGGCCCGGTAGTAACTCTTTGGCCTCTAAACTGCCACCTGTAATGCTTTTAAAGGCCTTTTGATTTATTTCCAGTGTGTTTATGGACACATTTAAGCTGTCAAGCATTTCTGGATACTGTGCTCCAAGCTCCGTTTGCCGCTTCATCCCCTACACTGATCAGGGGCTCTGAATCCGAGCGGAGTATGAATGACCATTTTGTTTTTTTTTACCGCTGAAGTATGATATAGTACTTCACTTTGGAATGCATAAATGATATATTACTATACAAGTATGTGTTCAGGTTTTTGTTTTACAATTAAATATTTTTTGTACTTCGTCAGTTATTTTACTGGGTAAAGCCTGCTTTTAAGCATTGAATGATTGGAAACCTTGCAGGGTTGTTGACGACTTATTTTTGATGTAGTTAAAGTATGCCTGTTCTCATGATCATATTTAATTTTTTTTCCAGAAAAATAAATGCTTTTAGATGTTACCATGCATTTGTCTTGCTCCCCGTGTTTATGAGGTGCAGTTTTCCAAGAGACACGTCAACGCAAACTTGGGTTTTCCACTTTTTTTTAATCAAAGAAACATGACACTGTCACAATAAATAACCATGCTTTTTATACTGTTGATGCTCACTTCCAAGGAAACAAGAGGAAAATAAGTCAATTCAAATGGAGAAACTGAGATGCAAACAGCCCCTTTTTCTATGCTTCATCATCGTGCAATATTGTACATAGTGAGGAAACCGGGGAGCAGGGGGCCTCTTCCTTTTTTCTTTTTTTGTCCTTTTTCTTACAAAATATAGATCCAGCCATCAATGGTGCGCTCTAGTGATAACGAGACGGCTCTTCAAGAACTGGACTATTTACAAGTAAAGGAGATGGAGTGCGCCTTCTACCTCGGAACCTTGTTTTTTTTTTTTTGGCTCTGGCTGGAAACTTGACCATCAGTGGCGAGGGAGCACGATAACTCCATGTAGTACTATAACATGCCACTGTTGGTAGGGACTGAGCTGGAGGACAAGCAAAAAGGAAGATGGTTTCTTTTCAAAAGAAAGGCCATGTGTGAGGATTCCTCAACACCCCACTTCTCTAAGCTAAGCATTTCTTTACAGTCCATGTACCTCAAATCAAAAATGTTTTAAAACACTGCAGGCCTGCTCTCTTCTTCAGAGGGGTTACAGCCTTTTACTACTCAAAACATCATTCAACAACCTCTAAGCATTTCATTTGGCTGAGTAGTAAAGCATGTTTGGTGGCGTACCTTATACACCTCTATATATGGCCAAAAGTTTTTGATTGAGTAGTGCTGGATTGGATCAGTGACGAGTGATAAAGCGCCGCCTCTTAATGATCAACATCAGGACTGAGAGGGTGAGCAGATCCTTGTTACGTGGCTGAAAGTGATTGCTCTGAAATTAGTAAAAAAAAAAAAAAAAAAAAAACACAGCACTCAAAATCCTTATTGACATTCAGAGTCACGCATTTCTTCTCGAGGTGCGTTTCCTGTTTGTGCCGAACAAATCTGTTCAGACATTTTCCCAGCGACATACTCGACAGAAAAGGCTTTGGCTCCCTACAGATATCGAGTTTCCAGGTGTCTCTTCACAGATTAGAAAGAGTCTTGCAAGTCCTGAAGGATGTTGAACCGAACAGACAACCCCCAACACCATATCATTTGGCCAAATAAAAATAAAAGGCAGCATAGAACATGCAAAGACAAGAAAAGGTGGCATGTAATGACCTTCGGGGGGCCTGAGCTGGCTGTCACTTTGTCCCATTGGGGCCGGGATTATGGCCATTCAGAGGGATTTCTCATGGATCACAAAAGCATAAAAAGATACCTCTCCATATAGTTGTAAACTAGGCATAGTTTATATTCAAAATAATTTGTTACAATGCCATGTAAGAAAAAAAGTATATCCCCACTGTATTTTCAAATTTACACACATCTATTTACAGATTAGTTTTTTTTTGTTTATTTTTTTCCTTTCTGTGCAGATGTTTGAGGATGTTTGTGTGATCTTTTCTACTAACAGAAAAAAAGAAAAAAACTCTGCAGGTGACTTAACCATCTATGATAAACTGTTTAGGAAAAATTCATTACATAGCAGAACACTATCCAGTTGAGTAAATGTATTCCAGCAAGAGTAGAGTTTTATAGTTAAATGTCCATAAAGAGAATAATCTGACATGAGGTCCAACTGGTTGCTGGAGGGAGACAACGGTGTGTGACAATTTACTCTGGGAAATCCACCAAGCAAAAGCAGTTATTTGATTATTTGCAATATTTTAGGAACAGATCATTTGTGGGGGAAAAAGTTTTAGAGCCAATATAAAATAATGGTCATGGAAGACAAGATGCATGATTTAAAGTGTTTGGTGGCTTATTACAAGGATACACATTTTGAGTTAGTGGAAGAAAAGACAGCGTAATGGACAGACAGGGTGGTGTGGATATTGGCGATTGAGTTTGTAGCAAACAAACTTGTTATAAAAGAAGGGTCAGACTGCTGTGGTGAATGGGGGGGGTTGTCTGCGTAACGAAAGGCAATGGTGGAATGGATGCCGGGGAGGAGCTGATGCTATGATGAAGGGAGTTTGGGATCCTCACACCTTGCTGCGTTTCAGTTGCTGAGGAGCAGCTCTGTCGCCGTTTCCACGTCCCAGGATTTTGAAGACAAGGCCGCTATTACTGCATTCTGTATGCGAGGGGGGAAATGAAAATGAATTAATAAATGAAAATTAATAAAACTTATTGTAATCTGTGTATCATTTGCCAGACCAAGGTAATAAAAACTGAAAGAATGATTTTAAAGTACGTGATTATGAACATCAAATATATCAACCGTTTGAGCAGCTTTAAAAATTTTTAAGCTTTAATAAATTGTGACTTGTTAAGAGTAAACTCTTTTGACATTTCCTACAGTGAGACCACACAAACTGTACCTCGCTCGGACAAGCATGCTGTCAAATAAAGGCAGCAACTACAATTATGACTATTACCATTATTTATCAATATACTGTCTATTTGTTGTTTAGTCTACAAAATGTCACAATACAGTTAAAGAAATGCCCATCGTTCCCAGAGTCCAAGGTTACATAATCAAATGTCTTGTTTTGTCCGACCAACAGTCCAAAACCTGAAGATATTCGGTTTATTATCACAGGAGACATTTGAGAAGCTTGAACCAGAAAATTGCCCCTAGGGCTGAAATATTACGATTTATCGATCATCAGAATTGTTGCCCTTTAATTTGTTGACAGTCGAGTCCTCGACTAACAGTCTCAGCTTCCCAAGCTCTCCTGTCCCACACCATGCTTTGCTCAACATATAAACGTTACGGTACAACAAAAACAGAAAGTGGTTCTGACCTTATCAAAGCCCATGGCACAGAGTTTGTCTATTTTGCGTGTGTAGTCGGGACTGGAGACAGGAGCGCCTGCATAGACGTGAGACCACAGCCTTGCAGTCTGTTTGAACATTTCTGGGTTTTGCTTGTACTGAGGATGAAAGCAGAAAGTTCGGTGAGGTTAATATTTTTTAAATATCAGTGGAGAGAGCGAGAGACAGAGAGAGAGACAGAGAGAGAGAGAGAGACAGAGAGAGAGAGAGAGAGAGACAGAGAGAGAGAGAGAGACAGACAGAGAGAGAGACAGACAGAGAGAGACTTTAGTCGTGTTTCCATTCAGTAGACAAGCAAGCAAAAAGTTTAGAATTGTCGCAAAAAAAGAACTGCAAATTAGGAGCGTTTCCGTCAACTGGTGTGGCGTGAATAAGCTTGGTTTCCTCCAAAGTTGGCGGTATAGCTATGCTTTACACATGACTGTAATCTGCCAGTAAACAGAGTAGAAGAAGTAGAGGTTGCGAACCGGAAACAAAACAAGTCGCCTTGGCCATCTAACCAATTTAATAAAAACATGGAGAAAGATCTTCAGGAACTTGTTTCAATAGGGCAAGTTTTTATTGTTCTTTCATGTCGGCTCACAAGGCCATGATTCATGCTGTCCGGAGACAAAGGCAAATGAATGCAATGATTCTAATGCATGAGCAAAGGATCGCCAACAGTGGAAACAGCTGATCAGTCATGTGAGTTCAATGTTCGCTACGTCAGAATTTATTCGGCAATGGCGTTTCCATAATACATTTAGCATATCAACTATTTTCCGACAAAAGGCAAAAACCACCTAAAGCAAGCGTGAAAGACTTTCTTTGCACAAAGTAAGGAGTTATTTCGAACTCTTCCATTTCCATACAGATCTTCTTATGAAACACTTCAAATGTGCATGAAAACGTGTTTATGGAAATGCCGCTTGTGTGTTTACGAACATCTCTCTCACCTGGTTTGCTACTACTGCATCCTGCGGATCATCTGGTTCTGCTGCAGCAAGGAGAGCCTGTAGAGACAACAGCACCGTCCGTAGGGTCATAGCAGCTGCCCTGGGTGAGACAGATTAAAGTGTAGAACAGGTAAATGGAGGGCGTTTGTGACGGGGAGACACACTGGAACATTGAGCACAGAAGGTCACAAGGTGCAGATACATCTCACTCACCACTGGTCTTTTAAAATGTCCAGACATATTGCTCCCGTCACAGAACTGATATTAGGGTGCCAGATCTTAGTGATGAAACGCACCTGAGAAAGACAGAAAGTTATCTGGATAAAAATGGGTTGACTAAAGAGAAAGTGTGGGGAAGTGTGGGTTACAACGGGTACATTTGCACGCACATGTAGGTAGGTTTTGTCATACCGTTTATCCCGTGGTAGCTGTCACTTTAACATCTCTGGGTGTTTTAGGCTATTGTGGGCAATGTTACGAATCAATGAGCAAAACTGCAGCATGGCAATATTGGATTTTTATATGATTTCTGCATCGATGTGACAAAGTACTTAATTTACCCGGTATTTAATTCACAGGATGAGCCACAAACATATATTCCTCTCTGATTATGTTATCCATAAACACGTTTTTGAGAAACTTCATTGTTTCATCATATATTGCAATGTAAAATGACTGTGATAGAGTATTTTATGTCTATTACCGCTATATTTAAGATATAATGTTTACACGAGATATAAAGATTCAGTCCCTTTGTACACAAAGTCTTACAGTATCCAGGTTTCTGATCGCCTGCGTCTTTGATTCCTCAACAACTCAGAAACTCTCTGTCGTTTCTGTTTTCAGACTCTCTTTCATCTTAGCATGCAGAGTCACTATCATTTATCACTAAAAATGTTATGGCCTCACTGTTGCGTCAACTTTCCCCCATGTTATCGAATATCAATATTTTTCAAGGTATTGTGTCAAAGTCAGAATTCCAGTATAGTGGCAACACCACTATGTAACAAGAGTTGAAGGCACCATTGTGCACAGAGCAGACAGGGATGGGAAACCTGAATAAGCTGTTTACAAGTCACATTAGAGTACTTCAGCTGTCATCCTCAAGGTCCTCAAACCGGATAAAGAGCATATATTTACAACAAAACTGTCGAAAATGCTAAACCAGGATGATTGTGTGCATGTAAAGGACATGAAGCGTGTACCTTTGGCGGGTTAAAAGGATAGGTTTCTGGGATTTTTATTTCAAGCTGATATCTGCCACCTTGGAAAGAAAAGAGCAACACAATGTTTCAGCGTGACAAATCACAACAGTCTTGAGGCAAATATCTTGTCAGGTCATTGTAATGCAGGTCTGTCACAATACCTTCATATGGTGTATCTGGAGGACCTGCTATCTCCCCCCTCAGCTCTGTGAAGTTCTCATCCACCAAATCTACTTTTATCTGGTTTTTACTTGTCTATGGGTTGGGATAAAGGAAAGGGGCACAACAAATTACCCCGGTGTCAGCCTTTAATCTGTCTTGACATGTCTCTGTCAAGTATGAAACCACATACTTACACATACAAACGTGAAGCAACAGACATGTCGGCTGTTTAAAAAAATGCACAACAACCGGAATTTTTACTACAAAAAAAAAAAAAAAAAACAGTTAAACATGAGCCGTCGGGACATTTAAATACGTAAACAACACAGATAGCTGGCTACTAGAACCAAGCTAGCAAAAGTTTACATAACTACAACCCCACAATAACAAGACTTGACAGGCTGGAGCATGACAAAATGCGCCCTTTAAAATGACCGAAACACGTCACTATTGAAACCAACAGTTGAGTAACGTTTAAATGTGACAAGTTGGTGAACGTTGCATCATAACAGCACAGGCTAATGCTAACTGTGGATGAGATGTCAAAACAACGTTACCGTTAGCCAGCTAAAAGCTAACTCGAAGGGTCAAGAACTACTTCGCGTTAGTAAACACATACAGTACCTTGTATGAGGCGTGTGTTATAGCCCATACAAGGTATGCTTTTTTGTTTGTTTAGTAATTAACTAAAAGGTGTGCAGTATTGTTTGTTAAAAACACAGGGCCCCTCAGTGGACAAAGCTGAATCCCCGGCGTTTCCTGAACACACCCACCTGACACTGACATCGAGCTAAAGCTAGCTAAAGTTCTCCTGTTTAGGCCTGACCTACTGCAACACAGGACTGGGACCTGACGTTGGGTAATTTGAACCTCTGTCATCGCGGCTACAGACACTTTAAATTTGACTTAAGTTGAAACAGTAACAGAAAAATGAGCTGAGTCGAAGTGAAAAAATAGACAGAAACGTTACCGCACCTCTTCGCTTTTGAGAACTTCTTTGAACTCCCGCTTGATCCTTTGGACCGCGATGTTAGCCATGGCTGTGTCTGCTGAACTGCTGCTACCTTGAAGCCAGACCCGGGGCCTCTCTCTCTCTCTCTCTCTCTCTCTCTCTCTCTCTCTCTCTCGCTCTCTCTCTCTCTCTCTCTCTCTGTGTGAATGA
Organism: Bovichtus variegatus; assembly: GCA_943593645.1. Classification (NCBI taxonomy): domain Eukaryota; kingdom Metazoa; phylum Chordata; class Actinopteri; order Perciformes; family Bovichtidae; genus Bovichtus; species Bovichtus variegatus. The sequence goes on from CALSCE010010695.1 coordinate 11,110,171, forward strand.
GGGCTGGTTACGGAGCTCTCCTTTCACTTTCACCGTCCTACGCTTCCTTACTTCAGCTCACCGTCCAGAACATGTAGACACACAGTGCAGCTAAATGCAGTAGAAACTGGAAGTTTCATTAATGAACTCTGGTGCATGGATGTGTTACGCTCTTTTCAAACTTGCCTTCGGGACATTTCTCATCATGTGCTGAACTGTTTTCCAGTTGTGGAATGTAACTAAGTACATGTATCCAAGTGTTATTACTGGTGTACATTGTTTACATACTACATTCTCTGATATTAATCATTCGTAAATGTGTCTTTCATTGTTCTTATATATTTCATTATTGTAGTGTTCTTGTATAGTTGGTACTCTTATACTAGTTGTATACCTATTATTATTTTAATTTTATTCATTCTTATTTTTACTTATACTGCTCTATTTATTTGTACTTATTATGTCTTTGTGCTGCTGCAACTCCTGAATGTTCCCTATGGGGATCAATTAAAGGTTTATCTTATCTTGTGCTATTTAACTGTACTTAAATACAATTATACAATACTTATACTTTACTTGAGTATTTCCATTTTATATAACTTTATTTGACACTTGTAGTTACTTTTTTTTAAACATAAAAAAACTATAAAAAAAAAACTAATCTACTCAGTAGTATAACACATTTAAAAGTGGCTCTACTTTGATGAACTAAAACATTAAAATGCTATTGTATGTATTTGTTAGTGATAACAACAGAATACTATGAGATTACATAACAATATAACACATTTAAAAGAACCATTCTGGATAATAAGTACTTTTACATTTGAAACTGTAGGTACATCTTGAACTAACATCTTGAACTCGGGAATAATGACATTAATCAGATATTCAAGAGCGCCCTCATGTACAGATGTTCGGGCCACAGACTGTATACAAAAGGTTGGGGCTCGGTTCGTGTGATGATAGGCAGACTGTTTGTTTACGATCCAGTCGTTGTAATCGTTTCTTACTGTGATTGGCTTAAAGGCCCGCCCATCAAATGTATGAACCAATAAGTGACGTTTAAATCGTCCCTTGTGTGCAGCTCCCGGATGTCTGTCGCTGGTTGGCTCACGTGCACCAAACAAAACACAGACGGTAGGTTGACATGTCTGCAGTCTGAGGGTTTCTGTGTAGAACAGCAGTGCAGCCAGGCCCTTTTAAAGACATCTAACGTCTTATCAACATCTACAAAGCGCAAGTAAGTTGTGTTTCGATGCCGTTTGCTGTCACTCCTGTCTCTAAGTTATATATTCATTATAAACATTTGCGGGAAAAAAATGATAACCCTGTGTGAGTTTTCTTTGCTGGCTTATGTTAGCAAGGAGCTAGTCTAATGTTAGCTAAATTAGTTCGACAGCAATGTTATGTGAATGTAAACTCAATCGTTGGTTTGCAAGAAGTGATGATAGCTTTCCTTGAATGGATTTCAGGTCGAGATAAACTGGCCACTTTGTTTGTTCGTCACCCTAGAAATATGCAGGCAGACACCCATGGAAAATATAACGTGTTCATGTTTTGTTGTAACCATTACAACTCGGTTACAAGTGCGTTTTTAATTGAGTCGAGATGTAACCATGGAAGTGTATGCATGTCAGTGTTTATTTAATATACACTGGTAGTCATATGTATTTCATGTTTTATATTTTAGCATTTTGTGGTCCAGCAGAGTGATCGTTACTTCATTGTACGAATTCTAACGTTAGGAATATGCTGAAGAAATGGGAAGAGTCATAGGTCAATTAAAGTCACTTTTGACTTTATTGTGGTATAGACCAGAGCTATACAGATATATCATATCTGTCAAGCTAATGTAAAGGGTGATATTGGCTTAAATTGGACACACATTTGTATAGACATTATGTTGGCAGAACCGAAATGCCAAAGATGTATTTAATGTTATTTAGAAAGAGTGACTCAAATGAACTTTATTGTCAACAGATCCATGTACAAGTACACAGTAGGGATGAAATTTCGTCTGTCAGGGGCCAACAAAAACTTTGCAAAGAACAAGCCAACAATAGTTCAAAGGCAAGACAAAAACAGTGGAAAGACGATACAAAAAAAGGTGCAAAGAACAAGTCAAAAACACATTGAAAGAAATACTTGGACAGCACCGGAATTGACTCAGAAAATATCCAGTATGTTGCTAATAAAAGAACCAATTAGAGTTGATCTACAATACGATAAAGTCACAATAATTTCTTAGTTCACTTTTATTTATTCCCCATTTTACTTTTTAAGGTACATATGAAGTTACATTGCTGCGGTTAAAAAATGTGATAACTTATAGTGTTCAGTAACCTTTTACTGGCTACTTATGGTGCTGGTATTTTGGAATCTCTTGCCAGAATTCAAACATAAATACAGAGATAATTGTGATAGCCCTCACTCTAAACAAAACCTAGATTACATGCAGCAAGATAATACAGCCACACTGTCTGCTGACTGTCCCTAACTGAGCAGTCTCCTCCCTCTAACCTATGCGTGCCTTTGAAACAACAATAGAGCACAGCACTGGCTAGAGGGTGCATTAGGTTTCTTTCACTTGTTCATGTACACATACAGTACCTTTTTGGTTTGGTTTCAGGGTGGACACAGTCTGGTGAGGAATGGCAGAGGGAGGCTTTGACCCTTGTGAGTGCATCTGCACCCATGAGTATGCTATGAGGCGCCTCATCAACCTGGTAAGTCAAGGAAGTGAGTGGCTTTCACTGTCACTTGAAATCTTACGTGGCAGATTTTTAACACAGTTGAGGTGCAGTGACATGCTCAAGTATTCCAACTATGCAGTAAGTAAAAAAAAATATCTCCTGTTGAGGTGGAGAGAAGGAAACAAAGAGATTAACGTAAAAAGCAACTAGCAAGTAAATGAAAAACTCAGCAAGAGAGAAGGAAATTAAAAGCTGCCGACTGACACTGAGCCAACATATCCTGGTTCCTGCTCAGTGTTTGTCTTGAGTGCCTCTCCGTTCTGCCACACAGACATTAAACTCTGTGCTGTATTCTCCGGCTCTTCTTAATGGAAAGTGTGTTGAAAAAGATTAGGTCAAAATTATAAAGAGCAACTACTTTTTAAAGAAAGAATACAGCTTGTGTCAGTTTCCAGGTGACCTCATTGGCTCTTTGTGCACAGGTGTAACTTGACTTTGCGTGCTGCAGTTGGCTCAGAACTTGATACAACTCTCGGAGATTAGGATTTACTTGCAGCAGGAAGGGGTGTTGTCCAAATAATGTCCACAGTATTTGTCAGAACTGTACAGTATATTTTAGGAGGCATATTAATATTTGTGCACGTTCCACATAATGTGCATTTGGTCACAGTAAGCTGTGAGTCATTTATTCATAGGGTTAATGTAACAAGGATCTCTTATGGTTTAGTCTATGTTTTATTAGCAGTGTGTTTAGAAACCACCTGTGTTTTCTCTTGCCCTAGATAAGAGAAAATTAAGCCCCTTTTCCCACTGGACAAAAACCCACTAACAATGGGCTTTTGTCATCAGTGGAAACGGTTACAATCGGCATTAATTCCTGGTACAATTGACTCTGCAGTAGTCACTGGTATTTATCAGTAATTATCGGCTCCGGACAATTTAATAACAAACAAAACAGACAATTGTGCCCTCCTCAAAGCCACCATACTCAAGTCAGGCAACAGTCATTTTACCTCGCCGATCATCGTGAAACAAGAACGAACAAAATAAAACTCATCAAAACTGTCTTTCTTTGTCTTTCTGCTGTTTCAACACTAACTCTGGTTTGAGAGTTTGAAAGAGAGACTGAATAAGTAGCAGAAAAAAGAACCCAGAGGTATACTCGTCTACTGGCAATGGGAAAGGAGTCTATCGCCTCTTTTTTTAGCGGGTTTTCTTGCGTTAAAAAAAAACCCCAAAAGAAACCCTGCATATACGTGCTGATATGGGTGGAAAAAGAGTAAGTCAGGCATCATTCTCTCTTGTATTAAATGTGCTTTGTTCCTTCTGTAATTTCTCTTTCAGCTCAGGCAATCTCAGTCCTACTGCACAGACACAGACTGCCCTCAGGAATGTATGTTTGACCACATTAGACCTTGTGTTTTTAATTTTTTTCACAATGCGTCATGTCATGTTGTCGAATTGGAAACATGAGTGTAGTAGATTACATGTGTGAAGTGCAAAATGTGTCTGTCTTCAGTGCCCAGTCCCGGTGGGTCGGTCGGCGGAGGAGGTGAGCTGACCCTCCCCATGGTTCTGATGGGATGGGCGGTGCTGGCTCTGCTCCTCTTCCTGTTGCGTCCATCCAGTCTCAGGCGTACCCGTCCCACAGGCAAACCTACTGGACCCCACAATGTCAGTATCGCACTACTTAACAATGATATTTTAAATGTAGATTTCTGTACTGCTCTGCCTTCGAAGTACCACATGGACAATGAATCACAAAATAGAACTGAATTTACTTACTGGAGAAGACAATTTGCCTGTATGACTATAAAAGTTCTATATACAACATTTACAGCCTTAATATAGCAGCAACTATTTGCTATGTAAAGATCTAGTGGAGTAATGTCTACCTGAGCAGAGAATGAAGTCGTACTATGCTTTTACTTTAACATGTCAAAATGTCTTCCATTTAAATAAATAAAATGAAAAAACCCTATTTGTTCAAATTCTCTTTATGCATTTTAAATGTCAGCTGTCCTGACCAAAGACGGGATTCTACATTAGTGTATCAACCTTTTTTATGGTTTGTTTGATTTAATTATAGTTAGTGAGGTCGGGTTTTGTAGGGCAGTGTGTTTATTTGGTCTAACCAAATGCAGAAAGCATTCACACAGGTGTTATGTTTGACTTGTTTGGTCAATATTTATAAACATGAGCTAAACTAAATGTTTTTTCTATGATGTGAACTGGAGCTGTATTTTAACAGTGACTCAGCCTCTACACACTGTACACTATTACTATTATTATTATTATCATTATTATCAGAGATGCTTTATTCGCCAAATGTAAAACATACACAGATATGTGACTTGGCGATACGGCGTAGTAAAACAAGTCAGATGTATAAGTATCATTGTAATCACAGTATTGGTTTCAGGATGTGCTCCTTGATACCATCATTAACATTTTTCTTTCTAATTTAAAGACTTAATATTTTCTTGTCGTGCAGAGTGATGGAAGAGAGCCGCCAGCACCACCTATTGACTAGCAGTGGAGAGTACCAGCACTCACCCACCTGCTCTGACTGGAGCTGCACGGTTAACTAGTGACTGTGACCAGGACGGTGCCATCTCCCCTTCATTCAGATATCTTTTGCTTTTCTCCTATTTTAATGCCATTGTGTTTTGGGGTAGATCTGTCCATGATTCCTGTTACTAGAGCCCAACTGATGCTGTATTGATGAGGCCAATACAGATGTGATATTTCAAAATGAGAAAAAAAACATCTAATGAAATTGATTGTTTTTTGAAAAAGATGTTGATAGACGCAGGATATTTTAGAGTGAAAAAAAGTATTGGGAAATGTAATAACTATACTTAAAAACACTTTTTTTTTTTTTTTTTTTTTTCCCACAAACAAAACTTGAATTGAGAGAAATTAGTACTAAACATGTATATAATATTGGCCGACAATATCGGCATGTTGATATATCAGTTGGGCTCTATGTGGTATTCACCAAGTCTTTACTCAGAAGGCGTGGCATCGATCGGACTTCCTGATCCCTGATCGCAGCTCTGGCGCTGACTGATCTGCAGTTGCATAAATTCAAAATGAAGGAATGTGTCACATGCGTTGGTGGAGATGGGAGCGGCTGTTAAATAGTTGCTGAGTGCTTGCTGAGTAATGAAGGGTTCTTCAGACTCTCTGAAACATTCCTACCTTTCCACTTTAAAGTTACAACTCTAAACGGTGCCAGTAATGATGTCAAATCACGTAATGTTTTAATAGCATATTTAAACCAGCAATATGATTAAATGGAATGAATTGATATGGATAAATTAAATTCTAAGTCAGGATAACATGGCATATTGATTTTAATGCAGTGAGTTCATCTTCTTTGTTTACATCCAGGCCTTAATTAGATTACGTACTCCAGCAAATAGTCCGGTCTGTTTATAGGAATCTGTCCCTTTTTTTTCTTTTTCTTTTTTTCTTTTTTTTTTTTATAAAGTAACTGTTGGTTATGGTATGTAAGCGAATAAGACAGCGGTGACGGATCTTTAAAGAGTCGGTTTAGGAGGTTAAGATATAACTGTTAAATGCTCATATTTCAAACTCATTCCACATAGTTTTAATGAGCTGAATTTCAGACGTACAGTTATGGTGTATTAAGTGTAGTCATTGTAAAACATTATACTCGGCACAAGCATTTTAATCATATTGAGATGATTCCATGTACTGTAATTCTTTTGTGGTTAAAAGATAAAAATCTGAATTGTATTTTCGGATATTAGTAGCAGAGAATCATATTTTATTAGCACTTTTGTTGTGTTATGTCGTTTCCTTATGAAGGTATGCTGTACTGATTCGGCTGTCTAAATGATGGCCTTTTCTTTTCTTACTGAGAATCACAGCAGTGTGTGATTTATTGGGCGCAATCTAAAGTTTCTTTCTACAACTTCTGTATGAAAATGTCAAGCCAATTAAAAGGAAAGGAGCAAGAAAAGGTGCATTTTTAAAACAGTGCCAATGTGAATATAAAGTCTTGATGCTAATTTAGAGAACAACTTCTTGTAAAAGAACAGCAATATTTGAGCTATTTTTTTATTTTAATTCTGAGGTAAGAAGAGCACTAGAGAATAATTTTCAGTTAAAGTTTCCTGTCATGTTTTGTCAATATTATAGTTTACAAGTTTACACTACAGGATCATTTTTTCTTACAGGATTTCTTCATTTCTCTTGGTCCAGAGCTCTGCTAAATTAGTGATTTATTTTATAGAATATTGCCAGCTAGATTAAAAGTGGAAATATAAGTGAAAAGAAAAATGGAAACCTCTAATGCGAAACAATATAGTGGTGGATGTTGTTTTGTTCCTTAACCATGTATGTAAATGTGGGTGGAAATGTATAACGCAAACTACAGCCTCAAATAATCAACACTTCTTTGATACAATCTTTAAAAAAAAAAAGAACATTTTAATCGGTGGAATTCTTTATTTCATATGTCTTATGTTAGCTATTGGAGTGCTGTATATGATGGAGGGTTTCCTCTTTTGTAACTGACTGTATCTTTGTCGGGCCCCTGTCATGGCAGCATGGCTATTAAAGTGTATCTGTATTATGTTCTGGGATACAAGTGATATCAGAAAATGACATGGATTAGTCTTTATAATGGAAGTGTCTTTCTTGAATACATGGTGTAAGATTTAAGAGAACCTGGATATGATCTATAACAACTTTGGGCTAAGTTCATCCCAACAGTCTTCAGTGGCTAGCTAAAATTTCCATATCGGCGAATAATGCCCTCTAAAAATGTATTTACTGCATCTTTCCAGACTTGGGGGATGGCAGGGAGGAGATGTAAGGATGGAAAAAGTTAAGTAAACCATAAGCAGTTGTATATAATTAAGGGGGAAGCCATGTTATATTGTTGAGATGAACAACTAGACTATCTGCTACCACAGGAGACCTTGATTTACACTGTTTCTGTCTAAGAAAAAGGGCTTCAACTATGCACTTTTCCTATAACAAAATAAAAATAATTCAGTCTTAATGCCTGGCTGTGTTTTGTTGTAAGCTTGTACATTCCTTCATTCACTGAGGCTTACTGGGATGCAAGACACTAATATGCCATATGAAGAGGTCTGCTCTGTGTGTCTAATTACAGTGTAGTGATACATTTCAGTGTTCAATTTGAGTCACTGGGTCACATTACATTACACATTATTATTATTATTATTATTATTATTATGGAAGTTATTGAAAAACAACCAAGAATTCTTCAAAAAAGTATTTAATAAATTTTTTTAAAAAGCACTAAAATCCCATATGAAGATGAGTGTCCACTGTAGTGATACATTTATATATTCAATTTGACTCACCAGGTTAGATTACATGGAAGTTATGGAAAAAAACATGGATCTCCCATAAAAAACATTAATATACTGTAAAATAGAAGAATAACTAAAATCCCATATGAAGAGGTGTGTCCAGTGTAGTGTTACATTTAGCTTTTTAATTGAAACGCTGTGACACATTACATGGAAGTTATTGAAAAATAAATTGTCATTTAGAGTTTTTTCTTTTATTCAGAAACAAACAGGCTGGGCACATTAATTATATTTTCATCATTTTATTTGAAGAAAAAAACACATCATACAAGTCATATATCATACAAATGTGGCTTACATCCTGGCGCGTGTGTGTGTGTGTGTGTATTTGTATATATTTGTGTTGTCATCTTATTCTGAACTTTTTCAGTCACTAAGGGAAAAGCTTTGCTTGTTTTGAGCATGTATGTATAAAGAAAGCGTTTTTTGAGTAATCTTCTGAGCATGCGCAGTTGTGAAACGGAACTGTCCCGCACGTTTCCCAGGGTTACCATCAACAAGTCAGTCAGCCCACCGTAGCTAACGTTAGCTAAGTCAGTGTGCCTTTCGATAGTAGCTACCATTTATGAATAGCTGTATGGTGTTGAACTCAGACAACAGGCAATCAAACTTAGCATAATGGTACTTTAGCTATATATATCGTTAGCCTAGGAAGCTTTGTAGCTAACCTGGCTACTTGTTACAGTAAATTTAGCGAACACTAGCTTCCATGCTAATTGCAATGAACGCGATCAGAGGAAACTGTTTATAGTTTTCAGAATGACAAATCAGCAGTTCAGGACACTGGCTTACACGAAAAGCCCAAAAACGTCAAGGAGGACAACATTTCAGGTAAAAGTTTTATCGAATGCAGTCTGGATTGGTTGGGAAGTGTCATGTTACTGTGCATATAACTTATTTGCTGCTACCTGCCCATTTGCACTGTTGTATATTGTATATTTTTATGTTTACAATGGTGTGTTGTGTTATGCGTATTATATGGAGCTTTGCTGTACTTGGGAGGAGCCAAAGGCAAATCTTTTCTGAGGTGGACAATAAAGTAAATCTGATCTAATCTGACATTATGTCGATGCAGGATGAACTTCAGGCTGCTGTCTCCGCCAGGGTAAGCAAGACAAAAACGGATCAACACTCGTACTCTGATGACTTCAATGAAGATGAAGATGGTAAGATGGCAGACCATCAAAATATCTTGATAAGACTGGATTGTGCAAGAGATCCTCAAGATTTGTGTAAAGAAGACTTGTGTCTCTTTAGTGACTTTGTTTGCATTGTAATTGTGGTATATATATCACCGTTTATCTGTGTCTAATGATAGTTAACTTTGATGTAGCTATGCATCCTCTTTTCACACCACTTTGTGTAAGTTATATTTACAATTTTATGCATGCAACTGTGATTCACAGTAAAAAATATTAATATTATATATTAATAATAAATATTAGACCACATTAGATATTACACTATAGCTTTTTCTGTAGTTTTTAACCACATCTCTTAGTCTTCCTCAGTGGATGAAGTTTGCTCAGTTGGTCAGCAAACATCCACTTAGGAAGGAATGCTAACATGCAAGTAAAGGCTCCATAACAATCTACTAAGTGGACCTTGAGTTTAGATTGTCTTGTCCACTTAAATAGATACAGTTTTTTGGCCGGTCCTATCTTATCATTTACTTGTCCTTTTTTTCATTCGACAGATTTTTTTAGTGAACTCCTCAAATCAAGAAAAAAGAGGGCTGGTGCGCTTAAGGCTGGAAAGAGTAAATCCAAAATCAACGACTTTGAGATTTCAGACGATGAAGGCAAACACAGTAGAACAAAGAGGGTTTCTTTTTTGAAAAGCCAAAGAATCGGCTCTCCCTCAGAAGACACACCCGCATCAGAGTCGCGAGAAAACGAGCAGCCCGACTCTTCCACCGGTCGACACAACAATTATAATGACTCATTTTCCTCGCAACGCTCCACAAACGTCAGTGAAGATAACAAACAATTTAAAAGCAGTGATGGTGAGTCTACGGATCCTCAAATCACAAGAGGCAGCTCAAGTAAATCTCTGTCGTACCAAACATCAGATGACACTCTACTGGACATGCCATTGCCCTTACCACCTGACAACATAGTGACGGAAACTCCAGTTCCAGAGGAGAGGAGCAACTTGGAAGAAAACTCCCAGACTCCACAGTTATCAGCAACTGACCTCCATCAACTGACCTCCCCAGCAGGTCTGTTGACACCGTTTCATGTATAAGTCAAGGGCACATTCCTTGTCACCTTTGAAGTATTTATATTTTCACAAACTTTCATTATTCAGAAGCCCAGCGGGAGCCACCCAGGCCTAAACCGAGGCAAAGGACTCTTGGGTTGAGCATCCACGCTGTGGAGAAAATAGCTGAAATTGCTGAATCTCCGGATCCTAGCAGGCCTCAGACTTCCTCTGCATCCATTCCCCTCTCCGTAGACATATCCAGCAACAGCACTGTAAGGAGCTGCAGTCCACATGCATGTCTCATTGCTTGGTTGTTTCAATATTTTAAAGGGAAAGTTCAACCCAAAATCAAAAATACATATTTTCCCTCTTACCTAGTAGTGCCATTTATCAATCTAGATTGTTTTGGCGTGAGTTGCTGAGTGTTGGCGAAATCAGGCACTTGGCTTGTGGGGCTCTGAGCGCCAAAAAAGACATTTTAAAAACTCAACAACAATGTCTCTTTCCAGAAATCCAGAAACTATTTTTCTGTACTGAACTACACTCGCCAAAGAGAGCACAAGCCCCTCATCCATGAATAGATGCACGCTTTCTTCTGCGCCGTGATATGGTGGGCGTGTGTAGTTCAGTAGAAATAAAATAGTTTATAAATAGCACTACAGGTAAGAGGAAAAATATGTATTTTTTTTAATATTGGGTGAAGTGTCCCTTTTTAAATTGAAGCATCTTTTCATTGGAGTCATAACATTGTTTGTTGTGTTGCTTCACCGTAGTGGACCAAAGGAGATCATGCGGTTTCATTCAGCCTCAGCAAATCTTCTTCAAGTAAGAGTGAACAGTCACAGCCCCTTACGAAGTCCAGGGTTGATTCTGGATCCAGAGGTAATAACTGGCATCTTCAGCACCGTAGCCATTTTTTAAAAGTATTTTCAGCTCATTAATCCTCTTGATATTTCATTTAATGTTTTAGATGGCTTTCTATCCGATGACAGCAAAGAGCAGGAGAGAAAGTACTCCTCATCATTTGAAGAGTTTAATGTAAGTCTTTCATTATCAGGTGTGACTGTGATTGTAAGTGTCATGTTAGATGTGCTCTGCGTCTTATTTTGAATATTCTTGGTTCTCAGTAAATGTGTTCATTGTCTTCTTTCAGGCAGACTCGGGAGATCACTCGCATCAAATCAAATCATCTCATGTCCATGAAAAATCTTTTGATACCAGGTTGGTAAACAAGCTGCAACAATAGATACTTCTATAGCTTTCTTGATAGCAGCGTAGTAACTCAACTTACCGTCCTTTAATTTGAATCAGGACATCAAGTTGTCGTTCTGAGACTACTCGGAGATCTCAGAGTGTGTGCTCGGGGAAAGTGGAATCAAAGTATTTGGGAACTCTCAAACTTCTGGATCGTAAAGTCTCACTACAAGAGTCTCAGCCACAAGCAGCGGATTCACTCAGAGCTGCCATTTACCAGGTCAGTGTGATAATGAGCCTCTTCAACACCTCACCTCTGTCTAGCAGAGAACTCCCAGCTTCATAGTTTATTTCTTGAATACCCCCCCACAACCCCCCACTAACATGTGTTCCTAACAGGAATGGCTTCAAAAGAAAAAGGAAAAGTCAAGAGAGAACATGCAGCTAAAGAAGAAAGAGGAAATCCTGAAAGAAAATAAGAAAAGGGTGAATAATCTGTTTTGAAAATGTGGTACTACAGTACAACAAACCCCACTGTTATAGAACACTATAGAAAACAATAAGTTATTTTAAAATATATGCATCTTTCAAATAACAAGGAAGCAGAGGAGGCTAAAAAGGAAGATGCCATTGCGTCATATGAGGCTTGGAAAGAAAAGAAAGCAGAGAGTCTCAAAGCAAAAGCCAAAGAAAAGCAAGATGCGATCATTAAAGAGCAAAGAGCGCTTGAAGGGAAAGAAGAAAAAATGCAATCTGCTAAACAGGTATATTCATGTATTTATTGTATGTTATTCTGAAAGCTATAAAAAGCACTTATATGTGGGAAGGTATGCTAATCAGTTATGTTGTAAAAATTACAGGTGTTTGAAAAATGGAAATGTGAACATGATCATCTACTCAAAGAAAAGTCCAGAAAACAAAGAGAAGCTGAAAGTAAACTTCAGTTTAGAAAACAAGAAAAGGAGCAAGAAAGGAAGAGAGACAGCAAATCTGCCGTTTCTGGCTGGTGAGTGATAATCATTTACGTTTGTAGGGAAGCAAACACTGGCTGTAATGTCTGAACAGTAAAGCCAATGCAGTCTGACAGCTGCCTGCTGTTCTACCTAGAAAACAACCAAACTATACACATTACTGTCATTTAGTGACTAGAATGGCAAGATTGCATACTTTTTTATTTCATAAAATTGTCTTACTGTACTTGATTATAAACATTGTAATAGGGTCTGAAAGCAAGTATTCAAACATAAAAAAAAAATTGAAAGTAGCCGCATACTGCAAGCTGCATGGGGCGATTAGCAGTGTGTTCAACACAGTGCTGTCCCATCACACTCAAACCTATCTTGATGTGAAAATGATCAACCACCAGGTGGCAGCCAAAGCTTGATGTTGAGCCACATTTCATCACCTTTAGCTCTGTCATCTCTAAACTTTTTTCCCCCTGAAATGTTTAAGGCAGGACAAGAAGAAAGATGTTCTCTATGAAAAAGTCACGATGGAGCGTGAAGAAATAAAAAATAAAGCAGAGGAGGAACGCTACATGAAAGAAGAGAGAGATAAAATGGCTTTAGAGATGTATGAAAACTGGCTGGTAAGTATAATTACTTGTGGCCCCAGTGATGAATAGCATTGGTCTCACCCATTCGCTATAATAATATAATAATCTATCTATCTATAACACGCAGAACAAAACCTGAGGTTGTTACATGTAACACACACTAAATAAAAACAGTTTGAGTCCGTCTTTTATACACTATATTGTTTTACTTTTGCTAAATGGGAGCGGAGCTAAAATTTTATTTCCCTCCCCTAATTATTTCTTCAAACAGTTCAATTCATATGTTCATAATAGTGTCTCGTTTTTAGAAGGCCCCACCTCCTTTCTTTCATGTACACTAAGGTTTTTTTCCATGACACTCTTTTCTTTGATTCCGGCCCAAGTTTATATTCAAGGATCTATACGTGGTGATTTACGACTCAATTAGTTTCTGACCCGGGTCTAACCTCTTCCAAAAACATGCATTGCATGCAGTTTTCCGCTCACTACAGGCGTGGTCATATTACACTGGTCCTCATTAAAACAGGCTCTGTTGCGCTACAGGCCCGATCTTATCACATCAGCCAGCGACACGGCATGCCTCGATGCACTGCAGGTCTGATCTTATCACATAAGACAGCGACACAACATGCCTTGATGCACTGCAGGTCTGATCTTATCACATAAGCCAGCGACACAACATGCCTTGATGCACTGCAGGTCTGATCTTTATCATATTGGCCAGTGTCCCATCATGCTATCATAATTTGCATTTCTGATTTTATACATTTGACCTACTCTGAACACTCAAACACATGGTCTGTCTATCCTTGAGTTTTTTTAAACACTTTGAGTGTCTATCATTACCTTATAAGGTATTATACAGGTGGTTAAAAAAAAATGGAATACTTGCTAAACAAAATTTACTACAACAAAAGCATCTGGAAAGTTTAATATTTCTGATAATTGATATTCTTTTTTCCAACAGGTACGGAAAGATCTGGAACAGAAGAGACAAAGAGAAGAAAGACGAATACAAACGATACTCCAAGACAGTCCACCTCCTCCATGGAGCCCTCCAAATAAAACAATACCCTTTCGAAAATAATATTTGAATGTAACATACCACCCTCACAAAATACCTGTGGGTTCTATGTTACATTTTGTTGTTGTATGTTTTGTATTGGATCTTGTGCTTTTAAAAATAGTTGATGGCAGCTGTTAAATTGTATATGTTTGATAGGGTTTGTTTTAGCCAGCAGGTCTAGTGCAAGTTTACATTTTTATATGTTTTTTGATGAAATGTTGCAGTATGTTCAGAAAGTTGGGAAAGTGTTTCTGTGACATGGTGATATGTCAATATCAAAGGAAACTTGCAATAACAAAAACCTTTTTATAAATGTGGTGGTCTGTTTTTACCATGTTATACATCTGAGTATAAAGCAGCAATAAGAAAATATATTAATGTAAAAGGCTAAAATAATTGGTCTGCTGATTAGAAACTGATCTCTTCAACACTCAGCCCTTATTTTAATGTTAAACATGAATTCATTGTTGGATTTGTTTGTTTTTATTTAAAAGGTTTTAAAGAATTTACTTAAAAAAAACAAAAAACTATTTAGGGTGGCACTTTAAACAGATTTCTACTGAAGCATTTTGGATAGAGTGAAATCTAATCAAGACATTTATTTATGACCTAGTTTAGTATCCAATAAAAGACTTGCCAATACCCTTTGACTCTAATGAGGACAGTGCATGTTGAAATTCAAGACATGTATCTAAAAGAATATTTAATAGTGCTACAGGGATCACTCAAGTTTGATTGGTACTTTCTAGTATGATGTATCATGTTCCTGTAGATATATGAGGATGGAGATCTTTCTTGACTTTTTTTGTATACAGTTTTGTTTAAAAAAAAAAAATTATACTACATGGCCAAAAGTATGCAGATACCTGTTATTAATATGGGCTTTGGGCACTATTTTGATATAATCATTTAAGTCATTGTTCATGCAAAAACGTTCCAGCTTCACAAACATAAGGATTTGCTGCTTTTCCCTTTAATCATTGGAAATGATTTATTATTTTAAAAATAATTTAAATAACATAATAATAATAATCTTTTTACTTCTTTTTTTTCTACTTTGAGTAAATGTTCCTTGTACTTACATGCTTCTATTTAATAAGATTTGCAGTGCAGGACATTTACTTGTATTTTTATGTTGTAGTATTAATACTTTTTTACTTTAGTAAAGGAGATTCGAGTTATTTATTTACCACATGCACAACAATTACAAACAAGCAGTTGTTGGTCATAAAACTCTTGGATCTCAGGCTCCGTCCAACAAAGCTCATTGAATATGTATATAAAAAAGAAAATCACTCAAGTGAAAACAAAATAAGAATATAACACATCTAACACAGTGCTGGTTAAAATACAGGGATAACATATAAATAAAGTAATAAACATTTGTAGTAGACATCAATTGCAAAGGAATGTAGTAAATGTTCATAATGAGAAGTATTTAGGCCTATACATGTGTAAACAGATAGTAAAACAACAATATACAGAGGTGTAAACAGTTTATATAAGCTTAAGCTCCGTCCCGGAGAACACTACCTCCACCAGTGTTCAAATGTATTGCGTTATACTGACAAGTGGTTCTATTATTTTGTATTAATAGGGGCAGAACCATGGTGCTTTTACGCTGAAAATACCCCACCGGAAGTGTGTCTGGGCTGCTTGGCGTCCCGCTGATTGAGGTGGTAACGTTACTGGCAGAAGTAACTCAGTGTAGGTAAAGGTAGTGCAGGAAAAGTTGTGCGAGAAACCCTGGTGGTGTGAGTTTGTTCGTCGAGCAGCGGTTTACATTTGCATTCATCGTCTGTAACCGAGCAGCGGCTGAAGAACCGACGGCTGTTCGGACACATTAAAGAGAGGAGCTAACATAATCTGCGCATTCCTGAAGTTGACTGACTGTCGAGTTGGCAGAGGTAATGTAACGTCTGCTTACGGCTAGCTAGCTGCTTCATTCAACATAGCACGTCCATTCATTTGTTGTTGTTTTCCTGTGTTTATTTCGCTCAGTCAGAAGAAGTAACTCGTGTAATTATGGTCTTGTTAATGTGTAATGTTACCCTACAAGCACTGACGCTTGCTCTGCAGCAGATATAACGGGAACTAGCTGAAAGGTATCTGGGATAAAAGGTCAGTTTTCATCCGCGTTGACGTGGCTGAGCTGCAATGAAAGGCTCTTTATTTTCTACCAGGCTGTAACGGTGCGACCGGTAGTGGAGCACTGATGAGCCAGTGGAGCAATGTATGCGGAGTCTTGAACAGGGTGGCTTAATAACGAACATCAAAGTGTAAGAAAGAAACAAAGCTTAACTTTTCTGATGGAGCTTTAAATCATTCTGTGGAGGTTACATTTGTTCAATTAGGAGAGACTTATTTCTGAGTGAACGAAAAGGTATTGGCATGTGCACAAGATGATGAGAATAGTCTTTGGCGATTAGACCCCATCCTGGTATCATATATTTTACCAGGATAAGTAACCCCCCCCATCATGGGTGGTCCAGTGTTCAGGCTTTCAAATAGAACACCAGAAGGTTGTGAGTTCAATACCAGGCTGCCACCATTGTGCTCCTGAGCAAGGCACTTAACCCCAAGTTGCTCCAGTAGTAGTTAGAACTAACTACAGTATTCCTGTAGTTAGTTCACTGGAAGTCGCTCTGGATAAGAGCATCTGCAAAATGACCTTTAATGTACAATTACAATGTAATGGGTGTAGAAACACTGTCGAGATGAGAAGAATGCTGAAGCTCGGGAGGCAGCAACGATATCACCTCAGGTGACTGCTGACGGTGGCAGAGAGGAGAACAGGTTTAAAGTTTAACAAGTCTTGGCAAAATCTAGTTTGTGAAATAAAAAAACTCATTATGTGTCTTGGTCGGAATAATAAACAAAACAAAAAATCTTAGGCATGTATTCAACAAATGACTTTTGCCCAATATATCATTATTTTTACATTTTTTTTACATCCTCAAACATTGATATCGGTCAGGCTTTTTAATTCAGCAAGTTAATAACTCTGTAGTAGAACAATGATCTCCTCTTTCATGCTTCATGTGTTTCTGTATACCCTCCTCTCTCTACATTTTGCAGATGTTTCAGATAAAGAGGATCTGTTGCATTGGTGCTGGGTATGTAGGAGGCCCAACATGTAGTGTGATCGCCCACATGTGTCCAGAGATCACAGTGACCGTCGTGGATATCAATGAGTCCCGCATCAAAGCCTGGAACTCGGACACTCTGCCCATATACGAGGTATTATATCAGTGTGATTATTCAAAGAAAGTGAGCTTAAGTTATTATAGTAGGCTTAATAAAACTTTATCAAGGAGGGGTCATCATTGATATGTGCTTTATCCCCTACATTCTTATCTCACTTTTGAGAGCCATATATCTCAAAGGAGTCGCCGGTTTCATTAGTTAAACTTAACATTGTTGAAAAAGTAGGTGTAGCTAGGCAACTGTTCCAGCCAATGTTTTTGTACAATATTGCTCCATCGTGGGATAAATTAAACATAAATTAGTTCCAGATTGCTCTGTGTCGCAACTTCTCTACATCAACCAGAACCACAAGGTATTACATCATCATGACTAGACCAAAGGGCAGTTATGACCAGTCTTTGAGAACTCGTATTACATTTGTTTGTGCCATGTTTGTCCGTCACATTCACTGACACACCCTCCGTGTCTTGTTTTTCCACTTCCTCTCATTTCAGCCGGGTCTGAAAGAGGTGGTTGAATCATGCAGAGGGAGAAATTTATTTTTTTCCACAGACATAGACTCAGCCATCAGGGACGCTGACCTCGTCTTTATCTCTGTGAGTTACTCCTGCACACACACACTGACACACAGTTTGACCAGCTACAAAAATAAATCTGACATTTATGACACATTAGCTAAATAATTTGGGTGGTTTATACCCCCCCCCCACACACACACAGGTGAACACCCCAACTAAGACCTACGGGATGGGGAAGGGTCGTGCGGCTGACCTCAAGTATATCGAGGCGTGTGCCAGGCGGATTGTGGAGGTGTCTGATGGCTACAAGATTGTCACAGAGAAGAGCACAGTCCCGGTTCGAGCTGCTGAGAGCATTAGACGGATATTTGATGCCAACACCAAGCCCAGCCTCAACCTACAAGTGTGTAATATTGTTTGAAAATCAAACTCTGATAGCTTTTGTTCTGCAAGTTTCTAAAGTTGTTCTGCTTTAGGTGCTGTCCAACCCAGAGTTCCTTGCAGAAGGAACAGCGGTGCGGGATCTGAAGGAGCCGGACCGCGTCCTAATTGGTGGAGACGAAACAGCCGAAGGTCAAAGGGCAATCCGAGCGCTGTGTGCCGTCTATGAAAACTGGGTCCCCAAAGCACGCATCATCACCACCAACACATGGTCGTCCGAGCTGTCTAAACTTGTGAGTGTAGGACGTCAAATTATTTTATTCAATAATAAAAAAAATGTTTCCAATCAAATCAGAAAATAGTGAAAAGTAATCTCTCAGACCCCAAGATTACGTATTTGAATTGCTTGTTTTAAGCGACCAACCGTCCATAACAGAGCTATAGCGATAAATCAGCCAATAGGGAGCACTTAAAAGTAGATTTTTTTTTTATACTATAAAATGTCCCACTCAGTATGTCAAGGCATCCATGTAAATATTGTTGTTATGCGTTTATGTTTTTTAAAAGTCTGATTTTTTTTTTTATTGCTGTGTGGTTGGGTTTATGATTGTGTATGCTACTGTATTTGTGTTTTTGTTATTTATGCTACCCATGTTCTTATGTGTATAGCCTATATTTTTAATACTTGCTATGTGTGCTAAAAGTGTAGAGATATGCTATATAAATAAAGTTTCCATTGCCATATTCAGTTTACCATCTTATATGACAAAGTATCAATTATTTGGGAAGCTTGAACTAGCAAACTTTTTGCATTTTTTACTGAAACAAAGCTGTTATCAGAATAGTTACAGATACATTTTCTCTTGACTAATTGATGACTAATTGTTTACGTTCTGTTCCTTTTGAGCGGCCTCTACTATTTTTTTTTTAACTTTACAATCTGAAAAAACAAACTTGGTGTTTGATTGTGTAGGCAGCCAATGCCTTCCTGGCCCAGCGGATCAGCAGCATCAACAGTATCAGCGCTCTGTGCGAGTCCACCGGGGCCGATGTCGAGGAGGTGGCCAAGGCCATTGGTATGGACCAGAGAATAGGTAGCAAGTTTCTCAAAGCCAGCGTAGGTAAGAAACACGTCCAAAAGCTGTTTAAAGTAAGCTTCTATGTAAAGTTTGATTAATTTAAACTCAGATTAAGTGTTGCCTTCTCTCTCTCTGCTTCTCCAACACCCTTGTCAGGTTTTGGTGGAAGCTGTTTCCAGAAGGACGTGCTGAATCTGGTGTACCTGTGCGAGGCCCTCAACCTGCCTGAGGTAGCCTCCTACTGGCAGCAGGTGAGAACTATAGCGCCTCTTTTTTTATCTGCTCAACTATATTTACCTTAATCTCTAATCTCTGTTATAAAACCAACATGGATAGTTCCGGTTAGTTTGATAATGATTGGCTGAGCCGCGCTTAAAGCCGTAAAATACTTTATAAACACACAGCTGTGGCTCCACTACATCACTATTATTGCACCAACCAAATACTTTCAAAATGTCAGATTTTGTTGTGAATTTTGATTTACTGGGTGGGCTAAGCATGGATGAGTGGTGGAAGGAGATGGACAGGATAGAGGAGGAAGATATTAAATATTTTAAAAAAGGAGACATGCTGAAATTACTGGGAGAATTTTTTTGTTAATTTGTTAATATTCATGTTACTATTATTGTGTACTTTTGTATTTTGATGCCTTGGCAACATTATTTCTTGAAACTTTCATGCCAATAAAATCACTTTGAATTGACAGAAAATTGAAGAGCTGCAAAAGTCAAAAAATGAAGCCAGGACAGCTGAACAGACATGTCGTCTGTTTTTATTGATTTTTAAAACAATCCCTAAAATAGAGCTAAACCAGGCTACAAAGGGGAAAGGTTGACCCCAGAAGAGCTACATTGCTTGGTGGAAAAAATATTATTTGTTATCAACAAACTATTAAATTTTTGTTGCAGAGTTATTTCATTTAACATGGCTAGGTTTAATTAGTTACCGTTTTATAAAAGCATTGAGCTTCTTGCTTATAGTCCCTAGTTGTGATTTCTCTAGTGGTTTATTGCTTCATTTATATTTTCAGGTGATCGACATGAATGAGTACCAAAGGCGGCGGTTTGCCTGCAGGATTATTGACTGCCTCTTCAACACTGTGACTGGTAAAAAGATTGCTCTGCTGGGATTCTCCTTCAAAAAAGACACGGGTGACACAAGGTTAGAGTCATTCCCTTCTCACACCCTTGTAGACATTTGCCAACTCCCAGTTATTTTATATTTCTTCCAAACAGCTTTGTTGTTAATCATTAACCGGGGATTGCTTGTTTCATTACACTTTACTCCCCATGAACTTCCAACATACTGCGGTGGCCCTGATCAGAGTTGAAACTAGAGAGTGTGTGTGTGTGTGTGTTTGTTTGTCTGTCGTCCAGGGAGTCGTCCAGTATCTACATCTCTAAGTATCTGATGGATGAGGGAGCCAAGCTGTTCATCTATGACCCCAAAGTTCTTAAGGAGCAAATCATTCATGACCTGTCCCAGCCCCACATCTCGGAGGACAACCCACAAAGAGGTGTGTGTGTGTGTGTGTGTGTGTGTGTGTGTGTGTGTGTGTGTGTGTACCAAGGTTCAACTGCAGTTTATTTTCCTTTATTGCATCAAAAACAGAAGGGAGTGGACAGGAAATGGAGGGGAGAGAAGGGGACAGACATGCAACAAAGGCTGGGCCTGAAAGTTGTGACAACATAATCTGTGTTTTAAACCCCTAGGCCAGTATCACCCGGCAAAAGAAACAAAGAACCCATCATCAACTATTTGGATAATTAATATTTTAGGTCCATTTAAAAAAAAAAAAAATGCCTATAAATCCTAAATTCTAGCCCCTGAAATGGTGAATAGTTGCTGGTTTAAGAGAAGATGGACTGTATTTATATAGCGCTTTTCCAATCTTTGCGATCACTCAAAGTGCTTTACAACACGTCAGCATTCACACACATTCAGTAGTAAATTTAAGATTCAGATTTTTGTTTTTGTTTCTGTTTCTCTATTTCTATCATTTTATAGAGCAAACGATCTAGAAATAACTGGCAGATTATTCACTAATAAAAAAATACGTTAGTAGCAGTTATTCATTCATATAGGACATTAGTAACCTAGTAGTTCCCAGTTAATCCTGATCCATTTTAATTGATGAATGGTTTGTTAGGAATCTTTTTAAAGATGAAAACAGTCAGTCATTTCTTATTTCTTCTTTTTAACGCTAGGCTGTAGTGATCATTAGCTGACTCGTCGCTGACGGACTTGTTTTTTCCTTCTTAGTGACGGAGCTGGTGACTGTGGCCTTGGACCCTTATGAGGCCTGCCAGAGTGCACACGCATTGGTCATCTGCACTGAGTGGGACATGTTTAAGGTCACAATCACACATTCTTCTTCCTACCGTCTTATCAATTGCATCTTTCATCTTGGGGAGAAAAAGCTTTCAAGTCATCATACCTCTCTAATTCCACCATAGGAGCTGGACTATGAGAAGATTTACAAGAAGATGCTGAAGCCGGCCTTTATATTCGATGGTCGCAGAGTGCTGGACCACCTCCACCCTCACCTCCAGAACATCGGCTTCCAGGTGAGCAGACAGAAAACACACCATACGGTTACACATCCTATAGAAAATCTGACTGCCACGGATAACGACTGCCGTTCTCTTTTCGCAGATCGAGACCATCGGTAAGAAAGTGACCGTAACACGAATCCCCTACACCCCGGCAGCTGTTTGTCGCATCACTGCCAGTGAACCTCCCGCCAAGAAAGCCAAAGTCTAAAACTCACTTCACCATCCCCTCGACATGCAAAAACATTCCTCTGTAAACCTTTTAAATTGCTGGTGAAACATATTATTCAGGTCCAAACCCCCCCTGTCTAACTGCTCTCCTGCAGCCCCCCCTTGTTGAGCCTTCAGTCCAAAATTGTGCGAATGTGATCCATGAATGTGTTTGAGTCTTGGTGATAAAGCATCACTAAACAGTTTTATGTCAATAGGTTTATGTGAAATAACATTTACCAACCAAACCTTGCAGATGCAGTCACACATGCACCATCTACTTTCTTACAGTATTTACTATATAATCAAGTATTGTGGGTAAATTGCAAAAAAAAAACATTTTTATACTATTTTATAAAAATATTTTATTTTAACTGTATGTTAAATCAGTAATTTGTCCTCTGTATCAGTGACCTTTTACTCTAATAAAATGTGAAGTGTGTCCTTAATTTGTGCCTTTTGATTATTCCAAATCAATGGAAAGAATAAGGAAGAAAAAGTAAAAAGAAGGAAAAAATAAATGTGGATGGATTAGTTTTAATTCTTTAATATAAATGTACATTTTAAAGATGTATTTTGCCTAAACAATCACTGTGCAAAATAAACGCACATTTCTTGTCAATGTGTAAAGTCTAAAAATGTTCACGTTAGAAAAGCACAAGCTGAGCCTAAATTGGCTCTTTGTCATATACAGATATCAAAAGTACCTTTTTCTATACTTCTGTCCCTGGAAAAAAGGCCAATTTGGGCTCAATTTGTACGTTTTCTAACAAAATAGAAATTTAAAAACAGCATTCAATAGAGTTACAAGTCTGCGGCAACCAGAGATTTCTTTTTCCATCCTGGAGTCGCAGCAAGAACTCTCAGACCAAAAAAAACGTTCTTAAACGCTTCATTAAATCTGTCCTGAAGCAGCAGACATCAAAGAGCTCATAAACAGAGCCTGCGGTTAAAGATCAGTAGCTCTCTACCTGAAGTCCAGAGCCCCTGAGGGGAGGGAGTTCACGGTGGATGTGATTTAGGGGCCCTTGAAGTGCAGAGATGGCAAATTACAGCTCCTGCTATCACCAGGTTGTATTTTCTCCTGGCAGGGGTACACAGACAGGCTGCACCCGGGTTATCTACAAATCCACAAATAACTGCTGCTTTTTCTCTTTGATCTCTCCCTAAAGCCAGACCTCTGGGTTGTCACAGGTGAACAGAGGAGGACAAATGCATTGAAAAGGAACAGAATATGGTCCCTTGTAATTAACTTGTTAATGTCACTTCTGCACTCTTATGTAATGCCACCTGTATTCTTTTTTTTGACTTGCACAACTTGCTGTTACTACTCATATGTTTAAAGTGTTTCCTGTGCTACAGCTTACAATGATGCATTATGGTACGGCAGGAGTAAAGCTGATTTTGTCGTTGTAAATATGTATAGTTATAGGTAGGGGCGAGACTAAAGGGGATCAAGCCTCTAGAAACTGCTGGTTTGGTGCTTTTCATTCTGCTATAGTGACTTCTGCTTTCCTCTTCTTCAGTAGATTCTTCAGAAAGAACTCGCCTGAAAAGAGAAAAAGACGGATTAGAAAATATATTTATTCTGTCTGACCCGTGAACTAAATGAACAAATACATTTACCTAGCTGTATATTATGGGGTTTTTTTATGACGTTTTATAATGTATATTAATGTATGCGGTTGCAATACAGCACTGGCTAGATTACCTATTTTAGTTTAACAATGCTTGAAAGCATATGTGATAAAAAAAAAAAAGATTTTTTAAAAAATGCTTATTCTCAAACTTCATATCAACACAAATCATTTATTTTTAATTGCTGATGTTTTGAGATCTAAAAGTAGTGAATATGGCAGTTTTTTTATTGGAACTACTTGAAGAAACAGTCCCTATGTAAACTGTTGACAGTGTGCTGTTGCAGTGAGGGCTGCAAATAACGATTATTTTTCATTATCGATTAATCTGCCGATTATTTTTTACATTTAATTAATTAAATAAATTGGCATATAAAATGTCAGAAAATAGAGAAAAATGTCCATCCCAGTCTCTCAAAGTCCAAGTAGATATCTTGTTTTGTCAGTCCAAAAAACAAAGATATTCAGTTTAATATGATGAAAAAAGAAATCTTCATATTTGAAGACCTGGAAACGTTTTTTGCATTAAAAATAACTTGTAGATGAGTCTTATATTAAAAATAGTTTGCAATTATTTTTCTGTTGATCGATTAATGGATTAGTCGACTAATCGTTGCAGCTCCAGCTGCACTCTTTGTGCAGTGACTCACTTTTAATGACTTTCAGCTCACAACCTGAGATATCCTGTAGTTGTAGAATATAATAAAGTCGTCTTGTATCACTGGAATAATGCTTGTTAAAACTGTGCAGGGGGGAGTGTGGTTCTCACCTGCTTTGTAGGAGGATCGCACCAGTGGCCCGCTGGCTGTGTAAGCGAAGCCCATCTCATTCCCAACTTTCTCCCAGTGGGCAAACCTCTCTGGAGTGACATATTCCTCCACCTAAACACAAACACACATTGTCACAATGTGCATTAATTTACTAAATGGGCATGTTTCTTGTAGTACTGTTGCCTCAGTAAATGGGGAAATACTCCATAAGGTTTAATGCGTTTACCTTTAAGTGGCGTTTAGTGGGTTGCATGTACTGGCCGAGTGTTAGACAGTCAACTCCTGCCTCTCGTAGCTCTGCATAATCACACAGTGTGGTCAGGAAATTGTTGTACTTTGCATCACAAGTTTGTAAGTATGTCTATGTGTACACACCAGTCAAGGTATTGAGTATCTGTTGGTCGGTCTCGCCCAGTCCCAGCATGATGGAAGTCTTGGTGAGCACAGTGGGATTGACCTTTTTAGCGTGCTTCAGGACACTCAGCGACTGGTCAATGTTCGCTCTTGGGTCACGCACAAACCTGCAAACAGATGGGCCAGATGGACATCCTGATTAAACATTTTTTTTTAAACCCTATACCTAAAATATACACCAAGCTTACCATAAACAGTTAATATATTCGGTCTTTCCTGTGCTTACACTTCTCCTGTTTATCTAGTATTTAAACTGACAGAAATGGCTCCGATGTGCCCACGGCTGGTCAGTGTGTGTATTACTGTCCTGCCTATTACTGACTTCCCTCTTGAGGCAGAGCTGTAACCAACAAGTCAATTGTATAAGAATACAGTAAGACAACTACAAAAAATAGTTTATTAAAATATTTTTATTTAAAAAATTAAATAAAATGTATTAGTGCCTAGACAAGAAACAATTACAATAAAAACATTTTTTTAATACTATTTAAAAATAAGAAATATGTACAACGTAACTGTAAAGGTTCACTGTATTAAGAATAAAAACAATATGCACATACAGAGTAAATAGGTTAGAAAGATGTGTGTGACACATTTTACAGTGTCATGCATATCAGTGTAAACATATTTTCCTCATTTTTCAAAAACCCTGTTTTTCTTGGTACCTTTGCAGCTCTCGCACTGTCTCCACATTGTGGGCATACACATCTAACCCTGACAGGGCGATCTTCTCTACTGCTGCCAGGTCACCGCGAAAATCAGGGGTCAGACATTCAACCAGGATGTGAAAGTCCCTAAAATGAGAAAATGACAAAAGTGCTAATTTATTCATTTTGCACAGATATTAATATACAAACACCTGATGAATTCAAAAGGGTGGAGAGATTATACCTTTCCTTCAGGTTGGTGACTGTCTTAGCAAAGTGCTCTGCCCCTCCATCAGCAATATCTGGGAAAAAATAAAAATAAATGTGGCTTAACAGGCCATCACTGCTGCCAAAACTGTTAGCAAATATTTTAAAAAGTTGGTTAGTTATTTTGAATTTGTGGACATTTATATTTGTTAACCTTTTTAAATCTTATCAGAAAAAAGCTGTATTCTGTGAAAAATATTTGTATTGTTGCTTTGAAAACCTTGTATTTTTGCCGATTTATAAGTCACCTGACTAACTGACAACGCATGGTATGTTGGAACAGACAACATGCATAATTTTGATCAATTTATACTGAAGCTTACATGCTCTGTTCCTCACTGTGCGCGCGTGCGTGTCGTGTTGATGACATGAATGAGTGCAGTGGAAAGTCGTTCATTAAGGATGCAGCTCGTGCCACAAGCTTCTAAATGAATCTGTTCCAAACTTCACATTTACTGAGTTATCTGGATAACTTTGCCAAGTAAAATCCAGAAGACACAATACTTTAAAATCAGTTTATCTTCCAGGTTTTTTCCTTATAAAAATTAAAGTGTCATTGCTAGCAATGGTGTTAAGTCAGACCTGGGAAGAATCAGGTAGATGCATTTAGTTAGGAAGCCACTACCATCTCTGTCGACCGAGGTGAGAACCACGTAGTCGAGCCCCCAGGCAGCGATGGCCTTGGCTGTATTGTAGGGCTCGTCTGGGTCCAGAGGTGGAGGCAGACGGGCCGTCTTTATGGAGCAGAACCTGCACCCACGGGTACACGTGTCCCCCATCAGCTACACACAAAGAGAGCGGTAAAACCTTAGTTATATGTATGTCGTTTGACTGGGACAGATCATCCACACAGACATGTGTCATGAGGCGTAAAATTCAGTTCAGCACCAGAGAGTCACAGTGTGCCAGGAGACTTACCATGATGGTGGCTGTGGCTGTGGCGTACTCTCCCCCTCCCCAGCATTCCCCAATGTTAGGACACCTGGCCTCCTCACACACCTGTGAAAAAACACACACATTGTCTTCAAATGCACAAAAAATTACACAGGGTTGTTGCTGGACATGTCTCCCGTGTCAGAAATATTTATCAGACACTTAAGTATAGATATATCCTCATGTACAAGCAATTTAAGTTTGCAATTTAATACATTTATTAGGAAACAAATTGATGTCTTCATCTGAAAGGCAAGTATTGTTGCCAAGGTAAAACTCCCTGTATCACTTAAGCCCATGTATTTGAAGGATATAGTTGAAGAAATCATTTGTTTTGCGTATGGGTTTCAACATTGCATTTACTTGTTGTGATCCTTCCATCATAGGGTAGAGGTGGAATCAAACATGTCATGCCAAAAATGCCCCCTCCCCAGTTTGAAGCGTCAGCATTCATTAAGTTTCTCCACACTTATGTGGATCTTTCCTTTAACTTGTCACTTTTCAACTTACTGTGTGCAGGTTGAGGTCTCTCAGTGTGTTCTTCAGCCTGTTGAAGTTTTTTCCAATGGGGATCTCCGTCTTCAGCCATGGAGGAAGCCGCAGCCTGTCACGGAAACATCAGCAGAGCCATTCACTACATGTGCAAGAGTGGTCTTGTCTCCATGTAGGTGTGGACGATGTGGATACAATTTGCGATCACTGTATGCATCACTAGACTTTCATTCTAAAGAGCAGAAGTACACTTTCACACAGCAAATGTCCGACCAGATGTATGAGGATCTACCTAGGTAGCATGCCACTACTAACAATTTCCCTTCAATGTAAGACAGCAAAGACGCTTAGACCTCAAGTTGACTCATCTCATCCCAGTCTGGTAGATGAGTCTTGGTCTGATCTGCTCTTTGAACCCTTGTGATTGCACTCTACACTCACCCACTTTCTCACTCCTGTTCACCACAGCTGTAATATAAATGTCCTGTCTCACCTCTCTCCCTTCTCTCTTTTCAGGTTGCCTCTGTACTCTGCCCACTTGCTTTTCTCTGACAAATCCCCTGAAATGAAGTCTTGTAGATCAGGCCCGTCGTCACCCAAAAGCTCTTTCTTTTTGTCGACCCGGTGTGTGGAGGATTTCGCCACAGTAGTCAGACTGCTGGTGTAGACCTGCAGAGGAAGGACTGAGGGTTAGTTCAGGTGATTCATTCTCTTCGTACAATCCCACACAGTTATGATTTTACGAGTCTGTGTACCATATCTCTTATTTGGAGAGTTTTATAAACAGCATTCTTACTGTCACTACAGTTGAGGTACAAAACATACGCAACGTTACTTCAAGGCCCGTGGTCCGCAGGCTTACAACCGGCGGTATTAGCCGTTACCCAACATACCTATGACGGTGTTTGTTCGTTACAGAATATTCGAGCAGTGGAAACACTCACATGTGGGATACATCTGGGACTCAGCCATAGATGGTTTGTGGAGAAACGGCCAGCTACACAACAACTCTGTTTAAGCAGCGCCATGACTTTAGCTAGCAGGCGACTGTCATTGGCAACAAACCTCGACGAGCGGCTACTTTGGTCTGGCGCTGCGTTCAAGTGATTTCCGCAGAATGGGAAGATAGGGAAATCTCCTGTTTTCCCTTGATTTAATGGCATTCATGATTGTATACGCCACTACGCTACACTAGTTAATTTGTTAAGTATCAGAGATTTTAATTGTGTTATACAACCTGTATTTCTCCATGTAAACTATAGAGGTTGAACACCCAGCCAACACGGTAACATACAAAGTTACAGACAAAATAAGACAAATTTAGGCAACAAAAAAGAAGAAAAAGCTAAAATAAGATCACGACTGGTAAATGAGTCGTTGCCAAAGAAAACTAGTGAAATTAGATACTAATAGTGTAAAACATTTTATTGTATTTTGTTGAATGTTTTATATCAGTAGTAATGTTGAATTTAATTTCGATGTGACTGGAGCCATTTTGACAAATTATTTGTGTTGTTTTTTTTAAAGCAGATTTATTTATAACACATTGAAAATAAATTCAGTGACAAACTCTATGCTTTTCAAATTCTATTCAAATTGTTCAGTGATAAACTCAATGCTGAACTTTTTAGGGATTCCTGTCCAAATCAGAATCAAACCTCCTGGGTATTTTCAATTTATTCAGTCAAAAATAAAAATAAAAAGTTAAATAGAGAATATAAAAGAATATTTTGAGTGCATTCCACAATGTGGCGGGGGTTTATGATTATAGTATTTTGTTATGATGGTGACACTGTTATTCTCCAAGCAGGAGAGCTGTCAATTTGTCATCACAGCTCCGATTTGGAAATAAAATTAAGAAGATGTGGTTTTTCCCACTTGCTGCTTTTGTAAACTGATTTAAACGATGATGGGGGGAAATGTAGCTTTCATCTAGACACAAAAACAACTTCTGTATGCTGGTTGGTACGTCTTCCTAATTTTACAGTAACATTATTATGGTGCTACATTTGTGTAATTATAACCGACTACGGAGAATAATCATGACGTTTCTCGATCGTCTTGTAATGCCTGATGACGGCGCGTACAATTGCGTCGTGACGTCCTTCCTTCCTCCTTTCCTTTGCTACCGGCGAGGTGAGGATAGCTGAACAATTATTCCTTGGGTTTCATCTAACTCCATCTGTGTCAATTAAACATGTTTTTGGCCTAATTTTGAACTACCAGATGCACGCAGTATTATGTTACATTACATAAGCTGTATTTTGCCTTAACTTTAGGTTTGTTAGGAAATATGTTGGTTGTTTTCCCATTGATAACGCTGTATGTCTGCGGCCTGGCGTTGTGGCTGCCATGTCCGTGCGCAGGGCCGCACTGCGTTTGACAATATTATTTAGAAAACTCATTATTCTAGCTGTTAATCACACCCAGTAATATGTTACAGAATTGTCCCCGTTAAGTGGTCCACATGGGTAACACCGGTGTCACTGTATCTTTCCGTTAGCATTAGCGCTAATGCTAGTTGAGATAACGCAGTTTGGCTGTGCTGAGTTGCTCATACTGAATTTAGCAGTGACCACATTTTAATGTGAAGCCAAACATTATCCTGTAATTGTGTGACTATAACATGCCGGGTCAGAACAGGGTACTTTTCACCCTTTAACGCCAGAAGTATAGCTTTGGAAAGTAAAGCTGCCACATATAATAAATGATGCAAACAAGCTTCACAGCATAAACTCACATTGTCTTGTGTTTTTTCTACAGAATGAAGACCATTCTCAGCAGTCAGACTGTCGACATCCCCGACGATGGTAAGAAACTTGATTTTTGCACACTATCGGGATAATCCTGAGTTACATGGTGTTTAACCTAACTTCAGTCGAGTGTGGCTTCTAACTCCATTTTTTCCGTTTTTCTTTTTTAACCAGTCGAGGTGAGGTTGAAGGGGCGGACAGTGACTGTCAAGGGGCCCCGTGGCAAACTCGTCAGGGAGTTCAACCACATCAACCTGGAGCTCAGTCTGCTGGGCAAGAAACAGAAGAAGGTACGGAGGAACCAGGGTTTATTCTGAAACTTACTGTATAATGTTTAGTTCGGCTAAAATGCCACTGGATGATCATTGATTCGCTAACCTGTAACTCCTACGTGTAAATGTTCAATAACCTAATCAGAAGTGTAAAGGACATTTGAAGAATGAAGAAAATAGTTACTCATGCATCACGAAGAAGCTGGACAATTTTTCAATACACAAATAACTCAAAAGCAGCTCGATGCAGTTGAAGGTCCTGGAGTTGTTAGATGTACAGTTTATGGCTACAAATAACACGCCATATTTTTGCATCAGACAGTTTTTTTTTTGTTTGTTTTTTTTAAACTATGAATATTATCTTAAAATTGGCAGTAACTTGTTAATATATGGCCATAGCAATGTCACAGTTGTCTGTTGTCTTTTCTTTTTTTAAATTGCTTTTGTTTCCCGACAATGAAAATGATGTGAGTCGCTGTGCTGTGTTCCTCAGCTTCGTGTGGATAAATGGTGGGGAAACAGAAAGGAGTTGGCCACCGTCCGCACCATCTGCAGCCACGTCCAGAACATGATCAAGGGAGTCACTTTGGTGAGAAGGGCTGAGTCTAATAAATGAAATGTTTTCAAATTGGTCTTGGGTGGGGTGTTGGTAGTCTAGTGATCTGGTCAGGCTTTCAAATAGATCAATGAAAGGTTGTGAGTTCAATACCAGTCTGCCACCATTGAGCCCCTGAGCAAGGCACTTAACGTAGTTAGTTCACGTCACTGTAAGTCGCTCTGGATAAGAGCGTCTGCTAAATGTTATGTAAAGATCTTGGTTCGAATGATCCAACAGATTCATAAAATCCTGAGGCTCTTAATATGCCTTGTCCTGTGGATGCACAAAGCTGCAACCCAGTTAGTTGTGTGCACCAGCCCATGGTTCTTTATAGTAAGATATCTGACTTCAGTGAACTCTAAAGGTACATTAATGTTTGCATTTAGGATCTAAAAACTAAGACTGAACAGCTGGATGGATAAAACCAAAGCCGTATATATGATGTGCAAAATCATGTTAAATAAAAAGTACATTAATGTACTTTAGGGTCAAATTCTTAATGTAAAGGGTTCTTTGTACAATTTACAGCTCAAGTTTTCCGGAGAATCTTTTATATACAAGAAAAATTGGTATTGTGATTGAAATATCCCCAATCAAATAAATATTGTATCAGAAATTGGATTGAATTGGGAAATCAGTGGTGATAACGGCACTATTGGTGAGACTACAGCTCAAATGTGTCTAATGCTTTCGAAGTTGTATACAAAAGCTGATTGTACTGTTGCGAAACTGTTGTATCAGTGCCCTGACGTTATGGTGGGATTAGTATGTTTTGTAGTGGTGGTTTTTGTTCTGTCTGGCCGACTATTGTTGGCAGAACAATATTTAGTTTGCCTTTGCGTTTCGACTCAATGCCTCTCTCTTCTGTCTGACTGCAGGGTTTCCGGTACAAAATGCGCTCTGTGTACGCCCATTTCCCCATCAACGTCGTCATTCAGGAGACTGGAACTCTGGTGGAGATCAGGAACTTCCTGGGAGAGAAGTACATCCGCCGTGTCCGAATGAGGGCTGGTAAGTCTGCAAGTTATAGAAAGGTTGGGGGGTTCTAGAGAAGATAATTACTAAAATGTTCTCTGGGGAAAAATGGTAAATCCCCTGGCTTTGCACAGCAGCTCCACCAACTGTGGGTGAATGAGGCATTGTGATGCGCTTTATCTTGTCCTTAGGTGTAAAAAAAAAAAAAAAAAAGTCTGGCTTCCTGCTTACTGTATTACATTTTTTAATGTGTGACAGTCTTTTAAAACATTTTTTTGAATCCTACAGTAACAAAAAGTTCATCTCTCTCCCTTAGGTGTGAATTGCGCAGTCTCAGCTGCCCAGAAGGACGAGCTGGTGCTGGAGGGAAACGATATTGAGCTGGTGTCAAACTCAGGTAACCTTTCTGCCTTTCTCTTTACAGCTGTTCTTTTTTTACTACTTGTCATTTTTCTCCATTGTGTGAAGTTTACACTACACTATTTTAGCTATGATCTTCCATTTGCATACACTCTTTGGAAATTGCTGACACAACCCCAGATCAGAGGAACATTTGCGTTCCTCTCCCTTAAACAATGATCGCTATGTGTGAATTGTCAAAGACTCAATCTGAGATGCACTAATGTGTTGCAGTCGGCCGAGATGTATCTAGCAGGTTAAATATCTTGACCCGTCTGCGAATCCGAATCCTGTAGTGTGAAAGTTGTGACCCACCGTTACTGAACACTCTTGTACTTCAAGATTCCCCATTATAAGACAGACGTACAGCAATGACAACTTTGAAAGTCTCTGTGTGTAGGTGCCATTAGAGCAGGACTATTCATAACGTCACCCCTGCTAAGGTCTTTCCCCATGTTTGGACCCATACATTCATATTCTTGGGTTTTAAAATGTTACGGATTAGTTATTTTACAGGATACCTGATACAATTATTTCAGATCAGCGACGCTGCCTTGAAGCTTGGTGTAATAATACTTTCGAACATGGATCAGAAATCTGTTGGAGACATGTGATTGGCAGATTGGCTGGTACCTCTCCCCAAAATCTGTAGACATTTCTGTGCTGCTAGTTTTATCATCGTGATGTTCGTCCTGTTTTCCTGTGTACCCCCTTGTCAATTCTACAGAACCTATAGAACCTGAACTTGAGTTTGACACTTTTTTTTTTTTCATCATATGGCAGAAGAGTTAATTTTCTTCTACCATACAAAGTACAACTCTTCCTCATTACCATTTGCACATATAGATTTATCTTTGCTAAATGCTGTGATGTAGAAAATTGTGATTTGAAATGTTCATTCAATTCTTTTAATTCCAGCACTTAGTATTTTTCAAAAGTTTGATTGCAAAGATGACTGAAGACAGTGGTTCCCCAACAATTTTGTGTTTAAAGTAGTTGTGTGCTCTGCAAGCAAGTGACTTGAATAACTTTTAAAGCTCTGAAACTAAACATTCTACTTGGGGAGGGGGGGGGGGCAAAGATAAATGTAAAAAGAATTGGGCTCAACAAAATGATACTTACCTTCTCGCAATGCCTCAGATATACCTTGCTAACCCACTGACTTCAGTTATCTATGTCATGAATGATGTCATAGGAACATATTGAACAAAACTAAATATCACAGCAGCCTTGCACTTATTGTGTATTTTATTAACTTTTTAAAATTCACACTTATTATATGATGTGTATGCAAACATTCAATTAAAGCTGAATTTCATACATTCCTTTATAACAAGTGTGAAATACAAAGCCAAAACTGTTGTGACCTTGTACTTCCTGACTCCAGTGCTCATTCCTCCTCAGTCTCTTCCCTCCACCCTCCTGTTACCATTGTGATCCCATGTGACGTGTTGCTCATCATGCCAACTTCTGTTTGTTCCAGCTGCTCTGATCCAACAGGCCACCACAGTCAAAAATAAGGATATCAGAAAGTTCTTGGACGGCATTTACGTGTCTGAGAAAGGAACAGTAAAGGATGCTCCTCAGTAAAATTTACATCGGCACTCGTTGAGGTTAGATGATGCCGTCGAAAGCCTCCCTTGTGGCATATCTGTTTTTTTTTTTCCTTTGCATGTTCTTTACACTGTGTCTTGGTGGTGATTCAAAGACGTGGTTGTCTTTCTTTTTAATTGCTCTTTTCTCTTTTACAGAGCTTTCTGCATGTTTTTTGCAATGCAAACATTTTAATGTTGTGGCTGGGTTTACTGTTCATTAAATTTGATTATTTAAGGTTAATCATGTCTAAGATGTCAGAAATTAGTCTTTGAATAAATTATAATTTCCCAGAGCCAAAGATCTCATTTATAAATTGCTTTTTATTGACTTTCAGCTGTTTCGGGTGGGATGCACTTCCACATTTTTACATCTTGCTCCTGTTGCAGTTAATGAGCACTTTTGGGCCTTTGCCAACCAAATAAATGTAATTGACTGACATATCCCAACATGGCAGGTGCATTAAAATACATTTAAGTACAATGAATGGTGTCAAAATTTTAGAAATGACATCAATGTACATGCAACAATAAACAATCTTTATTGTTCGTAATTACTGTTTTTTTAATTTAACATTTCAGTTTTGTGAAACAATTCATGATCATATCACCACAATATGGTTTCACTGAGTATTATATTGCCCGGCCATATGTTTATTGCTTCAGTTTTTCTTTATTTAACACTAACCACAGAATGCGTCTAAAATCAGAGTTGTTGAATCTTAGTCAGTTTACTTTAAAAGGACTCGTGTCATGCAGGACATCAGGCGTCAGGAATTTAGCATGTTGTGGTAATATAATCTAAGTATAATATTATTCATTAAACCACTTGTACGTTTCAGGTCATCAGCTCTCTCGCGTCACTCACTTTTTTTATTTTTTTTATTTCAGCGGCATTGATCCAACAGGCCACCACGGTCAGAAAGAAGGACATCAGGAAGTTCCTGGATGGCATCTATGTGAGCGAGAAGACCACTGTGGTCGAGCAAAATGCTGAATAATTGTTCACCATGTCCTGTTATGACCAATAAAACTACCAACTTTTCCAGTTTATCTTTCTTTCCTCTGGTTCTTTTTGTCACCTTTTTCATTTGATTCGCTTCGGTGCAGGTTCTGATCCTATTAGTTTCGCTGCTGTTTCGTGTCAGATCTGATCGGTTTAACTTTATTGAATAAATCGGGATGTGCTTACACCGAGCAAGTATAAAGAAAAGGAGAATAGTGGGGAACAGAGTTCTGGGGCATCTGACACTTCCTGTTTTCTTCTGTGGAGGGATGTCGATCTGTACAGACTGATCTCAAATATTGCTATTTGGAGATTAGGGTTGTTGCACACTTGTAGTGCTTTTTTATTGGTGGGTAGATTTGAGTGCAAATTTTCCATGTGTAGAATTGTATAGAGTTACAAGGTTGGTCGTTCCAGTATTTTCCATCTGTAAACACAGAAGTCAGTCAGCGCTACACCAACCAAAACTTGGAACTGTCTAACGGGGCAACACTCACATCACCGCAGACAAACGATAAGAGTCTGAAGCTACATATGAACTGATGAACAAAAGTGATTCAGATGTGAAATTCAGAAAGTATTGATCTCAAGATGAATCCTAAGAATTAGATTATGAAATAATTACTTGTGGTGCAATGTAACTCAATATATTTACTCAAGTACTGTACTTAAGTACAATTTTGAGGTACTTATACTTTACTTGATTATTTCCATTTTCTGCCTTTTGATACTACTATGCTACTATAATTCAGAGTGAAATATTGAACTTTTTACTCCGCTACATTTATTTGATAACTAGTTACTTTACAGAGTCAGATTATTAATACAAAGTATACCCAACAAATACATGGTGATGTATTATTATTCCTTAAACTACCCAGCAGTATATAAAGTCATTCAAATTTGCCCCACCTATACCAGCTGCAACATTAAAGTGATATACCTATTTATGCATCAATAGTTTTAATCCAATAACATGTATTATTATGAAATGGGCCATTCTGCATATTGAGTGCTTTTACTTTTGGTACTTTAAGTATATTTTGATGTTAATACTTTTGTACTTTTACTGAAGTACAATTTTGAATGGAGAACTTTTACTTGTAACATTATTTCTACAGTATACTGTGGTAACACTACTTCCATACAGTAAGTAAATTATCTGAATACTTCTTCCACCACTGGTATTGATTATCACAGCGTCCTTCGTCATATAAGTGATGAAGGACGCTGTGATAATTTAACTTTAACTGAAAACAATCCCATTGACTTAGAACATTTACAAAACCAACACTACTGCCTTCAGTCATTTAATAGTATGCTCTTAAGCAAAACAATGTGTTGTAATTTACCTCCAAAATCAGTCTGCAAACAGCACTCACTTGTACCACCATTAGGTTGAGATGGACACCAGAATGTATAATCCATAAATGTACCACAAACCCAAATCCAAGTATTTTCCTAGAAGACAGAAAATAAAGAGTTTATGTATAATAAAATAGCATACAATAAAATTAAATCTGTCAGCACCACCAAAACCTACATTTTGGCTCCAATCCATGTTGGCTCAGATGTCATCTGCAAAAGCTAATTATTCTCAGCGTCGTTGTGGATGGATGCAAGGTTTCAACACCGTACCATGAGAGTTTACCTACGGAAGAAAAGCAATCTGAATCCATACATCCATATTATTCCGTGTACCTCAGCCGTAACCCAATTATTTTTTTCTTCCACAAGAAAGTAACAGCGTTCTTCAAAATTTTCCCAATTAGGGGGACAAATTGAGTCTCTTGGAACGGTGGCATCAGTATCTGAGCCCCCTGCTGTAGTCACATTGAGGTTCATAGATGTGTTTTCTGAGGACAAACAGAGAAGAGCGGATCACATGTTGAATGACAATAATTCACCTATGTTTGACTGGCTGTAAAGCACATTTTATTTTTATCTGAAAAGTGTGCGGAAAGTCTAACTTAGTACTGCAAAATCACATGAATTCAACTCGAGTCCAAAACTGAGATTGCAGTTACCATGAGTTTAGCTTGCTGGGAAACCTCCTTGTGTTACCAACTCCCATCAATCTGTGCCAAAGCCCTTCAATAATTCCTGAACTGACACAGAGGCATGCACTAACAACAAACAAACAAACAAACACTTGGTAGAAATGACAAGTGATGTAAACAGAGGCTGAAGAAGAGGAGGTTGAATGATTATTAAAGATTATACGTCATTCTGGTGAGCGAATAGTTCCATATTGTAGAATTAAAAGGCTGAAGCACTGAAACAAACTGGTCTGTGAGTTTGTCAGAAGTTTACTGATTTTATAGATGTAGCTTTTCAAGTGTTTGTTGTTAGCTGGCCCATCTGTCCTGAACAACAAATGTTGTTTCTGAGGAGCAAAGGAAGTCATAGTGTATGAATTATAATAGCAATTAAAAACCTGTACAAAGTCTCCTACTTTGTCCTCGGAGACCAAAGTTCACGTTCCGCTACTTACCATCAGTCTTTCTATTATTTCTTCTTTTTATTATATTTATTTGAAATATATGAGGTTGTACAATCAATCAATGTATAGAATATTATTCTGTTACTGTATTAGGACTCACATTTAATGTAAAAATCTGTTACTGCTTCATGCGATGTCACACATAAATTGTAGCTGCCACTTTTTATGAAATATTTATCCAGTGAGTCCTTTTTAAAATCAGAACTGTATTGCATTACCTTTTTCAAAAGTAACCTCACTTGCTCAACCTTAATAATCAGAACATTTTACAGGGTTATATTCACACTAGGTTACTCCTTAACTGATTGCTCAATATGGTATGATATATTTAATATATGTATTTCTATTATATATATTTATTTTCCTTTGGTCTTATATGTTTATGTTAAACTGTATTTGTATTTTTTTTTTTTTATCGTAGAAATCAACACTTACAACAAGCAATATTAAGACAAAACAGAAACAAATGTAGGCATCATAATGAAATAAGGAGAACATAACAGGCATGACTCCACTCCACAGGATGTGCAGTATGACAGATTAACTGTAAAAAGAGAGGAAAAAAAGACAGAGTTGATATAATATTATAATATAAAATAATATCAGCTCAATTGATTGTTTGAGTATCTAAATACTCCAAAAATGTTTGCTAACGTGTACTGACCATTCTTAAAGTAGATGTTTAGTTTTTTCTCCTTCATGTTCACAAAATTCACATTTGTTATTGAACAGCACAATAAAAAAAAGTGTTTTGTAGTAAAAAAAAAAAGTGTTTTGTAGTAAAAAAACAACAACCGCACGCTCAGTCACGCACATGACGTACACCAAGCAGCTCCCGGTTGTGCGTCATCTCCAGTCGACAGAATCCAGCTTCGCGCCAATCAGTTGAAGGATTTCATTACTTTTTCTGACCCTAAACTGCGAGAAAGCCTGTTCACGATGGTACGTTACACATTTAAAACCATGTATTCGCTCTCTTTGCAAGCTGTCGACATAAACTAAGCGGCTACATGACGCCAACAATAACCCTGTCGTGCTGTGGCTCCTCAGGTGAAGTGTGCAGTGTTAGCTGCCGCTAAAGATGAACAGCTTGTCATTAACTAATTAAAGATAGCTCGTAAAACTTCAGCCAGGACCACATGACGAGCATCGTTTGCTCTGCTGCCGCGTTACAGTTGACACCCGGCCGCTGTGTTAACATCGTTCAAATGATGCACAATTTCCTGTGAAATCAACATCAGAAAGTGAAATCTTTCAAACTGCAACTAAAGCATCAATTTGCATCCAGTGAAGTTATTTATAGTTGGATCCCAGTGCAGCGCTCTAATCTGTGTAATCAGGTTATCATATACATAGGCCTGCAACTGAAGATTAGTTTACATTTGGATTATTATCTAGATTATTGTTTTGGTCTATAAAATGTCAGAAAATAGTGAAACATGTCCATCCCAGTTTCTCAAAGTCCAAGGAGATGTCTTTAAGTGTCTTGTTTTGTCAGTCCAAAACCCAAAGATATTCAGTTTAATATGATATAAAAACCGAGAAAAAAAGGAAATCTCCATATTTGAGAGGCACCATTTTCTGCCATTTTTGCATGAGAAATTATTTTTAATGATTAATCGATAATCAAAATGGTTGGCGATTTTTATTTTTCAGTCGTTGCAGCTCTACATGTCTTGTCTTTGTGCACACAGGACATCAGGCGGTTCTTTGCACCGACTTCAGCCAAGCCTGCGGTGCAGAAACCATCTCCAAATGGAAACGGCAAAACAGAGGAGAAGAAGAAGAAGAAGAATCCTTTCTCTTCAGACGAGGAAGTGAAAAAGAAAAAGAAAGAGACCGCCAAGGCAAGGAAATTATGTTAATGTCCAGCCCTCCTTCTTGTAGTGATTCATCTGTTTCATCATCTTATTAATCATGTTTTATTATGGATTATATGGTTCAGGTGAAAAACTCCAAATCAGAGGAGAAACGCAAGGATGGTGAGAAAAAACGAAAGAAGCATGCCGTCATAGAATCAGGTATGTATGACATAATTCCCGTGATGCACCAAGATACAGGGTTTATTTTTATTTTTAAAATTGTCGCTGTTCTTTTGAAGCTATTTCTACAATTTTTCATTTTATTCATCAGGGCGAATTGCCTTTTTATTCATTCACTGTTTGAGTTGAGGTCTCAGTTTTCCAGAATTCTCTTCTGTACATTTGTATAAAAAACTACTTGCTAGGATAAAAAAAAGGATAAAAAATAGTTCAGATAGTTTCCAGAAGTTGCGACTCTTATTTTTAAAATCCAGATAAAAGGAACGTTTGTCATTGTATGAAAATATTAAATAATTGATATGAACACACATAACTTGGTTCAAAATCTTTATTGTGCAATTGACTTAATTATTGTTTTGAAGAGTTTTTGAGGATTCTGGAAATACCTTTTTAAATTGCTGTGTTAAAAAAAAAAAAACGTATATATTTTTTAGAAAAATAGATGCTGTGAGACGAACAAACTCGTGACTTTTTGATCAGCTGTAATCGGCAGTTTGACATATTGCTCTTCATCCTCTCTGCGTCTTTTCTTCATGTGTCGTGTGTTTTTGTCTGTCCAGACTCCGAGGATGAGGAGCCAGTGGGAAAGTCAAAGAAATCCCCTAAAGAGAAACAGAAGACAAGGAAAACAGAGGCACCTCCCAAAAAAGATCCTGTGCAATATGTCTCTGAAACAGGTAAAGGGTCTATATTTCATCATCATATTGCAGATATTCTTGCTTGAGTCGTGCAACATGACACCTGTACTCAGGATTTTCCCGTCCTTGCAATGGCTCTCAAATGAATCCTCCTTGTCGAGTTATAAAATAACCGACGACCACTTCAATTTAAAAATACATTTCAGAAATTACAATGAAAATAACCATTCCTATCGTTGGAGAATTGGAGAGACTCCCAACACATTCCTAAGAAGATGGGTCCAGCTTGAAGATTAAGAATGATGTTTTGTTTTTGTGATTTATGAGAAATGTGTTTTTAAATAGGATTTCTCTTTTTTGGTTGTAGACTCAGACAGCGACAACTTCCAGTCGCTGAAGAAAGTCTCCAAACCCAAGCAGAATGGCGCAGCCAAACCAACAAAGTCAGACGCAGGCGGCGCCGGTCCAGAAGCCAAAGGGGGGCTGAAGTCTCCTGTCGGGCCCTCCTCCAGACAGGGGAAAACTGCGGTGAAGTCTCCTCCTTTGCCCGTCACCCCTAAATCAGCCCCGCGTCCTCCGCCCAAACATACGCCCACCTCAGTGCTCGACTACTTCGGCAGTGCAGCTGTTCAACGTTCAGATAAGAAGCTCGTAGCCAGCACCAAACGCAAGGCCGTGAGTATTGATGAATTATTTCCTGTTTTCACTTCTTCTCTTCCAACCCCCTCTCTCTCCTCATGTACTGCCTTGTCCTAAATATCACCCACTGAACTCGTTACTAAAACCTATTTTTCAGCCTTACATTACAGTATCAAAAAAGGTTCCTTTTTTACAACAAACTGACTTTGTAAATGTGAATCTTCTCCTCAGCCAACTCAGGACGAGGATGATCTGAGTGATGAGCAAATTGCCAAACAGCTGCAGATGGA
Organism: Bovichtus variegatus; assembly: GCA_943593645.1. Taxonomy (NCBI): domain Eukaryota; kingdom Metazoa; phylum Chordata; class Actinopteri; order Perciformes; family Bovichtidae; genus Bovichtus; species Bovichtus variegatus. Next base: position 11,151,055 of record CALSCE010010695.1, read on the forward strand.
TGAGGACATGGAGGTAGGCTGATCAACATAGCTGCTCGTTCATAGCATTAGTATTTATAGTGGAAACAAGTCGATTGCTAAGTCAGTCGATTGACAGAAAATGAATCCTAATCTGTTTTGATCATCAATTAATCTTTTTTCATGTAAAAATGCCAGATAATTTGATTATTTATTTCATATGTGATTTCAAACGGAATATATTTGGGTTGTAGTATGTTAGTTGGATAAAACAAGCAGTTTGATTATGTAAAGTTGGGCCTTGAGAAATTATTTTAAAAACATTTTATAAAATTAATTAATTGATGATGGGAAAAAAAGGGTTAGAAATGTCTTTCTTAGTGTGCCTGACTGTAGGAGTGTGAGGCCTGGTGCAGTTATAGAAAACCTGCGAAACTTAAGGACTTTAAAAGTTTGCCTCCCAAGCCTGGAAATGTTTTTGGAGAATTACTGAAATTCTAAATAATGATATCAGGTTTTGCTTGAATACTTCAGTGTAAAAAGTCACAGGAATAACACTGAAAATGTGACAACGTTTGCTGCTTTGCTAAACCTCTTGGTACTGACTTTGTTCACAATTAAACTTGTCCCATTTTTATTTTTTGTTCTCATACTTTTGCTTTCTTGGTCTGACCTCACTCAGCTGGAAAAGCAGGTCCATGAGGACGAGGAGTTTGCCAGAACTCTGGCCATGCTGGACGAGGAGCCTCAAGCGAAAAAGGTGATTTAAAAAAAAAAGAAAAAAAAGAACAAAACAACACAAAGGCACAACCATTTTTGGTATTAGTGGTTGTTAAATATAATTTTGTGTATGTGTCTTATTCAGGCTCGTAAAAGGTCTGATGAAAAAACAGCCTCCACCGCATTTTCCAAAAAGAGCAGTCCAGACTCTGCTGCTGGCAGCTCGTCAAAGACCAACCGAAGGAGCAGCATGTCGGAGGATGTGATAAGTCCGTCTCCTAATAAGAACCCCGGTTCCGTCAAAGCCAGCTCGAAACTGGCCATGATGAAAAAAGAGGAAGAAGAGAGAGACAAAGGGCCAAAGAGCAAAACCCTAATTTCGCCCTCAAAAATAAAAATCTCTCCCAAAAAGGAGCCCATCGCTTCGTCAAGCTCAGACAAGAAGTTCACTCCCAAAACAGGAACCACACCCGCCGCAGTTAAAACTTCCCCAAAGAAACCAGAGACGAGCAAGGTAGAGGATTTACCTGTCAGTTAAACTGCATTGTATCCACGTCGTGATGGACGTTACCTATCAATCAATTCATTAATTTGTCCCCATTCATGATAAAACACAAAGCATATAAACACATCATCAATATAAACAAAGTGAACAACATTAAGCATGCAAGTTAAACAATTTAAAAACAAATGTATTATTCTCTCTCTCTCAACCTGATCAGAGCACGAGCACGAGTCCTGACGACGCAGAGAAGAAGAAGAACTCTGCAGCATACAGGAACTTCCTCAACAGAGATGGACCACGAGCTCTGGGCTCCAAGGAAATCCCAGAGGTAACGCACACGTCAGCCTTCACACTGACCCCCATCTTCCCTCGTACCGCCTTTGTCTTGTTCTAAATCACTGACTATGTTGTGTGTGTGTGTGTGCGCGCTTGTGGGTTTCCCAGGGTGCAGAGAACTGTTTGGAGGGCTCTGTGTTTGTGCTGACGGGGGTCATGGAGTCCATGGAGAGGGATGACGCCAAGTCCCTCATCGAGCGCTACGGAGGCAAGGTGACGGGCAACATCAGCAAGAAGACCACGTACATGGTGCAGGGCAGAGACAGCGGAGTCTCGAAGCTCGAGAAGGTGACCCTGCTGATCCAAACTAACAAATTCACACCCAGAGAAGCATTTCCTGAAGAACATAAGTGGGATTAATTTACCTTACCTTGAGTTATAGATGCGACCGGTCATTTCAAAGTTATAATAAATGTATAGACCATAATAATGAGCTTATTCACATTGAATCAGTGTTCAATACTGAGCATTTTAAAATTGGAATGTAGTTTTAACTGAGTCAGGTGCAGTGTTATAAATGTAATGGATAGGTATGGGATTGTTTTTCAAACTTTAATCAAAATTCATGATCGTTATGAAAAAAAACAACACATCTACAAATTGTTTGACATAACAATCATCTTCCTAACCTCAAAACTGTTGGGGAAGTTCGTACTAAGTGTCTTTTTCAGGAATAGGTCATTAAAGTGGCTTAATTAAGATTTCAGTCCTGGTAGATTTGGCGACGCCCTATTGACCGGTTTATTACTACAGGTCCCAGAATACTGCAGAATAAAACATTGTCGTGTTATTAAAGTGCAGAGTAAAATTACACACATTTATTCTTTGCCTACAAACCGTTAATATATCAATATAAGTATTATAAGAATAAGTATTCAAGCACTAATCTGAGACTTTTTGTCTTTCCCTTCATGCCTCTTTTATGCACTATTTCCCTTGTATCTGTCCGTCAAATAATATTGTGTGTTGGCTTTATAATCAGGCGGAGAGTCTCGGTACCAAGATCCTGGATGAGGACGGTCTGTTGGAGCTGATCAGAACCAAACCAGGAAAGAAGTCCAAGTACGAGATCGCTGCAGAAGCTGAGGTCAGCTCTCGCATTTTAAATTAAAGTTCACAAAGTCATTTCATTAACGGTGGAATTAAAACCTTTTTTTTATAAAGTCCAACTCATATCACAAACATTATTCCCTCTTTGAAATAAAAGTTTATTTTCAAATTTCTTTTTAATATTTTTATTATTATAAAGGAAGAAAAACCGTATTGGAAGATACATCAAATGCTCCTTTGGCTGATTTGCAGAGCATATCTGTATGTTGTGGCAGAAGAAACATGCAATTTAATATCAGTTGGTCATTAACTGTCATTATATTGTACATGTTTTGATGGAGGGATGTTGTCTTTTTTTAGAGCAAAGCCTCAAAGACCAGGACTCCCACCAGCAAGACATTGAAGAGCACCCCCAAAGCCCAGAAGATCTCTCCTTCCAAGGGTAATTCCAGGTCCCCTCACACCCCGAGCCCGTCAAAGACCGGCCTGGCACAAGGTCACAGTGCCAAGTCCAGAGACCGCGGCACTCCATCTGGGAGAGGCTCGGCTCACACAGCCCGGAGGGAGCTGGGCCTTTCCTCTTCAGCCGCAGGATCATCATCCCCATCGGCGACAGGGGATGACGCCAGTCTGCTGTGGGTGGACAAGTACCGCCCGCTTTCTCTAAAGACTGTGATTGGCCAACAGGGAGATCAGAGCTGCGCCAATAAGCTGCTCCGCTGGCTGCAGAACTGGCACAAACATCACCGCGGCGGCAATTCCAAGCCACCAGGTAGCAGACGGTTTATCTCTCTTTGTGTTTTCAGGTGTGTGAGGAGAATTTACAGTAATGATAAAAACTAGATTAAGGCAGTGTTAATTCTAGGAGCTGATTTAGTCTTGGTCCTACTCTTAGATGTAAAATGCTTATTAGTTTTAGTCACGTTTTATCTTTCATGGTTTTAGTCTTAGTCCTTTTGTCAAACGTCCTTTTTTAGTCATCAGATTTTATTGAACATTTCAGTCAATGTACAATCGACTTAGTTCGCATCTGATTTTATCTTATATCTGATGAAAAACACAGGTTTTCACAGTAAATGCAGCTCGGCTAATCCGAGCCACGAAGAAAAGAAAGGTTGTTAACATTTCATCGTAGTTTTTGTTAACGACATTAACAGAGCTCATTTAGTTTCGGTGAATTTTAGTTTTAAAAACCGTATTTGTCTTAAATAGCGTTTGCTTTGTGCTGTGTGTTGCTGCTCAGTTGTGAGGTTTGGTAAGTTTGGAGGAGCGAAAGATGATGGATCAGGATACAAAGCTGCTCTGCTCTCTGGACCTCCGGGCGTGGGGAAGACCACCACAGCTGCCCTGGTCTGTGAGGTCAGTCTGAAAACACACAGCAGACATCATTATGATCATTGATGCAGCCATGACTCCCAGTTAGGACTCATAATGTCTTAAACTTGAACGTTTTGCTTTGACCTCAGTCTCTTTTTGACTCGACCTCTCCTCTGTGTTTGTGTGTTGGCCTGCAGGAGTTGGGCTTCAGCTATGTGGAGATGAACGCCAGCTGCACTCGCAGCAAAAACAATCTGAAGGAAGTCGTCGCAGAGTCACTTAACAACACCAGCATCGAGAGCTTCTACAAAGGTGACCCCTCTTTTCATGTTTCTTTTTTTTTTTCTCTTCGTGTTTCCCTCTGTTACACATTTGAACCTGCATTAGCGGTTATTGATGTGCTTGTTTACTGAAGAAAAAACTGAGGTTTTAATTATGAAGCAGCAATAGGTACATGCAGAACAAACGTAAGAATATTTCAGAAATTAAAGCTTGATGCAAGAATCATTTTGGAGGCTGTGATTCCTGCAAGAAGAGGTGTTACTAAGTACTTCCCTTAACTGGAGCACATGCTGCTATTTTGTCATTTTCAAGTTTTCGTTTTCTTCCTAGAGAGATTAAATTATTTTCTGTTGGAGAATTAACGGAACATACTATTCGTCCAGAATTGCATTGAATACTTTGTGGTGGTGTGTGTTGTGTAGGCACGTCTGAGAAAGTGAGCAGTAAACACGTGCTGATCATGGATGAGGTTGATGGCATGGCTGGCAACGAGGACCGCGGAGGAATCCAGGTAAAAACAAAAACACATTTCTCTGAGCAGATTCTCACATTTTGAAGATATTAGAGGGGGAAGTTGAGCATACTTTTTGAGTTTTAAGTATAAATAGGGATGTGACGTTAAAAGAAAAACTTCATGTTCAGAGGTTTACAGGTTTGATTTGTGATGAGATTGTTGCTTCTATCTGGGCTGTTGTCCGTGCATTCACAGAAGTAAGCAACTGTTACAGCAAGGGACTGAAAATAACAATAGGTTGACGGCTACGTCACATTTGTTTTCGATACCGACCTCTGACCGTTTGTCTGCTGCAGGAGATGATCGGCCTGATCAGAAATTCAAAGATTCCCATCATCTGCATGTGCAACGATCGTAACCACATGAAGATCAGGTCCCTGGCCAACTACTGCTTCGATCTGCGCTTCCAGAGGCCACGAGTGGAACAGATCAAGGTACACACACACACACACACACACACACACACAAATCATCTCAACACCTTTTCATTACGAACATTTTTTTATTCTTGTCATGACAAGGCTTTCTCGCTTAAAATATAACATCTAAAACTTGACGCAAAGGTTGTAAGCATTTGCATAGTAGCTGAAAACAACCTAATAATGTAAAAAAAAATAAAAATCACAATGTTAACGGACTTTTCTCATGAATGGAGACTTATGAGATATATGCAAACGATTCCTAATGATAAGACACAGCAGCAATAGACAGAACTTGCTGTCTGTTTCCTACTTTTTAAATTAAATCATTTAAAGTGAGCTCTTGAATATTCATATTTACTTTTCACACCCCTTTACTTCTGTTTTTCTTTTTTTTTTCCTTTTAATTTTTCAGGGAGCCATGATGTCCCTCGCTTTCAAGGAGGGACTCAAGATCCCACCTCCAGCTCTTAACGAAATGATCCTAGCGTCCAATCAGGATGTCCGACAGGTAAAGAAGAAGACAAACATCTTTAATTCACTCTGAGGTTATGGCTTCACTCGCCTCCCCTCTCACCATGCTGGCTGTTTTTTCTCTCCAGGTGATCCACAATCTCAGCATGTGGTCGGCCAAAGACAAGGTGATGACGTATGATCAGTGCAAGTCTGACGCAGCCAGCGCCCGCAAGGACATGAAAATGGGTCCTTTTGATGTTTGTAGGAAGGTGTTTGCCTCCAGTGAGACTTCCCACATGAGCCTCATCGACAAATCTGACCTTTTCTTCCACGACTACTCGCTAGCGCCGCTCTTTGTCCAAGAGAACTACCTGCATGTTCGGCCAAAGGCTGCCGGGTAAGAGAGGCTCGCTTTGTCCACGTGTTTCCAGTCTCTAAGCTAAGCTAAGCTAAGCTAAGCTAATGGCTCTACATCCATTAATGCTTAAAACATGAGAGCGCTATCAATCTTCTTAATTCTCGACAAGAAAACTAATATCTCCTACAAAGTCGAACTATTCCTTGTTATTATTTCTGTATTTGTGTGTCTCTCTTCTCACAGTGGGGACCTGAAGTCACACCTGATGTTGCTCAGCAAGACGGCTGATTCCATATCTGACGGAGACCTGGTGGACAGACGGATCCGCTCTGGGCAGAACTGGTCGCTGCTGCCCACCCAGGTACACACACACACACACACACACACACACACACACACACACACACACA
>CALSCE010010695.1:11166710-11205986 GCA_943593645.1 Bovichtus variegatus
ACACACACACACACACACACACACACACACACACACACACACACACACAGTGAGATCTACTGTTTGAATTTAAGCCTTTAGTTTTACATTTACATGTTACACTCAATGACAACATCTAATACAGAATGGTAAGGAATGACTTCTAAATGTTTCTACTGGGCGATAGAAGACAAGCAATAAGCCTTAGTCTCTTACACGCACACAACACACTACACACTACACACACACTGTTCACTCATTGTGTGTATGTTTGTACCTCCAGGGCAACGATTGGGCAGCCTGAGGACAGATACAGGTCTTGGGCCAGGTTGTAATCGCCTAGAAACATGGCCAAATGTCCCGCACGTAAATTCATGTCCTCTATGCCCTGGACAGAAGGAGAGGGAGACAGAGAGGGGGGGAGACAGGTGGGCGTATCACAATTGTCAGACTGAAACAGTGTCTGTTATTAAAAGGGTGTGACATATGATTCACGGTTTGTGTGTGAGTTGTACCTGGATGCCCTGCAGTGACAGGACCATGCCCACATTGCCGCTCATGCGGTAGACCTGAATGGCCAGCTCGACCTCCATGTGGACCAGACAGGCTTTGCCTACCTCTGCCCAGTCTGGGGTACTACCTGCAGACTGACACAGACCCCAGGCCTCATGGAACCTGGACAGAATCACACACGCACACATCACAAAAACTCTTGTGTACAATGTTGAATATGTCTGGAAGGAACTCTGAACATGTAAAACCCATCATACAGCTCATACGCTAATAACTGTGGTCTTCTTAAATGGAGGACATAGGAACAGGAGTCACATCTATAATTCTTTTTTCTACAATTATATATACTGTATGATTTTTTCAAGCAGATTTGGACAAACCCCTCTGAACACATTAAAACTGGACTTTGTGTTGGTTCCTTAAATAATTATAACTGATTCAATAAATGGCAGTATAAAGAATTACATTAATTCATTCAGGAATATTATTCTTAACCTTAGCCACAATAGAAAATAAAAAACAAACTAAAAAGCCACCTGTAACACATAAAAACTTATGTATGGATGTCAAGTTAATTCTGTAACTGGATGAATATTCATCATCTTGCTGTTTTACATTGGTCATATTTATCATAATATGCAACAATTTAAAATGTTGCTACAGTACAACTGTCCATATAATGTCAATGTAACCATATGTAGCCTGAACAGCAGCATCTAAAAAAACTAACCACAGATTGGACTGATAACCAAACATACTTCCAACTGACAAATATATAAAAGATATCACAGATATATAATTGTGTCCATCAGAGGCACACATCATCAGAAGCTTTGACATGGCTGACCTCTTGAGCATCAGGGCCTGGGCGAGCTGCTTGTTGGGTTCTGGCGGCGTATCCGTCGATGTGTGGGTTGAATTCTTGAGGAAGGAGTGTGTGCTCAGAGCCACTTCACTGGTCTTGCCGCTCGCTGTCTGACATGTCAGCTCCCCGTTGTGCAAGAGCAAAGGCTTCTGGGAAAAGAGGAGTGCGGTGCTCCCAACCAACACTACCCGGGGGCCTTTGCAGACAGAGTGAGAGCGAAATCTTAAATAACTTTCCTGTTTTCTCTCACCTACATTTAAATCACAGGAATACGGTAACAGGAGTATTTTTAAGGTTAAAAAAAACTTATTATCCTTGCAAATACATACTATTTTCCTTGTTTCCTGCACACACAAAAATGCATCAAAAGTAATGTTGTTGCTTATCATTGAAACAATAAAGATTCCCCTAGCATTTAGCATCCAGAAAATTATAAAATGCTTGTGTTTTTATCCCATAAAAACAACAACAGTGGCATTATGTAAAAAAAATGGCATTTAAAGGGGTTAACATTCTGAAAATTAATGAATATTTGTAATATACAATACCCTACCATATATGGTGGTTTTGTGCAGGGCGTAGGTATAGACCTTGTCATCATCATAAGCCACAAACACTCCTCTGTCAGCATGCCAGTTGTCCCACAGCACTCCGGTGATGGTGGGAGAGAAGTTGGGGAGCTCAAAGCAGGAGTCGGTTGCCTGTATTGGACACACACAAAGACATGAAATATTCATGCATCTTGTCTTAGCATGATATTTCATCACTGGATATTTGAATACCTAGTTTCACACGCGGGCAAAGGCCCTATAGGTATTTTAGTATACAAGTGTTTATCTGTATGCACACATAGATGTAAGTAACCATAAGTGCTGACATTTGAAGGAGAGAGCAGGAAGCCACCATTCTTGTCGTCGATGAAAACCAGCCTTGTGCCATTTAGGTCGGGGAACACTTTCCTAACACCAACCGAGTGGCTGTAGCTGCTCACAGTCTCCCAGTCCTCCACCAAGACACAAACCACATTACCTGACTGACAAACAGAGACATGAAAAAACATCCATTAAAATATGAGAGGCAGGTATTGAGGGAGGGGAAGATAATGAAGAGAGAACATGTGAAGTCAGGCTTCCATTCATTACTTGTGGAGCAGCTTCATTGTAAACTGGCTTTAGGAGACATGTGTTGCTCGCATTCACAAGGCTTCAGAAAAGCCTTGAGGAAACATGCAACTTAAAACTAAATAGTGCTCCTGCTAAAACAATTAGGTGGGCTGACTGAGGTGAGGATGTGCTGAGCCTTACATCGGTGCCGTAGTAGAGGAAGTCAGCGGTGAGTGCGTGGCAAAGGATCCGACCTTTTCTGTCATCGTCTGGAAACAACTTCATCTGTTTCTTCTCCTCCTGGTCTTTGCCTTCGATCTAAAACATACACACACAGACCTGTAGTAAATTCACTCTGAAAAACATAGTACATTGTGAAGCCTGCTCAATAAGCAATCATTGGTCATAAAAAGAGAAACAAAGCACTGACTCACCATGTGCAACTGCACTTTTCCCTCAAACAGCGCTGCTGCATAGTCTGAGTTTAGGCACATGCTTGCTATCGTCCCCAAATACTCAATGTCCTTCAGCTTATTAAAACCTGAGTGAGAAACAGAACTGTTTAGTGATACTCATTCATCGACTCATACATGATTAAACAAATAAAAAAGGACAACTCAACGTGGTTTTCTTGGTACACGCACACACACCACACCACACGCACCACACACACAGACACACACCAGGTTCTTGGTCTATCAAGGCGTAGAACCAGGCTCTGTTGTTCATTCCCACAGCCACATGGTACGGTCCCATTGCAATGAAAGTAGGCTCGACTTCCACTTCTATAGCCACAGGACACTCCTGAAAAACACAAAGAGGGATTGAAGGTGGTTTACATGAGAGTGCAGCTCGGGCCACATATTTCTTACCAAACCCGACCCGAGAGAGTAGTAACCTGGGCCCGACCCGAAAAGCAATTAAAATCTTTGCACACGGCACCTGAACTCTGAGTAGAAGTATTTATTTTTATTTACTAGATTCCAAGACACAGTGCTTCCCACTTCTGCCAAGAGTGATTGTATGCTCTTTTGCACAACACATTTTCTCTGATCTGCACCAAAATTGGTAAATAACATATTTGGATGGTCGCTAAAAAGGTTATGCATTTGTCTTTTTATATTCCACACCACAGCATTTATTTATTCTCCATATTATGGCGGCCATTAACCAAACAGCATTACTGTGTATCACTAATTATTTCTTGTTGTGTTGCTGTATTCACTATTCCCTCTCTATGAAAATCATAAAGTAATACTGTTTCTATTACAGTGTGTGCGTGCCCTCACCCCCTCCACCTGGTTGGACACAGTGACCTCCAGCAGGGAGGTGAGGTACGCCAGCCGGGTACCAAAGCTGCCCCCCAGGATGGGCAGCTTGGTCAGGAAGACATGGAGCGTCCCTTTCTGCGTGGAGACCGCCAGCAGCTGGCCGTCGTCTGTCCAGTTCAGCTGGTCCAGACCTGCAGGAGGAGAGTGAGAGGTGGATGAAGAAGTGGGGTGGTGTCTTCAAGATGGACCTTTGACAGTGTGGTTGGAAAAGAGGACTGTCTCACCTTTAGTCTCATCATCCAGTTGAACTACATTGCTGATATCTTTGAGCTCAGACAACTCGTGGATCTTTATGCTGCGACAAAAAGCAAAGTGCTTTAGTTTTTTCACTTTTACAAAGAAACAACAGGATTGGCTGTGCCGTTTCTTTTTAAAGCCAGTGTGTACCTGTTGTCCCCGCAGGAGGCAGCCTTGTTTAATGCTGGCGAGATGGCCACACTGTTGAGACTATCTTTATGGTTGTGAGCCTGATAGAGCTCATGCCCAATCTCCCTGATATGAGTGGAAATAACGACAAAGTACCCAAAGGAGAAGCCAATCAGTATATACCCATCACCGTACCTTGAAGAGACACACAGAGGAAGAGAACTATCTTTAGTACAGATATCTCACTGCCATGACTCAGTACCAGTGTTTCATCAGTATGTGATCATGTGCAGTACCAGCGGTAGGACACAATGTTTCCATAGTGACGCTGGAAGGTCAACTCTATCCGGTTTTCAGGGTCGTTGATATTGAAGAGCATCAGTATCTTCTTGTCAACGGACAAACTCACCTGAACGGTCAATATCAGCAGGAAGGTAAACATATGCCATGAAGTCAAGTTAAAACAATTACATCATTTATATGAACTTAAAATTTGCGTAAAATTAGGACAATTTTTAACAGGTTTTCACAATGACAGTTCATAGCCAATGGTGAATATTATGACAAAGGTAAAAAAGTGACACTTCAACTCAAGACACTAAAATGACAATGACAACAAGTTGTGACAAATGTGTGATGTAAAGGTTATATAGAAGAGTGTCGCTAAATTAAAGTGAAAAAAAAAAACTTACGGTGCTCTCTCCTTGACCGGACCTTTCATCCGTCTTCATCACAGAAAAGGTCATCTCAGCAGGCTCACCACGCAGTGATGTCTGGACAAAATAACAGAACAATAAACGATATCCTTTTTTCTCTCTGTTATTCCCCTTCCTCTACTTGGTGATACTCTACTTCTGCCATTTTTCGAAAATATGTCTGATTAAATTTGTTTACCTAGTACTTCTCTATCACATACAGTATGACCACTGAACGATTACTTTTAGTATGTACTATTGGTTGCTCATAAAAAAATATATAAACCGCCCCATAAAAAAACTCTTTTGGTTCTGTATTAATATCCCCCCATAGCTACATAGTTTAGGGAATATTACAGTTCCAAGACAAAACTGACAGAAGGGTGGGACTCAGAGAAAAAGACTCAATCACAAATCTGTCTCAGCACCACGGACAGCGCCATGGATTTATCAATACATAGCAGTTAGGCTACTGATATGTCAGAGCCATGGTCGGGGCAATAGACTCGAACTTGCACAAACCTCAGTCAGATAAAGGATCAATGAGTCAGGCAGACTTGACTCCAATTTTACTTATTTAACTAAACAACCCCTTTGCCCCTGCACTGTCTCTGCTACTAGGGGATGGGGAGGGGGGATGGGAGGTTAACAAGGGGCATGTGTTTTGGTTATTTTTCTAACAAGGGGGATGTTATCCCCACTCAACTCGCCTACTGACGATACCAACAGTGAAATGGCCATAATCTGGTGTAAAAACTTCATAGTTTCATGGCCTAGGTGAAGCTACTGTAATTGTGCTGCCTGTGTTTTTATGCACACGTGGCTACCTGTCTGATGGTGTCCCCCTCATGATTGCTGATGCTCAGGGTGTTGTCGTCACTTCCCAGAGCCAGTAGATTCTGACTGTTCCAGCACCCACAAGTGATTTTCTTGGTGTGTTTACCTGGCATGTGTGGTGGGCGAGGGAGAGACAATCAATATAACAGAAGAGACCAGTGCGTGCATCTGTGTTGTGTTGTGTAGTTGTGTATTACCCAGTACAGGGATCTTGCGTGAGGTCTGCTGATTGTAAATCAACAGATTTCCTTTGACTGTCCCAACTGCTAACAGTGGACCCATCTTTGACCACAAAATGAAGGACATCTGATCTCTGTTGAAAGCAAGGACAACAGGAAGCAAATCCAGGGTATTAGGAGTAATTAACAATAATTTCACAGCTACTGCGGTCTAAAAAAAATAGCAACTATTGACTATGACTATTATTTTTTATTAAACAGCTGTTTGATCAACACAGGGTGGAATTATGAATGCGCGAACACTGGCATCGGATTTCCAGAGAATTATCCAATGCTAATTTCTCCCTCTTTTGAAATGTCATACCTCATGCCACTGTCTATCTGGGATGTTTTATTGACGCTGGCATCCCAGAAGTAGATGGAGCTGGATTTTGCAGCTATCACTGCCAAAATGTCACCATCTTTATCCCAGTCCATCCCCACACAGCGTCTAAGGGTGTGGGAGAAAAAGGAGAAAGTGAAGTGAAAAGGAAATTACTGTAAAATACTTTTGAAAAGTGAGAGATAATCATCTGAACCTTTCTGATTACACAAAATTGGAGCCAAAAGTTACATTCTTCCACTTACCCTGGAAGGTTGAGTTCAGTCCACTTGTGTCCATGTCGATCGAATATTTTTACTGAGTTGTCCTGTCTGTATGATTAGAAATATCATGCACATTTTAGGTGCTGTGCTGATGTAAAGTATATTATCACACAGTTTTGTTTGGTTTTACTCACCCTGCAACAGCGATATAATTACCAAGTGTTTTCTGCCACTTATACAGTAGGCTAGAACCCGCCCAGGCTTTATCGGCAAGGATGAAAATGCTCTGTGGACACAAAGATTATTTTAAGTAAGTTATATTTGGAAAAAAAGACATACAAATACTTGAAATTAAAGTAGCACTCATAGTTTTCTACAGACAGTTAGCTACAGAACTCAACAATAGTTTCCACTCATCCTAACCAGAAAGATTATGAGATGTTACCTATGACTGGATCCTGGGCTTAGCTACTCTTAATCATTACAAAGTTTCAACATTTATTTCAACATTTTTGACAAACCAGTAGCAATATTATTGCACATTTTCTGTGCAAAAAAACAAAATGTAAGAAATTAAGGTTTAGGCAAGACGGAACGCATACATTGAATTAACTGGAAATAGCCTAATTCTTCTTTATTATTTTTTTATGCTCGTTCTGTGTTTTTAAGGGTCACACTTTTACATGACATGAGTAATCTTGGTTTGGGCTTGGAGACAGCAAATTTGAACAGAAAGCATGCATTAATAAAACTGGGGGTTTATGGCTCCAGCATATTTTAGTTTGAGCCAGACTCACAGGGACTCAAAGTTAAGGTATGACAGCCTTTCCTCTTACACACCTTTATAAAAGTGAAAGTGCTGGAGTGCCCTTTAACACACAATACAGTCGGTCTGGCGAAACATTTGTGTCCAAACGTTTTCCACTTTTTTGGTGCCTATTAATTATCCATGGTCCTCAAAGATAAGTCAAGTTTGGAGAGTTTCTGACAGACACTAAAAAATGTGTTTTGATTTCATAGCATAACCGTAGCAATGTTAAACAGTTAAGAGTATGTATACAACATTGGCTGACAGTGATATCAGCACCCCCCTAAAATGTATATAGATCTATGTGATTCTCAATGTTTACCAAGACCTAAACTCTTACTTGCAGTGTCAGAATGTAACTAACTACATTTACTCAAGTACTGTACTTCAGTACAATGTTGATGTACTTGTAGTTTACTTGAGTATTTCCATTTTATGCTATTCCTCTACATTTTGGAAGCCAATATCATACCTATATATATTTTACAACCTTGGCCATTCTGCATAATGAGTGCTTTTACTTTTGGTACTTTAAGTATATTTTGATGATAATACTCATGTACGTTTACTTAAGTAGGATTTTCAATGCAATACTTTTACTGTGTAGTATTACTATTTTTACTAAGCTCGTACTAAGTAAAAGATCTGAGTATTTCTTCCACCACTGCTTATTTGTCATTTTAGGTCATTCATGAAGTTGACATTACTTAAACGGATTTCACCAAAAACACTAAAATATAAGCTGCTTAAAACGTTATACGGACAAATGACAGACAGCTCCGAGTCTTGGATAGCTTAACGCTACCCTGATATTTGGTAAACTGACTTCTATAATAAGTAAGTTGCACCTAGAAACGCAATACCTTACTTGACTTTAATAACGCTATAGCCAACACAATAGCTGGTTTAGCTAACGAGCTAACTTTATCAAATGTAAAACGATAACATTACAATAACTTAGCTGCCTAATTAACGCTAACGTTACCGTTAGCAAGTACCTCGGTTAGCTAGCTGCCTGAAGCCTGTTCATGTGATACAGCTCTACACTGAAATCGTAAAAACCGAAGTAGTGCCCGCATTTTAAATGAATTCGCTGTTACCCACCTTCATCTTGATGGCGTTTAATCATTTAAACTTTAAATCGATAGTTTTTGTTAAAAACATCCTCGACAAAACTGTTGTGTGTATCCCACAATGCTTCACTCTGAAGCGTCTGCAGAAGCCACGGCGATGTCATAGCAACAACTATCAGCCAATGAGGGGCCAAAGTAGAGCTGAGTGAACATAATAACACTGATGGAGAATAATACTCACAAATATATATATATATATATATATAATATACACACAAATATATACACACAAATATATATATATATATATATATATATATAAACACACACGATAAAGGAGTAAAAAAAAAAAAAGGAGTAAAATCTATTACAACATGGTAAAAAACATTTGAGTATGTATTATATTTATTTTGTTTACCTGTTGTAATAGGTTTTACTCTTTTTTTTGTATTCCTTTATCGTGTCACTTTTTTAAATTGATAATTTTCACATGTAATGAGAATGTAATGTGACCCAGTGACACAAAATGTAACACTACACTGGACACACAGGAAATACCTCTTCATATGGGATTTTAGTGCTTTTTCTATTGTTTATGAGTATTAAAAAAAATTATGTTGGGTTTACTGTTACTTTATACTTATATACAATATTAAATACTGTACTTTTTACTCCACACATTTTTATTTTTGACAGCATCTGATTATTAACACAAAATAATTAACAAATAAATTATGATGTATTTTTATGGATTCACCTGGCAGTACATAAAGTAATTAAAATTGGCCCCATATTTACAAGATGCAACATTAAAGTGATCCTTACACATTAATGCAACAATAATTTTAATCAATAAATGTAATGTATATTATTGTGAAATGGGCCATTCTGCAATGATAAATACTTTAATTTTAAGTAAATTTAAATGCTAATACTTTTGTACTTTTACTGAATTAACGCTTTTAATGCAAGAAGATCTGAGTACTTTCTTCCACCACTGCTGAACTCACAGTACATGGTACATAGGAAATGAAAACAAGAAGCTCCACCACATAAGCGTCACAGCAGTTTTACTGTCAGTAAATTCTGCGAGTGTGCTTCCAACACATATCCAGTAGACGGCAACCTTGCACATCTTTTAGGACTTCATCATCCCACTGTCACAGTGTTCCTAACATCTGCTCTGTCCCATCTAATCTTGTCTGGTGTCGTGTAAGCAATCAATGATGCTCTTTGAAAGAGGGGAAACACCATCTTCAGCTTCTCCAACTCCATACTGAGCAGGCCGACTGTACTTTCCTTCTGTTCATCTGAAATACATCACAATGCTCCTTTTCTTGTGTCATTTCATTATTGATGAAAGGCAAGGGGAAACACTCTGGTGACACCCTCTGTACTTTACCATATATTGATGGAAGGATGACAGCTTATTTTTGCTGTACTAACCTGGGAGCTGGAATGAAATGCCAGCTGTGTGACACAAATATTCCTCGCTGTGCGCCGACATGCTGACGCAGAAAGCACCCTGCTGACTCAGATCTCATTAAGATTCACTGAAGGGAGCATATGTATGATTTCCAAGCAAGAAATTAGAGCAGAGAGATGGGGAAAAAAATTTGATGAAAAATGAATGTTGTGAAAAGTTTTTTTTTGCCAGTGAGACAATAAGTGAGTAAGTGCGACTCTCACTCTACATTTTTTGAATTGAAGATACAATTTAATAATGGAAGGGAAATGAAATCAATTCAATACATCTTGTAATCCTGCAATGAATCATAAAAAGTCTGTGATTTACTGTGTGTTATAAATTCAATGTGTTGAGGTCAAACAGCTGCAGCTGCAGAGAAAATTAGCTTCTGATAGTTTGCAGTTAATTAATCTGCACTTTAGTACTAACAAAAAGTCACACAAGAATAGGCCTATGATTCAGTTGTGTCCTGAAGGGATTGTACGGGTATTGTGAAGGTATTACAAAGTCCTACTGAAGCGTTTACTGGTCCACTGCAGGATTGGATTCTGTAGATTATGGCAGTACTGCAGGACATAACAACCTTGATTCTGATATGGGCAGCTTGATCCCCATTGGACTGCTGGCTGTCCCTGCAGGACATCTAAACTTTCATGCTTCACTAATAAAACAAGAAGTCAATGTGCCACATATTTACTTTGTTGAACTTTGAGAAGTTCTGTACTGTACCTCTTTTTTGATTCATTATTGCTGCAAAAATTAGAAAGAACATTTCAGGCATTTGTTGATGAACAAATCACTTTATTACTAGTCTTTTTAACACTATATACCAATGCTAAATCAGTCCAAAATGTACTGTAACTCATCATAAGACTGCAGAACCAGAACACAAACATGTTTTAATGCAAACTGCAGTCCTGACTATGTTGGCCAGTGAGACAAGAGGCTCTGATTATTAAATACACCTATCTGTGATGATTATCATAACACTATCAATGCTAGTTGACTAAACTGTCTCAGCACAAGGTCCATTTAGTAGCTGCTCTGGAGCTTTCAGTTTTATCATACAATCTCTCAGCAGATGGAGTTTGCAGATGTTCACATTTCAACTCCATCTGCTGAGCAAGATTGTTTTATGTGATCGAAAACTCATAACAGCAACTAATTAGACCTTCTGAGGTTGTTTAGTCAACTACTGTGGCCAGGGCCTATAATTCATGTTATATTTTATAGTATTATTTTATAATATTAATAGTGTTAAATCATTTGTAATTATACACTTTGTTTGTCAAAGGAGAGATTAAAACTTAAATGTAACAAAACCCGAAACCCGAGACTGTCTGTTTCTTATGGCTGCATCATTCAATGAAATACAAATATTCTTAAAAGTCTTGCTGATCATTTCATACATTATCCCCAAATTCAGCCTGATAGTTTTGTTATTTTTGGAAACCTTAGATATCCACTAGGTTGTAAAATAAAGCTGTGTGCCTTTGAACAATGTTTGGCTGCACAGTATACTGTACGTCTGTAATGACCCACTGAGGGGCCAGTAGGGTAACTGAGGTGCCTGGTAAATGCAGATGTGTGCGCCCGTGTACAGCACTGACAGATGTGCAGCTGTTTGCAGGTTACCTCAACACTCGGATGACGAACACGTGGGGTCAGACAGTCCGGCACTTTCTGTCTCCTTCGTAATGGACTCAGGTGGCAAGACAAGGTCACCGGCGTCATTTCTCAGCGCCAACTGGGGTCGTTTGTCAGAGCTGGTTATGATTAAAAGCGTCCCCTGCAATAAATAACATAGTGAATCACTTGGCTGGCCGTTGTCCCGGGGTTAAAGTGTCTGTAAATTGTGAGCATTCCTCTTCCTCATACACTTGTTTCAAACGTTGCAACATGCTGCTGTGTCTCTGGCTGCAGCTTCATCCACACTATTAACTCCCAGGCCCAGAAAGTTAATTCAGAGGAGGAAAAAACCTGCATTAAAACCACAAACACTTTTGAACTGCAAAAGGTATCGCTAGGGCTGCGCTGATGGGGATGCTGTTAGCGATAAGAGCCACATATAAACATATAAATTCACACCATGATGGCATTTATAGGGCTTTTGTTACAAATGGAAACTCCAAAAATCTGTACCATAAACATGATTTAGCTGTTACTGTAAAGATGTTGTACATTACTATTTTACACAGGGGAAAAAAACAGAAACAAGTACTAAATCACATCTTGACTTTAATGTATAAAAGACCAATAACAGCATATTACAGAAGCATATATTGTACATACATAATTTATATTGTAAAAGAGAAGGTGTAATATTTTGGTACAAAAAGAGGAGATGAGCAGCTGTACCATTTCTCACCAACCGTCATCTTATTACACCTCATCTTCATCTCAATTCATGGTACAAAAAAAGAAAAGTACAATAACACGATAGATTTAAGGGGCACCGTATAATATACAGCATAATGCAATAAGACTACATACAGATTTTATATTTATTTATGTACATGATATACACAAAATATATAGTATGATTTGGAATGTCTTCTCTTTATTTTTAACCTCTGACTGAAATCAAACTCTCTGACTACCTCTACACAGTGGAGGTGACACACTTCTTCTGCTCTGATCCAAAGAGAATTACTCTCTAAATAAACAGCGGTTTGAAGAGGAAGAAAATAGAATAATGCAGCAGTGCATTAGGCTAGAGTAAAAACATCAGCTCAGCTGTGGGGAATCGCTAGCCTGCACAGTCTCAGCTTTTTAGATGTCATGCCTGCAAATCTGGGAGGCTTTTCAATCTTCACTGGCTCCTGGGGCACTTGGCTTTCAGCTGTGTGGTTAAGTGTGTCTTTGTACAAGTGTGAGTGTGTGTGTGTGTGTGTGTTTGTATGCGATATGTCCGTGTGTTTTTGAAGTGCATCCTGGGGGCTACATTAGCTCTAGATATGTCAGTTCAGACAGGATGGCTGCTTTGCCTCTCACCGTCAGGAGTTTGCTTTCTGTACACTAAATACACACACACTTGCAGACCAGAGGAGCAGATTGAGCCTCATAGGGGAAATACACAATTAAGTATACGGCATAAAATGATGGTGGCGTGTGTCCGTAACGAACTTGCAGTCAGCATCTTTGTATTCTTGAGGTTCCTTGACATGTAAGTTTACTCAAACAAGCTGACAATAATGAACACATGAGGTCGTTTCACAGGATTCATAATGTCTCTTTATACTTTGTCTGCAGCGGCATCAAATCTAATAATAATAGCTTTGAACTCGACATCAAACAAAACGTTGGCACCAGCTCAGAATCAAGGTTATTAAATTCATGGTCTCATTATATGGTCTGTTGTTCATTTTGTCTGGGTATCCGTTTCTGCTCTAAAACATAGTGGTGCGTGTATCTGTGTGTGTGTGTGTGTGTGTTGAAATGGGAAAATGGGGATGGGGAAGGGGGAAGATGATCCTTTTGAGATAAAATATGCTCCTTGCAATCTCTGAACACATGTACACGCACGCACACACCTTAATTATGTGAACAATGGCAAAGTAAAAAAAATGAAATAAAATAAAAAGTTGGATAATTTGCCACTGTAGCTCGTAAAAAAGCTACAATAAATAACATGTCACAGTACACTGTATGCTTCAGATGTTAGCTGATGCAACATGGAAGACATAGACAGAAATATTAGATAAAAGCCTGATGATATGTTTTTGACTGAACACAATAAAGAGCGTCACAGTTTCTTACAGTATGGCTGTTCATAAGGTTGTGCTGATTATGTCAAGTGTTTCTTTCATCTGTCAGCAGGCGGGAAAGAAAGAAGAGGAGAGCAACTCGCCGACTGCAGCATAAAATAATAGGGGCTATATTAAAATAGCATCAATACAAGCTATCAGATGTTGTTAGGAGAACCGAGAGCGTAAAATGATGAGGCACCTCAACAGTCTCTTGACAATCTCTCTCACCTTTCTGTCAGCAGAAATAGAAGCTGAAAGCAACCATGTAGGTTTATGTATGTGTGTGTGTGTGTGTGTGTGTGTGTGTGTATGTGTGTGTCTGCAGGAACAAAATAATAGGCAAGAAAAAAAAAAGCTGCGAGACGACAGGTGTTCCTTCATGCTCAGATAAACACTGCAGATTCCTCTTCATCATGGGTGGCGGTTCACTTCTGCGCCAGATGTTATCAGGATGTTCAACTACGAAAACTTTATCAGAAACCTGACACACACTTTAACACTAACCTAACCATAAACATTAAAATGAATGATAGGCTGTCGTTAAGGAGAGTTAAATCTGGCTTTGCCGAAGTGTCTCTCACTTCCTGGTGTTGGTCACATCATGGCAGGCACATGGGTTCCTTGGTGGGGCTTCACCGACCAGAGGACCTCTGAGCCACATCATGCACAGTCCGCATTTGAATGTTGGTGTTTATGTTTTCAGAGTCTGACGGCCACCACACATGCTCCTGCCCTTCCCAGACACAGAGGTGCTACCTAGAAAGGAAGAAAAAGAAAACACAAGAATCACAGCTGGACACTAAAAAGGTGCAGCAATGGATTTGTCTACAACTATAACTCATGTAGTTCTGTAAACTCATGTCATGAGTTGACTGAGGGAGGTTTTTGTAAACCTTTTAGATGCAGTGAATACTACAAAGACAACAACCTTGAAAAATAACTTTTAAGCTAACGTGGATGAGAAGTCCTCAAAAGGCAGAATTCCTAAATTTCTTTAAAAACAAAACCAATACAAACCGCAACAGACAAATCCTACTCATTCTGCCTTTAAAGGGGCGATAGTAATCAATACTGCAAGCGCTTGATTCTGGACATTTGAACATCTACATTTCTGTGACCACCGGCCAACTCCTGCTGACAATGACCATGTGATACGATGTGAAACTCAAGAACAACTACTAAATATACCTTGAGGTGAGATTGATTTGCCAAGGTCAAGAATTAATCTTGAAACTCAGTTAGCCAACTGAAGGGAATGGATTATTATGTGGATGTGAATCTGACCTCATCACTCCCCGCAAAGGAAACACTGAGCTCAGCACAGCATGGCGTGGGGAGTGACGGTAATCCTTTGGCTCTAAGGGGAGCTCCTTGTCTTTTGTGGTTGTCTAGTCCCGCTAGTTTTTTAAGCAACTGCTTCTACACTGATAGTCGAAGCTGTGTGTCAGTCACTTAATTTTAAAAACATGAACTTACAACCCACGTTATCTGTCTTGGAAGTAAAAAGATTGACAGATTTGTGCTAAAGCAAGCAGGAGAAGTGGTGCTACCAGGAAAGGACAGACAACCCATCCACTGGTTTGTTTGTTTCAGTTTCTGACAATGAACAGAGGACACATTTAACAGTCTCAACATGTTCCCTCACATCTCATCTGTCCTCATCTCTCGGTGTCAGTTTGAGCGTTCTCTGTATTCTGTATCCGCCCATCTCTACACCCCTCTTGTTCTCCAAAATAGCAGATTTTCAGCGACTTTGGTTGGAAATCCTCTGGGGCTATGCAGGAGATCAGGTATAAACTGAAGTGTGATAGACTTATGCTGAGTGAGATCGTTCAACTTAAAAAAAATAGTCCCCCCTTTCTGCTGCTGCAGCAGCGGCAAGGACAATATTAGCATGAGGAAAACACACATTTACATAACTATAAAAACACGCACAGATAAATGAGAGAGGAGCTGGAGGAAGGTCAAATTGTGTGTGTTTATATAACAACTTTATTGACGTACATCAGGATTTATTGGTTGTTTTTACTGAACTGCAGTCATGTGTCTATGTACATGTGAGCAAGTGGATACATATAAATCTGCTGCGTATGTGTGCACTATACGAGAAGAGAGCTTATTAAAATGTACTGACTCTTTCCTTCCAAACATACAAACTGCATCAATGTGCGTGTGTTGCATTTGTGTGTGTTTACCTGTGTCCACTCGTTTGTCTGAGGGTCGTAGGCTTCTACAGTATTGAGATACACTTGCCCGTCATAACCGCCCACAGCGTAGAGACGGTCTCCAAGGAGACAAACACCAACGGCATCTCTGCTGATGCTCATGGGGGCAACTGCCGTCCACACATCTGTCTGCGGGTCATACCTGTTCACAGACACCACACACAACATGCAAAGTGAGAAATGACATTAAAACTACTCTATTTTATTACAGATCATGCGTGGGCCATAGTTCAACCTTTGAGAAAATGCACTTACTCGCCTCCTTTTTAAGAGTTGGATGAGAAGACTGATATCAATCTCATGTTTGGGTATTAAAGTGGCAATCCTTAAGATTACAGTCCTGTATTCACTGGTGGTAACCGCAAATACACTTTAATACTACAGGTCCCAGAATACTAGGCCAGCAAAACAAACTACTGGTATTTTAATAAAGAAGTCAGGCAATAATTTGCCTTTTTCCGTCATTCTGTGAGCAACCGTGATCTGATTTTATGCTGCACACGGCACACAGACACGGAGTCTGGGAAAGTAATTGGTTACCTCGTTACCTTTACATTTGCTGCCCAATTCATCCGTGGGCAATAGCCTCAATCACCATTGTGTTACCTCATTCGCCAATAGATAGTGACTTAACAGACATTTGTTCAAATGAAAATATTCAAGATAGTTACTTTAATTATAGAGCTGGAGCCAGGAGGCCATTATCTTAGCCTTTCAAAAACACCATACCAGCCCAAATAAAGCTTATGTAAATTTGTGGTTTAAGTTATGTCCTGTAACTATTTCTTGGCACAGTAACATCCTAGAGTCTTGTCATCACTGTGGGGTTGCTAGGCATGCTACTATCGAGCCAGGCAAGCCGTTTCCCGCTTCCGGTTTTTATGCTATGGCAAGAAAGCAAAGAATCAAAATAAGCGTACGTCTCACTGAACCATTCCTTTAGAACTCCTATGTGTGGTATAAAAAATGTACAGAGGGCATAAAATGTATCCATCATTTTACATCGCATAGTAAATTGTGCACTGGGAAAATTACAAATAGACACACATTCAGTACATATAGACTCACCTCTCCACACAGTCACTTAGCCGAGATGCAAGGGATGAGGCGGGAGCATCATGACCTCCGATGGCGTACAGGAAGCTGTGCCATGTGGCCACACCCACGCCTCCACGCCTTTTAGCCATAGGAGCACAACCACTCCACCTGTAGATGGAGGGTGTTAACATCATGAAGAAAAAGAGAGAAAGATCCCTTTCACACTGTCTCCAGCAGTGAGGAACTCTGGAAAAGTATTAGTGCCAGGTATAAGGAGGAGGAAGATTTTTTATTTTATTTTGCATTTCAAGAATAAAGTCAAAATATCGAGAATAAAGTATGCACTCTAGCTAGTAGCTTGATTTATTCTCAAAAGTTCAACTTTAATTTGAAAAGTCAAGTTGGTTCTTGACATGTCGACTTTATTCTCAAAATGTAAAAAAAAAAAAATATATAAATATCTTCCTCCTCCGATTTATTTGTTCTCATGCCTGGCCCTAATACTCTGCCCGAGGGTGAACGCCTTAAAAATGTGTGAACTCAATCAGGGGACCAATAAAAACCTTGTTCCAGCCCTTCTAGTGAAGAACATAATAAATATACTTGATAAACAGAAGTTGTTTGAATGTGGTCTGTTCTAACATCCTAAGAGGGTTAGCTGTCTCCTTTGATCTGTGGGTAAATAACCTTAAAAGCACAGAGACGCTTCGCTAGAAAGTACCGCAGGCAGGAAATAAAGCAGGAGACAGCAATTAATTCTGGCCAAATGAAATCTATTGTCTCTGACCTGTTGGTGTGGGGGTCGAAACACTCCACTGAACGCAGGCAGGATGAGCCGTCACGACCTCCTACTGCGTACAGCCTGAGGAAGACAGACAGAAGATGGCGTTACCCCTCTGGACGCAGACACACAGACACACACAGACACACACACTGAGCACATTTCAGGACACTGGAAGTCCCTTTTCAATTTAGTGACACTGAAACAGATGGTACAAGGGTGTATTTATGTGTATGCATTTTGCAGGATTTGGGGAAAAAGTGAGGTGAGCAAATTCAATCAGCTAAAACTCTTGGGGGCTTCACAACCCAGTGCAGCCCCTCAGTCAGTGTGTGTGTGTGTGTGTGTGTGTGTGTGTGTGTGTGTGCATCAGAATCAGTCAAGCAAGTAATGAGCTCCATCAGGCAAAGAGCCCAGAGAATACACAGTACACACACAGTACACACACACACACACACACACACACACACACACACTACTGCTAGGCATGCTTAGCACAAATCAGTTGTTTCTGTATTAATTAGCATCTAAAAAGCCTTTCTCTATGAGGCACTGAATAATAAAATAACGCTGCAATATTGCAAGAACTCTGGGGCAAGGGAGGAGAGTCAAGTCCTGAACTTATTAAATCCCACTATTAATATGTGCATCTGTGAATGAGGGACTGTGTGTGTGAGTATTGTCACCTTGTCAGGAAAGCACAGCAGTTATCAGTAACCTCACCTATGTTACCTTCATTTCCCAAACAACCAGAGCGTGTGAAGCTCTAAGTATGTTCTCATGTGACAAAGTCATATTCTTTATCCCCCAGAAGTGCTGTCTGCAGGACCTAAACTGTTTGGTTTCAGGCCATTGAAAAATGTTCTCTATTTGGCTCTGGTCTCCAAACCACAAGCACTAGATGTTGCTTATTAATGGACTATTTCTATAACATATAGTAGCTATGTACTATAATAAGGTGGGGTGGTGCAGTATCTATATGTGTACAGTTATACAGTATAAATGACACTATGTCTTTTGATTGAAATGTGAAAAAATTACATGCAATTGCCTCATTGATTAAGTACAGTGAGGCAATGTTGCAATCTATTAAATTACATCAATTTGGCTGACGCTTTTGTCCAAAGCCTCTTGCGATAAGTGCATACAGCATCAATAAGAACAAGATGTCAACTAACGGATGTCTCAAACAAAACAACTAAGGGCATGTTCAACGTTACGGTGCATGTACTGTTATCGATCCTTTAACTTGGATATAGGTAGATGTGTGAAGCGATACGTGAGAGGATTTACTTACTTGCCATTGAGTACAGCTACTCCCACTGTGCTTCTGGGTGTAGCCATACTTGCAACAAAGCTCCACTGGCGAGCTTGGGGGTCCCACCTAGTAAAAAATATGTAAACAACTTCTCAGTCCTGCACATGATAAAACATGGCTAAATGGTAAACTAATGTTCAACAAGTGATGAAATATGCAGTGCAATTAAGAGATTGTATATATATATATATATATATTTTTTTTTTTTTTTTTTTTTTTCTTCTACAATCAGTTTCAACTGTCATGAAAATGTCACCTCATTTTATTAGGATTGAAAAGGGAACATCTCAAAACCTGGTTAAAAAAACCCAAAAGTTATCTGCATGGCTACATATACAGTATATCTATATATATATATATATATATTGTAATGTGAGTGAACTGATCCTTTAAAAAGGTGGAGTCTGCGATTCTGGGGAAAGATTATTGATATTTGAACCAGATTTAACGCCCATCTCACCCCCAACTGCCTTTCTCTTTATACATCCATGGCCTTTCACCTGCTGGGACAGTGTTGTGTGTGTATCCACTCTCTCTGTCGCTCTACCTCTTTCAAACACACACACACACACGCAGATGCACACGGGGTGCTCAGTCCCTGTCTCAGTTGTCAGTCCAAAAGACAAAATGTAGGGTCTGAAATAAATGTTTTTTTCACCTGCAACTGTGTCCACTCAAAGTTGTTGTCTGTATGTAATCCCTGACTATTTCTAATTTAGGAATTGCTTTTTAAAATAATAATAATAACAATAATATTTTTTTATATATCTTCCATGGTGGCAGGTGACCTGATTTTTTTTTTTAACCTGCCACAGCCAACATTTAATTGAATTAGAATAGCAGAGTAAATAACACAGAATAAAACAGCTGCCTGAAGTATCCTCCCACCTTTCCACTGTGCTGAGGTAGCTCCAGCCATCATGTCCTCCTACTGCATACATGGGCCCCTCTAGGACCGCTACTCCTGCGATACACAACCACACGTGCAGGATTAAATCATGGCAACTTACCAAAACACTATCAGCTTGAACAAGTTCATGAAACCACACGCGTTTAGGACGGGAGTGTGAGTTTTTGTGGACATGAGGCGTGCAGAGTTAGCAGCATGTTGACACCTTCATACTCAAGGGATTTATCAGCCAGAACATCTGTGCGGCCATATGCATGTTTGAATCTCCCTTCACACACATGCATACATTTATAAAAAAACAAAACACAGCACGCCTTATCAAATGTTGTCATTATAATTGTAGGCTTGCACAGTGAGTGGGGAGATACACAGGCTCAGTCTGTTGAAGTGCTCGTGAGCATGACTGAATCACTGAATGTTGAGTTGCTGGTGTGGAGCGGAAACTGACTTTTGACCTTGCTGTCTTAGAAGCAAAAATAAAAAAAATATTTTTATTTTTAGATCAAGGATCACCATACTCAAAATTCAAATCCCAAAAAGATAATCCTTCCTGCTGAAAATTGCTTCCCTTATTGACATTTCCAAGCCCTCTTGGATTTGTTATGTACGTACACTAGTGTATACTACATTACAATGAATGTTGCTCATGTCCTTCTCATTTACATATATGAAGGTAGGCAGAATATTAATAACACCTCTTAATATAATTAAGGCGATTGAGATTTGAAATTACACCTCTATGACTGTGTCAAAAAAAACAACCTGAACATTATCAGAAAAGTAGACAGAAGTCAGAAGTCATATTGGATTGCATTAGGTTGTGCAGGTGTACGTAATGAAGTGGCCACCGAGTGTATATCAAATTTCTATTCAGACAAGGGGTTCACCTAAACCATGCCTGTGTGTGGACATGGGAGGCATGACGCTCCAGGCTTTGCTGTGCGGGTTGTAACATTCCACAGTGTTGAGGGTCTTGAGTCCATCTCGGCCGCCCACCACATAGAGACGGCCGTCAAGGACAGCTACGCCAAACTGTAGTCTCCGTCCACTCATGATGGCGACCTGCCTCCACGTGTCCTGACGCAGACAGTACTGCTCGATACTGGTAGCACCTGGAGAAAGAAAACAGAAAAGACATGTAAAATAAAACAGCTGCTCCAATACTGCACTCGGGCTGCAACCAACGATTATTTTTATCATCAATTCATCTGCCGATTATTTCCTAGATTCAGTTTCTCTAGGTCATGGGCGATATCTTTAAATGTCTTGTTTTGTCAGTCAAAAACCCCAAGATATTTTAATATGATATAAAACCTAGAAAAGCAGGAAATCTCTATATTTGAGAGGCTGAAAACCTTTTCATTTTTACGTAGAAAATATCAGCAGTGCAAAATTCAAAGATATTCAGTTACTATCATACAAGCGAACGAAAAGCAAAACTAAAATAAATCACATTTGAGAAGCTAGAACCAGAGAATTTGGGCATTTTCGTTTGAACAATGTAAATCACTCGAGCGTCAAAAGAGTTGATTAACCTGATTACCTTTTGGTTGATTGATGAATCTATCTAAGATGCTGACAACGTAATAGAGCAACGTTCCAGTTTACTTTATTTCTTGTCAGCTCTACTGTGTACTATTGAATAAATGACCAGATAATAATTAAAATACAAACACTAACTACAATCATTTACAGGTATATACACAAACTCCATTGGCTCCCAGTATCTTATAGAATAGATTTTAAGGTTATTTTACCTTGTATAAAAAAACCTGGTCCTGCACACCCATATTTACACGTGCATATCCTACATTCAACAAAAAAAGAGCACGAGAGCAAAAAGAGCCTGGTCTTTCTGCAAGAACCAAAAATGTGTTGCGTGTGTGTGGTTACGTGAAAGTGACTGTTCTACCTTTCGTAGCGTCCATGCCCCCTACGGCGAACATGGCCCCCACAGTGGCCTTGCGGGGCCTGGTGCGGGGACTCTGAAGCAGAGGCTGCCGCTGGGGCAAGAGGTGATACTTCATCCCCTCCATCAGCAGGCGCTGGCACTCCATACTGTCCCGGAGCAGAGGGTTGGACTCCAGGTCTGCCAAGAACTACATACACATAAAAACAAATTAGCACACATGAACACACACACGCGGGGACATGTGACAACTGCTATCAACAAGCAGTCAAACACATGCAGGGTATGTGTGTACAGCATGTGTGGGTTACGATGTTATCACTGATTGTGGAGGTCTGAGGGTCGAAGGAAAGCGGTTCAGTCATTGATTGAGAGATTAAATCAGACCAGCAGCCATTCGTGCGCGCACACACACGCACACACACACACAGACACAAATACACGCACACACTGATCATCTGACAAACTAGAGGAATAATCTGTCCTCAGCATCTCATCAGCTCTCTAGTCCATACCCTCTAACCTCATCTATGATCACACACACAGAGACAGCCAGGGGCGGCAGCATGAAGCACTTCAATCCACCAGTCTGTTCCTTAAAATACATCCACAGGAAATCACTGCCTGTGAGCGAGGCAGGGTGGTGTGAAGCAAACTTTCCCTGAAGGCAAGAGTTACATGAACATGAATTTACATTTAGATAGGTGTGTGTTTGCATACGTGTGTGTGTTAACAGATGGAAGGCAGCAGAGGCTCAAGAGGAGCCAGGTTTGGAGTTTCCAGACTGTGTGTATACGCGCACATATGCGCGTGTTGGCTGAAGAGAAGTGTCAGTGATGATGTTCAGAAATGGCTGCTAAGATTTAATCACAGATAACATGTTATTATTTCTATAACTTATTGCAGTTACATGCCCAATTGCACCATTGTATATCTGTATGTCTTAATGGTGTTTTGTGTTATGTGTATTGTATGTACCTTTGCTGTACTTGGAGAAGCCAAAGACACATTTCCACTGAGGTAAATATAAAGTCAAATGAATTCAACCTAAAAATAAAGGACATTTTATATTTAGTTAAATTTATATTGAAGAAAGTTACTGAAAGTTTGCTGGTACAGGATATAAATCCTTCACACCAGACTCTCCCAACTACAACAAAATAATACCAAAATATACTTACACTTATAACTATTTCACAAATAATCCCAAGTCACCTTTATAATTATACAACATATCCTTAGTTGACCAGAGACTTCATTACATCCTCTGGAAGCTCATTCCATGCTTTTACAGCAAGAAGTGTGAAGACCTTTTTTCCTCTTTTCAGAGAAACACTTAAGGAGTTTCTTCTTAAATCATACCTATTATTGATAAGGGGGAAAAAAATGCCAAAATATGTTTTACACCCTCTTTTTCCACTGTGCTTTCCGCCACCACAAAAAGAAGAATTCGGTTCAAATAATTCAATTTGGTCACTGAATATAAAATCAATTTTCCCAGCCAGACGTGGAGAGTGTAAAGCAAGCATGGTAAATGGATAAGCAGCTTACACGCCAGGGTGAACCCAGGCTTCCATTGCACACAATCACTGAGGGACAAATTAGGGTGAACCCTATTTCGGCAGTCATTTGTGTGTGTGTGTGTGTGTGCATGATAAAGAAGGACAGAGATAGAAAAAACGTGTTTGTCCTCTCCTGCGCTATTTATTCATCACGCTGTGAAGGATTGAATGTGGAGGGCGAGATAAGATCCAGATATGAATCCTGCAAGCGTCCCACCTTCTCTCTCCAAAGCATGGGCTTTGTCCACTTATGACACACATACACACACACACACACACACACACACACACACACCCCTGAGCTGTGTATATATTTTTATGCTTTACTTCCTTTTCATTTCGCTTACAAGACTAAGGCTGTGGTCAAATAGTCAAATAATTACATCCTATGTCTCTTCAAACCACTTTTCATTCACGTCGATGGAAAGCGACATGAGGTCATGTAAGATGTGAAGGAGAAAAAAAGGACTTAGAATACAAATAAAAGTTCTTCTTTTCTTTTCCCATGTTGAATATAATCGGGGTTTGGGCTAAAGCAGATTAAACAATGTTCATTGTTGATGAAGACACACACACACCCACACACACACACACTTACTGCCCTGTCAATCTGTTTGGTGCACAACGTCAGATTTACAGCCCACAGATGCTCCTCTCAGAAGATTAGACCAAGTGTGTGTGCAACTGTCTGCGTGTGTGTGACAGTGGTAATGGGGAGAAGGGATTAAAGGTATTAATTTGGTGCACTGACATCCTCTTGATGAGTAATCACACGGCGGCCTAGATAGAGAGCTGACTAATTGGTTGATGAATATCGATTATTTGTCTGTTTGAGGTTTATACGCCGTTTTATTGGTTTGTCACAGCTCATGGGGTTGCTGAAAGGTAATTCAATGTATCAGTTTAGCATGGTGGTGGTGGTAATATACTGTTAAAGGTTGAAGCAACCCTCAAAGCTCTATCTCTGTCTTGCTTTTGCTCTCTGCTCTGGTGCTATTGTACTGCTTTACCTCTCTGCCACCGCAATCCATCTTCTTGCCTGATTACATGTTACAGCTGCTTGTGATTTCAGCTGACCAGGCCAAAGTCGTATATCTGAGGTGTTCATACTGTATAGTGAGCAAGTGCCAACCTGGAAGATGTATAGACGCAGACAGAGAAGATGTAAAGAGGAGGGGGCCACAAGGAGAGTTTTACCTCTCACAGTTTCTCTATGTAGAGTAAGGGAAGAAACTGATGAGGGAGATGAAGACAACAGATAATTTAGCTGCAGCATTATCATACTTAATTGAGGTTTAAAGTGCATTTGTGTGTGTGTGTGTGTGTGTGTGTGTGTATGTGTAGTAACTGCGGTTCTGCCTATCATACAGTATAAACGTCTCAGCACCACATTACCAGTCAAGATACTCTGCTGCACAAGCTAGGAAGAGGAGAGGATACATGCACACACTTAAATACACACAAACATAAGCACACATGCGAGTAATCGTTGTGATCTACAGTTAGCGTAATGATTATAGTCCCTAGTCTAATTGCCTAAAGAGGATGGAGACAGAGAGATGAACTGGAGCCAGGAGGAGAAGAAGGGGGAGGGAGAGAGCACGAGACAAATTTGGCCATGGAAAAAGACCAGCAGATCATTGGGAGGAAAACTGATTCAAGCTCTTGCCTCATACTTTGCTGTAAGAAATATTAAGACATGAACAACTTTGGCAAAGCTCCTACAATACTTATGTGGTGACGTTTTTGTTTTAAAATGTGCTAATTGATGCCACACACTACAAAAAATTGATAACATACGCGCTGTTGTTGGTGAATGTTATCCATCTCGTCACCGATTGCTTCTCAGCAACATATGGATTCATTATTTTAACATTGACAGCATCAGCCCATTAGACAGAATTATTTGCAGCTCTCACCTGTGGCTGCAGCAGTGGCAGTCGGACTTGAGACAACAGCAAGGGTAGGTGACGCTGTCGTGTGGCGGCGTCATGACGAACCCAAGTTAGCAAAGAGGTTACCACGGTTTCCTCGTCCGGCACGTTGACGTCATCAGACGTGAGCAGCCTCTCCATCTCGTCCACTGGGAGCAGCAGGAACTCCTGGCCTCCCACCACCTCTAAAAAGTGTTCCTGGTGAGATGGTTATAATAGTAGAGAAGTAAAACGTCAGACTGGTTTTAAAAAGAGGAAAGATACATTTATAATGAATTGCAGATGAAAAAAGGAATGAGATGAGAAAAAAAACAATAGGAAGATATGAGTGGAGAGAGGAAAAGGATCAAGGGGCAAGAATGGAGAAAAAGAAAGGAAGGAAATGAGGGCTTGAGAAAGGTCACGGGAAGATGGATGAAAAGCTGGAGAAAAAAAGTGTCAGGATGAGAAAAAGGTTGTAATGATCCAGTGGTATAAGATGGGGAAGTTGCTTGTGAAGCAGACAGTAGAGCTGCAACTACGAATAATTTTCATTATCGACTAATTTGCCAATTACTTCCTAAATTAACCAATTAAATGTTTGGTCTATAAAATGTCACAATTGTCCACTTCGACTTTTAAAGAGATATAGTTACTCGATACAATCAAAATAGACAATCCTTGCAATTGAAGAAGCTGGAAACAGAGAATGTCTTACACTAATTAATTAATTAATTAATTGATCATAAAAATAGGATGCATGTTCATTTTCGATTCATCAACTGATCGATTAATCGACTAATCGTTTTAGTTCTAGCAGCAAATGGAGGCAAATGAGGTAGAAATAAAAACTAAATACTTAAACATAGAGGCCAGAAAACCAACATGTCCTCAGTGTCAGCCCACATTATGCTTAGTAATTATGTCAACTGGGACAATAAGGAAGGTGACACAGTGGTTGTTGTTGTGTAGTTTCCCATAGCCATTCTCACTTGTGTTTTTTAATGTATCTATTTATTCATTTTGAGGGAAGTGCTATCTTTGAGAATTTGAATAGGGGAAGAAAAACGTGTAACATTTCAAATAAAAAAATAAATGAATGAAAACAAACCTAAACTTCTCTCCACACAGCCTATTACACAGCATAGCTCTTACACATTGACTGTACTAATCCTGTGAGCTGTGTATGAATACGTGTGTGTGAGTGAATTACAGATGCAGGCAGACAGTCACACCTAGATAAAGTCACCTCTATGACATAATTACCAAAGATTAAAGTTGAAAAATAATCCACTTAGAGAAAAGGGAAGAAAGAGAGGAACAGGGACACTGTCAGATACAGACACACAAAGGGAGGCAGGGGGAAAAAAGGTTTGTTAAGACAGGAGAGAACAAGAAAAGAAAAAGAATAATCAAGTCGATGGAGGAGCTATTCCACAGTCACCATAGCAACCCTGTGCTGAAAACAGCCATTGTGGCGATAATGGTATGTGGCGTGTTGTGAATGAGGAAGCAATTTGTAACCAAGAATAACATCAAGGCTGGAAAATGACCAAACTCGGATCGAGGAAAACTGTATGGAAGTAGAGAGGGATCGTCGTGAAAGAGAGAATCCTGATAATTGTTCTTACTTAATGAATTGTTAAAACTAAGACATCGTCTGTGGTCTACCTGACTCTACATGATCGTTGTCAAACATATATCTTCCAACACAGTCGTTTCATTCATTTTCTGGCGGAGGCTCCACAATCGCTGGAGGTATCGCCTTGTCGTGTACCCACCATGGTGTAGGCGTGAGCAGCCCTCTGCAGGTCATTGCAGCCCTGAGCGTCGGCGTAGGAGCGGATACCCAGACAGTTGGAGGGGTGGAGCTGCTTCATCAGGAACGAACAGCAGGCCTGAACCACTGACGACAACTGCAGCAGGCAGGAGGCTGACAGCAGAGATTCAATGGTGTCCTCCCTCAACTCGAGACGGCCTGGAAGAGAAAGAGGAGAGAGAAGCCAGTCAAAAGGACTGCTTGATTTTAGGTGTCTAAGATTTATTATTTAAAATGTTTTGAGATCAAGAGTAACACTGCCATCAACTCAAGCAACTGGTCATGAAAGTCCTTTTTTTTTTTTATATATAGAATTAATATCAAAATGAATCCATTTATTTAGCATGGAACATGATGGTGGCTGAAGATGGCTTAATAGCCGATAAGATTTTTTTTTTTTAACCTTAAAGTGGCAATCTCGAAGAGTTTAATTTAAATAAATGTCTGTTAAGTCACTATCTATCGTAACACAGTGGTGATTGGTATTATGACCCACTGATGAAAGTATGGCAATATTTATATATTTGCAGAATTACGAACTGGGTCTGTGGCGACTTTCCCAGAAAAAATGCTGTATTAAGTTACTGCTAATGCAAAACATTTCTACTGATGCAGCTTCACATTAAAAGTTTTTAACTGGCGAAACACGAGTTGACTTTTATTATGAGTAGTGGTAGTCACAGGAAATGCAATGTGTTTGTCAGTGAGCTTGACACTGACAGCTATCATAAGTGAAATACAAAACCGCACTAATTTTCGGCATTTTTTGACAGCGGATCAGTTTGAAATATTGCAGGGAGCAATGGAACAGTAAGGAGCAGCCACAGTGAGCTGTGAGGCAACAGGCTGCACAACTCTTTCACTTTTGCTGTTTCGCAGACTCATGCCGTGCGCAGCATACAATCATATCACTGTTGCTCGCAGAATGATGGAAAAAGGGCCAATTATTGCTTGGCTTCTTTATTAAAATGACAATAGTTTGCCCCCAGTATTCTGGGACCTGTTAGATTAAAACGCATTTAGCTGTCACCAGTAAATAGGGTGTCACCAAATCAACCAGGACTGAAATCTTAAAGATTTCCCTTTTAAGTTGATTACACCTATCCAGGATTTCCCACTGTTTCTGTTGGAGAGCCTACAAAAATGTTCACATACAAAACAATAGCTCGAGTGGTTTTGAAAAGTCTGTTACCAATGGGATTGTCCTGCTCATCCAAAAAATGTTTAAAACTGTATGACCCAAGTTGAAGCTAACACATGCATGGCACATGGGATGCTACAGTACATGGTGCTCATATTGGAATCTGGATCGCCTGGATGTTACCAATAACAAAGTTACTGCTAAGCTGATGGGAACAATGTGTTAGTCGGTCAACAAACTTTTCAACCTTACAGCCCTGTCTTTGGCATTCAGCCCTGGGCCTATTTGTTCTTACTGAAGATGCTAATTTTGAAAATGAATCAAAAATAAATCATTTCATTTAAAAAAAAAAAATCAATAAAAAAAATCCCAAAACATCACGGTGTGTGATTTTTGCCTGACAGTATGTACTGATCTTTTACTAGAAAGGGCTATCAGTGTGTCTGCGTACCTGTGTATGCATACTGCACTAGGACCCCCAATGCATCAGGGTCCACTCCTTCAATCTTCACCTCGTCCTGCTTGGCCTCCCTCACATCACTGGTGAACATGGCTGCAAAGTAGTCCGACACGGATGAGAGGACCAGTCTGTGAGTGGAGAGAGTGTCAGGCATCAGTCAGAGAGGACGGACAGCTGAGATGGATGAACAGAGTACTTTGACCTTGCTGACAGGACGAGTCTGGACTGACGGGGAAAGGATGCAGAACAGAGATGCCGGGAAATGACGACACAGCAAAACAACATCATTACATTACCATTCTGTAAATATATCACAGTAGTGACAGAAGAAGTGAGTCACATTAAAGGCATCAGTATGCTCTAACTGGAGCGCTTGTCGGATGATCAAACAGTGATCAGTGTATGGCCAGCTGTGAGGGGGCGAGAAAGAAAGTAGGGTTTAAACTTCTTTCTCAAGCTCTTTCATTCTTCACAGAACTATGAACTTCTGTCTCTTTTTCATGTGAACAAACAAGTGCAACCCTTTGAATGCCTTTGAGGAGACTGTCTGACATTGTGCGGCTCTATCTCCGTATTTAAACGATTATCACGTCTTCCCACTGTCTATGGGAATCTTCTTACTAATGATATGTAGGTGTCCGATTTAAAAGCGATCTGCAAATTGCCACTGAAAAAGTATGGTGATAGAAACTACTGTGTCTGATATGTCCCTCTGCAGACCTGTTGTTGAGCAGATGCTGAATGGACAACCCAGTGTGAGTTCTTAGTTTATGGAAAGTCTCCAGTTGCATGACTGAAGATTTACAACACAGTCGGGCTGTCCTTGACTAAAGAAATTCTTAGTCGACTACCACAATTGATTTAATTGAAAGATCTGTAAAACTGAGCTTCTTCTCAAAGAATTATTCAAAAGCACCATAAACAATGTTGTGTTTACCAGAGATGTGCTCATTAATTTCTTGGAAATAAGACATTCAGCATGAAAAAAAGCATAAAATTGACTTAATCAGCTAAATAAAATCTTAGCTAACAAAGATCGAAAACAACTAAGAGGAGTCAGCCCTACAACACAGATATGCGCTTTCTACTACAGTATGACCTGCCTACCATAATCTGCAAGAGATGAATGTTTGCACTACCAGCAGGGTGGGAAACTGAACCAAACTGAGACCGGAATAATGTTTTTGTCAGAATAAGGTCTGTGGCTTCTCACCACCCTACTAGGGGACACGCTGACATTTTCCACTCATTCATACGAGACTGATCAAAGACGTTTGATGTTTTTCTTTTTCATGATCTGACCGCTATTCTTTATTGCTTGATTGACTTCAATCTCAGACCCCTTTACGTAAATGTGACGGCAATTTAACATGTCGCTTTCATGTCGGAACCCCCCCCCCAAAATGAATAATTACGCATCACTTTCAACACAGCACAAGTCTGAATTAAAAGCCGTCAAAGTCTGTTGAACGACATGGTAAAAAGTGTATCATTATTGCCTTCTATCTCTCTAAAACGGTTATAGGAGGACCAACACATATGCTGAATAACAGTTAGTAAATGGACTGTAATTATTAATGCAGCAGACGGAAAAGAATCCTGCACGTGCTCCACACTGGATTAAAATCACTCTGCATTTAATATTGAATTCACCGGATTTACCCTAAAGAAATAAATCCCCTCTGTATGGCACTATCATTGTATACTCCTCTCTCTGAAGAGATGTGATTAGAGGTGGAAGAAAAGTGTGCTAACAACAGCCTGGCATGGGCCTAAGGCATCTCCAGATGTTTGTACATAGTGAGCATATTGAGGATAAAGAGCTCAGATGTTTAAATGCTTGATAGTCTGACTGCAGTGGAGCAAGTTTTCCCTCAATAGCAGTACATTTTTTAGCAGTACATTTTTTCTATCACATTTCCATAACTTTTGACATA
Organism: Bovichtus variegatus; assembly: GCA_943593645.1. Lineage (NCBI taxonomy): Eukaryota > Metazoa > Chordata > Actinopteri > Perciformes > Bovichtidae > Bovichtus > Bovichtus variegatus. The sequence continues at coordinate 11,197,275 of CALSCE010010695.1, forward strand.
CAGGAGAATGACCTAAGCTCATTTGTTTATTGTTCATCTTTGAAACAAGCGCTGCATTAGAAAATCTCTAAATTAGGTGAAACTAAATGGATATTTGGAAAAGATGTTGCAAGAAGAATGTACACACAGATGCCATAAGGGCCTGGAGCTTTTTTCTAATTTTAACTTTAACACTTTAACACTTGAACAATGCATTCACACATCTCCTGGTTTATTGCGAGCTGCATTTGGAAGCAAATGATTCCATGATGAGTCATACATTTTACAAAATATTAAGTACTGTATTGTAGTTCCACTTATACAGTCTGTATAAACTGTGTTTCCTAATTTCCTGCTGAAACTCTCAACATGTTTTGTTGTTGCTTTACTAGCCCATGTAAAAAGAAAAATAATAATCTTTCTATTCTCTACATTTGATCAGTCCTTTACTTACACACGGCTCGTTATAAAATTTTTTTTAAAAAAATCATTTTACACAGAATTCACAGAAGTGTCCATACAAAACAATATAGGGTACAAGAAGACACTACCCCAGTCAGATCCTGGCATGCACTATAAAACACTAGCCAGAGAGGAGAGTATTCAATTTGCACGTGTCAATCACAACAGCTGAGCTCATGGACGAGAAAGAGAAAGAGAGAGAGAAAGAGAAAGAGAAAGAGAGAGAGAGAGAGAAAGAGAAAGAGAAAGAGAGAGAGAGAGAGAGAGGAATATGCTTAATGTAAGGTCAAAGTAAAATTTAGAGTGGAGAGAGTCTTCATGAGAAAATATGTGATATTATGGAGAGCAAGTCAGAGGAAGGACAGAAAGGAATTATCATAAAATCATTTGGGAGACAGTTCCACAACAATCCATTACCCTTTCACGTCACTGTGAAGTTAAATACACACACACACACACACACCAGGGTACTAAAAAACTAGCAGAAAGCACTTGTTGTTATATTATATTTAATGGTCTGTATTTTTCATCATTTGTTCCCAGAAATGTCTTTGTAAATGAGGTGGTGACTGTCTAATGGATGCTAAATGACGGTGACATATAAAGTAGTCCTCCAGATCACTGCAGGGCACATTGTTTTTAATGTCCTGATCTTACTGTGGCTGATGATAAGTTAGCTGAACACGATAATGCTCACATTAGAGCTCTGTTTGAAAGCTATGTGAACAGATGTTCACATGTTAAAATGCTTTTGTGTGCATCTACAATTTTCTGCCCATTTGCTGCTTCCCCTGTTGTCTGTGTGTCCTTGTGTGTGTTTTGACTTCTTTGTTAAACCGACTTGGATGTGTATGTGTGTGTTATGCACACGTGTATAATCTCATTACTGAGTGTGACACTGGGACCATGACAGATAGCCTGAAGCCAAGAAGAATGGCGTCTGTGTGTGTGTGTGTGTGTGTGTGTGTGTGTGTGTGTGTGTGTGAGCGTGTGTGTTTACAGAAAAGATGTCAAAATACACTATAGTCAGCAGCAGGAAGTTGCTCAGCCAGTATTCCATTTGGGTATCTCTTCCTTATCTCCCGCCCCTCTCTCTCTGACACACACACGCATGCACGCACGCACACACACACACACACACACACACACACACACACATTCTCTCTCCTTAATATTTCATGTGGGTCTCAGTCTGACTTGCAGTGAGCGACACAGGCTATATACAGTACCGGGTTATTTAAATACAAATGCACCTTGCAGAAGACAGAGACACGGCAGGCAGTGTGTCAATCAGTAATGGAAAAAGCACAGAGAAGACAGAATGCCAGAGAGAAGAGAGCAGGAAACAGACGGGTTGGACTCAGGAAAGGAGGGCAAGCCGGGAACTGAACTGTCTGTTTGTGTTCGAGTGTGGATGTGCTGCTGGGTGCAGACATACAGTGGTAGAAAAACAGAGAGAGGAAAACAACAGGAGGGCTGGTAGAGGAGACTTACTCAACTATTATGACTGTTCTCTCCACATAGGACCTACTTGGAGACGTGCACTTTTTAGCCACACAAACGCTATTGCTCTAAGTCACCACTTTTGTCCAGACTGAAATATTTGAATACTTATTGCCATGAAATTTAGTACAAGCATTCATGTTCCCTGGAGGATGTTTCCTAATGACTTTGCTGATCCCCCGACTTTTGTCCTAATGCCTCCAGCAAATCAAAGTTTTCCTCTATCCAGTGAAATGTCTCAAAAACTATTGGATGGATTACCATGCCCCCTGAGGATGAATTGTGATAATATGGTAATTATGATCTAGCGGCATCACATTGTCTGAAGTTATAATTTGTCTAACACTTTGTTCAGGTTTCTACCATTTTTCCTTGTTAAAGTTTTTTTTGTAAATCCCCTTGCTAAAATTAACTGTTCGAGTTTTCTTCTTGTACTAAAAACTAACAACAGACGAGAACATTTCTACGAATAAATAATGGTTAAAATGTTAATTGATCTATTTATCTCATTTCATTCTCTCATATCACATATCATATGTCTTGTTCTCATTACGTTTGTGCAATACTGTTGGATACATTTGCCACTTACTTTTACACACAATCCTCTATTTTAATATACACATATAGTGCCATTACATTTTATTGTTGTCTTATTTTATTTTATCTTTATATGGCTAGCGCTCTTATTTCGACTACTGCTTTTTATTGCTGAGCTGACCAGTGTTCTCGTCCAATACATTTCATTGTACCGTTGACCCTGTGTTAACCTACATAGGAATAATAAGAGAAAACTGAACCACAGTATGCACGCAATGGGCCCCAGTTGCATACCTATTGATTTAAAACAAGGGTACACAGAAGTTTCTCAACTAAAGGTATATTAACTCAAATCAGTTGAGGGAGCACTCTTACAGAGGTGTCCACGTGGGGTACAAAAATAGCTTTGCAAGATATATGTATGTATATGTATGTATGTATGTATGGGGCATTGCCCAAGAGACAAACGGTATAATTGTGCTCTACTTTTTTAAAATACACAGTACATCAGACCTCGAGTTTTGCTCAAAGTGCGCCGCTTGCAACAAACTCCACAAGAAATCTGCAGCTTTCCACAGCACAAGTGGCCTATTCAGCATGTACGGTGCTTTTGTTTGTGTGTACATGTAAGACAGAGAGAGAGGGAGAGAAAGAGGGTGTATGTTTTGTTCCAAGAAAAGCGTTTTTATCCTACACGTACAATAAATCAATTGCAAACAAAACACCCACTTTCACACATCTTACTCCCACCCCTATGCTAGTGCACGCACACACTGAACACACACACACAACTTCAGATGCCAACACACTCTTTCACATACACCATTAGGATTCTCATACAGCAGGGTCTTTTGTTTGTCACCATCTGTGCCTGGAGGACTAAATCAAATGAGGCAGAGGAGGAAGGCAGTGAGAGAAAAGGAGGCTTTCTGCTAGTGGAGGACCGCTCTTCTGTCTCATCCTCGTGCAGATGGACCCTGCTGCTGCACCCGTGGCCACATGCCCAGAGCAACAGCGGTGGCTATGAGGTGGGTGACAGGCACGTGTGTGTGTGTGTGTGTGTGTGTGTGTGTGTGTGTGAGTGTGTTTGATGCATGATTCAGAGGCTCAGTTGACTTTGTGGTACAGAGAGACTACAAAAATAAAAGGGACTTTTATGAGTGTGACTGTTGTTCTGCTTTGTGTGTGTGTGTGTGTGTGTGTGTGTGTGTGTGTGTGTGTGGAGATGTTGTGATGAAGAGTTAATTGTAATGCTTCTGCATGTGTTTGCATAGTAAAAAGTTTGATTTACATGTTGGATTGTGGGCTGCAACTAACCATTATTTCTATTATCGATTAATTACTTTGCTGATTAATCAAAAACATTTTTTGTCTATAAAATGTCATCAAATAGAGAGAAATGTCTATCACAATTTCTCATATCCCAAGGTGATGTCTTCAAGTTGCTGGTTTTGTCCAACCAACAGTCCAAAACACAAAGATAAACAATTTGCAATCATATGACACAGAGAAATATATTAATCAAGAAGCTGTAACCCACATATATTTGGCATTTTTGCTTAAAAAGTAACGATCCGATTACCAAAACAGATTCATTTTCTTTTGATTGACTTATCGATTATTCGTCTTATTCTTTCAGCTCAAGATAGATTAATGTAGGGCAGCGGGAAGACAGGGGAAGTGACGAAACTCAACCCCAAAGAAACATAACATTTTTACAATACAATATCATTGAAAACGGAAACTGCTAATTACATTTTCCATTACATAGAATGATGTCAAACGCAGCTTTTGTTGACGGTTTTTATCTTACAATATCGTTCATTCTGCCACTATAACACAGGTATCAGTTTTTTTTACACAGGTGAAGGAAATGTATCACGTATAGTGCTAAAATATGCAGTTAAATAATTAAGAAATTAAATTAACTGTAATTTTGATGAATTCATCAACACAACATTTAGCGACTAAAAGTGGCAAACAATGACTGATTGCAGCTTTTCAAATGTGAAGATTTTATGCTTTTCTCAGTTTTTTTAAAAAAATAATTTTTAGTTGAATATCTATAGGTTTTGGACTGTTGGTCTGACAAAACATGCCATTTAAAAGACCTCGCCCTTGCTCTATGAAATTGATAAAATAGGAATTGTTCACTCTTTTTGACCCTAACAATTAATCTAAAACATTACTAATCAACAATGATATTAACCATTACTTGCAGCCCTAATGACGTACATCTATTCAACATCACCCTCTTTACTATGCATGTTTGTGATATATTTTTAGTTTCTCTTTGCTCTTACCTGTGTGCAGGTATCCGCCTGTCTCCAGCCACCAGTACGACATCACACAGCTGTCGGGACATCAGGTAGCCCTCCATCTTGCGGAAGGTGACGTCGGCGTGGGACAGAGCGGTGAACATACACTCCTCTGGACATGCACATGGCTCCATCGACACACATGACGACAGCGTGGCGCTGCTGTTAGACGTCCTGTGCAGAGACGGGCATTCACACGAACACACGGACAAACAGACACAAAGAGAAGGAGACAGAAGCTTTGAGTGCATGTGTTGCTGGTGCCGATTCGCTTTTGTTCAAGACAAAGACACAGATGTGTGGAGAGAGCTACACCAGCTGCTCTTTGTCATTCATGTGCCATCTTTTTCTTTGTGCCATTCCCTGACACGTATTCGCTCTCTCCTTCACTTCTCAACAGGGCTACTGTATGTCGCCAGAAGCAGGGAAAAAATCCCTTTAATGGTCCAATTACTAGGAGTAAATGGCCAGATACATTTAGCCCACTTAAAAGAGAAGCTGCCAATTAAATAGCTGTGGGAGCAGAGCCCATAGATGTGCAGTAATTTACTCTGCTCCCTAATGGCAAACAGTTTCCTTGTATATATACAAAATAAAACAAGAAATGAAGCAGGGTTTTGGGCCAGGAAGGCTTCAACATCCGTTATTCACTGGTGGAAGTGTTGCAGCTCAGGGCTGTTATGTCTTATTCTTCCTGTGTGAGCTGATGAGGTGCGAGTGTGAGAATTGGTGTGTGCATGTGTCTTCATCAAAGACAAGCACCGACGTATAGCTACCCTGTGAATTATCAGACACCATGGCTCCCAAACCAGCATTTAATTTATGTGAGCCAGGGCTCTACTTCCATTTTTAATTTCACAGAAGAATTGGCAGGACTGGCCCTACAGCACAAAGAGATACGAAATGAACCGATACTCCACGGATGATATCATTTCATCTCTACAGTTAAAGAGAAATCACACTCTTTTAGGGTTGTAAAATAATGTGTGTGTGTGTGTGTAGGGGTTTGTTGCAAATCACACCGTCCTATATCGCAATTTCCCACACACATATTCTCTCTGCAATACACAGAGAGAAAGCCAGACTGAAATTCTGGGAAGGCAGTGGAATATGTGGCTTGAGTACGCAACATGATTTCAAATGTAAATACAAAATAATCTACTAAAACAGGATTATAAATCAGAAATAATTCTTGTAAATTTCTCGATTGTGTCCTCTTTCTGGTTTTCGTAGTACAGAAAAGTTTTCCTGTTCCAAGACTTATAATGAAATATAATGCAGTAAGGCTCTCATGCAGTCTGTATTGCTTTCAAATATGTAGTCTCCTGTAGATCAACTTTCCTCATGTAATGTTGTCCCCTCTGAGACAGCACACGTGTATACATGATTTACTCTTCCCTCCTCTTTTGTGTCTGTTTGTTTGGAGAAGTAACCTCTTTAAATGTGCATGTGGCACCTGGTTATCTCTGTTCCATCTGAAACATTCATTCATTCATTTTACTTAATCTATAAACCCCTGGACTTAAAGCTCATATGCGTTTCAGCAAGATTTCTGCTCATGTTCGAAACTTACTGCACATTCAAAACACGTCCCACATATCTGTGTTTTCTGAGAAGTCATATTTCAAGAAAACAAGTCACAATATTACAATAATAAAGTCACAGTATTTCAAGCACAAAATCCACCTGCCAGAACCCATTTGGGACTCTCTCTGCATGCGACAAAGTTTAAAGAAGAGGCTGTGCGCTGCTCTTCATCGGAAGTGGAAAACCGAAGCTAACACTTAGCCTCGAGCGATTTCCTTTGACTAAGCGCACTGCAATGTTTCTGATTCATACAAAATGCTTCCATAACATCCTGTCGGAAATCAGAGGAACGAACAAGTTCACTCACATTCACTGACGGGCATATTATCGACTTATCACCGCATTACTAATACGCAGCAAACAATCAAAACGTGCAATATTCATTTATCCAGGGAAGATTTGTTGAGCAGAAATGATACATTTTAGGGCAATAAATATAAGTGAAATTTGTTTATTTTCTTCTTTTTAAAAAAAAACCTGATTCCAAGGTATACCAAATTGACGCCTATGGTCCAGGTCCCATTAGCAGCACCTGGTTGCTCGTGATCTTCTCTGATCCATATTCTTAATATACGTTTGCCCTTTAGTTACCAAATATTGTCCTTCTGTTTCTCTAGAACGGATCCCTCCACTGTCAGCTTTGGATTTTCCGGTGGAAGGGTTTTTCTGTGGAGTTTTTTCCTTATCCGAATATAGATTTTAAAGAGACTCTGATCAATATTTTTAGATCAACGATGGATCACATGACTATATGAACTCACAGATAAGTATCACCCATCTCTGCAGTTACCCTCGGCTTTATGGAGCATTTGAGTGTCATTGTTTAGATTTTCCGGCATGCAACTTCAGCGTTTTGCTTCCACTTTAATGCAAAAACAAGCTCTGATATATATATATATATATATGTAGCCATGCAGAAACATTTCTCCAAATGAATGTTAATATTTCTCTGTGTATGCTGGATGAGTTGTGTTTACATCCTTTTCCGCTGCTTCCATGTAGGGCTGGGCAATACATCGATATTATATTGATATTGTGTGTAAACACTGGTTAACGTGGCATTCACTGTGTGTATTAATGCACAAAATCAGATTTGTGTGTGTGCTGGCTGCTGATGTGCTATAGTAGGAGTCATCTTCCCTCTGCCTCTGTCCTCTACTCCTCTCTATCCGTCTCCCGTCCTCAGTTTTATATCTTCAGCTAATCTCATCCATCACTCACTTCATTCCACCTCATCCCATCATCCCAACATCCACCCTCAGTTTTCTCTCTTCCCCATCCAAATCTAACCCTCTAAGGACTGCAGGCTTTTTGGCTAGCTTTCCGGTCCCCTCTACTGTGTGTGTGTGTGTGTGCATGTGCATGTAGACGAATGGCGTGGTTAAATACTGCCAGAGGAGACGGCTTTGAAGTGGGGGAACGCTGCCTTCCAGTCCCCTTAATTGAGCCTGGCAGGCACTCAACATTGACAGAGAAAGCGTCTGGGGCAAATCAAAAATCAACACCATGCAGCCAGATTTTTTTAAACCCCTGCACCAGGCAAGGACACTCACACCACTTTCATTCAGTGTTTCTCTACCTTACCACACACACACACACACACACACACACACACACACCACACACACACACACCACACACACACACACACACACACACACACAATCTAGCCTGATTAACCTGTAGGCTAACAGCTAACGCAAATGAAACTTGGTTCTGTAAGCTATACGATGTGATCGTATAGCCTGCCTGGTCACATGTTCGCCCCTCCGTGACAGACATACAAACGCTTTTGTTTCCCAACACATTAGAAAGGGGGTAAAAAGAGAGGGCAAATGAATGGACAAGGGTGGGCAGAGATGAACACGGGACAGAGGGAGAGAGAGAGTGAGTAAGGGAGGCACACCAGGATTAAAGGGGGGGGGGGGGGGCAGGGTGGGGGGTGAAAGTAAAAAGGAGAGGAGGAGATCAGTGGAGTCGAGCCGAGCCTTCAGCCACTCTGGGATTCAGTACGCGTCCCTTCCTATGATCCCACTTGGGATTCTGCCACTCGTGTTCTTGGAGTATCATACTGTACACAGGAGCTCTCAGAGGGAAGGGATGAATTCATACAGGGAAAAAAAAACAAAAAAAAAAAACATACATGCACAGAACTGCACATGTATGCTGCAGAAATTAGAAATGTCTGTGTTGGTATGGCAACCATAACATGTCCATGAGGGACATGGCTAAAACCATGCACATGCACAATACATACTCAACTGATGTTCAGGTTCACATCATCATTTCATCTTTGCCTATGCTAATGAGGCTGGTGTGTATGTGT
>CALSCE010010695.1:11221104-11253903 GCA_943593645.1 Bovichtus variegatus
TGCATTTACGGCCAAATAAAGAGAAGGCCTTAATAATTTACTCTGCCCTGATGCCACAAGCCAATCACAGCCCATCGCTCCAATAGAAATGAAAGAGTGTCACAAGTAGTTAGAGAGAGAGAGAGAGAGATGTTGGTACCATCAGTCCGTTTATACTGTGATAAATTATTTGTGGCTTAAAGCTTTGAAACATTTATTGTAAAATGTCAAGAAAACAAAAAGGCATCAATTAAAGAAGAAAGGAGCAAAAAAAAAAAATTTTTTTTCATTTAATGATACACATCCGAGCTCTGTGGCAAAGCAGTGTTCGGGTTGTAAGATTATATTGGGATTTGTTTTCCCTTACTACAGTTTCTCTGAATAAAGTAAAATATTTATAACTTGGTTTGGAGGTCAGTGACTTTGCAATGTACCAGAATATATTGTTCAGTTTGGGGGCAGCAGCAGAAGCTATAAACGCAACACTGACAAATGATCACCTTATAAAGTTCTTGTGGCAGTCTTTCATTTGTGACACTGAGTAACAGTGGGCTACGCGTGTACTTAGAAGTCACGTGCACATAAGCTATTTCACCTTGTCTAATTATTCAATAGGAGATAACTGCGTTGCGATGCCTGTGTTTACGTTCATTCATTCACTGTGATTGAGAGAGGAAGTCGCAGTGAGCACAAGGTTTGCAGGGGAGATCACTTGTGAGATGTGTGTTCCAGAAAAGAGTCTTTGGCTTCACTGTAAACAATCTCTGCTGCCGCCAGAAACCAGCCAATCACAGGTCCCCATGTGGATCCTCTTTGGCCACCCGAGCCCAAGTTATTATTACATTTTTGAGGAGGAACACTTCAGCTACAGCGCACATACATGTAGCTACGTGCATGGGCTTCGTAGCCATTTATGTACAATAATACCTCAAGCTTAAAGTTGAAGGCTGTAAAACCAAAACAATGAGCTGAAACTGAAGCAGGAGTGGGGGTAGTGGTGTAGTGGTCTAGTGGTTAGGCTTTCAAATAGAAAACAGGAAGTTTGTGAGTTCAACACGAGGCTGACACCATTGAGCTCCTGAGAAAGGCCCTTAACACCAAGTTCCTCCTGGGGACTGTCCCTGTAGCTAGTTCACTATAAGTCACTCTGGATAAGAGCATCTGCTAAATGACCTGTAATGTAAAGAGTTGTGCGATCATTTACTGTAAGTTTGTCATTCACATTACACACAATGACAAACTTACCTACTTTGATCTCTCTGCCACCACAATTTTGACATCTTCAACACCTCTATCCACATGCTTGCATTACAGAGACACACAGGATAGGTTTATGTCACTTTTGGCTTTTCTATTTCTCTACATTAATTCCCTGGAGGCCTGCACTAAAAGTTCATCATAATGGAAACTCGCCAATGTCTTAAACTAACCTTAATTTTACTCCAATGGAAACAGAAACCAATTTTGGCGGAGGACACCATTTTTTCCCCAAGTAGACAAGCCATCCTCAATCAGCTGGTGTAACACCATGGTTTATCCCCAAGGGTGACACACACACATGCATATATTCTACTGTATTCTCTGGTCCACTCTGCTCCTGGTGTGAAAGAAATAGATAGTGCCTGAGAGGCATTTTTAGTACGTGTATGAGGCAGTGCTCTATCCAACAAGCTCTCGGATTGGTCGGTCAGAGGAAGGTCACCTTACCCCCCCCATGATCATTGATCCATAAACCTATGAGACACAGAGGCAACAGAACGGGCGTATACAGAGAGAGAAATCGAATGAGAGACATGAAAGAGGAGAATTCAAATTAATCAATTAATATTATAATATAGCCATCAAAGATGTTGTACAATTCTGGTTGCTTCCGTACCTGAATGTCAGCCCAATCTCAAACCAATCCCAGCCCAGGGATACCCAGTCACAATCTTAAAGTAATTATTCAGCCCAGTCGACACTCGATCAATTACGGATCAATTCCTTACTTAGCGCGAGTGTCTGAAAGTGATGCCTCAGTGTTTTATTTTGGTCGTTCTAAAGAAGAAAGAAAAGAGAGATGGACGAGAGCAGGAGCAGCCAACATGAGGCGGCCCTCCTCTTCACGTTATTACCACTCCAGTAAAACCAGTGTGGAACCAAATATACACTGGAAAATGCATTTTTTTTAAAGGTTATAACTGTCTCTTAAATGCTTTCAGACATCTCAGATTCAAAGAGCAAATTATTCCTTGTACATATTTTTTCCGATGACATCCTTCATACTTCGAGAAAGATTCTTAGTAGACCAAAAGTGAGTAAGTTCAGGAAATCGTTGACTGGAACAGAAGTAAACGATCGGCAGACTGAGAGGAAAGTAGGAGCACCTACAAATTCAATTACAAAATAACTCAAATCATAACAAACCCATAATTGTGTCCATTCTTGACTAATGGGTCATACTTACTTCCCACTCACCGCCTCAATTGTAAGGACTCGGAAAACACGGACTCCAGCAAAACAATGTATATCCTGATGCTTTCCAAATAAATCTCAATTTTACATAAACCAAACCAAAAGCTTGTCTCTAAAACCGACTGAAAATACACAGAGAAATAAGCCCCCTGGATTACCTTTTATTGCAGTTTACTGTATGCCTGTTAATCTGCACACACTGGTTTGTGTACATGTGTGAGTGTTCTGTAATGTGTGTGCGTGCTAAGTACTGTAGCAAACGAGATAAGGTTTGTTTATGTTATTGTCCTGTAGGAAATTTAAAAGGGAAAACTGAAATGGCTGGCTATTCCATGGACTATTACAAGAATGAGTCATTCCACTTTGATGGCTGACTATAGACAGGGTATACAGATGAGGAAATTGAAAAATAAAATATTATTATTACATTGTCACATCAGAACGCACAGAACTGTAAAATAAAGTTTTTTCTGGGAAGCTTTTGGAGGATTTCACTGTTTGCTCCCATATACGTACTTAGCATGACCCATAGTCAGAATGGTCACAACTATAAGAATTGAAATTGTCCTAGTATTTAAGAGTGATTTCTTACCTGTAGTTTGAAATAATTATTCTGCTTACTGTAGGTCACTTCTACTGAAAAACCCTAAAACCGTGGGCCATCTGCCTTCAAACATCCAAAAACCAGTTTGTGTCTAAGTGCAGGATACAGGAACATGGCTTTTAGTTTAAGAGTTAGAGGTTGTTTTTAACGACGAGAAGGAGAGGAGGCACAGAAGACCTTGTTGGTAATTACTGTAGGGCGGGGGGGGGGCATTTATAGGACGCTGACGCTGCAGCTTATTAACTCATAACTGGCTCTCAGTAGCTTACTTCATATTTTAGCACGACAAAGCTTTTAGCATGCATCTGGTTTAGTGAGCGAGTGAATGAAATCATTGGATGACAGAAAAGCATTTGAGATGTGTGCGTGTCCGAAGAGAGTCTGGAGATCGGTGATAAAATGTTAATCAAACCGTAATGGCTTAAATGTTCTTGCTGATGTAGGATTATAATTATCCAAGCCAAAAAATTATTACAATTAACGATACAGCATTAACCCGCGTCCTCTGAATTATATTTATTTTATCTAAAGCACAGATCAGAGTTTAATAGAAAATGCAAGAAAAGCCAATGTCACCGAAATGTCAAACGTACCAGCTGGCTTCCTCCCACAACATCTGCTTGCACGTTTTGTAGCAAAATCATGAATAACATTATCCCAAAATAAACTTCCTAAAATAACATTTGCTCTCATGCATGAGAAACTGCGTTTGTGTGTGCCGCTTCGCCATTATAACGTCAGATAGAAGGCTCATTTTATTCTCATTGTACAAACCGCTTCTACAAGACGTGACGAGAATACTCAGCTCAAGAAATAACGCACGGTTTACAAACCAGGCAGAGCACAGAGAGAGAAATGTTGTGTTCATCTTTTATCAAGCTCCTTCAGTGTATGCTTAAAGAGCTCTACAAATAAAAGGGTTATCACAGCACGAATAATGCATACAAACGTCCACAAAACCAGCAGCAAGGCAGACCGTACGAGTGACATCGTACATTGGATCATCTTTACCCTCTTCATCCTCTCACAATGACTCACAATGAAACATGGCAACGTTTTGTTTCATTGTTGACATTTTAATCAATTAGTGAAAATGGATGGTAAAAAGTAAAATGACCATAATTTCACTGAATTAGTTTAACCTTATAGACAATATTATCTCAACTCAAAGCCACTTAATAACTTTTTTTTTCGAGTTTTCAACTGAATCTCCAGTCTTCATCAAAGAATGGAACTGGAATGGTTCAGGCGTCAATACGTGACCAAACTGTGAAATATCACATGACAAGTGGTCATATATACCCCCACCCCCCTTTTTTTAATTTAGCAAATCATTTACAAACTAACAAAAAAATACACAAACAAAAAGCTTTCCCAACAAATTCAAATAATTTCAAAAAAAGAGTTTTTTTTGTTTCACAAGAGCAAAGCTGTTCACAATCTAAGTTAGCCTCTCCAAAGCTAGACAGGCTGCCAGTTCCTTACTCACATTCCAATAAAAGGTAAATCCATGTTCACCCATTATAGTGCAATTATCCTTCTGGCTTGTATAAGTCTAAAGTCAATGAGCAGTGACTGCTGCAGAGTTACAACAAAGTCATCAGGGTATATTCCCGGAACAAAATTTGGCTCGTTAATGAATTTCCTTTCCAATTATAAAGCTTATATATCCAACTATAATCATAAAACCATGAACAATGAATTAATGCAAATTTTCTCCCTCTGCACTTTACATAAAAATGAAGAACATTATAGTCATATATATTTAGTTTCATAATCTTGATCCTCTTTATCTCTGTCACAGCCGGTAAATTCCAGCAACAGAGGAAGGAGGACTCAAACGCAGCCAAATACACAGCATGCAAGCAGGTAGAAGGAAGGGAAATGTATCCAAGGTAAAGGTCAGGAACAGGCTTACAGGTTGGCAACAGGAAGGCAGTCCAAACAGTCAAAAAATCCAAGAGGACCCGGCTGGTAAGCAGGTCAGGAATGGGCAACAGTTCAAAATTCAGTTGATTTTCTATTGGCAAAAGTTGCAGATAGTACCTGGGAATTGGTACTTTTTTTGGTACCACCTTGGTCGAGGTTCCAAGAGAGCTGAGAAGCTCGATGTTTCTGTCTGTCAGCAGGATTACGGAAAAACAACTGTCCCAATGTTCAATCATCTTGGTGGAAGGGTGTAGCATGGGCCAAGGAAGAACCCATTCAATTTTGGAGCGGATCAGAATCACTAGGCGGATACACGCATTATGTTTCTCTTTCATTAAATTGTGAGATAGGGCATTTGCGGTGCATTCATGTGATGTCGTAAAAAAAAAAAAATTCTGTAAATGTACATGAATGTCCCCTATTAACGTGTAGTTTAAACAATGTGAACAATAAAATACAACACATCTCTTTGTAGTTAGTATGTTGTTTCCAAAGTACGACCTAAAGCTCATGAGCACACAGAAGTCTGAAGAGCGACTTCCCAACTTAGGAGATGGGATCATCCGAGGAGCACGTAGTGCAGCATTGGCCTTGGGGGAGGTCTGAGCTCTCCGAGTGCCATTGAACTTCTTCATGGGTTTGTCATTTTAACAGACAACTTTCACATTATAAATAGACATTTGGTCCATTTTAATACAGACATATCAGTCAGTACTGCTTTTTCTTTTGTCCCCTTTATTGTTATACAACTGTGTTGCATATGCTTGATGTTTTTTTTTTATGCCTCTTCCTTCTTTTTTTTTTTTTAAATGAAGAAATAAGAATAAAGCTCCCTTGCCTTGACCACCTTTATGTGAAAAGTACATCAAAAAACTTGAAAACAACAAAACAACAAATAGCACTAATGATTGTGACTTTTCTTTCTTAACTCTTATTTAAAAAGGACATATGTTATCACTCTTAAGGGATTACGCCAAAAACCTTTTGATTGATAACTTCAATGAGAGATTTATTGACTGGACCTAACAACTGATGTGGGTATATAATATGTCTATTTATCATGCATTTTAGTAAGCTTTTATGTTTGTGTTTTTATTGTTTTTATGGTCCATCTTTATTGCAATCCTGACTGCAAGTCTGCTTTCCCTTTCAGGATAATAAAAGTTGATGGTCTGAGTTGCAACCAATAAAGCACTTTAAAGTGTAAAGTGTTCATCTTAAGTTATATCAACATAAGCAGTATTTTAAATGCCACAAACAGTTTGGGTTTTCGTTTCAATTTCTATATATAGTATTTAAAACTACTGAAATTCTATGTGCCAAAACAGCATTTTAACCCAGCAACCACCCTGTGTGCAGAAGCAGAACCACTCATTTGTTCAGTTGGCAGGCTTGAAAAAAAGGTGCAATTGGAGCACATTGATTTTTCCTCATGTTAAAAAGCTTTTATTGACATGGCATTTTCTCAGCAGAAAAGGTTACAGCAGAGATGAGAAGAGAGGGAGGGAGAAGGTGAAACATGAAGAGATACAAATTGAGATGCTGCACCATGATGGCTGTGCGCATCCTGTAAATTCAACCCAATTTAGCCCAATTTAGTGTGTGCCATCCTTTGAAGTACTGTCTACCCCAGACAGACAGACACACACACACACACACACACACACACACAGACACACAGACACAGAGAGACAGACAGACAGACAGACAGACACAACAGAATAAAAAAAAAAGATGTGGTTGAGTCTTAAAACTCTGAGCGAGACGGCATGAGAGGCCCCTCAATAGTTCTTTAAGTGAACTAAAGACAGAGGAGGGGACAGCAGAAAGAGTGAAGGACATAGTGTATTCAGAGCACATTTAAGGCAAAGTGATTCAGACCGGACAGGCAGCGAGACAGACAGAGGGACATATTAGAGCCACAAGGATGATACGTCTAGAAACCTTCATCACCTTTAAAGGTTCGCTCATAACAATAATCTCTTCGTGAAATATCTTAATTTCTCCATAAAGAGTCATAAAGCTTCACAGTCGCTTTGTCTCTGGAGAGCCAGACGACGCCTTACTGCTGACACAGCACTAAATCCCCGCGCTCTCCCTCCTCTTCCTCCTCCTGCTGCTGCTACATACTCACTACTCATACCTCATTGTTTCTCATTTAACTTCTCTGCATTCATTTCAAAATACCCTCAACACAGTCAATACACTGCTAAAGATAAATCCATTAGCTCCATTTAAACATGCATATTTGAAACACAAAAGGCTCAGGAACTAACCCTAACTCATTTTTTGGGCCCCTTGGGGGAAATCGTAAAAATTGACATGCAACCTTTTTTTTTCCTTTTTCGGACTTTTCCCTTTATTATATAGTACAGCCAAGGACAGACAGGAAAGGGGGGGGAGCGGGGGCGACATTCAGTGGGCATCCATGCCATCACCTCTTGAGTTGTTACTGTGAACGTGTTAGCAAACACTTGCTTATTTACACATCAAGCGATTACGCAGCAACATTATCATTCATTTGGAGTTGCGTTTCTGGCCACCTGGTGTATCTAATTCCAATATTTACTTTCTTTTAACTCTGTTTTTGGTTTCTATCAACTACCTCCTACCTCCTGAGTTAATTATCTGGCTCTTTAGCGCTTTAATACTCCACTATATATAGCCACTGTAAGTATTTTCTGTCTCATTGTACACTACTGTCATATTAAATAAAGCGAAAGCTAATGCCTGATTAGTACACAACTGTAACGCACGCACATTTGAGATCCCCCCTGGTGAGTCAGTTATAACAAACGACTGCTGTATATCGCACAAAAAAACAGAAATAGCAGTAAAGATCTAAACAAACCTGCTTCACCTCTTTTCTCTCAACACTAAAAAATAAAAAAAGGTGTAAAAGGATGAAAGAGAATGTCAAATTACTGCAGCTATTGATGCTTTTGCCTATCTGAGTGCATCACTGCGTCCATTTAAAGCAGATCCATGGATTAAATTCAGACATCTCAGCGAAGACACGATGAGAGGGTTCAAATTTACAACATCTAAAGCCTGAAATACAACCATAACCTGCACTGAGCCTGCGGAGCGTGTTGTTAAATATCCTCTCATGTACCTAAATCCCTAATTTCATCATGCTGTTAAATTCAATCTCCAAAACTCTCTACATCAGATTCTGCAGTAATGCAGGGCTCCAAAAATAGCACACATACAGTATCTCTGAAGTGATTTCAGTCCGAGGTGACATTGCAGACAGGAATTATGGTTTATGATCAGCAAATGACTGAGTCTTGAAGAAAAGTTAAGTGCTGAGGATACCAGACCTCTCTCTCTGCCGCTAAGCTAATCGTCTCCTGGCTCCAGCTTCATATTTAGCAGACAGACATGAAAGTGGTATCAATCTCACCTCACTCTCTGCAAGAAAGTAAATCTGCCAAAATGTCGAATAATTGCTTCAATGAAAATCTGGCTAATAGTTTTTGAGATAGCTTGTTTTGGACCAAAGTGTTATCCAAGAGGGAATTTTGGCCTTGATGGAGGTGCTAGATGAAGGGACACAACAATCTTTTTGTGCATCATTATCCACACAGAAATGAATGGCAATCTGGCCGCTAATTGTCAAGATATCTGGCTCTGAATGAACAGACATGCACAGCGAGTCCGTCAAGCCAACTGACATCCCAGCACTTAGGCTGTCCAGCTGGCAAAGCGATAAAAGGGGGGTATAACATCCTGAAATCAGAGCGTTTAAACACCTGTCATTCCGCTTAGGGCTCAAGTCTCTCCAAGCACATTCAGTCAGGTCTCAAATTAAAATCTTCCACGTCCTTCAGCTGGAGCTTCCACCCAATCAAACCCAGTTATGATTTATTAGATTTCTGGCAAACCGTCAGGTGGAAAGTTCATGCTTTGTGGGACTAAAATGAGGTTTTATTCTCCCGTTTGTGCCTGTTCGTCAGTGAACACAGCAGTTCACCAGTCACACATGACGAGTAAAGAAGAGTGAGTCTATACCTGTGGTTTTTTTCTAACCGGGTTTCAACGAAGCTCGAGGATGCTGAAGGGGTTTCCAGCTGGTGCCCTGAAAAACGTGGAAGATTTCAATTTCACTCTATCACCACAGCCAATAAAAAGTGTTTTGATGAGGCGGTTCACCCTCCTCTGTTATCTCCTAGCTCTCAGCTTCCATCTGAGGGGAGCTGTGGGATAACATAGAAGCTCTTTACAAAGAAACATTTCTTTCAACTGAAGGTTTTCATCATTCAAAGTCGGTTTGATTAAAAGGTCAAATTAATCTTTCAACAACATGACGTTGGGGGTGAAATGGGGGTCAGTGGTCTAAAGCCTGCAGTGTCTTTCTATAGCTTGATTGCATGAAACAATCTACAACCACTGGTCTTCACATCTTTTTAACCTGGTTTGTGAATTGAACAGTTATTCGTGGCTGAACTACAGTCACTTCTCCAATGAATTATTGATTGCCGGAATCAAAATGACCTGTGACCTGTGAACCAAAGAGTGTTTTCCAAATAAGATATAGATAGAGATAGATCATTTAGTATAATGCAAAGGCAAGGTAAGTCAAGTCTTCAAATGCCTTGTTTTGTCCGACCAACTGTTTAAAATCCTTCGATTTATAATAGTTTAAAACAGAGACAAGTAGCAAACCCTCAAATTGGTGGAGCTTAAACCATATGTTGTTTGGCATTTTTCGCTTTGAAACTTGATATTAAAATAGTTGCGGATTACTATTCTGTCTAAAACTAATAGATCAATCAATTTACCACTTTTCGATACCCTTAAAGAGGTGCTTCATTTAAACCCAAGTAAATATGCATTCCTTATTAATTCATCATTGGAAACTTCATTCACCATACTGTATATGTTGAATTGTTACATTTTTGTTACATGTTTTTTGGCATGTTGCGCTGACCTACTGTACACCGATTAAAGACTCTCAGGGCAATTACTTGCAATTCATTCATTGGAAGTGTACATATTTTACACACACACACACACACACACACACACACACACACACCGCTATTGTTTATGCCACAACTCTATCAACAGTCACAGGTACTATGGAGGCAAATACATTTCAGCATTCACTCAAAATATTTCGAAACGCTCCAAGTGTAAAGCAGTATTGACTGAACATAAGACAGAAAGTGTTTTTTTTTTTGTTTTGGCTGCTTCCATCCCATTCTAAGCTGCTGACTGAGCCCTGAGAGGCAAGCTGCTGCGGAGTGGAGATAAGGCTCCACCTGCCAGCCATGCTCATCACTGTGTTTGTGTGTTGGAGTATGTGTGTGTGTGTGTGTCTGTCTGTGTGTCTGTGTGTTTGTGTGTGTGTGTGTGTGTGTGTGTGTTTGTGTGTCGCCATCCCAGGTCTGCCAAGATAAGTGGCTCTCAGGAACCGACCGAAAAACCAACCGAAAAATCTGAGCTACACTGAACACCCAACAGAGATCAAGTCAAACAATACAAAAGAAAAATACATATTTTTCGGAAGAGCATGAAATGAATTATAAAGTGCAGAAAGGCAGCAGAGACACCTATGCACTCTCCACTGTGTGGGAGCGTTAATTAAAGTGGCAGCTGGCCTTACGTCTGTGGAAGCATGAAAAAATATATATTTTCTCATTAGATATATAGGATAGTGTATCATAATTGTGAGAAAACATCGCAAATTCATGAGCCTTGGGAACTAAGGCACAATTATGAAGATACTTTCTCCTAATTATGAGATAACATCTCATAACTATGAGAGACCTTCTCAAATGTATGGCATACAGGTATTGTAATTATGTGTATCATTACTATAATACAACTACTAACATTATGATTTAGTATTAGATACTTATTATGTCATTATTATGAGACATGTTCTTAAAATTATGACTATTATAAATCATAGGATTGTATATCATAAGATAAGATATGAGATACAAAGTTGTAATTATGAGAAAAACATTGCAAAATCATGAGATAGTATTAACTATTTAATACTAAGGCACAATTGTGAGAAAAATATTATTATGTTATATATATATATATTCTTATATAAATGCATAATGATGGAAATGGTGTTCAATAGAAGAGTAAAGAAGT
This sequence comes from Bovichtus variegatus, assembly GCA_943593645.1. NCBI lineage: Eukaryota > Metazoa > Chordata > Actinopteri > Perciformes > Bovichtidae > Bovichtus > Bovichtus variegatus. The sequence continues at coordinate 11,232,185 of CALSCE010010695.1, forward strand.
GTTATGTTGAGGGGAGTTTCCCCTCCTCATTTTGACATCAGCGTGTGTATGGTCTACCATGAGCCTGGTCTCCCACGTTTTCATGTAGATGTATAAAGAAACATCTCTTTGTTTCTGTTTTACACAAAAATATTTTCACATAAGATGATCTCTCTTTACAGATATACACATGATCGATCATCTACCTATCGATCAACCACGCCCTGACACAACATTTGTACTTACATGCGGCTGATAGAAACTCCATTTCTCGTTCTTTCTGAGAAAATAACAGGAAGTGTAATAGGAAGTGAAGTATTGTGTGCATATGTCTCGTTGCGTTGTTGCTTGCCTCTGCAAGAATTATGAGTAATATCGTATCGGGCTTCTAGCAAAGGCTTTTCTGATGCAGCATGTGAATTAATGTGCATGTTTAAAACTCAGGAAGAAGAAGCAGATACCACAAGCCACAGGTCATGCCTGTGTCTGCGTGATGAAGTATGTGTGTGTGTGTGTGTGATCTTATGGCATGACCATGACAAGAAGAGCACTGGCTAAACTCCTCATCCTCGTGATCCTCACCTTCATCATCTGCCTCTCAGACTTCTTCACGTTGTACAGAGGTGGGTCATCCAAAACCATTTTTTTACAAATGCTTCACTATCGGTTCACAATCTTTTGAAGCATTAAAAACAAAGAAGTGTTTGCTTTGGCTCAGTTTTCTGCAAAGTGTTGTTCCAACTGTAACATCTAAAGTGTATCTTTAAAATAAGTAAACTTTATTTAATACATTCGGAGCCACTTTGGTTTCTTGTAGACTCAGTCTGATTCAACCTTTCTTTCAATCTTTCTTTTTTTCTGAGCTAAAAATCACTCCCAAATATAGCTCCATACAACAGTGACTGACAGCCCCTTTGAAAACGTTTCCGTATTGTGTTGCCTTGAAAAGCTTGTTCTCTTTTTGAGAGCAGCTTGCTTTAGACTTTGTACTTGTGCACGTGTTTGCCTTCAATGGTTTTGCCCTTTGTGTCAGACATAAACTCCAGGCTATAGCTTCCATTTTGAGATCTTACTCTGATTTCTTACTTGAAGGCACGTTGCATTTCTTCCACTCTGCTCCCGCCGAGAAATCGTTCTGAATTTTCTGTTCATTCACTTTCAGTATTAAAAGTGAACTTCCTCTGCCTGCCCTACCGACCCTGTGAGAGAGGGAATCAGCTGAAGAAGGGCGAAAATGGGAAGATCGGGGACGCTGAAATTAGGAGAAAAGATGTGTGCGACCCTTCACAGACTCCAGGAAGTGAAAAGTTGGAGAAGGACTGCACACAAGAGCAACAAAGCAACACGACAGATCCAGAAAAGAGCTGGTTCATGTGTGAAACTGATATGGACATGGCAGAATTATATAGCAACAGCTCATCTTCAGGTATTACACAGAAAGATAAGCTTTCCTTGTTTTTAGCAGTGCTAGCCATGCCAGCCGCATAGGGATGTCAGTCGGTCCACAACTTTGGTACAGACTAAAATAGCTCAATAACCATTTGACCGATTTACATAATACTTTATACAGACATTCATGGTCTCCAGGCGATGAATCCTACCGACTCTAGTGATCGCATGACTTTTCCTATAGCGCCAACAAGAGGTTGATATTTCTGTTTTTATTTAAATAGCTCATGTCAATTTCAGAATCTCCCAGTTAAACTCATATCAACATTTTAGGCCCTGTGTACTCCCGGCACTAACATGCATCTTGGGTGATCCGATCACAAGTGGACAGCTCTAAATACGTCAGTTCTCAGCCGGCATTAGAATGCGTCCCCACATGCGTCTCAAGTGACGACTTCCCTGCTCTATAAGTATGTACATCAAAAAACAATTTGTGTAAGAGTGCTTCTTTCTTCTGATTGTTGTGTAAACACGTACATCATTTCCATTTGCAGAGACCCAATGCATTGTTGTTTTTAACCGGCAGGAGGCAGCAAAACACTTCCTTTCAGAGTTTGCCGGAAATTTAAGAAGAAGAAAAAAAATCAAAACATACTGGGTCTATTACTTGGCATGTTCCAGGCAAACCACATTGCCCCAAGTTGTCTGAAGCACTCGTAATATATCGCTATAGGCTTTGAAATATTTTCAGACATCGTGGACAAAGCCGGTTTACGTGATTTGAGAAACTTGAGATGAGAATAAAAACTTCAGATGAGAATAAGGAAGTACAAAAGATGACATGATAAATAATCTACGCTCAAGGGTGCACTTGCAAGCTTTCTGAGCTTCAGACCTTCAACTACATCGCACAGTTTTCTTCAGCAAGTGTACTTAGCATGGCTGCAATCTATTCATTCATCTATCTGTCCATTCACAGATCTAAAAATACATTTGGAGGTTTCAGTGGAGCTTCAACTCAGAGATGCAGAGACCCTGAATCTCACCTTGTACGGCCGCGATAATCACAGCTCCTTACACCTCCACCCACCTGAGGAAGAGGACGAGGAAGAAGAGGAGAAGGATGATGTAGGACAGAGAAAGGCATTTTACTGCTGTCTTCCTGCCCCACCCACCCCAGAGTCAGCCAATCAAAGCCGCTGTCTCCTTTGGCTCGCCAATCAAACAGTTTTGACTGCAACAGCAAAGGAAAAGCTGCCATGGAAACGGACACCGAAAGGTTGGTGTCAGGATGAGAGAGCTCTTTGTTCCCCGTGTGGTCAGTGCAGCTTTACTCTAAAATTGGAGAAGAGCGGAGAGGAAGGAAATTGGCCTATCAGTTTTCATTTTAGGTTAAATTGATTTAATCTCATTCAAGCAGAATGACTCAGTCCACAATGGAGTAATTATTTTTCAATAGAAGAAATTTCCCTCGATTTTTCTTCTCTGGACTCCAATTTCAGCTCTGTGACGGTCTCTCATCCTCTTCCTGTACTTTATGATCAAAGAGTTGCAGTACATCTTAATCTACTGTATCTCCAAGGCTGTATTGATTCTGGCTAGCTCTCATTCTATTAGTCTCACCAACACTCCCCCAAGCTTAAAGCTAGTCATACTTTCCAGGGTGTGTGTGTGTGTTGAAAGCTGAATATCAATCTTACTTTAATTTTTCCACAAAACTTTTCCATGCTCTCTCTTTCCGTTTCCTATCTGCTCGTATTCATTGCTGTATCTTTTGCTATTATTTCTTTATTTGTCTCATTTCTGTCTCTGGCATATTTCTCTGAATGGATTTATTTCCTCTGTTTATTTTCTCCTCTCTAATGCCCACTAATTACCTCTGTCAGGCGGGTGAGTACAATACAATTAGGGAAAGCACCCAAATGTACTGTAGACAATCTGGCAGTAAGGAACAGTTCAGGGATTTATTGCTAAATTGAAGGTACATAAGTCTACAGGCAGGCACATACAGTATTTCAGGGTTAAGGGTTGAGGTTGAGATGAGCTGTGTTCAGAATAGTCAGCATTATTAACGCACTCTATATTAACGTACTGCACACTGCCTACTATATGAAGGATTAACTATGCCATTAGCAGTAGACTGTTTGCACTGAAGTAAACTCTAGCAATAAGTGTTTTGTGCATCACAAGACTGTATCGATCACCACATTATCGGTTAATTCTTTTTAAACGCCTACTATGCCATTGGACAGTGTGAAGAGCCGCAATGCATTTTAGGGCGGTTGAGTATGTCCAGTAAACTCACGTGTCATACTGAAAAAGTTCTTTCCAATGTAGTATACATCCGGGCATTTCTCGCATACACAAAATCCACATACTATGCAGTTAGAACCCACTAGATACGTTTTATGTCCTACTCAGTATGAGTTGTATGTTAGTATGCGATTTCAAACACAGCCACAGTTCATGTGGAGTTTTAAGAAGCTGCTTGTTGCTGTTGTGCATACATGCAGCCATGTATAAGGGCCAAAGTAATTGTGTAATCAAATGAATAGTTGACAGATTAATCAATGAAGATAGTTGTTGCAGGCCTGGGTCTTTTCTATAACCTAAATCTGTCTCTGTTTGAATCCCTCTCCAGATACTCCATGTATTCCAGATGAGTGTGTGTTAAAGGTGCTCTGGCTCTCTCTGCTGTGTGTGGTGGTGCTCACTGTGGTCATAACAGTGGTGGGACAAATTTACTGGAGGAGACACTCATGCAGTAAGGCACAGACACACAGAGACACACACAGACACACAGAGACACACACAGACACACACAGACACACACAGACACCCACAGACACAGTTCGTTTGATCTTTTAAAGTTGAAATATTTCTTGTTTTTGCCAGAAAAGCCCAAGGTGCACCCTGTTGGTTACGATGTCACTGGCCAGGAGTTGAACGGTAAATGTGATTTTGTGACCTCTGATGTTTTCTTGTATACAACTTTCTACTTCACTTCACATTTTCACTTCTTTCCCTTCCCAATGGTGCGAGCAGACACCTTATAAACCCAGATACACACTTCTCTTTCTCTGCGCAAGTGGGCAAAAGTGATTCAAACAGTTAACATGAAAATGTGTAATATTCAATTAAAAATAGTTGAAGTTGTCCAAAGGGACAATTTGAGGCAAGCCCATTTTCAAACACAAATACTCAAAACAACCCAATCCCTTCACACACATAAAATCAAGCAAATCAGCATAATAAAATAAGTAACATGTCATAACAGGTGTCATGGCCCTAATTAAGACATATGGACAGATTTTTATTTTTCAGTTGAGGTCAGTACATCTTTTCATGTAATGATTAATAAAAAATGCCTGATATAATGTGTGTTTCTAATGATCTTTCAACTAGATGGTGAGAAACACACAGAGATCAACATTCCCAAAGGTAAATGCTTTTGGTAAATTACACATCAATATTCCATCAAATCTGGCCAGGATATACATATATATATATATATATATGAGGTTATGATGATTAAGATGATTTTAATTCAGATAGAATACAGATGCTAAAGACTCACTGTCCAACAGGGATGATCCTTCACTCCTATGGATCACAATCTTGGTCAGGTAAGTTCCTAAATGCAAACACACAGTTTGGAGGAAAATCACTTCGGTTGTTTAAATTTTTTTGTAACTCTTTTCTTTTTTTTTAAATGGACAGGACTGTCACCCATTCCAGAAGTTGACACTCAAGGTAGGACACTCGTAAAAAAAAAACACACTTTAACAAATTCAGAGAAAAATGTGCGACTGTGTGTTAATAGGCGTCACATGCATTTTTCAGATGACATAGAAACTATGCTGGAGGAGAATAACGACCACTGCCATACAGGTAAACATCCAAATTTACGGAGGCTACTTCTAGTATGTACAAGTAAAACTGCTAAACACACTTTTAAAACATATTTGAAGTAGGCCTGCCTAAAGTTCTCATTATGCAGATAGCTCCCATTTCAGAATCATATTTTATAAATGTATATAAATACATTTATGATTACAGTAAAATGATTGATGCATCAGACTGTAAGGATAAGTTTCATAATGCTGAAGGTAAAGGTGGGGATCATTTCAAAAACATTATGCGGCCTGCTAGGACGGATGGAACAAATACTAGAATATTATATTCAATTAAAAGTATTGTTACTTTTTACTGAAGTTAATTTATACAACACTTAAAAATGTACTTGGATAAAAGTAGGTCAGTTCAAATGTTCCGAGTAAACATTAGTGCATAAGGCCTTCATTTCTAAAAGGGGGAGATGAACCGATTTTAAATGACACGATAGGCCTACTGTTAAATTAAACACTACTTTTAGGCTGCAAAATAGATTACGTTAAATGTCACTGTATACACGATATGTTGACACCACAGAGCCATTATGTCCAAAACCAACAGGCAATTTATTTTCTATAGATGGGCATTTGCAGACTCTGAATGCAACTAATTATCAATTACAAACATACAATAGCCTTTTGTATTGTAACAACAGAAAAGAAAAAAAAATGACCAACAATAAATACAAAGAACTACGGACACCGCAGTGGGTGCAACAAGCATTATTAAGTCACATTTTAAGGAGACACTTCAAGAATCCACAGTTGAATAAAACATCACAGAAGCAACACAGGAGTAAACACATTCCACATAAAAGTATCTACAGCCACTTAGCATGAAGAGTTGCACAGTATAGGCTATCACCGCACAAACACTTTTAACTCTCTGTAAGATTTAACAGCACGTTTGTTGTTGTACTCACCTGTCTGGACGTCAGTCTGCGAGTTGCTCCAGGTTCAACTTCTCTGATCGTTTATTCTCAGTGCATAAAACAACCAGTCCACTCTCCGACTGCGCTGCTCAAATTCAAAAAGTATAGAGCAAATAACTGAAAAAGGCGCCGTGAGCAGGGTTATCTCAAAGAGCAGGAACTCCTCACGCACCTCACTGGAGTTAAAAGTTCCTCAGTTTTGTACAGTTCAGCTTCCTATTTATTTTACCTGTTGATTGTCTTTAATATTAACATTACCTGAATCTGCAAAGTAACCAGTAAGTAAAACTTAATAAATAAATGTAGGCCTAGTGGAGTATAAAATAGCAGGAAATGAAATTCCAAGTATTGACAACTGTACTACAATACTTGAGAGTAGATGTGCTTTGTGACTTGTCACCACTGATACTTTCCATAAAGATGATGCTGTACCTGGTCCAAGTCATTTATACTTTTCAGCGTTTCTGATATAATTAGTATTGTGAATGAATTTACTGCACATCACATGTACCTCAAGCATAGAGTTCAGATCACCCCACCCTGACTGTCATCTGACTCCAGTCTGTTTATTGTATTTTTTTTTATTTTTATCTTGTCTGTCTTTAGCAAATCTACATCATCGCAACCACCCCTCCACCCTCGCAGAGGAGCAGGCCTGGTGACAGAGGAGCAGCCAGAGGAGCACACAAATTGACTCAAAGTGCGCTGGATAAAAATAAAAATGACTGCTCCAATTTCCAGCCATGTTTATGGTGAAAATAAAAACATCCGAGACACACGACGATTGTTAAAACTTGTTTATTTTCAACATCACATCCTCAAACAGTCTTAGGGCACTTTATTAGAAGGGAATGTAAATATATTAGTAAACCCTCTTAAATTTCGCATTTAAATCATTTTGTATTCTAGGGCAGAAGCACGGCTGATGAACAGCTCTACCTCATCTGGATATAGCTGAAAGGAGCTAAAACCTTACAAGACATGTCTTGATATCCTCCTTGTCTGCATCAATGTATCTCTTAAAGGGAAGAGGCGGAAGTAAAGGAGGAGAAGAGAGTACTTTATATCTTCCAGAGATCTGCCGGCTGGAAGCTTAGAGCCAATTTTACACTGGATATTAAAAAAACAGATGCACTGTGAGCATCTTGGGATTACTGCTGAAACTCCACAGGTGGTCAAAGAACAGGGAAAAAATAATAATGTGGAAAATGTTTGAGATATATACCTCTGGGGAGCAAGACGTGTGTAAGTCTAGAACCTTGCAATAAATGTATCAAGAGCTTTTATTCAGGAGGGCAATATGAAATAAAAATGTTCCGCTAATGCCTTCTGATAAGGATCCAACAGAGGCCATGACATGTCATTTGGTTGTTAAAGTCAAAGTTAAACATTTTGGAGAATTTTCAAATTTTCTTTCCTGCCAAGAAGGCGAAAAAGAAAATTTCCCAAGATGTCGAACTGTAACTTTATATACTATATAACTATAACTAAATGTAGCAGCACAACAAAACATAATTAGAGATGAATAAAACTACATTACATCTTTAATGTACACAATAAAGGAGAACTAAATATTTTGTAATTCTAAATATGAAGATTAGGTTAGATTAGATTTTCTGTCAGATCAAACTGGATAATATAATGTAGTGTTACTTCATATAATTTAACATAAAAAACAAAACAAAACAAAAAAAAGAAGCAACAACTGTTGTGTATAATCACTAATACTGGTATTTTGTCTCAATCCAGATTAAAAAACATTCCAGACATTTCACTAGTGTTAATCAATGTTCTTTATGTTGAAAAAGAACCATTAGAAGTGCAAAAAAAAAAAAGCTTAATATACATTAACGTAGAGTCCCTTCAACACAATCAGTCATTTTTTGGTTCAGCTTTTGGAGACGATACAGAAACATCTTTGTTTTGTCAGATAGAAAGAGTCGCAGCTTAATCAGCTCTGAACACCGTTGGGTTCCACAAAGTGTCAACTGAGTCTAAATAAAATTCAGAGATACAACGTGGAAGACTCACACATGTGGGTCATTTCTACACAAGTCTATTTGTTAAACTGTTATTTAGATTGAAGATTACATTATGTGTATATAAAACATCTTCTGCCTGTTGCTATGGCACTGGATGTAGATTAAAGTACTTAATCTATTCTCTATACTTTTCTGTACAACAATAGATACATTAAGACAAGCAGGTGAGCAGGTAGTGTGTGTGTGTGTGTGTGTGTGTGTGTGTGTGTGTGTGTGTGTGTGTGTGTGTTAGTGCTGTGTCTGGGCTGCTGGTTTTGTGTTGGACCGACAGTGCTGGCTCTGGATGTGGGAGATCTGCAGGACGGGCAGAAGCAGTTGAAATGCATTCTCGATGTAGTTGTTACTGTTGGAGCCCTGCAGACAGGAGACCCATGAACACCATCAACAACAACATCATAATCATCCCCATCATCATCTTCATTTCCCATACTGAAATTATACAATTGAACCTTTTTTAAGAACTGGTGTCGGGTGTATTTTAAAACGGTGTATTTAAAATATACAGAACTGCTTAAGGTATACTGGATAGTGGAGGGTAGTTATTTGGAGGTTGAAGTGACTTCATCATTTACTTTGAGCATCGTGAATATATTGAACACCTTGCCAAACACGCAGTTTTTTAATTTATAAACAGATCTTTAAACATTTGAAGGTTAGCTCACCTTATTCCGCATTCACAAATGAAACATGATCAATTATCACACATTTCTAGCGGTCATCTTTGCGGTGAGACTACAACATCATTCATTTCATTCATCGCCACTTGATTATATCACAAATCTGTGCACCTCACCTCTAACAGCACGTCATCTACCAGCGGAGCCAACTCCTCTGCTTTCCTCTGGCCCTGCGAGAGGAAGATGAGACAGGAAGCAGCAGTGAGCAAAGATTCAAGATCAATCATGATATAATCAGTGTACTTATTGGAAATCATCATAAAAATCATAAATTATTTTTTAAACTACAAAGACAAAAAAACTGTTGTGGGTTCTTGCTTTTGTTTTAGTGGGAATTGTTGACAATAAGAAAAAAATAGAATAACGCCAGCCTTATCCTTTAACACACACAATGTGACCAACACTGGGAAATAACTGACATGACTGTCTCTGATTTATTGCAGTATTTCTAAATTATACTTTATTTTGACCCACAGTGAGAAAAGACTTTTTTTTTTTTTTTATCTGCTTCTGATTTAGGATGTTGTGGTTCTTTATTATATTTTATTAAAGTTAGAGTAATGCTTAGTTAAATATTAATGGTAGGCACAATAACCGCAGGCTTCAGCCTACACCTTTCTTTTTGGTCAGAGAATATTACGTTTGATTTTTGATTAAATGATTTTGGTAATATTAATCACTTTCATAACTTTATGGTCAAGTTGTGTTGTAACGTGAATAAATGATCAGAGAAAAACTATAACTAACTAACATTCCCTCTCACCTACCCCAACAAGAAGCAGTGTATCGGAGAACTTCTTGGCCAAGCACTCCACCTCCTTACACATGGCACATGTCAACCTGGAATAAAAATGTTGATTTTAGCAAATCTCACTCCCCTCACAAAAGTGCTCTCAGGCGCAGGCGCACACACACACACACGCACACACACACCTGGTGAGGATGTGTGCCTGATCTCTGGCTGGTTTCTCCAGGTCCTGGCCGTGGAGGATGAGCTCTGCCACCTTGTGGAGCTGCTCGATACTGCGAGCAGTCACTTCTGCCAGACTGCCGACTGATGACAGGTAGACAGCCTGGAGAGAACACACAAACGCACACACACACACATGCATATATTTATATGTATTTATATATAGGATAAATGTATCAAATCAAATCAGCCTTTGACAGCAGGTGGAGAAGGAGGTTACATTAAAAGAATTAAAGAAAAAAGTCTGTACTGTTGCTGGTTTGAGTCACAACACACTGTTGAGTTGACCTCACCTCTACAGATCTGGGGTCGCTTTCTTTCTCCTTCTTTTCCTCCTCTCCTCCCTTCACCTCCTCCCCCTCGCTCTTCTTCTCCCCCTGCCCTTCTCCGTCTTTGTTCTTCTCCCCCTCTCCGTTCTCTCCAGGTGAGGCCTCTCCTGCCGGTTGGTCCTGCGGCGTTTCTCTGTCAACCGTCTCCGTGGTGACAGGCTGTTCCACCTCGCTCACCCAATCATGGGCCCTGATCCGAGCCTGGAGACGCATAATTACCATTTATCAGCTCTGCATGGGGAGAGTTCGCCATCCTGATTTATGCTAATCAGATGCATATACATGATTATATGCTAATGTGGGTTCTATATATGTGAATTTGAATATGCAGGAAGACTTCAAAGGTGATAACTTTAACATTACGTCTAAGACTGCAGTAGGAGGTAGTTTAAAAAAAAAGAAAAGTGACTGTGTGTGTCCCTTCAAATGTACATATGAGAATGTGATTAATGTAGGCAGATAGACCTGAAACCATCATGTCTTCTGGCTGTGCTGCTGGTGAAGAAACTGACATGTCTGCCTGTTAAACCTTAGAGATGTCCTGCGGTGTGTTTGTGGGTTTTAGGGTTAGAATTAGAAGTAGGTAGTGGAGTGGGGCTATTATTAGGAAATTAATGACTGAATGAAGTCAATGAATGTCTTCACAATTATTGTAATTATTGTGTGTGTGTCTGTGTGTGTGTGTGTCTGTGTGTGCATGCATGACTCACCTTGTTGAGTTTGTCTGGCGTTGCAGCAACATGAAGCTCAAACAGCAGCTCAGTGAGAACGCTCACAAACTCCTCGCCGTCGGCCGCTGGCATAAATACAAATTTGACACACACACACACACGCACACGCACATGCACACACACGCACGCACGTCAGTGTACTTCACTTTACACGGCATATGTTAAAGTCATAGATGCATACTGTGAAATGAGAGCAGATTTGTACCACGTGCAATGATTTCCCCCATGCTGAGATCACAAAGATAATATTCTTGTTTGCCTTCAGCTAAACAGCTCAACAGAGATTTGGTGCACTTTTGATTCTTGTTTTCGTATCAAATTAATTAAAACTGTATATTAATTACACTTACATCTTAATGTGTAAGGCATGCATTCAGATTTAATGTCTTTATCTGATGTTGGTTTTGTGATGTGATGTGAAAGTGTCAGTGGCCCCTGAACACCAACACTGGATCAGGCACTTTGTTAAAACCCTCCAGGTGAAGGGACGCAGTCTGCTTTGAGCTCTGCACTGCTGTGACGTCGCCTGAGGGCACCTGTCGCATAGTATGAGTCTACATTTAGTCTTAAAAATGTCAATTGACAAGTGAGAAACTTTTGCATCACATGACATCCCCTCGACACTGAATTTTACTTCGGCAGAACATTTTCTTCTGTTTTTAAACAGAAGAAAAACAACTGCAGATCAGGAACAAAATGCCTTCAGTTTCATGAAGCTCCAAAGTTTTCCATTCTTTTGGGAATAGAAAAACTAATTTGTGTATGTTGACATTGAAAAAACACAACACAATGTCACAAACTGACGCTGAAATGTTTGAATTACTTTTATGTTGTGATTTTTTTTTTTTTTTTTTAGAATTATGGCGGCCTAAGGGTCGGGACATTTTTGGAGACCGACCGACCAACAGAGCGAGCCACAGAGCTGCTGGTCTCAGCTGAAAAAACAAGGCAGCAGAGGCCAAGATATCCTGACCTTTTAGTCTCTAGTAAGGGTAAAGCTCCCAAAAACGCTGCAGCCTACACTTCCCATAATGCAACTCAATAGTGTCATCAAAGCCCGCTTCCTTCAAACTCCACGACTAGTATACTGATCCTCATGACTCTTATTTCTCGGACCTAATGCACCAATGAGGTGTAGAGATTTCAAAAGAGTCTGTGCTCACAGCTGAAGTAACACGTAATTATAACATTACTTTTCTTTTTACTTGGACACATAAATGATGGATAGTGCTAAGCATGTAATATTTTACAGGGACTGGCTGCATGGAACTCAACTACAAATCTGTAAAGTTTTGTGAATAGGTCTTGCATGGTTGCGGCTTCTCCGACAGTTCCCGCTACAGTAGGTGTCTCCAGGAAAAACATTTTGCCATGATGACACACGCACAGACACACAAGGTGTAAACAATACCAGCGCCTCCGTCTTACGTGAATGCTATTAAGCGCTAGCTAATGCTAAAGCTTTAAATATGATACTTTAAACCACATACTGATCTAAAGGACTGAATGGAAAATTCAACCAAAGTAAAATATCAGTTCTGTTCCTGACCGTCTGATTTAATGTCAGGACTTATGTCCATCTGCCAGAGTTAAAACGTGAAATAAGAATATTGCCAACAGATCCTGGGTCAGTGCTCAGGGACCGCCTCTACCTCCAGCAGGTCTGGCGGCTGGTTTGGGTCACTCACATAAGGGGGTAGAACAGTGTAATTGTGAACTTAGATCACCGTTATCCTTCGTCTGTCGTCCTTCTTCTTCTCCTTCTTCGTCTTCTTTTTCCTCCTCCTCCTCCTCTCGCTTGATGAAGATGTCCTTAATAAAAAGCAGCTCCTTCTTCACCTCGTCCTGCTCCTCTTCCACCAGGGAGGAGAGGAAGGCTTGGACCTAGGAGCAGATATGGAGTATATGACTTTATAAAAAGGACTGTTTCTGAAAAAGCGCTCCTCAGACTTATGCCTTACCTTGGCCTCGCTCTCATTGGACAGGATCTCCAGGGCCTCGAGGTGAGACAAGCCCTGGTAGTCGTCAAATAGAATACCGTAGTGAGCTGTGGGTGCACTGATTGGCTGGTTGCCCAGACGGGCCCGCTCTTTCTCTTTGGCTTCCTTTAACATCTGAAAAAATCAAGAGTGAAACCTTAATAAAACACTGCTGCAGAGTTGCCATTTTATAGAAATAACAGAATGTGGATTTCCACCGAAAATCACCAAATTCCATCCACGGCGCTGATACACAAGTTTTACTGTGTTATTTATCTGATATGACGAAGTGTCTGTGTGTGAGCTGGGTGTGTCTACATGCCTGACTCAGTGACACAGTCTTCTGCATCAGGGTCTTGGTCTTTTTGAAACCCGGGTCACTCTCAGCAAGAACAATCATCGTCTTCTTTCCAATGAACTCCAGAGCATCCAAACCTCCACTGATCACTGACTTACCCTAGAGAGACACCGAAGGACACACATAGAGGGAGAGACACAAATTGAAAATGATAAAACATAAAAAATACTCAAGGTAAATGAAAATGATACTAAGTCAACAATTTTGACTTAAGTTCAAATTATTAGCGTAACAACTTATTTTTCCGACATTTCTAAATGTTTTCAAATTTGCTGTGTTTCCGCTTTTTCATGCGCAAATCGAAAAAGTACACATAAAAACAGTTGGATGGAAATGCAAATAATAAAGCTCTTTTTTTATATATATTAAGATTATACACTACATACATTTTTGGACTTTTTGTTTTCACATTTTTACAGTTTTCTCCAGACCAACGGCACCTTTTTTTTGTACAATAAGCGTGTTCAGCTCACTGCATAGCTATGAATCTACCTGCATAGTGAGGGAAAGAAGAAGGTGGCAAATATCTTAGGAAGTCAAAATTCTGAATTGTGAAAACATTTAATTTAGTAAGTCATACAAAACTGTCAATATGTCAAAATAGCAGAAATCAGTGGCTGGTTTTTGTCTCAAAGAACATGAACAATGTAAATGTAGTGTAAGTGTACAGTAAATAGGTTAAGTTTTCCCAATGTAAATAATAATGACAGCTTAGCTTAAGTGTGTGTGTGTGTGTGTGTGTGTGTGTGTGTGTGTGTGTGTGTGTGTGTGTGTGTGTGTGTGTGTGTTCACTCACTGTGTTCTGCACAGCGTGTGTGATGGTAGAGAAGACGCCCCTGCTAGAAGCTGCTGCACTAACAGAAGACTCAGAGCTGGACAGCTCAGTCTCTCCACTTTCACCTCCTCCCTCTTTCTTCTCCTCGTCCGCTGCCTCCTCCTCCTCCTCCTCCTCCTCCTCCTCTTCTCGCGCCTCCTCTCCGACTGAGGTCCTGTGGAGACGCAGAGCTTCTCCTGCCTTCGTTTTAACTGAGGTCAGGCTCTGACCTGCACACAGACACAAGAGGTAAAGACTTAGGAGATCAGGAGGGAGAGTGTGAAGAGTCGTAAAAGACAAGAAAAATGAAGAACGAGGAAATGACAGCGGAGGACGTACCCACTGTGGAGGTGGCACTGCTCAGAAGAGATTTCCCCCATGAACTCCAAACTCCCCAACCTTTCTCTTTGTCCTGAAGCGTCTTCTGTACACACAAACACACACATATACATTACAGTAATAGCTAGACAACTTTTGTCTGTATTCTTTTTTTAGATTTACTAGAGATACAGCAGTTAACTTCATTCTTGTATTTTTCAGTCAGTTAGGGCTGCAAGTAACAATAATCTTCTGGATCGATTAATCCTTTGGTTAATAAAATGTCAGAAAATAGGGAAACATGACAATCACAGCCCCGCAAACTCTGGGTGACATCTTGTTTATTTTGATCCACGTCCAAAAATCTAAAGATCAACAAAAACAACCAAAAAATCTGTACCATATTCAAATCATAACATCTGTTTCATACGTCTTGTGTTAATGTCTGCATATTTTGTTACACCTTTGTAGCCCGTTTCTATTATGTCACAATGGTGATACAGGTTATTGTATGCACTGTATGTAAAGAAACTGGTGCTGCAAACCTCCACATCCTCCTCTGCAGACTCTGCGTCTGGCTCCAGACTCACTGGTTGGTCACATATGATCACCTGACCCTCAGCGCCAGGCTGTGGATGGTCAGTCGGACCCTCTGAAGCGTTAGTCTCGGTGGTCATGTCCCCTGTTGTCGTCTCCTCGCTGGTGGACTGCGGGAGATCGAAACTCTCAGGGATCAAAGGAGGCTGCAGAGGGGCCGAAGGCGGTGCAAAGGCTGCTGGGACATCCTGACAGGAACCAGGGTCGGTGTGAGGGTGCTGGGTGGGCGAAGGGCTGATGTCAGCAGAGGGGTCTGCGTCAGCCTGGGACATGGTGATCTGGAAGAGTGGAGATCTTTGATTTTAGTCATTTTAGTTGGGAAATTGCTGATCTGTGCTTCTTTATTAATCTTTGTATCCTGCAACCAAGCACTGCTTACATAATAACACACACATACATACAACATATATAACATTCATTTAAGCTTACAAAGTGATATCTGTGTGCACTGGCTGTGGTGTATGATGATTACAGAACACCTTGCAGTATTTTAGGATGGCTTTGGCTTCATTTTCACAACAGAACTTCAATCAGTGCTGCAACTGATAATTATCTTCACTGTAGATCAACCTGACAATATATATTTTTTATCACTTCAAAGAAAACAAAGATTTTCAGTTAACAGCTATATAAAAACAGAGACAACTGGCAGATTATCAAACTGGAGACGATACAACCTGTTTGACTTAAATGATTAATTGATAATCAAAATAGTTTTCTGTCTAGCAACCAATTGAATAATCGTCTAATCATTAGCGACTCATTTCAACAGCACAAAGTTCAAATGCTCAAGATAAGCACAACATTAAATCAATTCAACGAGGCTGTATTTGAGGTACTGGGAGAGGATTGATTATGTGAAGGCTGGATAATGAATATCCTCTTAACTCTTTGCTACAATAACTATAGAGATGTCAGTAATCACCAAGCAGATTTGTAGCTTGGTTAATATTCAAACCATATATTTACTGTACGTGTCCTATTGTTTTTTATTTGTGTATTCTGCACTTTTTTTCTAATATTTTATATTATGTGTATGCAGTGTTTACTGTTTGTTTGTTGACTTAAATACCAATAATAGGCATTAAAGAAATATATCAATTTAACATGTTTGCAAACATTTCTCCATATTTTAACAGCATCACCACGGTGACCATCATTGCAAAAATAATTGTTTCACTTGTATAAATCTAGGATTTACTGTAGTGTAAAGTCACACTCTACAAAACATTATTTATACTTTAATACAGTATACTCAAGTGGATCAATTTAAAGTTTTCTAAAGGAAATCTTGCATAATTTCGGTATTAGTTGCAACAAAAATTCAAAGTAAATGACGAACATATAAAACTGTGCTGCTCTAATAAATGTGGTGCCTGATCCATGCTATGTCACATTTTGAGGCCAAAATGCAAAGTATACAACGTTGAAACATTGTTCAAAATCATTGATGATCGCCTCGTGGTTCAACATTACCATCTAGTGCTCACTCACTGTACATGCATCCACACGGTTACTGTCATCACCAGGTTTTTCAACACTGTGAAGTTTGTTAACGCTGTTTCCTGGCAGTAAAATGTAATTTAACACAAAGTTGCCTCTCACAATATATGTGTATATATGCGCAATGTGGTAAATAAAGGGATTCACATACATTTGTCCATAAAAAAATAAAAAAAAACAGACAACAGCCTACAAAATAAGGCACAATAAGTATAATGTAATAATATTTTCCTTTGATCTAGAGTAATAGGATTTTAAATATAGTACTTAATCCAAAAACTGTCGAGAAGGTCTGTAGAGATCAAATTGTAGCCCACAACGATGAACTAATTATATCAAGAGTAATTTCATGATAACATTAATATGTCAAACCCTCTTCTGCTTCTCCTAACACTATATGAACACATTATTACACAATGACAACATACAGAATAATGTCAGGCAATCACCCAACAAAGACTACTGTTCATTTTGAAAGCGACTATGACAATTAAGCTATTATTCGCATGTGTATGGTCTTCTTAACTAGATACAAAGACTTTTTTAACAGTGAAACAATTTAATAAAACTTCATCGCCGGTGTTGTTGCCCATTCGTGTCATTCGGTTGTTTCAGACAAAGGAAAGTTATATAGGTCAAAGACAGTTTTGTTTTTGTGAAAGTGACGGTGCAGCTCACCCGTTTGTTTGGTACCAGCAGGCTGCGGCTCCTCTTCCGCCCCGCCACGTCGGCAGGCCGGTAGGTGACTGCACCGAAGAGTACTAATGCACGAGATAGTTCCCTGCCTCAGGAACAACCTACACACTCGTTCTACCGGCTTGTAAACCCACCAGGAAGAATACAAGTGTTTACTACTCACTATTCACTTAGCTATTAAACCAGTGCATACACAAGCTCATTTGAGACAATGCTCTACTGAAACAACCTCTTTATAACCGTTATTGTTACTTGCTGTTTCTTAGGTTTCACAAACTGAAACAGGGTGTAAAACAGTCTTAAGCGTCCTATAATGACATGTGTCTCATATTTGACTATCTATTTTCTCCGATCAACCAAAATACATCCTGGTGACTGCTGATTTCCTAACCTGCTCCTGTGGGGACACGCGTTGAGGCACTTTTAAGCGAAGTTGGAAGTCGGTAGGAGTGAACTATCTCGCTTCGCCTCGATACTTATATATAAATAAGAATTATAGTTGATTTGTCATTGCCTTGCCGTATTTCGAGTCGAAACGTTTAACAAGTCTTATTATATGTAATTAGTAAAAATCAAAACAGAAAAACACCATTTACATTGTTAAAGTTTTACTACTCTATATTATATCCGCCTCTTCAACGCGGCTCGTTGGTCTAGGGGTATGATTCTCGCTTAGGGTGCGAGAGGTCCCGGGTTCAAATCCCGGACGAGCCCACACTTTTTTATTGATATTCACTGATGGGGAAAATGTTACTTTATTCCGATTGAAGTTGTTGTGTGGTGGTTGCAGTACAAAATAGGTGCAAATATAAAATGTCATTAAAGGTGCGTGTATTAAAATATACTCAATGCCAAAAATATAAACAAGGTTAAGAGAGGATTATAAATTGGCAGATACTGCTGTATGTTCACGGCCACAAAACACACACACACACACACACACACTCACACTAAGGCTATATCTAACTGTATTTTTAGAGTAAGCAATAAATGTTAAATAGTGAAAACATCACATATCATATTGCAATAAAAAAGAGACTATTATTCTGATTATAACACTATTCTAAAGGTGATGCTGCTGCCTGTGTGAGTGTCTCTCTCTCTCTCTGTGTGTGTGTCTGTGTAAAACCTGTGAAGTGTGCGGAGACCATGAATGTATTACCCTTATAATATTTATATTACATTATTAGGTTTTATTAGCTCTTATAATAATTAAAGCCAAGACTCAAATAAGGGCTTAAATGAACTGAAGTTTAAGATAAAGTAAATGCAAAACTTATTCATGCTTGATAAATCACCTAAATGTTTAAAAAAGAAATCTACTAACACCTCCATTAATCGTTTCAGCACAAACACACATACACAATTGAAGACACAGCACTCGATTCTGCAAATATTATCAATAAGTTTATTAAGTGGTATGAATATTCTGTCTTAAAATAAATGCAAAATTGCAGATAGATCTGTACAGTTATATGTTCACAGTTTAACATGTTCCCTTTTAATTGCCAACGTTTAGATTAAAAAGAGATAGGGTTTATTATAGACAAAACATTATAGAAATGTATAATATCCATTATTATGAGAGTATCAAAATCATGCTTAATAAAAACCTTTAATTGCCCTTTCAGTCTAATAATCAATTATAAAATATATATATATATATATATATATTACAACTTATATTTGCAGAAATATAAAAACATGTACAAGCAAAAACGCAAAGAAGGTCCAGGGGCAGATCAGTTGAGCCGCTACATTCGGTGTGTGTGTGTGTTTGTGTGTGTGTGAATAAAAGAAAGGATCACACCCTCTTCTAGCATTACATGATTAGAAAATGACAAACCAAGACACCTGATGTTTCTGATCAAACTGACCAGCAGATGTATGAATATAAAAACTGATGTGATAAGAAAATGTTTTGGGAATGTTTTATATATATATATATATATATATATATATATAAAGTGCACATTGGAGACATGTACAAAGACGCTATAAACGAAGCAATTTTCTTCTCCAGAAGCTGTAAAAACAGAAAGTTGTGCTCTAAAATTGTGATGATGGTAAAAAAAAAAAAAATGATGGTGTGACCTTCTGTTAAGAAAACGTAATGTTAAATATTATTTTCTTTAAAATTGCATATCCTGTGTGGCGGGTTGGAATAAAACTCATCTGCTCCAGAAAAACTCAAATTTAAGAGCAAATTTCCCTGCTTTGCACTTTGTATTTTTCCCATATAAACTTGTCATACAACAAAAAGAAAAAGGCCATCATCGTGTCACATCACAAACCAAACAATAGTTCATATAGAGACATAAACTCGATATAAGACATTTCATTGCTTCTACCCTTAAACCAACTGAGTGGTGTCTGTTCCTCACTAACACAATAATGCCCTGTGCAGCAACTTTCACATTTCTGAATGAAAACATAAAAAACACTTCACTCTGACAATGAACAACCCAGAGTCCCCCCTTTTTTTCCAACCCAAATACCGAAAGCACACCAGACCATGGCTGCTTTTATTAAGTGCATGTTGTCTTGCTGTGTGTGCCGTTAAACGCGTGCGTGTATGTACAAGAGAAAGCGAGCAATAGCTACCTGTTTTTTTTTTTTTTTTTCAAAAGTCACTTCATGATGTAAGCTTGTAGAGGCAGATGAGGTGGTGTTTTAATGTGGCGGTCCATGAAGGAGGAGTTAGCATTAGCGTTATCTCACAGGTAGCTGCGCTGATGAAAGAAAGCTGAAGCATGTATGACACGGTGCACAGTGGGTGTGATTTGATACATTCTGGAAAGTTTCACATTATATCGGCCTAGCTAGCAAATAACGTGTGTGTGTGTGTGTGTGTGTGTGTGTGTGTGTGTGTGTGTGTTTAAGTCTACAATATTTACTTGAATGCATGCATAGAAATGAGAGCCGATGTAAAAATAAGCTTGAACATGCTGTGTGTGGCTTGAACAGAGCAGGTTTTGATGCAGTTTGGTTCTGTAGCCACAAGAGGGCGCTGCTCTCAGGCCAGCTGAGAAGCTGCAGCCTCTTTTTAAAAAGTGTCTGGACCTTCCACAGCTGATCAGAGGACTGGTTTCTCTTATAATGTCAACATGAGCTGCTGATAAATCTGCAAACAGGATGGTGTGACGGTTAGATGATTAATAGGCTGACACCAGCTCATTTTTAGGCCAATGAGGTGAAAGGGTCTTAACTTGCACCCTGAGGAACATTTCCCCGCTCCCTGTCGGAGTCCAACATGTAAGACAAACTCTTTAAAATCCCCCCTCAAGTCACAGTGGTACAGTCCAACGTTGAAACCAGCACCGAGTTTCTTTCAAGCAGCCGAGTTTCAGAGGGTTTCACACCAGGAGGTGGCGTTTCTTGTGCAAAGCCAGGTGGTCAGAACGGGAGAAGCTGCGTTCACAGTCGGGGCATTGGAATGGTTTGACTCCTGTGTGCTTGCGGAAGTGTCTTGTCAGCTCGTCTGAACGGGCGAACTTCCATGTGCAGCCTTCCCACATGCACTTGTAGGGTTTCTCACCTGCACATAGGAAGAAAATATAAGAAGATGATGAGTGGAAAGGCTTGTTAAAGACGATATAAATGTTGAAAAGTACATTTGGTGTGAATCGAGACTCTTACCGGTGTGCGTCCTGCGGTGTGCTTTGAGGTGGGAGCTCTTGGTGTACACTTTGTTGCAGCCGTTGAAGTCGCATCGATGAATTCGCCGCTTTTTCAGAGTGTCAGGAGACTCGGCAGGGAGAGGATGCTTTGCGCCCGAATGAACGATTACTGATGGGTTGTTACACCTAAGAGAGACACAGAGAGGAGAGTATTTGTGAGAGCCGCTTGCTTCATCTGATTTGACCAGGAGAGGGCGTCGGTGTCACGTATCAGCCACCCCCTTCATGATGTTGAAATCTAATCTAATACAAATTTAATTTGGTTGCAGCAACTCTCCGATGCAATAACGACTTCTACCAGTCAGGAAGTTGAAAAACGCCTCCCACCTTTTTATACCACCACGCCTTTGCTTTGTCCTGTCACTTCTCTCATTCACTGGAATTTGACACAAATGCTGATGACACACAGCTGAAAAAAGGGAAAAATAAGCTCTAGATTTCGAAAAACTGCGAAAGAGAAGATGCAACTTTGAAACTCAACTATCTACCCTCTTTACAGTTTCATATCCAACTCCAACGAGCCCAAGAAGGTGTGTGTGCGTGTGTGTGAGCTTTTCTCTTCCATCATACCATAACAGAATACAATAGAATAAAGGAACACAGAGTAGAAAAAGCGACATTTTAAAGTGTTTTACAGTCAAGAAAGAAAACAAGGAGTTGTCTGTCCGCAGTATCATTAAGTGTGCGTGTGCGTGTGTGTGTAAGTGGCAGTTGAGAGCAGGTGTCGGGTGTTGAAATATGAATCCCTCAAAGATCAGTTCTGCGTAGAGGAATGTGCAGAAAATCCCCCGTGACACACACACACACACACACACACACACACACACACACA
>CALSCE010010695.1:11260654-11281349 GCA_943593645.1 Bovichtus variegatus
CACACACACACACACACACACACACACACACACACACACACACACACCAAGTTTCTGCTAGCTCAACAGAATACACACACTAAATCACTAAAGGACTAAATTATTACAGACACGCACACATGCTCAAACAGACACAGACACAAATGGAGCTGCACACACACACACACACCCTCTAATGGCAACAGGCTGGAGATGATGAGATCACCAGAGAGACCAGAAACCTCCAGACAACAGCTTTGTCCAAGAACACGCCGCAACACACACACACACACACACGCACACGCACACGCACACACACGCACACACAGCCTTCAGTTCCTCACCTCACGTTGTCTTTCACCACGACTCCCACAGCACCCAGGCATTTTGACACACTTCCTGAACTTCATGTACATACTGTAGCTTGACTCACACCTTGTTACCTATTTACACCCCTCAGGTAATAAACTGATTATTCTTAACTCAACACCCCAATTACATGACTCAGGAAAGTGACGCACTAATATTCCAGTGTGTAACTGACCTCCGATGTAGTTTCTTATTGCTCTTCGCTCCTTCTGTTGCCCTTGACTCACTTGAATGTACTCCTTTTTCCAAGCCCTCACCCCCCTACTGTACCTCCCTGCTCCCTAATTTCAACCCCTTACCTCACTTCCTACTCCTGACTCCCCTGATAACGCCTCATATGCTCCGACTTTGACTCCTCTCACTTTAAGGGCCCCTACTGAAGCCCCTTATCCTCTTATTTTGGCTTCCTATTCCCTTATATGAACTGCCTAGCCTGCTCATCTTACCCCCCCCAAACACACACACACATGCACATTTACACATACCCGGGCACGTAGCCCCTTTCCGCTCCTCTCCAGCAGACTCTGGGGCTGCAGGCCTGCAGACCTCGGGGGAAGCCAGAGGGGGCCATCAGCAGGGGAGAGGAAACAGGATCCATCATCACACACACATCCACACACGAGCAAACACACATTTAAAGACACACCGGAGTTGACATAAGGCTCAAACACGGACAAAGACACACATATGCACGCACCTCAAGCCGTACTTGTCAAAGAGGGAAAAGTTTTGAGGCTTTCCAGACAACTGAGGACAGAGAGAACGAGAGGTGCTGCCAGAGAGAAGGAGAGGGAGAAGCGGAAGCTCTCAGAGTTTAGTCTGACTGTTATTATTTCCACACTGCGTGATGGGTCGGGGGGTGTAAAGAAGAGAAGGAGGAGGAGGATAGTGAAGCCAAATGGGGGGTGCTGCTGCAGGGGGCCTGCGGTTTCCTGTCTGACACCCCCCCCCCCACATTGCACCTCCCTACCCAAAGAATGAGAGGAGAGGGGGGGCAGGAATAGAAGGAGAGAAAGGGCAAAGAAAACAGCCGCTCTGACCAAACTATGTCAAAATGGAAGTGGAAAGAACAAGGCAGAGACAGAAACGGGGAAGAAAACGAAGTGGGTTTTGACCAAAATATGACAAAACTTCAATGAACCTCAAACATGGGGAGGGGGAAAGAGCCACACAATCACAGTGGCTCAATCCAGTGGTTTAAAAGCAGTAACAGACACACTACACAAGTGTGTGTCTGCGCTTTTACATGACTGTGTATGCGCGTGCTGGAACGCATGTGAAGTTGTGTAACGAGTTACAGCTTTTCACGTTTATGGCTGTCTGTTGACCACGGTGTCCATATTCCCGTAACTTCTGATGGAGAATCACCAACTCTTTAGCATCCAGGAGTTTAATGTTTAGCCCTAATGTTCCCTAGGACATGCCCTTTGAGCAGTGTGTGTGTGTGTGTGTGTGTGTGTGTGTGTGTGTGTGTAAAAACTCCTGCGCATTTTGTTCCATCAGATAACATCAGCATGTTGATTCAGGAAGAAAGGTGTAGATGTGGGTGAGGTATTTCTCAAATTAGAAACAAATAATTAGCCTAAGAAATGAATAAAAAGAGAGGTCAACTCATCTTCTTTTTAAAGCTTTTCCAGAGCGATTGAAGAGTGTAAAGTAAGACAAAGAGGCAGAGAGAGAGAAAGAGGTCGCCCTCATTCCACCCGTCCACCCCCCACATCCACATCCCTCTCTCCTCCCTTCTTTCTCCCTCTCCCTCTCTCACTCTAGGCTCTAAACAGGATAAGGGCTTCATATGCCAAGTGGAATGTGTGACGCAAGCCTCAGCCTTGAAACAAAGCACAGGAAACAGGGAGAGACAGAGACGGGGAAACACAGAGATAGAGAGAGAGAGAGAGATGTGTATTATAAAGGTTGTAGTGAAACCAGAGGTAATACAAAGCAGCTCAGGTGTGACTGACTGCTCACTCTCACTCACACACACTCACACTCACACTCACACACACACACTCACACACACACACACACACACACACACACTCACACTCACACTCACACTCACACTCACACACACACACACACCTGTCACATATTCTCCTCTCATATATGCTGTGGGTCATCTCTCACACTACTTGAGCATCAGATTCAGCTTTTGCTGACGGCCTGTCAATAAGATCTAATACTGAAGCAATAAATCGATCCGTCAATGACAATCTGAGTCCAATGACGAAAAACAGTTTTGACATGACAGTTGTTTAATCACAAATGGCAAATACTAGCTGATTCCAGTGTCTTAAAAGTTACAAGTTGCTGCTTTTGTGTGTTTTGTATTATTTTAAATTGAATATCTTTTAGATATTTGGACAAAAAGCGAGACATGTGTCACCTTGGGCTCTCAGATCCTGCAATGGGCAATCTTCACTGTATTTTTTTGTGACATTTCTGAAACTAAACAATTAATGTACTGATCAAGAAAAAAAACAGATAAACTGAGCCCTAACTGATCACACTGAGCCTTGAAATCTATACTAAATCTCTAAATCTAGACTATTTTAAACCAGATCAAAATCACACGTTATGGTCACAGGATGTTATAACACTGAGAAAGAGAGGAACCAACTTCCCAGACAGAGACACATCACTAGAAGAGTTTCTCCCTCACATGCCTATACGTGACCACTATTTCTATTGTATTTAATTAAACCACACTATGTTCTATAAAAGGCTCCGTAGGCTATAAATAGCAGAGTCCCTCTGCTGTCGGCTTATATGAGTTATCAGCCACTGTTAAGATCATTAGTCGCCGGGCCAACACATTTTTTTGAAATGACGCTCATGTTCTCCATTTTTACACCATGATGAAAAAAAGAAATGAATTCACAAAGTCGAGAATTTATCACAAAAACAACTTTGAGTAATTACATAATCGGGCTAATCAACCAGACACAAACAGCTTGATCTCATAAAGAAAGACCCACAAGTCTGAATTTATGGACTTCTCTACTTTCCCATAATAAAGTCTGCTTGAACGCAACACATGTATCGTTTAAAAGACCACGTAGCAATTACAGGCTCCACCACAGCACATCCGATAGGAACAGTTTGCCGGGGTCACCGTAAGAAACGGTCAGCGGTAACATTAGAGTCAAACTTACTTCTCAGACGGAGTATACCAGTGTATTCCAGCAGCAGAAAAGATAGTTTCACAAAGTGCCGGACTGAACGGTAAAGGCTCCCTCTCAATTAGTCAACTCCGGTGAAAAAAGTGACGCGCGCGACGATCAGCCCTCCGCTGTCACTGACATCAGAAAAACAAGACGAGTCCACTGATCGATGGCTCCACAAAACTTGCCGAAGTTATGAAACTCCCTCCTTCTGTGTGTGTGCGCGTGTGTGTGCGTGCGTGTGTGCATGTGTGTGTGTGAGTGTGTCTCCGGTTTTGTCGTTTAGAGACTGTTGCTGTCACATGATCCGGTCTGGCTGTCTGTTCTCCATGGGGTCGGGCCGCTGGGCGGGACTGGGGCGGAGTGGTCGAGCTCGTGTGTGTGTGTGTGTGCGCGTGTGCGTGTGTGTGCGCGCGGGTTTGTATGTTGCAATTTTTCTTTTCAACTTTGGAGACAACAGTGGTGGAAGAAGTAGACCAGTCAAATCCTTTACATGACTTGTAGAAATACCCCGTTAGCCCAGATGTAGCCTCAAAGTCCTGCATTCAACGTTTTTACTTGAATAAAAGCACAGAAGTATCAGCATCAAAATACACTCCAAGCACCAAAAATAAAAATACTCCTTATGCAGAATGGTCCCTTTCAGTCAAATTTGGCCTGCATCACATTGATGGTATATGATTATGTGTCACTTTAATGTTGCAGCTTGTAAAGATTGAGCACATTTTACTGCGAGGAAGCTTGTAAATTTCTTCTACAACATGCTTTTTAAACACGGTAATGCACTTTTGTTCTATAGACACAGTGAATACTTTGTTCAGCTGGCAGCTGTCCGATAAGGACATTCATCAGGATGCCTCAAATATAAATCCAGTGAACACTTATTCCTGTTATGTCTTTGGAAAGGGGCCGTAGTAAATTGCAAGAGTGACAAAGCAGTCCTGCTGTAGATGAGCTGATTTATCCGAGCTGCATTACTCGTCCCAACACGACACAAATCGCAACAATCAACACAACAGCCCACCAAAATACCCCGAGCTCAATGCGTAAATAGATGCACATACAAGAACAAAAACAAAAACAACCAAAACTGCCAAACACACTGAGGACAGAGGGTCAGGGAACCGACACTTAATGTTTGGATACAAATGTTTTTTCAAAGTAGGACTTTGAGGACTTTAAGGTAAACCCTTGTTCAGTATTGAAGTTTTTAAGCACCACCATTTCCTTTGTTTATTTTTGCAATATTTCTTCTCCATTTGATACTTTTCTATACATATTAAATGTTCTTCCAACCTCATTCATCACAAAATAAATTGTTATGCCACAGGTGCTTTTCTTATTTTTCTGTTTCTGATATATTGGTTTTAATGCTTTAGTAACATACATGCAGAATAGGATGAAAAACTCCCGCAAAACACACATACACACACACGCACACACACACACACACACACACAGACACAGACACAGGTGTCTGTCATTACAGCCCTGTCCTCCATGCTCTGGTGCAGCAAAGTGAGGCAGTGCTTGGGTGCTGTTGCAGAGCTGGCTTTTGAAACAAGGCAGCAATGATATGACAGCTTGTTATTTCATGGTTGGATTCTATGTTAGTATGGGTATAAGCCTTTCATGTCTAAACATACATCCGCTTAGGCTTAGCCGGCTCCGATGCATGAGAAGTGGAGCATGAGACGTGAGGAGGATGATGGAGGGCTGGTCGGGCCGGATAAGTCGCTGTAACTGTGTTGTTGTGTCAAAAATGACGCAGGGAGAACTAGGGCCTGATTTACATTATGCAAGTCACAAACCAGGTGTGTCCTGTACTGTAGGTGCTTGTGTGTGGCAGGCTAGCATGTACCATCTAAGTCTATTTAAAAATTGTTTAATACTACATCTCTGGGATTTGGCAGAACAGTATTTGATGTCTGACTTGAGGAGAGAATTTAAATTTACCTGAGAACATTCACTAATTACAGAACCTGGCACACAAAAAAAAGAAAGGATTGGAGTAGAGTTTCTGATTTCTAATCTTTTTTTACTTAATCTTTGCTTTCTATCACAAAAGATCCAAACATCAAATTCAGACCCACCTTGATAAAACTGTCCATAGAGGTCTGTAAATTACAGCATCTTATATGCAAACTCTCAGTGCAAACACACACATTCGGGCATATCCAAATTTACAAAATTACAAAGTTTTCCCCATCAGTTGGAGCCAGGAAATAACCAAACAGGCACAAACGATACATTTCTAATATTTTGGTCTTGATCTTTGTCAATGATCAAAACCAAAACATGAAATTTGGACCCACCTGGTAGATACTATATATTAGGCTGACAAGAATAAAAAAACATCTGCTACAGTTTTTCATCCCAAAGAAACTGTCCACAATGATGACTGTCTATGACCTGAAGTTACTGGGATATTTCTCAGGAGAAATGTCGGTTTGAAGTAACTTTTTAAATACTTTTAGCAACAAAAATAATTTGTGTTGTATTAGTGTGAGGTGGCTGTATACTTTGTTTTCTATCCATTTTTATTACAGTAAGTCCTACTTTTTGCCACACCTGTGTGATGCTACCGATGAGCTGCTGCAGTCACATTCTTGTCTCTTGTCTTTTTGACTCTAGTCATGCGTTATGGAATGGAATGACTGATAGTGCTTTTCCCCTTATCTCGTGAGTTTTTTGTACATGTATATATCATACGTTATATCTGCAAGTACACACCCACCTAAGACATTCTGCAGACACTGGCTATGAGCGTTTTTGGATATAAGGCAGAACATCTTCCACACTCTGTTTTTTTCATTCTTTTGTGTGTGTGTGTGTGTGTGTGTGTCCGGACGGGCTGAAGCGTGGGCGACGGCGGAATGGGCCAGAGAGGCACCCATTTGCCAGTCTTTGAGAACCTTCACAGAGACTTTAAGAAAGATTTTTGATCAGACAGCTCCGGGTTGAGAGGCGGCCCGCACACTCACGAGTCTTCACCAAGGTAACCGGCAGACTTCTGATTACGCTATTGAGTTTCGGACATTGGCAGCCGACAGCGGTTGGAATGAGCGAGCACTATTCGACGCCTTCAGAGGTGGATTGTCGGACCGCATCAAGGACCTGCTAGCGCATCTGGAATTACCCACAGACTTGGATTCTCTTATCACCATGTCCATCCAGATCAACAACCGACTCTGCGAGAAGAAGAACAGAGACTGTCAGCAGCTGTAGCTCGCAGAGACGACGGACGATTTGTTTGCGGTCAAAGTATCGTCCAAGGTTCGGTGAGACCACAGACACAGAGCCCATCTTATGGGACGGCAGAAACCGAACCAGAAGAGCGGATGCAGATGGGACGCTCCAGGCTGTCTCAGGCAGAGAGACAACGCCGGATGAAGGAGGGTCACTGCATCTATTGCGCTGAGTTGGGACATTATGTGGCTGGATGTCCACTAAAAGACAAGGCTCACCAGTAAAGAGGGCACTGGTGAGCTGAACAACAAACAAGAGAAGACCCTCTCGCACTCTGACACCTGCCAGACTCGTCTCATGTAAATCCATTCTCCATCCTGCACTGATCGACTCTGGGGCAGACGAGAGTCTTATGGATGAGGGACTGGCGAGGAGAATGGGTTTGAGCTTACACCCACTTCCCGAGGTGTTGAAAGCCAGGGCTCTGGATGACAGACTACTGTGTCGGGTCTCCCACATTACTCACCCGGTCCAGTTGGTCATGGCGGATGGACATTCGGAGGAGATGAGTTTCCCTTTGTTTAACTCTCCTTCACACCCGCTAATTCTGGGGTTTCCATGGCTCGTCCAGCACAACCACAACATATAGACTGGGCCAGTGGAGAGATACTGGGATGGCACCAGACGTGTCCCACCACGTGTTTTCCGACTAGTATGAAGCGTGATCTGGGATTACCTCTTTAGATTGAGGGGCCAGGGAGAGCCCGGAGAGGGACTTTCCGGATTTGGCCACGGTTCCGGCATGTTACTTGGCACTAAAGGAGGTCTTCAATAAAACTCGGGCTACGGCCCTGCCTCCCCATCGTGAGTACGATTGCCCGGTCGACCTCCTTCCAGGGGCTACACCCCCCCATGGGTCATTTGTATTCCCTGTCCGCTCCTGAAAGGGAGACTATGTTGTGTTTGTACTTCCTGTTTTATTTTGTTAACTGCATGTTCCCTCGTGTCGTTTCTACTTCCGGTCCCCAGCTGTCTCCACTCTGTTCGTTAGTGTCTCCACCTGTGTCTCATTATCCCCCTCCCACTTCCGTGTGTGTGTGTATATAGTCTGTGTTTGTCCCTGGTTGCCAGTTCGTCTTCGTTCATTTATGTCGAGTCTAATTCCCTGGTTTCCTCGATCCTGACTCCGTCTTCGCCTGATCCCCACCTGTTTTGCTGCTACGCTGAGGACCTACCTGTGCATGGACCTTGTTTCTGTGACCCGACTCTGCCCTTGGACTTTCCCTGCATGTTCTGTATGTCCTGCTGTGTATCTACTTTTACCCAGTAAAGTTTATCATCATCGTTCTGTCTGAGTCGTGCTATTGAGTCTCTCTCCGTGTGTACTGGTCGCACCAGTTACAGTATGGGCTATGTGTTCAGTGTAAAGAATGGGGTTTAGACCAAGAGATACAGTTACATCCTGATTCAGAATAATTTCAGTTTATGAATCATTCAAATGATCTGCAACTAATAATAGGAGGCGCAACACTCTGTGGCCTTATGACAGCCCACAATGGAGAGCTGCTCTGGGAAAATTACAAAGCACCAGGAGAGAAATGACTTGTCCTCAGTTGAGGTCCTCTTAGACCCATGACCTGACCTGTCAAGAGTTGTAGATCAGCAGAAAGCGATCAGTTATTTTTCTGAAACTGGGTGAGACAACCTGCTCTCACCCAGCTAAAAATGACAGAAGCAAAAGGGATGAACAGTTTAATAAGCTTGCTGGCCTTTTTCAGTAAAAAACTAAAGCTGCAGACAATGGCTGGAGACCTCTCTCACTGTCTCTCAGTCCAGCTCTCCAGCTCCCACTACGCCTCTCTCCTGGACCCAGCCTACTGCTAGAGACCAGAACCAGGACATCCCCATGCTTTTATTGTGTGACTGACTACCTTATTCTCTCCAGCTGAGCCACTCATCTCATCAGCCGACGGCGTAACCACACCCCACTGCCACACTGGGCTTTAACACAAGCTCAAACTACCGACCCACATGGGTCTATATAGGCAAATAGCCTATTCCTTCCCAAGGAAAATTTTATGAAGACTGAAGATGAGTCCCAAATCCATACTCCAAGCTATTTTTATACAGTATGTGCTACATACTAACCAATATTTCAGCTGATTGGAAAGAAGCCTGAGAACCAATTTCCAATCACAAAAAAAAAATTAAATGTACTAGTGCCTTCATAATGAAACACCTTCAATAATAAATTAACGCCTTTTTGATAATAAATAAATGTGTATGAAGAGAGTTTCAATAAAAAATAAACAAAATTAAGCCTGCAGGCGTTAAGTTATCTTTAGGCAAACAAACTGAGACAAACAGTACTTAAATCTGCACTGATGCAGGGAACCTAGAGGATAGGGTTTTTTTTTTTTTTTTTTTTTTTTTTTTTTTTTTTTTTTTTTTTTTTTATAATACTCCCTCCAGCTAGGTTTCAGAATGCTTGAAATCACTCAAAATCTGAAAAGTTAAGACAGTAAAGAAGTCTCAAAAGGGACTAAAGACCAGAGCTTCTGGCTGTCAATATCTGCTTAAATGCGGTTTGCATTAAGTCCAGAAAGGATCAGTCAGAATGTCCTGGTTGTGCAATTCTCTACATTGCTTAAGCCCCAGGGCGTCGTCACACCGTGATTGGCCAAGAGGGGAAATGCACAGGTGATCTGAAGCTAAAATGAAAAGGGGAAATGACAAGTACAAAATAATGAGGGGCTACCACACTACTTTACCATTTCATACTAACAGGAAACAAAACGTTTGATGTTGGATGTCAATCAAAGTGTAACTTATTCAATTAAACTTTACAAATAGACATGAAAATGTTTCTTTTGGTCAACACATATATTATAAAAACCTGCTCAGAATTAACACGTTGTGTGGATTTGGGACAGTTGGCTTTGTGTCAGAAAAAAAAGTTTCACAGTTTCACCAAACTCATTCTACAGAGTTTAGCTTGTCCCTCAGACTGTGAGTGTGTACGTGTGCATGTGTCGTTTTCCAGACATTACAGGTATTTCATCCAGAAGAGTGTGTGTGTGTGTGTCTGTCTGTCTGTGTGTGTCTGTGTGTGTGTCTGTGTGTGTGTCTGTGTGTGTGTGTGTGTGTGTGTGTGTGTGTGCCTGTGTGCCTGTGTGTCTGTGTGTCTGTGTTTATTTATTGTAAGGGTTGAATGTGGGATATCATGTTGTGCTCTGTTGAAAAGGTAGATGAGATAATTTTTTTAAGGAACTGTCCACACAAACTGGTCTCTGTTCTAGGGTTTGTGACGCTTCACTGCTCAACAATGAAGAGGAGTTACAAAACAAATTCAGACAAGTATATGAAACAATGTTAAAACTGTATTATTATCATCACTATCATTCTAATTATTCAGCCATTTTAATAACTGATTAGCTGTTGTTAAGTCGTTTAAGCTTTTCAAAGATTTGCTGCTTTTTTGTTTTGAAATAGTTGCAGCCATAAAAAGAATCATTATAGTACATTTGACAAGTCTGGCTATTGCTATATGCTGGTGTATCTAGCAGAGAGTGCTGTGGCTTACATATACTGTACAAGTCTAATCATTTAAAATAAGTTTTAATGACAGACTCGACCATGCCAACATGCTCATAGTGACAATGCTAACATCCTGATGTTTAGCAGGTAATGGCATTAAACACAAAACAGAGCTGAGGCTGATGGGAATGTCATTAGTTGTGCAGGTATATTTGCTCATAATCAGACAATTACATTTTTTATTTGGAAATGGCGCTAGATGAAAAGTTAGGCGATCACCAGAGTTACTACAATTCATCCTGAAGGGGCCATGATGAATAGCTGAAGCACATTTCATGTCAATTCTTC
Source organism: Bovichtus variegatus (assembly GCA_943593645.1). Taxonomy (NCBI): domain Eukaryota; kingdom Metazoa; phylum Chordata; class Actinopteri; order Perciformes; family Bovichtidae; genus Bovichtus; species Bovichtus variegatus. The sequence goes on from CALSCE010010695.1 coordinate 11,271,241, forward strand.
CAAATAAATGTGGAGATATTTCACCCAAAACAACAAATGTCACGGTGGGGCTAGAGGAAAGGTCAGGGGATCACCAAAGTCAGACAGATTCATCGTTTGGGAAACATGAATGTCTTTACAAAATTCCCCTGTAGCAATGCTGCTAGCACTGCTAAAAAAAAAACTACTAATGTTCACACAGCCACACCTACTATCATCCCGGTCAAACATGAGGAAAACTTTACTTTTAGCCATAACTATTAATAGCATAATGACAAGTGCTTGAAACATAAAACAACAAAGGTAGTTACCAGTCTCAAATTGCCATTACATCATAATGAATTGTAATTAGAGTTATTAGTTATTGTTATTATTACCATTAGCATTGCTTGGATTATATTCCCTGAATAGATTATATTGTTATGTTTAGCAACTCCTGCCAATGAATTCGAAAATAAATAGTAAACAGAATAATGTCCGTGTGTGTGTGTGTGTGTGTGTGTGTGTGTGTGTGTGTTTGTGCGCGTGTGTGTGCGCGTGTGTGTTTGTGTGTGTGTGCACGCGTTTGTACCTATCCAGCAATGGAAGGCAGGGAGCATGGCAAATGATATATACAGTACATGGACTCCATTAATTTAATTCTAAATCAAATTGAACAGTTCTTAGGATGGATTCTTAATGTTGACAGAAAGGAAGGCCGTCACTTTTGCAGTGAAGAATGTCAGGACTCTTCTCTTAGCTAGTATTTAATGACACAGACGCCCTTTCAGAAAGCATGGAGCAACATTCTCACTTCAATATGGATGCTTAAATACAGAATATTGTATCAGCGGTGTGAGAGAAAGAATAATCATTTTATTTGGCACGGCTATTGTCATGGATGAGTTTAAAATTAATTCTCTAACGTCGCTCAAACAACCAGAACAAACACATATAACGAGCATGATCCAAAATACAACCTTAGAGCTATTTAAAATGTATACTCCTTCATTCCAAACAGTCCATAACAATGACATATAATTACATGGCAAAATGTGACTGGTTTGATAGAATTTTAGAATATAATTAAAACCCAGATACATGTAATAAAGTATAATAATAAAATAATAATAAACTTTGTTCATAGAACACTTTTGATACGAGATACGTAGCTCAAAGTGTAAAAACATTTATAAAAATGCAAGACAAGTGCTAATAGACAATACAATTAGACAATTAAACTAAGACCATTCAGAATAATAAAAATGAGACAATTATTAAAAAAAAAAAAAAAAAAGGAAGAAGAATGATCAAATGTTCACAGATCCTGCATCTCTTATAGCTCTTTGTAGGGTATTCAATAATTTTGGAGCATAGTTAAAAGCTGTGCTGCCTATTTTCTTGTGTGTATAATTGTGTGCATTTAAAAATCCAGCAGTAGGAGATCTGAGAGCTTTGCAGAATATTTGTGTCACAGGGATATAATATAGTTAAATGATCCCTTTTTGAACATCAAGAAAGTCTTTGGTCCTCTCTATGATAGGTAGACGTCGGCCAGGGTTGCAAGTTGCCTCTCAGTAATTTTAAAAGAAGATTTAAAAAACATTGATGCACTAATATTTCTCACTATTTTCACGTGATGTGAGGACTAGAAATAATGTGTGTGTGTGTGTGTGTGTGTGTGGTAGTAGAGGGAGGAGTGCATTTTGTAAAATGTCAAGTATAGCTGGAGGTGAAGGCGGTGGCATGCACATAGGAAAAAAAACCCACACAGAGACAGGCAGACACATGCACACTGTCGACTTTCTGGACAAACACAATGCAAATAAAATCTGCCCCTGAGGGGAGAGGGATGATGAGCAGGGGGCCGGGCTGTGTGGGTGTGAGAAAAAATAAATAAGACCGAACTGCCACCAGTCTTTGAAGACACCTCCAAAACACAGGCACGATTTCTCCTAACAGAGTGTATTCACACAAAACCAATACATCAAATAAATTAGGGCTGATTCATTGATTAACATTTAGTCTATAAAATGGTGATCACAATTTCTTAAACGGCGAGATGACTAATCAAATGTCTTGTTTTTTCAAACCAACGGTCCAAAAGCTAAATATATTCAGTTTACTGTCACAAAAGACAAAGAAACCTGTGATCCTGGTATCATATTAATCTACATATCACACCACAAGCTGACTCTGACTGACTCAAATGTAAAACGTGTCCAACATTCATGTGATTTTAAACTTTAGCATCCTGGAACTCTCAGAGATATCATCGTCAAACCAAATCTGTCTTCATGTTAAATGTTTTAACATGAAAATATGAAAATACTTCCGGCACTCCAAGAGGTTTCCTTTAACATAAAGTGAAGGATTTTTTTCTTCTGCTATATATATATATATATATATAATAAAAATGTTGGCTGATTTGTGTCAATGGGGATGATGATGCCGTCACTGGAGGAACAGGGTCACCATCAAGCTGAGCAATTTGCATTGCCTTTTTATTTTATTTGTCTTAAATGACCGGAAATTGTTTTATTTATTTCCAAAGATCAAATCCATTTGATTAGATTATATATTATATATTATATTTTATAATTTGTTGATTTCTATTTGCTGCCTGACGCGAAGCACTTTTTGGGTTTGGAAGAGTGATCTATGAACAAAGATTGTTATTATTAATATTTATGATATGAATGATTTTTGGGAAAACCACAACTGGTTTTTATTATCAATAATATGTTACTAATCCCTGATAAAAAAACATCCACCAGTGGTGAAGAACATTATATTTATTCATATTTAATTATAAAGGAGTCTGCTTCATAGTGTTATTCTGTGTGGCATAGTATTCTCATTGTTTTTATCTATTTTATGGTTCAAAATTGTTTGTTTTAGTTTTTTTTTTTTTTTTTACTGGGAAGCGCTCTTTAAAAACAATTCTATATAAATATCTTCATTTTTATTACGAATATCAAGAATGTATAAATTTTATGTGTAACATTTTTGAGAAAACTCAAAATGCAGCTAAAATTGCTTGGCTAAAATCCCTGCTACATTAGTTGAATTTATACTAGAATACATACGTTTGTTCATACGTGAAACATTTTACTCAAAGACAAAGACGCACATACCAACACTGGGCGGGTCAAATTCAAAGACTGTCTGACCGCTCCAGGGTAGGTCACGCCCTGCTTTAGAAAGTATCACATGCTCTCTCGCATCTCCTGGATTATATTCTGTTTGCACAGGATTGAAGTGTTTCAGTGGTTCCTCGGGGTTTAAGGATGTTTGAGCTGCACTGAATTCAAAGATTAGATTGCACCAAACTCTTCTTTCTTTCATGCAGCAGCTATAGCGTACTGTTTGAGTCAGCCAGAGGAGTCACAGCAAAGTTTTTATTCTCTGCTTTCAGAGACGTCCAGAACATCTGAGTGTGTTACCGTCAGATTAACAACAAATCAGATGAGCAGGATGTTAAAAGTCTCTTATCTCTTATTTTATTGTGAAAAAATGGACCTTTAAAATAACAAATAGCAGAACAAGACAGGGTGATGAGGAAACATAGTTTTGGGGAAGGCAGAGAGAGACTTGCAGATGTCAAGTAGGATTTCACTGGAAATGTTTTTATGTATTCATACTTCCATTCCTCTGAATTTCTACTTATGTTACCACTCGATAACATTCCAGCTTTGCTGCCCTTTCTGCTTTTTCACACTGGCATTCTTTAAATATCATTTCTCAGTTCTGGTTTGCTACCAACTTGATGTGTCAGCAACCCTACATGGGCAACAATAATCTCTCAAAACAAAGTGCCATTGTTGCTCTTCACTGTCTGCTAACTCTCAGTGCATGATGGGAAACAACAGGTTTCCCCCTCTTCTAAGATTACAAACAGGTCAAATGCAGCAAGGTAGCCAGGCGCCACCCTGTACACCTCCGTCAGTTGACAGTTTGAAGGCGGATTAATCAAGCTGGCATTTGCTGTCAAGGTTGATGTAGTTTCAGTTCAATAATGTGACGTCAGTGAAGGAGCTGCATCTGAACTTTATCTGAACTGAGTTTTAGTTATTTCAGCGGTAAAATAACAAGCGGCAGTGTACATGAGACACACAAAGGATCCCAGGTGTGTGATTTTTGGAGCAATTTTCTACCCATTAAAGGTCACAGTTCATTTATTCCAACTTTATTTTAATGAAGATGTTCCCATCATGATAGGATTCAAATTTAAATAGCACTTTAAAAAGCAAAACAGGTTTTGCACCAAAACGCTTCACAAAGATGGACATAGACATACTGTATGTGTGCAATAGATGTTGGGTAGATGAAACAAGATTAAAATAGAAACACAACACAACTTAATCAGTAAAAAAAACGGGGGAAAAAAACAGGTTAAACACAATTAAAAAGCCAGAGAATAAAAGTGGGTGCCTTTTCAAAGCATCAACAGACTCATCCTGCCTAATGCTCTTTGGCTATCCCAGAGCTGAGGAGCCGCTACAGAAAAAAAAAAGTCTTTTTCTTACGCAAACGGCGCACAGCCAACATGACGCAGTGGGTGGATCTGAGGGGTATTTTCTGTTTAATTGTTCAGATTTAGATTTCTCTAGCTACAAGCGTGCACTTGCAGTTTTAAACATTGTATGATTTACTGAAAGACCTGCCTGGTTTATTTCTGACCCAGGAGCACAGCCATGCTTTGACCTACATGTCAGCGTGCTCACAATGACAAGACCAACGTGGTCATGTCGAGCAGGTATAACGTATAGCTGACTATCATGTTTGCTGACATTAGGTCATTAGCCCCAAATGCAAACTGCTACAGCTGAGGCTGATGGGAATGTCAATCAAATTGGGTCATAAGAAAGGTATGACATTTTCACCCGATGAAAGTCAGAGGATGAAAAAAGTTCTTCCAATTCATCCTGAGGGGGGGGGGGTGTTGAATGTCTGAACCACATTTCATGATCCATCTGATAGGTGTGAAGATAATCCACTAAAGAAACAGAAATGTGAACATTAGAATTCCTCCTCTCGGGACCATGAATGTCCCCATTAAATTTTGCGTCAATGCATCCAATAGCTGTTGAGATATTTCGGTCTGGACCAAAAGGGACCAACCGACACACACACACGCACGCACGCACACACACACACACACACACACACACAAAGAAACACATTGACAGAATATATATCTCCACATAACGGATGTTCTGGCACACTGAACAATGATTTGGGAGTGTCATCTGTGGTTTGGAAAGGTAACTGAGCCTCCCTGCCACTCCCTCACAGCCTCCACTGCTTATTGTTATCTACGCAGGATCTCACATTTGTCTTTGAAGAGTCACTGCCATTGCAACACTGACAGGATGACGAAAGTAACAAGAAAGCATCAATTCACTTCAGACTCAAAAATCACGTACTTGCTCATTGCCTGAAACCTTCCACTTCACTGTAACAAAATACATCATAAACTGCAGACAGGAGACACACCTTTATCGTTGTGCTCCAACAGCCTCTACATTATTAATGTCTTTTAAGTTGAAGACTGATAAGGATGGTCATAATGAATCATAAACACGACAAGTCTGAATCAATGCCATCTGCCTGTGGACATGCAACAAGGACAGGATGCAAAATGATCAAAACAAGAAGAAGAACAAGCTCTAAAAGACAAACAAAACATTGTGCAAGATATCACAAAATACCATTAAACAGATTGAGCGATAGTCTCATAAACAGATATAATGATTTTGGGAGACAGTAATCATTTTATCTCTGGGTGATTTCCAAATATCTGATAGTTGAGAGGCGTAGATGTGGAGCTCTGGCTACCATAAAAGAGTGAGATCAATCTACCTTCAATATGATCTCTGTTTCACAATCTCACATTAGATGAATACTGTGTGTGTTTGTGTAATAAAGACATGTGACTCTCACTCTTAGCTATGTTACAGTATATTATATTCTCCCTGGGGAACAATCACATCTCTGTCTCCACAGGCAGCATGGCGTAACTGCACACACAACACTGTAAGAACAAACAATGTGATCGTTCATATCAAAACTCTGCAGGGCTCCAAAATTCCACAGACGTCTACATTTTCCCAGTACAGATACTGGGAAGATCCGAGCAGGTTGTGTGTGTGTGTGTGTGTGTGTCTGGCTTGTCATTGAAAGTGAGTTTGCCTTGTGGCGGCATTTAAAATATCGCTAACTGAGACATAAACTCGAGCTGAAGGCAAATCAATCTGCCTTAATAAACAATGTAATAGTGTACCCAGGACAAAGACATGACATGTTAATCACACTGTGATTAAAAATGACTCAGAGAAGAGTTGATCGTTAAAGCTTCGTTCAAAATTGGTTTATGTGTTGTTGACAACCTGAAGTCATTCACCTTCGTGCAGAGCCATCAGGAAGCTTTACACTAATTACTGATTGCTGAGTTTCAGGCCCCATTAGGAGCTCTGGTGAAAAGTGGTCAAGCAGAAGAGCAGGTGTTTTGAGTTGTTGGGTGGAGTTGAGGTCAATATTATCCCTCCTGGTTAACACATGCGCACGCAGGAAGGCAGAGCCCGAAACGTCCGTGTGTAAGTGGACTGTTGCTGATGGAAAAGAAGAATATAAGAAAGGAAAAAAGAAATATAAGAAGACATTGTATTACTCTTTACCATGCACTTATGTGTGAAGTGCAGAAGTTTTGTCTGTCGAGAAGAGGGAGACGGTTCCTATCACGATAAATCCCATGGATACATGTTGCATTTTTAGACGGTACATTTTTACCCACGAAAGAGCAGCTGACATGTTTCCTTGAGTGAATGATCGCGGATGGAAGATGAAAAAAGATCCATCCGTCCATCATTCTACACATACATCCATTTTTTTTGCACTGTTTTTATGCAATTTCTTTATTTCCTGTATTTTGTTTGTATTTATTGTATATTGTATTGTATTTATTATTTTTGTGTTTTTACTTCAACAAGTTGCATTTCTTTTTTATACCACTAAATGGCTTCTTGACCTCTCCTGCTACATGTTTAACTTCTGTTTCTCACATTTGTAACCTATATAAACGCAAAATAAAAATAAAAATGTCCACTGTGCACTTATTAAAAGTGAGAAGTGGGCATTTTTCAAACTAAAAGGTACTCAGAAAGTGAAAAACTCTGCCAGTGCAGAACAACTTTCAGTTAACCCAAAGACATGTCAAAAATGTCAAATGTTATGTCATTGAATAAATCCTAAATCCACACTAGAACCTCTTCAATAAATAGTTTTTTGGATTAAAGCCAACAGCCGAGTTCACCAAATGAAATACAAATCTGTTTAAAGCGAAACATCTTGTCAACAGACAAGCAGACATGAAAACTACTTCCTCGAGGAATGTTCTGTAATCAGAATATGAAATCTTCTTTGTAAGAAAACGTAACTCCACACCTCCTGGGTATTTGGCCGTTCATGTCAAGACTATTTCAATTTTGTTTTGCAGAAAGTAGGTGATACATTTAAGAGTTCATATACGGGCGTTTTATAGGTTTATTGTACTTTTAATTGACCTTTTTCTGGTTTGAGTTAGCTGTTTTCCCAGACTAAGCGGGACTGCTGTGAATTAAGCTCTACAGGTACAACCAGTCCAGTCCAACACACCAATGCTTGCATAGATTCTTGTTACTAATTATTTCCACCTAAATAACTGTGTTGTAGCTAACAGAGCTAACAACAAGACTAGCAGGACCTGTTTAGAGGGAGGAGAAGAAGAGACTGTGGCGGTGCTGATTCCACAGATTTCAGCTGATCGGGAGGATGCCTGAGAACCAGTTCCCAACCACACAATGCAGAAATATATTCATGAAAATAAACCAAGAAACAAAATATAGTCTCCTATATAGGCTCCTCTCAGTTGGACTGAGTGGCAAAGAACAAAACAACTTCCTGCAACATGGCTGCCATTAGTCGGGGAAACTACAAAACCCGGAGTAAAACAAACGATAATTTGCTTAAATTAAAGGCAGTTGGACTCAATATTGATCCTTACAACTTACCAAAGTTGTACCAAAGTGGTCAAATGAAACAAAATGAAAGTGACTGTATGAGGGGTGAGTATGAGGTGAGAAAAACAAATATGCATTTCAATATAACCGTTCTTAAAGGCGGTCGCTTGGCCAGTGATCAAATATTAAAAGGATTTAGGACCACATATGAAAGCGACCCAGATTTGATTGAAAAAAATCGGATTGCTGTGTCCATCAGAAAAGTTAAAACAATAAAGAAGTCTCAAAAGGGCCTAAAGACCACGTTTCTGGCTGACAATATCTGCTGAAATGAGGTTTGCATTAAGTAGAGGAAGGATCAGAATGTCTTGGTTGTGCAATTTTTCTACCTCTGTTCAGGCCGTGACATACCAAGCCGATGATAACGGCCGTCAGTCAATGTCTGTCTGACAGTGAGCGTCTGTCGTTGTTCTTTGATGTCTGGTTGGTGTGTCACGGCCTGAGGGGAAATGCATGCGTCAGTCCCCACACCCTGCGCAACAGGTGATCTGAATAACCCTCCAATCAACTAATCAATAATCAACTAAAATGAATTGGGAAAAATTAAACGACAATAAGTACCAAAGAATGAAGCACTGCCACAAGGCAATATAAAATATAGTCAAAATATTCTGACCTGACACTCGATCATAATGCTCTACCGATGATGTCAACCTGGAAGATTTAAAATGAAATTTCACAAAAATAACATAATATACCTCAAATCACAAAACGTTATGTTAGTGATGTCAGAATGAATGGCAACCGTGAGCTAAATAGCGTCGGTGAGGTTAGCTTAATCAGACATTTTCCGCTCTAAAGTACTAACTCTAAAAGACGTATTTTTAAAAGTATGCATAAAATAGGTAAAATTCCCATTTATTTTTACCATGTTACATGGTTTGTTTCGAAAGAACGAAGCTTAAAAAACGTTTTTAAAAACATATGGGGAGACATTGCAGCAAGAAACATCCAAATTCAGTTCGAACGCTTACTGCAGGTGGAAGCAAAGAATCACTTAATTCACTTTTAATTTCTGGGTCAATTGTGCAACTATGGCGCCATACTTTGTTCTCAACTGTAACAATGAAGCGTGTCGAATTCGCTACCACTCTGACTTGGCACTATGGCCGATTCCAATGGCTGGCGAGGCTCATGGGTATTGTAATATTTAGACATGCCCGCCAAGCTCAAATGACTGACAATACTTGATGTGTTTTAGAAACAAAGCTGAAAAGATTAAAACTGGTGGACATCGTTTTTGTGACTCTTTGAAATAGTGAGTGGCAAAGAATGTACAGTTTCCCTCGCAAATATCTTATGACTAATCAAATGTTTACTGGAGGGAAAAAAGACATGATAACCATCATCAGTCCGTGCATACTTTCATATTACTGAACACAAAGTATTCTTGTATAAATGTATTAGTACCATTATCTGTGTACATAATTTAAGGCATCTTCCTACAGACAAGCCTAAACTATAGTTAAAGCTTGCTTGTTAAATCTTATATAACCTGCTGTAATAGTCGATGATCCAGAGTTTGTGAGCCGTGCAGCAGGCAGAGCAGGCCTGAGGGAAGTCACCCAGTTATTCAGAGCTGAGCTGGAATAATACCCGGCTTTATAATAGACGATTTCTTCCACTACACAATTACCGATTCTTGTAAAAGATGGGTGGGGCAAGACAGTGAAAGACACATGGGCTCAAAGATAGCCAGCGTGTGTGAATTGTGTGTCTCTGGATCAATGCGTGTGTGTGCGTGTGTGTGTGTGTGTGTGTGTGTGTGTGTGTGTGTGCGTGTGATTGTGTGTGATTGTGTGTGTGTGTGTGTACACACGCGCATGCTGGGTGGGGGCTCTATGAATCGTTTCCCCACCCTGCAGGGAGTTGTGCTTCCTCTTCAGGGTTCAGAAATAACCAACAGACAGCTTTATTGTTCAAGAAAACCTGCCTGCTGTCTCTGGCTGTTGCTCACACACACACACACACACACACACACACACACACACACACACACACACACACAAAGACCCCTCTCTCCTTTTACAGATCGGAGTAACTGACAAGTACAGTCTTGGTTACACCCTAGCTCTGAGAAAGGGACGAAGA
>CALSCE010010695.1:11281449-11351746 GCA_943593645.1 Bovichtus variegatus
AGAGAGAGAGAGAGAGAGAGAGAGAGAGAGAGAGAGAGAGCGGGGGGTAAAGGGAGGGGCTTTGTGGACACTCGATGTGCTGACAGGACAGCGGTGGTCACACCCAAGCTGCGGCGCCTGACCTTCTACAACAAACAGAAACACCCTTACACACATACAATGACACACGCACACAAATCCTGTAACATCATCCTTCCCAGTTTTCCAACGAGAACGTCCTTTCTCTGCTCAGCCTGCTGGTCCATGTTAGCAGTTTGTGACTCAGCAGGATGGCGACTACAATCTGCCTCTTTCATAATCTGGGCCTCTTTCCCTCTGAGGTCACTGCTAGAGTCTCTGCAGCACACTGTGCTCTCATGTCTTCAATACTTCACTACTCACTACACGAGGTACTTGCGCTTCACTTCAGTATTTCCATGCCACGTTATTACTCACGTCTTCTACTCGGTCAGATTTTATTGGGAAATACGTGACACATTATAATCCAGCCTGCGATTTGCTGGGAATTGTGTTTCCTGAATCAGTCACCATTAAGATGCTTAACGATTACTAGTCGTGTTCTCAATCTCAATGTTTAACTTCCCTCCAAGATGCCAGCACCCAGAGCGGAAGAGTTACGGTGCGTGTAAGAGGAAGAGACCACCACAAATGAGAGTCAAGCATCACCAGCAACAAGCCCAGTGCATTCTGGGTGTTGCAGATGTTCTACCTTTTTCTCTGTTTTCTCTGGTCATGTAGCAGCAATTTAAAAGGTTTTACCCAGCTTTAAAAGTAGGTATAGAGGAAGAAAACAAGAGCATGTGGAACAAGGGAGTAACAGTTGGCCAATTTATAGGAAAGTAGATTATTCATTTATTATTCATTTTTGTGAATACTGGGAAACTAAACAGTTACATTACTGCACCCCACATAGTTTACATTGTTTATTTGACTCCACTACATTTCTTTGACAACTATAGTTACTAGTTATTTTGACTTAGATTAGGGTTTTCCAATAGAATACATGGTGATTTTATAACCTAACAGTGTATACAATTATTCAAATCAGCTTCACATCCATAAACTACAACAGTTACTTAATTTGAATTAATTGTAAAGTTAAATAATCAAATAAGAGAGACAATTTATGACATGCTCACAGAATGAGACTTATTCGAATCATTATTAAAAGTCAGATTTGGAGAAACTAAAAAGACTTGATCGAAGCACGGCTCCATATACTGTAAAGAAAAATTGCTTTGATCATACCAGATATTATTTACAGAACATTTCATCTCATGTTTCATGAACGGCACATAACAAAAAAGAAATTAACAAGTTGTCTTTAATTCTATGACGCACATTAAAATGTTAAGAAACATTTTAGCTTCAAAATGCATAACACTATATGAGAACATCATATATTATTAGTCCTAGAGATTTTTCTGAAATCTTTTGGAATCTTTATTTCTCTATATATGTATAAAGCATGCATATGTTGTAAGTTATATACAGTGTTTGTATTTGTACATGTGTAGCAATGTATGTTTAAGCAGTCATACTGTGATTGTAATGTGATAAGAATTTAGTTTCATTACACAATAATGTAGGTGGAGCTTGCGATCACATGATTTGGTCCAGAGCTACATTTTTACATCATGTGTTTTATGACTTTTTATTTATTAAGTGGTAATCAGCTTAGATATCAGTAGACATAAATCATTCTTTAAAAATGCTAGCTGCCTGGTGTAACCTTAAAAACATCTCTTATCTTCACGTTTTTCATTTATAGCACTGTTTACCATCTAACACTCCAACACTCACCTATAGTTTTATCTTAAACCAACAGGACACATTACAAATGAGAACATCGTTAGAAAATGGCCAGTTCTTAAATTTACAAAATGCTTGATTGTGTTTATTCATACTGCAGTTTTTTCACTTTTATAGTTTTACGACAAATGGCAGGAGTGTTGTTTCTGTTGATCATACAAGAACGAAGAAGAAACAGAAGTGCTTTTTTGTTTGTTTCCTAAATTTCTAGAAATTGCGATGTGATCAAACAAATAACACATATACTGTATGCACACGCACACAAACACACTGTAAATGAAATTTAGTCAGACTACAGTGGAATGTATATTAATCCCTGAACACACATCATTATGCAACAGTAGCATGATAACTAGCAGTTTACACACACACACACACACACACACACACGATGTTGAAATGCACAGAGTGGGTTTTATGTGCAATTTCCTTGCCAAGACATTTATTTGAAAAGAAACGAGTGACTCACCCGACAGAGTCAAATGCAGAATAAACACACCTGTCAGTCAAAACAATAAAAAAATCTTCTATTCTGATTTACTGCATCATATTGATTGGATCTTTAAAATGGAACCACTTCTGGGAAAGCCAATGTGACAGGATAGGATTGTGCATATTTAAGACACAAAGGACTGATGTAAAACGGGAGTTGAAGATTCAAAGGCTTCATATGTCACATGCTTATACAACATGTGCAATGCAATGCACACAGGCACACTGACAATGTGGCTGTGCTGACAAAACAAAGTGTATGCAATGAAGAATATTAATTACAATTTGAGTAAAAATGACATTTATAAACAATTCATTTGTTAAGGTATATTAGTCTGGTGTTGAGGCGGGCTGTGCAAATTCAGTATATAGAAAAAGTGTCTGAGGTGTAAAGAAAACTATACTATACTATACTATGACATTTGTGCATGATTGAGGGCAAATATGCAAATGGTGATGTGATCCCAGAGAGGCTCTAACATCTGTCTGTCAAACAGTAATAGTTTACTTATAATGCTTATAAGAACACTGCAGATAAAAAACAGATTAAATTTAACAGAGAAAAAAGACACTCTCTACACTTCATGTAGAGTGCAGCTTCTTCTGGAGCTAATGTTTCTAATATGAAATGCATAGTTTCCTGTACACTATAGGTTTTCTTCAAGATTGATAAGCTCGACCATAGGTTGACTACAACCTAATAAAAGCGTTCCTTATTTTGCTGTGAGTAAAATCACTACTGTATTAAAAAAGTATATTTATTCAGGTCAACATATTGAAGACGGATGTCAGACTAAAAGGTACAGAGAGAGGAGCAGATCCAGTATAATCAGGAGCCAACTTTATAGCCTTCATCACTTTGAATTATCCGGGTGCTTCAGGTAAAGGAGCTTCTTATCAGTATTTAGTGCTGCAGTAATGCTTTATGAGCAGTTTCTGACACTGTTCGACCTTTTGCACTGACCAGTGCACTCTCATCTCAGCGCTTGATTAAACAAAGCATCATTAATGATTACATCCAACTGGATAACTTTATAAACCACAAAAGCCTGATGAAGTAGGTGTTTATTGGTGTGTAAAGGTCAGCTGATAAAGACACCCAGCCTTGCTCTGGGGATGTCTGCCAGTCGGTCCACCACTTTGGTCCAGACTGAAATATCTCAAAAAATGCTGTGCCTCTCTCAGGCCGCCTCTCTCAGGCCGCCTCAGAGAGTGTTGGATCATGGTTGTAGGAGGCTACAGGCATGTGGTGGAGCTCGGTGCAGGGCAGGGCAGGGCAGGGCAGGGCAGGGCAGGCGAGGCTTGAGATGGAGTGTGGAAGGGTAAACAGATTTTGAGTCAAATAAAACAAAACTCCGGGAAGCGGTACAACCCCTGGCAGTCTGCTCCGGCTGGCAGAGAGCGACAACACGCACACATACTGTAGACGCACACACTGTACACATACACTGTTTACACGCAGCGTAGGCGGCGGGTGATCCTGCTCCCTCTTGGTTCACTCAACTAGAGAATTAAGAAAATCTGTCCACAGACGGCGAGTTTCAACCACAGTCACGCGAGGAGCCGTCGCTCCTGAACAGACAAAATGTTTGTGCCCTTTTCAACCAGCAACAGCAGGTGCGTACACACACACACACACAAACAAAATGTTAGCCGTTACAACACTGCATGATAACTTGGGCAGGGCCGCTCGGTCAAGAAGGGTTATGTAGATTAAAAGAAAATAAAAAATCCACATAAGCGTCCAAGAGATCCTGACAGATTAGCTGCATCAAGCCTCATTGAGGCTGGTGACGGTGGTGATCTGCAGGGTGTGGACACGTATCAAGCAGTCATGCAGTTTACATGCTGATCGGTGTCATTAGTACCGGAGGGCGTGTCCGGCTTCTGGGTGTTATGAAAAGAACTTGACTCCTTTTGTTGCTGCATTGTGGAAATCTCCATTCAGCAGGAATGTTTGGTTTGGATCAAGACTTGATCCACGTCTTTAAAGCAGAGCGTTCCTTGACAGCATTAATGAGGGTTATTAACAATGTTATTCTTTTGATGATTCCTCCAGGGAAAGTCTTTTCATATTGCCCTCACCCACAGGGCAAAGGTCGTTTACAGGGCAACATTTTGTCACAGAGTTGTCACAGAGTCATTAGCTAACATCAATTTTTATTTTTTATGTTAGCTAATGACTACAATTTTAATTTCACTTTCATGTGATTGTGACAGTAGACATGCAGATATCAAACATGGGAAGAGAGAGAGAGAGAGAAGAATATGACATTCAACCCTCCGGGTGACTGTACTACGTTTGACTTGTGAACATGTTTTGAGAATGCAGTGGAAACGCGGCTTAATATGCACAAGTGGCCGGCCCGGCTACCAAAACAAAGCACAAAGAGGCTAAGATTACAACACACACACGCACACACACACACACACAGGGACTGAGACTACATTCTCTGCTCAGGATGCCATTACTCCACTATATCTTTACATAGCAAATGAGTGTTTGCTGCTATATCAATGCTCAGAATCTCATAAATAGAACCTTTAAACCTACATTAACTGATTTTTTTTGCCACTTTGGGGGCATTAGAAACAAGCTGTTAACGCGACACGATATCACACTTTTCACAACAAGTTGATATTGGAACATCTTAGCGGTTGTTTAATTACACATCCAGCAGACACGTGTCAAGTCACATATCCACTTTCTTTTAACTCTACATTTGCTCTCTACCAAATCTTGAAGGAAATATCTGGCTCTTTAGCAGCTAAATGCTCCACTAAGTTCACCAGCTGGTCACCGGCTGCGTCTGTCTGCTGTTGGTGCTGAGCAGGTAGTTTACAGTGGGAGCCTGAACCCTCAGGGACCAGGTGTCACCTGGTAAGTGCGAGAGGGTTAGGACTAGGACTCAAAATGGTATAAATAGGAAAGGGACAGCACTTTGACCTATCACGCTACCGTGATGATGCCAAAACATGTTGTGCACCATATCGGCTTCGGGAGTTTTAATTGTACATTTTAAAACTTTTCCTCATGGCCAAGGCAATTAAAGGGTCAGTCCCTTCCAGGCTCTTGCCCCACAGAATGGTCGAGAAGTAATTGTCAAATAATCAATTAACAATTTTTATTTTCTGAACAAAAGCAAACATTGTGTATTAGGCTATAGCCTGTGCTCGATTTCCTGTTTTTTATGTACCATCTTAAATACTTGTTAATGTATTGGTTCTGTGTACTTTTAGGCAAACCAGCACACCCATATATGCCAGTCCAGTTTAATGCCTTCGTGCTTCTCCTTGTAAACCCGTGTTTAACGTCACAGCGCTATGAATTGTGGGTCACTTGCTCAGGTAAAGTCTGCAGAAATGGGAACTTACAGAATGTATGCATAAAGGGCTCAAAATGTCTGCGATAGAGCCCTCTTGCACTTGACGCGTTGACAGTAGGGCAGCCCTCACACCCTCACAGCCTCGAGTCTGTGAGTGTGAACTTTGGGTTCGGGCCAAAGATCAGGTGAAAATTCTCTGCGGGTTTTTGTCACCATGAGCGATCAGTTTATATGCAGTAATTTAATCCATCGTTAATATAAAAATATTGATCCGCATAGCTAGATGCAAGATGTTGATTGCTTGTATACTAACTAGAAAAACTAAACTATAAAAGGTAAGTATGAAGTTTAGTATTGGGACACAGAAAGGTGGAAATTAGCCAATAGAGGCTTTAACCTCATTGCTCTTGTTCAGAGATAACCTCCTACAGCAGCGGCACAGTAGACTGTCTGAAATACCTGTAACAGCCTTCGTCATAGTTATTTTTGTAAGTTATGACCATGCGCTCACACAGAAGCATCCTGATAAATCGGCGGCTCCACCCTGACCTGTTTGATTAAAAGGTGCACTCAGAGGTCCTCAAACAGGTTTAGGTATGTGAGATGTGAGGAGAAAAAGATCCGTCTGGGAGCTCTGCATTATCATATACTCCTGTTACTAATAAATAATAAAACAAAAAGACACGATCACGTGGAAAACCAAGGCATTTAGTAGTGGAGTGTACATGTACATAGCAAATGATTAGCATCTTTTTTTTTATGCATCTGAAGTTTGTAATGCATTTCTAAGCACACAGGAACACACATTTAGACACTCGCATACAAACACACCAAGCTGCATCTCGGGTTAAAAGAATTCAGTGTGTTGAATACAGTAAATGACTCAGAGCTGACAGATTGTCACAACAGCAGAGGTTTCCTGTTTGAAGTTTCAGACAAAAGTGCGTTTTGAAGTATTTTATTGATCTGTACTTCCCCTCACTAGAAAAGGCACAGCTACTGTTTTAAGTTTTCTGCTGAAAAGGCATCTATTTGCCTTCTACACAGACAGAGCGACGTGTATTCAAAGGTGAAAAAAAAAAAACAGGATGTGAAATGGACTGGATTTGTTGTGTGACGCTTTCTGCGCGCTACTGTCACTAAAGTTTAAAATGTACAGGATCAGGAAACACAATCGTGGAAGACCAGAAATAAGGAGGAGAAATAAAAAATAGTTCACCTTTGACCTCTGAATATGAGCAACACCTTCCAAGATCTAACATCATTTAGCTTATGCCATATTCAACTTATATAATAGGAGAAAAAACAAAACTTTGTCATGAAGTTATTTCTTCACCCGTCCCTTCATCTCACTTCCTTGTCACACTTTTTTCTTTGGAAACATTTCATCTTTGTATTACTTACTTATTAAGTGTGATCAACAACATGTTGTTTTAGGATCTTTGTTCGAGCTTTATATTAATAATGACATTCTTTGGCTATTTTAGCCTTGTTGCATCTGACACAGGAGCATAAAACACACGCGTGAAGACACTCGGACATTCAAAAAACACAAACATACTTACATGTAGAGGTGCAAATGTAACTGTTTTGTTTTTACAGTAGAGTTCCAAGTGAGACAGTGCTAACTTTGGGGATGGTTGTTTAAATCACATGTCTATTTATATTTGTTAGAGAGTGGGAAGTGGGCACATGTGCTGTTTTGGGATAATACTCAAAATAAAAGGTGCCATCCTTTATTCTCTTTTAACCTCATCCCCTTTTTTGTTATATTTCCATTCTTCTCCTCCCTGTTTTAAGTCAAACTACCTCTGCATTTCCTCTTTTTATTAAAACATTCTGTAGCTGGGAAGAGGATAAAGGTCGAGGTAGGGAGTCATTTTAACGTCTCACTTCCTGGGCCTTCCACAAATGGCTCCTCCTCCTCCGGTCGACCTTACCATTTGGAAAATGATTAGGTGCTGTTATGAACCCTGTGGAAGAACCAAAGGGTGGGGAGGGGAGCCCACAGTCCTGTTGGCCAGCCCCTCTCTGTCTTCCACCTTTGCGGTCGCTGTGACTGTGTGTCTGTCAGAGGGTGGGCCGAGCGTTTGTTCATCAGGGGTGGTGTGTATGCCGAGGCTGGTGAGGACGTTCTGAAGGTGTGCGACGGTGCTCACTAGCTGCTTCTTCTCCTCCTCCAGCGCAGACACTTGCTCCATCAGCCGGACCTCCGACTGGGACAAAGTCTCCACTCGGCTCTCAAGGCTGTAGACGTGAGCTTGTGACACCTGAGGGAGACAGTGATGGTTGAAATGATTCAAGTAAAAGAGAAGAATAATAATAATAATAATAATAATAATAATAATAAACTTTATTTATATAGCACATTTCAAAACAAAAGGGTAAATGATAAGACAAATAATGGTAAACCTTTTTAAAACTGTCTAAAAGCAACATAGAGCAAAAGGAGTTACGTATGAGAAAAAGTCAAATAAAATGATATTAAATAATTAAAATAATCAATGAAATAAAAGTTAAGAGAATGCACGCATAATGGCTCTTCAGAAACCTATGGGTGACGTCATGGAAACTACATCCATATTTTATACAGTCTATGGTCCTCAGCCCAGATTGCAGATTGGCTAGCA
Source organism: Bovichtus variegatus (assembly GCA_943593645.1). Lineage (NCBI taxonomy): Eukaryota > Metazoa > Chordata > Actinopteri > Perciformes > Bovichtidae > Bovichtus > Bovichtus variegatus. The sequence goes on from CALSCE010010695.1 coordinate 11,289,710, forward strand.
AAACATTGTCTCACGACAAGGCACGTACAATATCAGAAGATCTGAGAAGGTAACTGTTATTTGTGTGTGTGTACCTGCAGCTCCTCAAGCAGGTCTAGGTTCTGCTGTCGTAGGCTCTGATTGGTCCTCTCCAGCTGTGCGGCTCGCTGGTGTTGGTTGAGGGTCGGGGGCGTGTCAAGCAGCTCATCCTGCAGGACATGGTACTCCACCTCGTAGGCCTGGAGCTGCTTGGACACGTCCATCTGACAAACCTAATGAACACAGACAAGTGCTTACAACGTGCAGCAACAATCTAAAAAACATTCATCCTTGTCTGAAAGTGTTTGTCAGGGCTTCAGCTTTCAGCCGAAATGCGTTGGTGTCAGTGATGCAATATTAAAGGCCTTTTATTATACTCAGGACTCGTAGTTCTTGAATTTTTCTTTCTTGTTTGCAATGGTCGTGGCCCTGGACTCCAGATACCATTGTTCATTGCCTTTTTGTAAGGATACTTTTTGTTCTTAAAGCAAAGACGGAAACCAGAATTTTACTTTTATTTTGGTTTAGCAAGGTCATTTAAACCACTTTATTTGGAAGTAAAGGTCAACATGAGCGCACCAGAAACCAGTTTCCTTGTTGCACGACAGAGGGCCAAGGCCAACAGGCAGGTAGTAATTATAAAGGTAGTGGGGTAAGCATTTGCCTTTGTTTTCTCATCCAAATATCAAATTACTAACCAGTGGGTTTGTTTAAAACTTGTAAGATCATCTGACTGTTTCTTTCCTTGTTCGACTTCCCCAGAGCAATGTCACCGTGCTCTCATATTTCAGCAATCTTACTTGGTGAGTACAATCTTATCATCACTGATAGGAAAGGTGGCCAAAACCAGGAAACCATCCCTTGTTTCCTTCTCATGTCACAACACATATTCAGCAGATTGTTGTTGTCTTGCACCTACAAATTCCATGTGACTGCATAATAGAAAATAAACAATGGAGACATGTTTTACGTGCGCGACTCCAAACATTCTGTCAGTACAGTCTCTGCGAGTCACACCTCAGTTAACATATAGACAACGTGACGAGGATAAGTGGCACTAGAGGGAACGCACCGGCAAGCTGGAGAATGAGTCAACCCCATTTTGCTATCTCGTGCAAATTATATGGTATAGGTATACTTTCTAAACTATAGACTACATTGATAACACCTCTCCACATTTCTGTGACTCATCACAAGCTCATGTCAGCTTTTCCCATCTCAAGACCACTGGCAGCTTATATTACTGTAAATAGAGTAAATGTTCCATCTTGACATGAGACTGACTCATAAAAACAATATTACACAAGGAAGTCTGATCATGACTGTTTGGTTCTTGGAGTTATTAAACAGGTGTGCTTGTGTTGTTTACACATGGTGGTTTTTATGTTTTTTCACCACAAAGACTGACTGAATGTTCAATTACTCCAGGCACACTGTTGTAAGGAGAGAGTGTGGTTCACATTGATAGCACCTGTCACTCAAGCAGAATATCATACTCTATTTTTTTAGGTTCGTCCTAAAGCAATTATATTGTCACTTTATGACCGCCATGAGTTGTAAAATCAACATCTGTTTAGTGAACTGAGGGAAGTTTAATAGTTGCTTGAGCTAATTTAGTAACGTCACGTATTTACACAGACATACGACAAGCTAAGAGGTCACTGATCCACTAACATATCTAACATACGCAAATTCATTCAGCCTCCCAAAAGTTGACAGGAAGTGGGAAATCGCCGCTGCATGTGTATGTGAATGAAATGATAGGTCTGGTGATATTCTATATCTAGTTAGAGATGCTGTTAAGTTACTGTACACTAAAGAGACATATCAGAGACTAGAAGTCAGAATATTTCACTCTATGCTGCTTCAACATTATGGACATAACATGCAGTAACTGCACTATGCAGTTTTCGGAAATCATTTAGCCTTTCTTAAAATGAATCTCTCTCTCACTCTCACTCTCTCACACTCTCTCTCTCTTTCACTCTCTCACTCTCTCTCACACACACACAAAATACACCAATTGTGAATGATTTTTGTTTCTAGTAGAATGAAATGTGTTTTGCACCACAGACAGAAAAAGAAAATTGGAAAGTATTAAGACAGACTATTGCAATTCAAACACTTTACTATAATCCCAGATATGAAAATCAATAAAATATGGTCCATAAAAAAACTTTGCAATGTCTTCCAGTTAGGCAGTCCAGTGATTAAAGGCAAAGTTATTCTAACCTGGTTGATGGTTTTCTCCATCTGTACCAGGCCCAGGTTGGGCAGCGTGGTCTTGATGAAGTCCACTATGGACTCCAGGCTCTCATGCTGCAAGATCAGAGGCTTATGGCTCCCCAGCAGGCTCAAGGCCACCTTAAAGATGACCTCTGACCCCTGCAGGAACAACATATCTGACAAGAAGACAAAGAGGAGTCAAAAGGTTAAAGAAGAAGAAGACAAATAACTGGTTGAAAAGGCCCTGACGTGACAGCTTTTTAAAAAGTTACGCAACAGTAAAAATAAATAATGACTCGCAGCACATCATACTGTTCATTGGTGAATTTTTTTATTTTTTTTTTTAAATGACAGATGCTTTGACGTCAATAACAATTTTAAGCAAACATAAATATAGACCAGAGACTGAGTAGGTGTGTGTATTTGTGTGCGTGCTTTGTATCAGGGTGGAGTAAGGATTAGGCAAGATTGCATGAGATCATACAACAGATTAAGGAATGGGAGCGGAGTAGTGGAGCCCCACATACTGTACGATATCAAAGACTCCACAGATACCCTCTCACTGTAACACACACAAGCACACAAACACACACACACACACACACACACACACACACACACACACACACACACAGTGTTATGCTCAGATGAGCATGAGGAGCCAGAGAGTCTGGTTCACTAACTGAACACCATGTAAGAAATTAGGCATGAAAACAACGGCAAGACAGGATACCAAGGGGCTGTGGGTGTGATGGTATTTACACAAACGATAAAAGGTCCCTACAGGAATAAAACAACAGCCTGTACCAAAAGAAATAAAAAAGACTTTATCTCATATGTGTCTGTGTGTACGTGCCTCAAAGTCAAGAATCATTATCATAAAATGTCAGTTTATATCTTAACAATATAAAATGCCTTTCCCTCACTGCAAACTTGTTAGACTTCTTGATTGTATCTTGCTTTCTACAACTTTTACATCCTCCTCCCCCTTTCCATCATTCTGGGTTTCAAATCTAATTAGAAAAGTTGACGGGGGAGTGGAGACAACCCCCCTCCCAACATCCTGCTTCTGTTCTATATTGCTGAGCTTTTCTCAGGGAGAAAGAAACAGTGTGGTGAGCAAGTAAAACAAGAATGTGGTCTATGAGTGCAGGTACATAGGCAGCTCTCAAAGCTTACCGAAGACTCTGGCCACAAAGCCGAGGGGGAAGTGTGAGGCGAAGGCGGTGAGAAACCAGGGGGTGGCGTATAAGCTGGGTCCGATCTCCTGCTGCTCGAGGTGGCTGTAAAGATCCCTGTGGTAGTCGTGGAGCAGCCGCGACAACTGGTACATCTGAATCTGACATGAACAAAATGACAAAGTCTGACTGGAAGCATGAGGTTGAGTGTACATTATGTGCAGACTGAGGGGCCAACACACAGCAATAGTTTCCTTTCCAGTACCGTTGGTCTGTCTCTCACAAAGTAAAAGAATAATAAAAGAATGTAAACTAGGGATGCATCTTTTTAATGTTTGAATGGTGCTGACCAACCAAAATGCTGCTCAAAGTTCTGTATGTTAAAACGTTTAAATAAATAGAAGCGGCAGTATTGCATAACTGAGTCATGTTGTGGCCTATGCATTTCCTGCTATAGGAGAGTATGAATATTGTACAACTTTTTTTATTTTTAGAAGGCCGGGTTAAGCAAAGTGCATCAATAAAAATGTATTATTATAAGCGTAGGTGTTTAAGAGAGGGAAAAAGACGGTATCGGATAAATATTGGCAGTAATCATGGTAGCAGTTTAGGTATCGGACAGGAAAAGGTGGTATTGAGCCGTCCATAAAGTAGACACAATAACTGTCTGGTACATAATTCAAGCACGAGACAGCCTGACCATGTACAGTACATACATGTAGTGATGCCGTAGTTCTATAAAAGGGTGATGCTCAATCATAATTCAAAACCTACACCATGGGTATTCATGGCGAGACTCCAGTTAACCCCTTGCATCAATTATAAATCCAGTAACATCTCAACTAAACAAACTTTGTTCAAACATGAAAATGGAAGCTGATCGCTGTAATTTAAAATGTGAGATGAATAGACTGACTGATGAATGGACATTTTAAGTATGTGAGTAACAGAGACAAATTATCCAGATTAAAGGTGTGAAGGGGACAGTGACATATTTTGTAAATGTGTGATATATATGTGGGACAAAGAGACTCTCTGTGTGTCTGTGTGTATTTTACCTGCAGGATAATCATGTCAGGCCTGTACTGTTTGCGGAGCCCCACGTCATACATTAGAAATTTGAGCATGTTGAAGGCGTCCTCTTCCCCCATGTGTAACAGCAGCACTCCCGCAATGAAGGAGAGGCCCTGGCAGTAGCCCACCTACAATAATAAACAAAAACAAACTTGACGTCTACACAGACAAGGAAAAGGAAAAAAGGCTTAAGCCTAAAAGACTGTTGACAGTTGCATTTAGTCAATCATCGAAATAGGGGGAGAGAGACACCCAAAAAGAAAGTGAAAGAAAGAATACTATACTATACTATACTGTACTATACTATAGGAAGAATGAAATGATACCTCAGGGTCCAGCAGTGAGTAGGCTTTCAGTAAATTATACAGAGACAGCTGTCCTGCCCCCAGCTGTGCTTGGAAATATGGATGAGTGGGAAAAGTGCGACCTGGTACAGAAAGAAAGAGCGAGTTATTATCTGTATTGCAAAAAAAATCTGCACGGTTTATATTTAGTGTGAAATGCCGACAACATATCTTTTTGTTGTCTGAGATCCGCCTGATAAAACAGTTTTAATAGATTTGATTTATTGGATTTTGTCTGACACACTCCTGGAAAGAATCTGAGTGAACTATCCACAAGAGACCAAAGAGTCTGGTTGTGTACCTGTGTTTGAAGGAAGCATTCAAATTGTGCTAAACTTCACACTTTACATGAGCATGTGCCGACCCATTCCTTGTTATGCTTACAAAAATGTTCAAGAAAACACCCGCCTTTAAGCAAAGACCACATTCTCTATGTGGCGGCAGATGGCTAAGTGCCTTTCAAACATGACAAAATAATGACCTGGGATCGGTAAAAGAGCATTGTTAACATGGACGGGTTAGTAATTTGACAGGTGTGTGTTTTAGGACTGAGGACTTCTTTACTTACAGTGTGTGACAGTGAGGCTTTGGAGAAGACAATCACTATCTGCAAGAATGTTCATCTGTGTCATATGCTTTGGGGGCTTTATGTTTGTCAACACAATGTCATGACTCCCTACCCTGCCTGAAGGAAAGCAGGTGTGGGAATATACTGAAGTGCTGAACTTTACAAGCCTAAATTCTTGCCTAATTAAAGTTAATCAAATAAAAGCTGCACATTTGCATATGCATGTTAGATAGACGGCATTCACTTGCCAAGCATGTTCCACCTGCAAACCTCTTTGCTGCTTCAGCATCGTAAAGACTAACCGCTTTTATCGCACAGCACATAACACCTTTGGCCATGTTAGCAAAGCGTCACCGTGTATGCCGCTACCTCCTTCCCCACCCTATTCGATGTAGAGCGAATAACACGACAGTCAGATGAAAGACACGGGGTCAACAACAAAAACAGGGGAGGTTAAGCGCTACAGGGATGGATATGTGGGTGGATGTGTATCTGTATGCATGTAGGTGTTATGTGGGTTGGGTGTAGGTACTATGTGTGTGTGTTTTTGGATGGGAGGTGTTGGGAGGGTGAAAGCATTAAAACGAGCTTTTAGACATTGTTGTGTTATACGGGAAGGGTTTCTGCAGAGTTCACCAAATTAAATGTAAGAGTTTTTACCAAGAGAAGGCAATTTAAAAAATGTCACGATCATTCTTGTCAAAGAATGACGATAAATCAGTACGGACAATAAGATCTACAATTATTTATTTGAGTGAATACATTTAATGACATGTACATCTCATATTTATAAGTACTTCCCAGCTGTATTTAATAATCATTTATAATAATGGGCCAATATACAAAATGTAAGGATGGTTTAACCAATTAATACATTTGGTTTATTTAAGTTTTTGCTAAAATCGACACTTGCCCATCTTGAGTCGATGAGCTTCCTAGCCGCTGTAGCTTGAAGTTTATGTATGATGTAACACGTCTCCTGACAATCAGATACATAAAGCAGTTATAACTAGTGTTACTGTCTACGGCAAACAAGAAACATATTAAAGAACTTTTTGAAGTAAATTTAAGACTTATTAAAACCACGTAAGGCCTTACACACAACTATTAATTGTCACGTATTTTTCAAGCTGCCGGCATGATAATTTAAAAGACGTGTAATTTATGTAATGAACAGCCCTGGTTTAATAGAATGGCCATGCTGGCAATGATCATACGCATCACATGGTTAAATCAAACAGTTATTTTAGAAGAAATATGAAAATATTTAAATATATATCGTATCTTACGGCATAGCCTAAAAATATCAATATTAATATTTTAAAGTCTTCTTGCCCAGCCTAAGTTTGTGCACAGGGTACATTCATTTGTGTTATTTCCATATAGCAGAATAGCTTCAATACTAAGCAACTAAAAATGTGTGTAAGTGAATATGAATGTCTTCTACGCGTGTCTGAGTTACCCAAGTCTATGAGGATGGCGTGTTGCTGCGAGGTGAGCTGTTTCAGCAGCTCTTTGTATGGAGAGTGATTGGCAGGGGGTCGTGACGGAACCGTCTGCCTGAGCAGGTACTGTTCGGACAGAAACTTCCAAATCTCTCCTCGATGTTGCCTTGGTACACCTGTCAGAAATGACAAGAGATTAGGGAGGATGAAGGTGGGGTAGCACAAAGGTGGAATGCAAAATTTGCATACTGGAACTGAAGACAGATTTCTAACAGTATTATGCAACTCATAAGGACATCTGACTTCAGGACTTGAACATTCGAACTTCAGGGGGCTGAGGCTACTTAGAACAGCCAAACCTTCTCTGTAAAAATACCTGCCAAGTAATTACACAGAGCTAGCCCATAGAAAAAGTTTTCAAACGGTGAGGGGACATAGTGTTCATACTTTAACATAGGAACACATACGTACCTGTATGGAAATATTCTAAATGCAATAGTTAGTAGTGAACCTCGCATTAAGAGCATTTACCACAACTATATATCTATATCATCTTAATCCACTGGACATATATATATTTGGTGCATCATAAAAATGACTTTCTTGTACACTCCTTAGATTATAAATGGTGGAGCGGTAACGTGTTCTTCCTTACACATTGGAGTTTGTATAGACTCTAAGCATGTAAAGGAGGCCGTTTGAACATGCTTTACTCCTGTGTGACCACTGTTTTAACGTGTTGGCATCATCTTGCTTCATTATCTAGCACTTGAGGCTACTCCAGTTCTAAGAATGCTATTCATTCCCCAGAAGCTTTTCTGTGAATGCATGTGTGTTCTGAACTTTAGCCCCCCCCCCCATGTTCGATGCCAAGGGCAAAGGAGATAACCTTCCTGTCCTCTGTGTAGAACATGTTGTGTTGACACTAGAATATGGACAGAACAGAAAGCCTTGGAGGGCAGGACTACACACCGATTTGACTACACACCGACTTTACTGTGCGCACAAATGGTGTATTAAAAACACTTCATGGAATTTATGCTCTTTCCTTTTGCTGTATTTGGGAAATGGGCCCAGTCTGAGGATAAGAAGAAAAGTTACAACACATATTTTCGGTTTTGGAGCTTTATACATTAAGGTTTGGTCAATATTTTCTAATACTTGGTCATTTTTTTTTTAAAAGAACAAACATTTCCAATAAGCACTAATACATGCATCGGTGGAGACAAACACGTACCTTGTGCAACAGCAGCATGTATGGTCTCTGCGTCAAATTTGACCGTTGCCCTCGCAGGAGTTCCCAGCATCTTCTCCCAGACCAGAGTGACCTCCTTCAGGCACGGAGTGATTTCCTCGTAGTCCAGCTTCAGACGTTTGTTCTGAAGATCGCTCTCTGAGGCTACGAACATGGATACACAGACATTACACAATAATGTGATAACCCTAGCACTCTTTGTGTCAGCCCTGTGATGTGTGTGTGTGTGTGTGTGTGTGTGGAGCTGAGAGGCCTCTCTTCACAAAGCATCAAGCCCTGAACATATTGTGTTGTCCTTTTGGTTTTGTTTCTGCACTCTTGCACTCTAAAGCATTACTGACACAGACTTCCACACACTCCTTGTTGTGGTAAACCACGCCAGTAATACCAATAACAACAATGTAGAGGAGACTGAAAAACTGATTTAATGACAACCTAAAACCTAAAATAAAACCCTAACTTTTAGATAACGAGGATTTTAAAACTGCTCACAGGAATAAATTAATCAGACTGATTAATGACTGATTGTTTTTTCAAACCTGCGCTAAACAAGTTGCAAACACAACATTGATATATCATCATCCCCTTTTCAGCTGATGTATCAAACTTATTAGCAAACTGTTACTTGTTTATACATCGGGCAGTTACAAAGCAACCATATCAGTCTTTTCGAGTCGTGTTTCTGGCCAATAATCACTTTCTTTTAACTTTGCCAACTCCTGAGGGAAATATCTGGCTCTTTAGCTGCTAAATGTTCCACTATGTTCACCAGACACACCAGTTTTTATTAGATCCAACCACATTGTAATTTGGGAGTTAGTACATGACCCACATACAGAGACTAAATCAAAGCATATTAGAGATCCTTTGGACATTATTATAACACATCACCCTGCTGTGGTGTAATAAGACATATTTTGTTATGCGCAATCAAACTTGCCTGACTTTCACATTAACACAGCCTCTAAACTAAACAGAAACACACAAACTGTGAATTCAGTTGCAACATGTTGACACCAGTGATCAAAGAAGGTGAGGGCACACCCAGCGCCCCTCATCTGTTCCTCTCTTTCTGACAACACCCTTCCTCTCTTATATCTTAACCCATAGCCCATCTTTTCTTCTCTTCGTCTTTCCTGCCTACATTCAACTCTTTCTTCTATTTCAATACCATTCATTTGTCTCGTCCATCAACCACACTGTCCCTTTTCTCTCTCTTTCCCCTGGTGGACTTCCTCTCCCTTTTCCGCTCATGTGTGGTGTCCACCCAGTGACCAGCTGCACCTCGGCAGCGCTGGGGAGAGTGACATCATCTCTTTGGGACAGGAAAGAAACAGCGGTCCGTTTCCTGTTACAACCTGCACTGACACTTTCCAGGATACAGAGGCGAAATTAGGTGTTCAGCCAACAGGGAGAACGCATCCATTTGCATCTAGGAATGAGATTCTTTCGGTATCTCACTATTTCAAATTTCGAACATTCAGAATCTATTCTCGATTCAAAATCAACTTTGGATTCAGTACATAGGGGTGCTAATTTCAGGATCTATTCCAGTCCACTGTGCGCTAATATAGGTTGTGTGGCAAATTAGGTCATGAAAGCAGAGTTAAGTGTGTATAAGATTATGGAGTTTTTATATTTGAAAAATTGATATCAACTAATTGCAATAATGTAAACACACAAAGGCAAACCCAAGACAGGTAACATTTATTCACGCTAAACTTGCACAAATAAACAATTTTTACTTACAGTTTTGAAGTATTGCCCAATTCTTTGACTTAAAGAATAACAAGATCAATAATTAAATTGTACACAAAATAACACTATAATACATAATAATGCTTGATGCTTATTTCACTTGGTCTGTAAAATAATTTTCCAGCAGTAGCAACATCTAGGTTCTTTTGTAGATTTTTTTATTTTCTTTTTTAATCTATTTTTGGAAGTTGTGAATATATACGGGAGAAGATAAATATCTAGATTCTCACGTGAATCAATTTTTTCCCCCACCCCTACTTGCATTAGCAGCATTTAGCAAAAAGTAAACTACTAATTATAACAACAGCACAGCTTTGATGAACAAATTGAGAATATGCAAGTTAGGTGCCTTGCAAAAGTAGAGTGCTTTGCATAGAACTCACACTAAAATCCAGGATAAACACGTTTCAAAATAACCTGGTACAAGACAAATTGAAAAAAATCTCAAGAGGCCTGAAAACCTTTTATGCAGTGCTGTATATCCATTGCCTCAGCAATGAAAGACAGAGAAGTAGGGGGAGTGACCTGGAAGGCGTAGTCTGGATAATAAAAGAAGAAAACTTGGACGGAGCAGATAGCTGACACACCCAGAGTAAGAATAGATGCCGCTAGAGGGGCCATGGCTCTGCTGTCGGTCTTATCAGCTGTCTGGAGCAGGCAGTCTGGTCCATCAGGACTCGCTCATTGGCTGCAGCCCAGCGAGCGCTCAATTTCTCCACTTTCCAACCTCTCCTCCCGCTCTCTATTTCTCTCCCATTCTGTCACCGGAACACTCCGCCCATGATAACACACACAACAAGATAGGATACCCCACCCTGGAGCTGACAAAGATACACACACACACACACACACACGCTGATGGGAGGCGTGCACACACACTTTCAGCAGTGTGAGAGATAAACAGAAAGAATAGACACGGGGTTGAACTCCACCTAGACAAATAACGGATAGAAAGGTGGAGTACACCCTGCAGGAAGAATAAAGCACAATTAAAATAAAGACGCCCAAGAAAGCAGCCGCACGCTGCAGATGTGTATGTTGCTGCAGTGTGTGAGTTTGTGTGTGAAGTCACTGCCCGGACTTGTTTTTCTTTCATCAATATTGACCCACATTCTCTCCATCCACACCCTGTTATGAAGAGATGATTTCCATCTAGGTGATGGATGAACTGTGTGTGTGTGAATTATTGGTTTGTATGGTAGTTAGGGGTATGTAGCACAGCTAGATGTGTGTTGATACGTGCCAACTGGGTCAGGAAAGAGGCGGTGCACTTGGCACACCCTTACATACACCTACCAGCAAAAGAACACATACACCTATATTTATTATATAACTTGTTAATATGTGTTGGGTCTAAATATTTTTTAAAAAAACACAAAACTAACAGGTGTGCACTCCATTAGCTGACCTAAGTGTGTGCACATCTGGAGAAGCATGTTGCCAGAGATGGATTAAAGGAAGACTTGTTTGTCTTGTTATTTAGCTTCTAGAGAAACCAACTCATCATGTAATTCAACAGTGTTAGCAAGTAAGTGATGCCAACTCTGCTTAATGAAACATTACGAGTTGCTGTTCTTGGCTTCAAAACCTGAGAGACATTCAAGTCTTTCATTCACAGGACACATTGGCTGTTACATGCACTAGGGGAGAGTCAGCTCAACACTGTGCACGTCAATGTTTGTGTTCATGCTAATTATAAGATTAAAAAGAGATTTTACCGCTTATTGTAGTGAATCTTATTTCCACTTGTCTGTTTAGTATATGTTTGAAGATGGGTGCACGAATATAATTTGATTTTTTTAAAAATAAATTGCAAGAAAGGCTCTTTTTTCTTGTATGCGTGTTACAATTCCCTTCATCCATCCAACTCACCCTGTAGTTTCTGATTCTCCATCTCCATCCTCTGCAGCAGTATCTGCTGCAGGATGGCCTTCCTCCAGAGCTCCCTCAGGTCCTCTTTGCTCCTTTTCTTCCTCTCCTCAGGGACCACCCTTATGGACAAGTCCCCACTTCCTCCAACTACCTGGCCCACGCACACACGACCCCCCTCTAGACAGGGATCCCCCCGCTCTGAAAGACATATCAGATTACATTACATTAGATCAGATCACGCTACATTAGGTGTCCATTGCAGCAGCAGGATGCAGTAAACAAATAACAAGAGAGAGATAGTGCGAAACAGCAGAGGTTGTTAGGAGAAAGAACATTCTAGCCTATATTCCCAGGATAAGAAAAACTGTATATCTGGGGGAGAGCTTTTTTTTAAAAATTATTTTAAACTTCACCCATATTGAACCTACCCCAGCCCACCCCACCCCCCCCAGTCAATTCAATTTGCAACCATTCATTGGACACTCATGAACACATGCAAAATATAATCAAAAATACTAAACATAGATCTACAGTGCATCCGGAAAGTATTCACAGCGCTTCACTTTTTCCACATTTTGTTACGTTACAGCCTTATTCCAAATTGTATTAAATTAATCTCTTACCTCAAAATTCTACACACAATACCCCGTTATGACGATGTGAAAAAAGTTTTCTTGAGAGTTTTGCAAATTTATTAAAAATAAAAAACTAAGAAATCAGATTTACGTAAGTATTCACAGCCTTTGCCATGAAGCTCAAAATTGAGCTCAGGTGCATCCTGTTTCCACTGATCATCCTTGAGATGTTTCTACATCTTAAATGGAGTCCACCTGTGGTAAATTCAGTTGATTGGACATGATTTGGAAAGGCACACACCTGTCTATATAAGGTCCCACAGTTGACTGCATGTCAGAGCGCAAACACCAAGCATGAAGTCAAAGGAATTGTCTGTAGACCTCCGAGACAGGATTGTCTTGAGGCACAAATCTAGGGAAGGACACAGAAAAATGTCTGCTGCTTTGAAGGTCCCAAAGAGCACAGTGGCCTCCATCATTCGTAAATGGAAGAAGTTTGGAACCACCAGGACTCTTCCTAGAGCTGGCCGGCCGTCTAAACTGAGCGATCGGGGGAGAAGGGCCTTGGTCAGCGAGGTGACCAAGAACCCGATGGTCACTCTGTCAGAGCTCCAGCGTTCCTCTGTGGAGAGAGGAGAACCTTCTAGAAGGACAACCATCTCTGCAGCAATCCACCAATCAGGCCTGTATGGTAGAGTGGCCAGACGAAAGCCACTCCTGAGTAAAAGGCACATGGCAGCCCGTCTGGAGTTTGCCAAAAGGCACCTGAAGGACTCTCAGACCATGAGAAACAAAATTCTCTGGTCTGATGAGACAAAGATTGAACTCTTTGGTGTGAATGCCAGGCGTCATGTTTGGAGGAAACCAGGCACCGCTCATCACCAGGCCAATACCATCCCTACAGTCAAGCATGGTGTTGGCAGCATCATGCTATGGGGATGTTTTTCAGCAGCAGGAACTGGCAGACTAGTCAGAATAGAGGGAAAGATGAATGCAGCAATGTACAGAGACATCCTGGATGAAAACCTGCTCCAGAGCGCTCTTGACCTCAAACTGGGGCGAAGGTTAATTTTTCAGCAGGACAACGACCCGAAGCACACTGCCAAGATCTCAAAGGAGTGGCTTCAGGACCACTCTGTGAATGTCCTGGAGTGGCCCAGCCAGAGCCCAGACTTGAATCCGATTGAACATCTCTGGAGAGATCTGAAAATGGCTGTGCACAGACGTCTCCCATCCAACCTGATGGAGCTTGAGAAGTACTGCAAAGAAGAATGGGCAAAACTGCCTAAAGATAGGTGTGCCAAGCTTGTGGCATCATATTCAAAAAGACTTGAGGCTGTAATTGCTGCCAAAGGTGGATCTACAAAGTATTAAGCAAAGGCTGTGAATACTTACGTAAATGTGATTTCTTAGTTTTTTATTTTTAATAAATTTGCAAAAATCTAAATAAATCTTTTTTCACATTGTCATATTTGGGTATTGTGTGTAAAATTTTGAGGAGAGAGATTAATTTAATACAATTTGGAATAAGGCTAAAACGTAACAAAATGTGGAAAAAGTGAAGCGCTGTGAATACTTTCCGGATGCACTGTATTTGACACAGTCGAGTGCAACGCACAGTCAAAAAAAAATGTTTGTGTGACTCCACCCCAAAGTACAGGGTGGATCCCAAACCTCAAAATACCCTGTGTTGTTTAGAGGAAGGACATAACTACTATCCAGATAGCACTTCTCTTTCAGTTTGTAGTAACATCACAATTCAGTTTGATCACACTCACTCACTCACACACACACACCTTAGCGCAGGTATGTCAATTTGATGTTTATCTTTACAAAGAATCTTCTGAGGAAAATAAAACACACACACACACACACACACACACACACACACACACACACACACACACACACACACACACACACACACACACACACACACACACACACACAGAGATCATTGTGCTGGGTGAGGTTAACATTTGCCTTGACAAGCAGTCACTATACAAACATATGGCTCTTAAGTTAAAAGACAAGTGGAGACAAACCAGACGTGTGACAGACGGCGACTCTCTTAAGAGACTTGTGTATTTGTTAGGCAAACACAGACTCCTACACTGCTTCATAGAACAAGGCTGAAGAGTGTGCGCTTAGGTGTGAAAAGTGCGTGCGTACATGCACGCACACACACACAGGCTTATCCTGCTTACTCATGGCCTTCTTGTGGAGATTCCCCGCTACATTAATTCCCTAGAACCTTACCCTTTCCTTGTGTCACGATCCACTCCCTGCGTAAACACTCAAATTTCACCAAAACCATGTCCCAGAACACACACACAACATGCAAAGTGAGTCAACAAGGCTGGCGCTTTCCTCTGGCGCTGCCTATGTGTGGACTGTCAACATGACCTTGAGACACCGCAATCTCCTCCAACACACACACACACACACACACACACACACACACACACACACACACAAAATCGACACACCCATGACCTCATGTATATGAGCACACGCATAAATACACGCCCAACTCAACCCAACTTAGCACAGCATTCAGTAACAAAGCCCATCACACTGACCTGCTAAAGCCCAGTTTTTCCTTTACGTCAAGATTGTTGACTGTCAAAATAAACTTCAGGTGCAGATTAAATTAATAATGAGGACAAATATGTGAGTTGATGTTTACCTGTTTCATGTGAAAGGGAGACTTAGTACACAATAACAGGCCTAAACCTTACTAATCCTTACGAGTTCAATGGGAATGTGGATAAAAAGGTCACATTAGTCCCACACTTATTAGACCCAAACACAGAATCCAGAGCTGTGTGTACAGAAGTGAACACAATTTATTACTCCTGCAAAAAATACCATCCTTGTGGAAGGTCAGAAAGGTGTTAATTGAACTGTGTGAAGATGTTTTTGTCTGATGTCTGTGTAGAATTTGGACATTTTAGACTTTGGTACCCCCCAGTGGTAGCATAAAACATTTATTGTCTTTGGAGACATTCCAGGCTTTATACTTGAAGACATAACACATTTAATTTAGAGTTTAAGCTCTCCAGTTGTTGGATTTGGAAGATAGTTGTTTTTGTTTACTAATGTTTTTGGACTGTCTAAGGGCATGAGAATAACGTATGAATTTTATAGATGGGCGTAAATTTCCTTTAAGGGAGTTTACAGTGAGACAAAGAGGCATAATAGTTGCTGTCTGAATTGTTGGTGCTTTACTGACAATAACTAAAAAATATGTAATGTGTCAATAGGGGAAAGGTTTATGACAATCACAATGACATGAGAAACTGACCTTTATGACACTAACACTTAAACAGTATCAATAGAATTATATCTATATTACAGGTTTCATAAACGTGGTATTTATTGCAGGCATATTGTATTCAACTGCATTATACTATAAGGTGCTTCATTGTAATCTCAATGACTCATAATGAAGAACAGCCACAGTGTGACTCTATTGTTCCCTTGTGTAAAATTATTCTTTTTTCTCTAAAATAGGAAGCAAAAGTGACTAACATCCATCGATGTCACCATTTAAAAAAAATAAAAATGTCTTTAGGAGATTTCAGAGAAATGTGACACAAAATACAACATCAGTAGACTCATAAAAAACCTACATTAATACGTGATGATTGGTGATGAAACAAGTCCCTTCCTGTGAAAATATTTTAGAAGGATTCATTTTACAGATAAAACAATTAGTCATTTAATTGATCAGCAGAAGATTTATCACTATTTTCTGACATTTTGTACACCAAATGATTGAGCGGTTAGTCAGAGTAGTTCAATAAAGAATTTCCTTTCTTTTGCTAAGTTAAAAGGTACATTTATGAACATGTTTTGATATGTATTTCGCTCAAGGAGGTTTTTTTTATTTTTTTTATAACGTGTTTGATACAGGAGTTTTAATGCTACAGTGAGACCAAGCCAACTATTGCAACTGTCAGCACTTGTTCTGTCATACAGATTACACACAAACACAACGATACATGCAATTATGAAAACTCAGGATCTGAAGACATGCAAGCACATGCATGATTCCCACGTCTGCACAGGCAGACACACACA
Organism: Bovichtus variegatus; assembly: GCA_943593645.1. NCBI lineage: Eukaryota > Metazoa > Chordata > Actinopteri > Perciformes > Bovichtidae > Bovichtus > Bovichtus variegatus. Next base: position 11,306,109 of record CALSCE010010695.1, read on the forward strand.
GACACACGCTTTCATATGGACATACACTGAGTGAATGATTGAGACTGGGGAGCAATGTTTCATTCAATGTAGAGCAATATTTTCAACGCGTGTTCTCCGCGTCTCGGCAGACATTTACTCGCCCAGGGGCACTCAAGCTTCTATTACAAATAATGTCATTTCAGAACAGCCTTCAGTGTCAAACATTATCCATTTGAAAAAAAATATCAACTAATAACAGATGCCACAACAACTCACTCAACCGCATGTCAATCAATCCCAGTCTAATAACAAGACAGAAATAGGAGCCGCTGGTTCTTTAAGTCTTAAATGAAAACGTTGTTGAGAATGATATTGGTCTTCCTGGCCATACTATATGCTTTACATAATTTCAATACATTTTCCCTCAGCACAGGAATATAAACTGCCAACAAAGTTTTTTTTGAGTAATGGGGGCAAAATTCTCAAAGTCAAATAATTATGCCTACTTCATGTTTATGTGCGTTTTATTCATTTCTGGGATTTCTAAAAGGAAAGTAAAAAAGCAGGGCCTACCATATTGTCCAAAACTAGTGGTTAGGTTGGCACTTCTGAGTGAATAAAATTCTAAATGCTTTAATGGACATGAATACTAGTGCATTGAGGATCACCTACAAAAACAATCCATTTTCTTTCCCTTCTGCTTTTCTAATCACACATGTACCATCACGTTAAATGAAAGAGTGACACAGTGTGGAAAGGCTTTGCCACTGCACCACTGTCTATATGTTGGGACCTGGTATGGCTTTTAAAAAAATAGTACAGGTAACGAGGCACATGTGAGGTGTCTTGCTCATGCTCTTATTTTGGTAAGATATTAAACATGCATGTACACATATGAAGAACATGTGTGTTCACACAAGTGTCTTGACCTGGAACTGCCTTTTTCCTTAGAGGACAACATGTTGAAGTTTACAACTGGAACATGCAAAGTAATTTAAGTGAGAAGATCTCACCCACCAAAGCTCTCTCATGCACACAGACATGCTTACACTCACCAACTGCACAAAGCAGGTATTTCAGTTAGTTTGGCAAGTAATCTTAAAGAGACATGGGCCACACTCTTTGGTGATAGTAAGCACAATTGCTATGGATGTATGTAATGGAGTCCCTTAATTCTCTCCATAATTTGTCAAGTTAAAAATAATATGACGATTCCAGGATTTGAGCCAATTATTTTCGGGATGAAAAGCTAATATTATATCAGTACGTACAAAGGAAATTCTACTAATATACAGTATGGCAGAAAAAAAAGATGACATTTGCAAATGTATTAACCCGATTTCCATAATTTGATATAATATATTTCACTGTGATTGCAAACTAAAAACAAACCCTGAAAAGACAGACAAGATAAACTTCCACAGGTTTATCTCGTGCTTGCTTTTACTCTTTGAGACAACTCGTGGTACATCCCTCTTTCCTCCGCGTAAGAAGCAACAGTGTTGTAATTACGTACACATTTCTGTCATCTTGCTAACACGGGACCCACTATAAAGATGGACAAACAATAACTTTTTTTTAAGACTCTAAACTTGATAGTGTATTTAAAGGATAGGCAGCATGATTGCCTTCTTGGACAAACGGTAAAATACTTTCAGTAGAGTCAGCAGTTTTAATCCAAGGAAACTAAACTAATTAAACAATTTTTGTAATTCACTAAGTTACGAGATCATTGATCAACACTGAGTGGGCCTCCATTTTGACTCAAAAAGAACAAAAACAGTAAATTGGCCAGGTGACTTTCTTTAGGACTGATAAACAAGTAAGACATTGACAGAACATGTTAATGTCTTGCTACAGGGGCCACTAGTTAGTTCTTACAGGGAACCTTGCAGTTATATCTCTTTGTGTGTGTGTCCATTCTCACCGTTGGTTTCTGTGTTCTTCTGAGGTGTAGCGACCCGTAGGAAGATCTGCTGCCTCCATGAGTGGCGGTGGCTGCGCAGAGGACTTTCCCATACGCCACATGCTGCACTTGGTGTAGACAGAGCTGCTACATCTCTGAAATACAAAAAAGCACACGCAGGAATGGTAACATAATATGTCCTTGTAAACATCCAGTAGGTCGTAGTTTATACAATATACTGCATACACACACACACATTCATATATACTGTATATCAAAAAAATAGAGACATACCATCCGTTTAAGTGATCCATGAAACAAGAAGCACAGATTCTAGATATGCTGGACACGCTAACATGGACATGACTATTTAGTGTACATGTGTGTGTACCTGCTCTTCGGCTCAGGACAATCATTCTCTTGGACAGGGGCCAGAAATGGAAATTTCAGAAAATTAGGGACAGAGGAGGAGGAGTGGAGACGAGCACGCAGACCACCCAGAGGTCTGAGACGGAGGTGAAAAAAGGAGGCAGAAAACAGATGAAAAGAGAAACCCGTTCGCACAAAGAGACACTTGGTTTGGAGCTGAAGTGCTCAAGTGAAAAAAGCTTGGATCTCTTTTCTAACTGTCAACCAATGAATGACATGATAAGTGTTTCTCTGTCTGAACGGAGCCTTACATAAAAACATGGAAAACAAGGTCAAATGAAGGATTTAACAATTAATAAGTGCAGATAAAACATAGAAAAGAGATACTGCATGAGCTGAAGTGAAAACCAATGCAGGATTCTCACCGTCTTTTATTGAGCCGAGCTCCAGCAGAAGGTGAGGAAGGATGATGAGGGAGGAGAGGAGAGTGAGATGAAGGGCAGGGAGGTACAGGAGGAAGGGTGGAGTCGGTTGGGACATGTCTGAGAAACAGTGCAAATACAGAAAGAGAGAGCAAAGAAAGTCAAAGACACTGAAAAAATGAAAACTGAAAAAGGGGTGAAGAGAAAGAGCAGGGAAAATGAAAGAAAAAAGTTTTTTGCTGAGAGATTTTTATGAGTTGATAAGAGTTTTTGTTGATCATCACAAACTCCTTGGTAATAATATTATTAGAAACTGCAAATATAGTATTTTCCTGGTTTAAACAGCAACATTACAACTATAACTGATGCCATTTAATATACTGTATTTATTTAACTATTTTACCTGAGTGAAATTAAAAGAGGACTGCACAGATTTAGTTTTGCTTTTCTATAACATTGTTGGACTAACTATGGACAGTTAAAAAAAAAGTATAAAAATATTTTTTTTACACATGCAGACTTTAAAAATTGGTAGTCTTCCCCTTTAACTGTGAACGCTCCTACCTGCTTCATCATCCATATCCACGTTACATGACATAGTTGTTTTCTCTCAGATAACCAAAAATAGTGTGATATTTGATTTTGTTCAAGCTCAATTGTTGACAACTGGTTTGTTGTACAGACACATAAGAGAGAAGCAGCAGAGCTTGGTTCAAGAGAAGAGGAAACACAGTTGATAGGAAAGATTTTAAGAGACGGAGCATCACTTTTCTGACAGGAACTCAACTTCTCTATGCATTAAGCTGGCTGTATACTCCAACATTAAGTTCTTTAGAAATGATCTACACTATCTTGTTTGTCTTTGACACAGATACACCTGCCGTCGTAGAAGAAACCCATGTATGACACGCTCTACTGAACGTGCGTTCAACCACCCGTGAGACTGCCGTCACAGGCTCATTCCTGATCGTCACTATTTAGGCACAGGGTATAAAACGTGCTTCAGTTGTTGACCCACGAAGAGGATACACGTTGTTAATACCATAAAGCCTGTGATGACAGGCAACATATTAACTTTAAAAGCAACTGCAACCAATCCTTTACCATTTTCTTCAGGCTCAACTTAATATCTCATAGCAGTGAGATGTGCGACTACTTCACATGTGAGACACACTTTTTTGCGTACTGCACGTAATTAATATGCGACAATATGTTGTAATGTGTGATATTGGAAATGACGTGGAAATACATGTGTCCAACAGTTGCATGTATTGTATTTCACCTCCGCTTATGTGATCTATTCGCATTCTACTGAATAAAGAATAATAATAAATTCTATCATTTCCTGGTTTGTGTTGTCACAAAACACACACACACACACACACACACACACACACACACACACACACACACACACACACACACACACACACACACACACACACACACACACACACACACACACACAAACTCTCTCCTTACTTGCTCTGGTGGGGAGTGTCGGTGCTGACGGAGTAGTGTCGTACGAGCTTGGGCTTTGTAGATGCAGAAGGGTCCTGTGGTGTGTGAGTTAGTGCGTGCACCGGTGAGTACTCTGTTGAGGAAGGGGAGGGAGGATGGCTGAAGGTGCTGGCCCGTCGGCGGAAGCCCAGAGGCTGAGAGTCACTGGGTAAAGAGGACGAGGAGGGCGAGAAGGTGAGAGAGGAGTCGAGGCGCTTCAGGTCTCCTGTCGAGTTGTGGCATCTGAAGATGATGAGGAACGTATGTGAGGAGAAATACACAGTGTCCACACAATATGTGACCACATACAGCTTCATGCAGTCCAAGGCAAAAAATATTGTGAGGTGAAGTTAAGTTTATAATGTACCACCTAGCTTTCTAATTTATAGGAAGTCCAAGAAGGTTTGGGGATAATTTAAGCAAACTTTAATTATGTAGAATTATATTCTGTTCTGACAATTGTGCTATACCCGCATACCCCCCCGTATGCGGGTTGGGTTTGGGTGGCTGATTAATGCTTATTTATGCAGGTTGGGCGGTGCCGATTGGCTCTCATAATGGGTTGGGTGGATTTAAAAACCCTAACTCGCGCACAAATTCTTGTTAGGCTTCGAATGGAAACATATCAGAATTGGCATATCCTAATATATTCGGCGTAATAAATAGCCAGATAGTTTGGATTGACATACTATAACTGCGGGCGCATCCCTTTGCGTCAGCTTCGGCGGCTCATTCTATTAACAGTAATCGTATGCGTATGGGCAAGTGCAGGCTGGCCGGCTTTGAGTCTGTTGTCATCATTTTAGTATAAATAATTAAGTTAAAATAATTGAATAGGCTGCAAATTGCTTTTATGTTTATTTATAATTCATTTAGGCTACCAGGCAGAGTGCACTCAATGCACTGTGGCTGATTTAGTTAATCTTAGTATAACGTGCAGATCTTTTTTCCCCCCATCGACCAATCAATTGAGTGATTACAGCCCTACAAAACACGTTGATTGATCAATATTTGCTGGAGGCTGGTGTTTCCTAAAGACACCAACATAGGTCTATAAATCACTCATTTGAACTCAGCGACACATAAACCCCTATAGTCGTGAAATCCACTTAAAACAAGTAGAACTGTCCTGACCCTTAAATCACTGACTGTTCTGCCCCAAAATATGAATCGAGTGTGTTTAAGTGAAGTGTGTTTACCTGAGTGGGCTGATGGGTCGCCCCTGGGCGGAAGCAGGCAAGGGGTCATCAAGACAAGGCTGGTCCTGGCTGCTGTTGACTGTACAAATGGAAGAGCCGCTGTCACTTCCTACACTGTTGTCCCTTTGAGCTCTGGCCTTGCTGCTCCCCTGCCAAAAAACACACACGCCAAGGTTATATACAGCACGCGGCTTTTACACGTAACCAAAGATCACAAACCAGGACAAGACTTTAAAGGACCCTTGTCACGTAATACCCCCATTTCTATGTTCAAAATGTAAAGATGAATAATTATGAAATCAAAAAACTGCCACCTCTTCTGAAATGCCTGTTTTTCGATGTTGGATAACAAAACAAAACAAAACACAAATGACAACATAGCATGAATACAAGTGAATACTTAAACATTACTGAAAACAAACCCAAGAGAGAAAGAACATTGTTACCTTCCAGATCCCCTCCAGGGACTCAGTGAGAGAGCGCTTGGCTCGGCTCTTGAACTGCTCGAGTCGCTGCCGACTGCTGCTCTGCTGCGCCTCCACTGGGGCTGGAGCTGCCTCCTCACACACCTACACTCAAATGGAGAGATATAGGGAGACAGAAAGCAAGACAGTGAGTGAGTGGGTGAGTGAGTGAGTGAGTGAGAGAGAGAGAGAGAATGGGGTCCTCACAAGTATAGTGTGACACTTCTGTCTGTATAAGGGAAAAGAATATTTCTTCCCCAGTTATCTCTCCTTGGTGAACTATTTGGTCGTAGAACCGTTGACCCTTTGGAGGAAATGTAGGACATCACTGTAATAAAGACAGGAAATGACAGAAAACAAGAGGGAAAGCTGGTACGTGTGCATAAAAGATGTGCAAAAGTAACCTGTTTGTCTCCGGGCTGGGTGTGCTGATGGCCCCTCTGCCTCTCCTCATACAGATTCCTCAAAGAGGCCATGACCAACTCATTCTCCTCCTGATCACTCTTAGGATGAGCCCTCTGAAACACACAGACACAACATTTCATTTAAAATCACCTTTTTCTGTTTCAATAAATGATATGCGAGGAACAGTTTGCAAATGTTGGCATACAAATAGCATCCACATCTAAAGCTTCTGACTGGACAATAGCTACATTAGATTACAATACAATAGTGGATACATCCATTGTTTTCCGTTGGAAAAGCAGCGATTTGCTGATCTCATGCATCGACAGTTCGCCACTGTTGTAGTGTTGCAATTCAGCTACATCACCAGCAGATGTCAGCTGAGTAATACAGGAATATTTGAGGGCATTTACCTCTCAAGACTTGTCTTTAACTGTACAACAATCTGTAATAACAATGATAGATAAATAACAGCAAGAGGCCTAAAGATCTATTTACAACAGCTATATTGATGTGCTTTATCAAACAATCCACTTCTGTTTCTTGGATAGAGACAGAGGTAGATTCCGCAGGGATCCAGTTATGTTGAAATGGTAAACTGGCTGGTTTGTTTCTAGCTGCAGTGGCCTCAAAGCAAACGCTAGGAATTCACACTTTGACCTACAGGTGCACAGACAGAAGAGACACATTACCATAGTGTTTTCAAAGACAGACGCCTGCTCCTGGTTGTCCAGAGTGGCCAAGTGTCTTTGAAGCTCCAGCTTGGTTTTAGATGAGTGTAGACCTGAAAAATATGTAAATAAAGAATAAAAACATTTGTGACACAGAAACAAAGACACAATTGAAGGCCTTATTTTAATTGTGTGCATGTTAACATAAAATATTAAGTCTTCCTGCATTGTAACAGTTTTGAAACATTTGTTGTGTGAAAGTTTTGCTACGTCTGTCGCAGAACACATTTAATATAAATATCAAATATTTATGAAATCCTCCGCTAGGTTCAGCCTTTTGCCACTACATTTGAATTATTTAAAGAGGTAAATGTGATGTAAACTGGCTGAACAAGATGACTCTTTTATTCTCCTACAGGCGTATTAAGATGTATACTGTATAAACTTAACCTATCAACATTACTCCAACCGGCCATCATTTGAAATTGTTTTTAAATGTTCTGACATGTACTGTAAAGGGAGCACAGGGACAGTTTTTTTTTTTTTTTACCTTCTATCCTCTCACACAGTCTGTGGAGCTGCTGCATGGGGCAGCTGTCGCACTGCTGGCTCTGGGTCTTTGCATTCTGCTGCAGGGCTGCCACAGAAAACGCCTGCTTCAAAGTCAGCATGATCTCATCCACCTACAAGAGCGAAATACAGTTTTCCTTCGGCTTTTTTTCATCCATCCTTCAACATACAACATTTTCGATAATTCTTCCATGCATTTATCAGTTGCTTCTACCCGTATTTATATTTATATCATAAGCTTCTTTTCAGAACTGTTTTCCAGTATAGAAAACAATCATAAATGTAAACAAATTCATCCCATGATTTTTCAAAAGTTTTATATTTAGTATCCATTCTGTTTCTGGGCTGAGAACGCCCCTGTCCTAATTCAATGTAATGTTCAATTTATGTGGGAAATCTGGGTCTTTTGCAGATATATCTTATGCAGTATAAAAAAGGTTGAAGTAAAAAATAAAAGCAAAGCAAACAGGATATGCAGTTTTTCCCACACAGGTCCAGTTTACTCTGACAGTAGTCAAATACTTACCCAGTGACTCATTGTTTAAAATAACAGTGAGAATCTATCTAGTATAAGATAATCACACTGCAACATTAGCTGACTATTATACAATCGAGGACATCCGTCTAATGAACAAGGCTTTCTATCAAACTGATAGTCTGTCTGGCACACCATGACTCAGTGGAGCACAGATGTACTGAGTCATAGGTCTAAAGTGTTAAAGCAGAATTTAATCTTGATTGACATATAACAACTTTTGGTGAAAAACAATGGCTTCATGCATTGTGTCGCTCAAATTTCCCCAGCTATCCACAGCTATCTTGCAAGGTGTTAAATTAAACTGAGTGGGATGATTAAATATGAACACCGAGTGGGAAGTACAGAGAAGAAAATATGACATGCGAAATTAGTTACAGGAAATAAACATAATGCTCAGCTGTGCATTGTGTGCATTAACAACTGTACAAAAGACGTTCCGAGGTTTGTAGATGTGCATTATAAATTAATAAATAAACAGAAATGTGTCTATTTGGATTTCTGAAGAAAATGTGAAAAAGGGAAAAAAATACAGAAAAATTCCTATGTATAGGATAAATAATAATAATATTTTTTACACAACACTATGTCTCATCCTTTTCTTTACTATACCAGCGATTCGTCGGTGCACTGGAAGACATAGCAAACAAAGTGGCAGCTTCCTCCTTCCACTGTCTCCCTGCAAATGAAGCCAAAGTGATCCACGTGACGAATACCCTGGAATAAAAAGATCAGCTGTTTCAGGATTCAGGATAGGTTTAATTATTACACACAAGCAACACAATTATGTGTAAAAACGCAGCGCTTGATACCTGTGAGCAGAAGGAGATTTCTCTGAAACTCTTCTCTATGGCAACTTTCTTAGTGTCTGGACTAACCAAGAATATCTGAGACCTGCCAACCTAAAACAGAGAAAAAGACAAAACAGTTAGACTCTTAAATCTAAGTGTCTCTGTGTGTGCATGGGTTTTTATGGGCTTGCGGTCAGTAGTGTGTGCTTCTGTGTGTGTGGTGCGGTTTGTGGTGTGGTTTTGACCTCAATAATAAACTCCACAGACAAATAGATATGGACCAAGTCCCAATTTCTCACACTTTTTGACATTTGTCTGAATGATTAGGTGAAAAGGGAGCCTAAAAATAATCTATTTAGTTCTTTTTTTTCTTTAAATAATCGGATTTGTCAAATGAGGCAGTTTCATTTTTTCTCTTTTCAAAAAGTACCAATAAACAGTTGCGCTTTAGGGGATATTCCCATTTATACATCATTATGAAACGAGTCACCATCACTACTAAAACCTAAAAATAAAAGGGACTCAGTGGTTCGTAAAAAGCATGTGATCTCATGTCTGTTAAATCCCAGGTCTTCACACTCGGTGAGCACAGCTATTCTTTCTGTGAACAAGTTGCCCCACACCGTTATTCTGTATCAAATATGAATCACATAATGAGACCCTTTCTAGAGGAAATGGGGGATTTAATCTGTGTCTTCAAATTGTAGGTGACGATGTTATCAGGATGAGGTAATTCTGTCTATTATGCATGTCAGCAGCAGGATGTATTATCAGTGTCTGTATTTGCTGAGAGGGACAGCTACAGGCCCTGGTGGTTCCTGTGCCAGTGGTCACCGTGTCCTGCCTGGAGGACAAACAGGAAAACTGTTGGCAGCAGGTCACTGAGGTCACATGAAGGTGAATTAGGGGAGAATGACGCAGTCAGCATTTGATTTTGCTGAGTCATTATAGGATTTATATTTTTCTCTCTCTTTTGTTCTCTCCCTCTCTGTGCTTTATGAGCGACTGAGCATGAGGACTTTGATTTTGGGAATCCGAAATTGCACTTTACAGCACTATACATTTCTCTTCTAATTCTCAACAAAAGCATCTGAGAAAACCATTGTGTGCGAGCTGGTAGAACTCACACTAAAGTGTTTGTCTGAAAAGCAGTGTGCTTAAATTTATTTTTATTTTTTAAAATCAATCTGAAATAATGCTTAATGTATTTAACCTCTGCCTCAGCTCAATCTGAAACAATCCAACCATGAAACATCGTTTTTTTCCCTCCCTACTGAGAAAGGTATTACTTATCATAAAAGATCAAAATATCCCCCCCAAAAAATGTCAGTAACTTTAAAGTAAGCCCATTCTGGACTGCCATGCACATACAGAGCATGAGACTGCTGCACCACCCAAAATAGTTTTTTCCTTCTGTTACTCGCAGCACGTCAGCAGAGTTTATTAGAAATGCAATTTTTCTTCAGGATGCCCGATAAACATGACTGAAAAGTTGCGTTTCTTACAAACTCAGGAATTCAACATTTTCTTTTGTATGATTTAACCAGGTGTAAATCTTTACTGTGTTTCCTTCCATAACTAAAAGCCAAGGCCTGTACACTATTGTGTGAGTGAATGAGCTCCAGATTATTAAGATGTTTGTGTGTGCCAATTTGACACCGTCTTCCGTGTTATACAATGTTTATGGTCTCAATGATTGGCACACACCCATATCTGGGGACAAATGTAGTTATCGAGATTTCGTTTGATTTCCTGGGAAGGAAATAAATATCAATCGAGTATAAAAATGGGAGCACTTGGAGAATACTTGAAAATTACCGTAAACAGCATGGTCCTGTTCTCCTGCAGGCTGGTGGGCTGTACTCCAGCGGAGTGAGCGTGTGCGTCAGTAGTGCTGGTGTGAGAGATCTCAGGTGAGAGTCCATTCTCATCCAGGGCCTGCAGGCAGGGAAAGCTGGGGTCTCTTTTAAACAGGACAGGACGCTTCCCGGTGGTCGGACTCCCTGCAGCACCATTACCAACATCACTACTCCCGAGTCCATTGGATTGAAAGGTTAATGCCCTCCTCAGCCCACCCGCCATTGCCCCACTATTTCCTCCTTTTTCGCTCGTCCCTGAGCCATGCAACTGGCTAAACTTCTCGATGCACTCATCAATCAGGGCAGGAGGGGCTTTCTTGTGAGCAACACTCACGCGGCCGCAAAACAGCACCTCAAACTTCTTGGAGAAGGCTGTCGGAGACATAGCAGCGGAGGGTGCCGCGGAGGTAGACGTTGTGGGGAGAGAAGAACAACATGTTTCAGAGGAATCGCTGCCTCCAGAGGAACTTTTGTTGGGGATGGTGGCGATATGATCGCTGCGTGCCGAGCTCTTGCCAGCCTGCCTCAACGTACTGATGATATCAGGAACCTGGAGGGACAGCAAGCAGGGGATAAGAACTGTTAACTACTGCAATAAAACATTTTGTAGTTGCACGACAGTTCAACTGATGAATATGATCACACCCATTGAGAATAAGAAAAGACAAGCAACCCTGAAAACACTTTACTTGAAGTATGGTACTGGCTTGGAAGTCTGTTGGAAGAATACAACAATTAAACCTAAATTAAAGGTGAAACTACACCAAATGCGGCATCCGTTCTGTCTTTCCTGACCTACTAAGGGAATGTCTCCAAACTCCTCAATGCAGACAGACGAGAAAATGCACCAAAACCTATGTCTTAAATTTTTGCCAGACTACCTACATGTATCTGAATCTCTGTATTTGCAACCTGTTAAAATACTTTGTATTTTCTTCACCCATGTGTCCAAAGAAACCTTTGTCATTGTTTGCCACTTCTGTCAACATGATATTGTGCAGCAAAAACGATACCAATGCACAGATTTTGACTGAGTAAAGTAGTTGTGGTTGTATTTTTGTGTATGCATCTGTGGCTGTATTTCTTAAAAAAAAAAATAAAAAAACAGGTGTTGTAAATCTACTGTGACGTTTATATCAAATAAAATGAATAATAAACTAACTAAATAAAGATAAACTAACTACCTACCTAACTAAACATACACACTATTTTCTTCCAGTTCAAGTTTCTGCAAGCTATTAAAAAACCCAAAACATCTGTATAAACAGTTCACAGTGCCATCATATCCATTGCCACAATAAAGCTCTTCGGGTTCTTTAATAAACATTAACTGGCCTGGTAATTTTAAGTCAAGTATTTGACTGGGTGCTCATACTGATGGCACAGGTGGCTGCCTACGGTAGCAATAGTCAGTAAACACTGAAGTAAACACTAAATACACACTGCAAGAACCACAGCCATTCTTATTTATTAATGTAGATGCCACACCTCACTATGAGCTGACCTGCCATATATGGTGTAATGTGTGTTATGGTTCCCTGAAATAGAGCAGCCTTTGTGACGTCTTCCTGTGTTGAAAAGAAGCCGAATTGGGACCTTTAGTCTCAAAGCAGGCTTTGTATTCACTTTCCCTTTATTTGATTCCCTTCTTTCCTTTCCTCCTGACTCCTCCTTTCCCCTTTTCCTCTTCACTCTCTGTCAATAAAAAAGCAAATGCTAAATGTAAAGCATAATGTTTACCAGTATCCTCATCATCAGCTCACCACTGTTTCTGTATGTGTGTGAGTGAAAGACAGAGACAGACAGACCTTTCCAAAAATGGATCCATCTATTCCTGGTCTGCTCTGAAGATTCATGAACCGTGACCATTCCCAGCATCCACACATACTTATCATGTTGGCATTAACACAAAAATACACACTCAGACACACACTGACATACACACTGTAACAGAGACTCAAAATGCGACTGACAAAGAAAAGGGGAGCAGAAATATGATTAACTCCAATGCTCCAAAACAAATATCATACACTAACCAGCTCTCCCAGAACGATCATAAACACACTTGAGCTTTATGATAGCTACGATGCCGGAGTACCTGATGAAGAGTCAACCTGGGATTAAAACATGTACTCGTGCTAAATGAATTCTCTCTGAAAAGGAAGCGTTCCACAGTGCTGCGGCCTTGTGAAACTAATATTTCCTATTCAGCACCTGGACAGAAAAGATGTGCGTGATTTTGCCGCTTTATATTAACTTAAGTCTCTTAGTCTCTTTCATCTAGGGATGAATGTAAGGAATAAGCAGTAGGACACAAGCAGCCCTGTTGGTTCACCGCGGTAAGTTTTATGTTATGTTTACTCAGCAGCTGAACTTGTCTTTTAATATCAACTCCCCATTGATATCCACCATTGCAGTTGCATAACAGCAGAGAGGACCACAGCGCTGCCTCTCTGTCCCTCGAAACACTGTGTCTCTGGCTGGAATCCCAAAAAGGGATCCAGCAGTCAGGATGTAGGCTAGCAGTTCGTTATAACAAATGGAGCATGGCGAGCAATTATACACACTCACTGCCATCAATAAACTTTGTCCAGGAAACTGCAATAGAGAGAGAGATTATGTGTTATACTGATTTGTATTACTTGGCTGTGAATTTTGTTTATATAATCTATGCAAACACTCGTTTTTATACTTCACAGATGCAAGCCTGTCTGGTAAAAAAAAGAAAAGAAGAAAAAGAGCCGCATCGGAAACAGAGCAGAGCAGCAAAAAATGCATTGTTGCTCTTAAATGGCTTCCTGGATATTTACTGTATGTTCAGACTGGGACGTTCATTATTTCTACAGCAAAATAATTGCTTTGTAAAAGAAAGAACATTCCTTGGCTAGAAGATATATTCATTTAATTTGTAGCTAGTAGTGTTTTTTAGTTTGCAAAATCTAATGCAAAAGTACTTCTTCTTATCCAAATATTTTGCAAGATTCTTTCTTTGTTTTGTAACTAGTCTTCAGATAAGTGGACATTCAGGGTTAAATGACAGCCTATAACAAATAAACTATAACTTGGGTCTCTTAGTCACACAACAAATCCTTTTCTGTACAACTCTTTCTATGACTAACACAGAGGATTTCCATGACCATTAAAACAGCCTGACACATTGCTTGTTCCAGCTTTAAAGAAAGACAAGCAATGGACAAGCAGAAGTATATAAATGTTTAAGAAAAATAAAAAGGAGGCTAGGTAAGACTAGCTGAACAGGCTTGGGGAAAAAGGTCAATCAGCCAACCAGGGTAACACTTCACCCAATATATATCATATATCATTTTAGTATCAAGACTGCAGACTTGAAATGTGGCTGTTCTCTTGGTCATCCTGTGGCTTTGTCTGTTACAATGTTCTCAAAATGTATGTATAAATAGCAAATAAACATTCATAAAAACGTCTCAAACCACTTTTGCGGCAACAAACCTATTCTCTTTGAATCCATCCATCCATCCATATACTTTGCGTGTTCCAAACAGTTATAGTCTCACAAAAAGTACAAAGCAATATTCATCATTCACTCACAAGCCCGTGGCAGTTGTGAGGACATACTGATTCCAAGCAGTTATCAATATTGGTTTGATAACAGGCACTAATCATTCAGATGCACGTGGTTTAATCTGAACCACAAGTCTAAAAGGAACATAGTAACAAGCAAACACCTATTCCGCCAGAGGTGCAAGCGTGCATGTTTAACCATGACCACGGCTCACTCCCAGGCCAAAAAAAAAGCCTCTAAAGATTCTTTTTTTTTCTTTTTCAAACAAACCTGCAAACGTGCCACCTCATTGCACCACTACTGTAGCAATATAACTAATTACACGCAGTGAGGCGGACTCGCACCCTAACGTATTAATCTGCTCTAGCTAAGTGTCCTCGAGTGAATACCAGTTATTTTCTTACAGCCAACTTTTTTAATGTATTTTCTACTTTGACAAACATGACTAATACTTCATTAATTACACAGACAAAAAAAAAGAAAAAAAAAAAAGAACTACGGCTAAGTTTAAGTAGGAAGTTTGCATTGTTGTTGTTCTGCGATTGTTTGTACTACTGCCATATTGAGTTTCTTATGCAAAATAATGCAGGAAGTTCAGGGTAGTGGGTCATCAAGAAAAAAAAATAAAATGTAAATAATAAAAAACAGCTCTGGGGTTTGCAATTATTTTTAGACTTACTACCTTACTTGTTAATTCAAGAAAACAAACAATGAACAAACGATATCATGCTACAAAAATATATCATCATTATCAACCACAAAAAGACTATCAAGTCAAGTCAGACTATAACCTTTGGCTGCCAACATACACATGCCTCTCCTATTGTGGGCCTGGTTTGCTAGACCACACTGGCAGTGAACCAGAAACAAATAGGAGGAAGTAGACGAGGAAAGCAGAAGCAGTGGTTGAGTCACATCAGTGAGGTCATTAATGTGAGATGCCTGAGCCGCTACTAAAACTGCAGTCTCACAAACTGGCACTGACAGCCAGGTCCTGTTGTGTCTTGCTTCGGTATGAGATGTGCTCTATCCTGTTCTTTTATCAAAACAACGCCTGCCTCATTTTGTTCTATCTCAACTTTAAGCTGCTCTGGAGAAGTGCATCAGCTAAATGCCCCGAGTGTCATGAATGGTTTTGACCCTTGAATTTTCTCATTTTCAAAAAATATCAAAACAGCAGTGCAGTGGTGGAAAGCAAGTAAGTACAGTTACTCAAGTATTGAATTTGAATACAATTTTGAGGTACTTCACTACAATTCGGGAAATATCATACTTTTTACTCCACGACATTAACCTGACAGCTGGATTTCCTTACTTT
Organism: Bovichtus variegatus; assembly: GCA_943593645.1. NCBI lineage: Eukaryota > Metazoa > Chordata > Actinopteri > Perciformes > Bovichtidae > Bovichtus > Bovichtus variegatus. Next base: position 11,321,620 of record CALSCE010010695.1, read on the forward strand.
GCACATTAAGATTTTGCATCAAAAAGATAAGAACATCATATAAAATATGATGCCCTACCCAACAACATATTAAGTAGTAAAGTAGTAAAAATTATCAAATGATCTAGCTACATTGTTAAAATGCTGCTTAAACATTAATGCATTGGTAATAATAACCCAATCATTTAAAGGCTCTGCACACTCACACAGGTATTCTCAGTTAACTGATTGGACCTATGCTCAGGCGTTGTTGGTGGGAATTATGGTCATTTTCAGGTGTCGCCATCTCAACATAAATAGACCTTTTTCACAGCAGACAGTTTGACTCGTCATAGCAGGAAAAGCACAGGTATGATAAACAATAACATGATAACGGTGGCTCAGTTCTGTTAAGCGTCCCTGTAAGCTCGCACACACAGTAGCAGGACCTCCTCTAAAGGTAATGCATTATTAATGTTATTAAATACACCTGTGTTTTTTTTTTTTTTACATGCCTCTACTTTCCTAAAACAAGGTCCAATCAGGCAGTTAGTGAAAACACCTGTGGGTGAACCATGAACGTGAAGCACCTTTAATATGTATAGTAAGATAATATTCTACATGATAAGTGCTTTTACTTTTTATTTAGAGCATGTTTTGCTGTTAATAATTTAGTGCTTTTACTTTCTATTATTAGGAGTATTTCTATAGTGTGGTAATGCAACTGATACTTAGATAAAAGGTTGTTAATACTTCTTCTACCACTGCAGCAGCTTGAGGATTACTCAGTAAGACATTCCTGGGTGATAAGCCAAACAGAATGACCTTTCTGAATTCTGTCTGCTACACAGGATCTCAAAAAAAAAAAAAATGGCGACAGGATGATGGGATTTCTTTTCTTTCTTAATCACACAGGCATATCTCTCTCGATTGTCTACCACAGCAACTGCAGTTTAATGCAGGTTTTAATTTATTTATGAATATAAAAAAATTATTAAAACAACTAATTTAAAGGCTGGCATCCTCACTAAAGTATGCTTTCTCTTAATGCTTTAAGGATTGAATTTGAAAGCCGTTTTGTAACATGTTCCTGAAGAATTAGTGACATATAATGCTGATCAGCTGACACTGAACAACTGAGAAACTTGGCTGGATGGGTTGTTAGCATGTGACCAACACTTAAAACATAAAAGACAGACTCAACCTCTCACAAATGGATAAACATTGGACCTTTAATGTCAACAGAATGGAAAAAGAGTGAAGTAGTAATATATAGGCCCTACACAGAAAGAAAATGAACAAAAGGAAAGAGAAAGCGTGTGCTCAGTTAAAACATGAACTTGAATCACAAACATTTGACCTTGGGGTGTTTTACGCAGTTTATTGACAACCAATGAATGTGTTCCCTGACCGACATGGGAACACATATATATATGTTTTTCAGAACCTCTTCTTTTGCCTCCGTATATTTATATTCATGAAGTACAATTAAACAACGCAGGATAAGAGGGAACCTTTGCGGCCTCTAGATTGTCCTTTGTATCACAAAGTATATGGGTGCAGCATGACGCTTTCATAAACAGTCCATGTTTTGGAAGACATGGCACCAAACATGTCTTCCAAAACTTTCCTGTTGAATATGCTTTTCAACAATGGTTACATACAGGACATTAAGATCCAGATTATGAAACTGAATTAAGAAGATGTTAAATAAATGTACTTTTTACTTTGTGGGAAGCCAAAAAAGTCAAAACCATAAATAGCATGACTATATTTAAAAAAAAAAAAAAAAAAAAAAAAAATCAAACATTTTAATGGTATTCTAAATAAAACTCAGGAGGCTTTTGTTTTGATGCCTTGGAAGCCAGTGAGGCGGAACTATAAAGGTCAATATTTTTGGTGATTTAAGACGCTGTTCAGACAGAGATAGGTAAGGCACACTGAAGACAATAAGTGCATTGATAGTGGGAGAGAGGCAGAGAGAAATCAGCCGTGACCATCCACAATGAAAATCTAGGCAGGAATGCAGATTTGTTTTCCATGACCCATTTTCCCTCCGCAGTTACCTGTTTTTCTTTTACAGGTGATTTGATCTGCAAAAACTCTATTTTCAACTTTCATACTTCATTCTCAGCACCGAAAAAACACTTAGTGGACCTCTGTGATTTTCTTCTATTGGAATATGTGGAGTTCAAAAGCCTCTTTCTTAAGCATTGGGCCCTCAATCTGACCCGAAAGAATAAACACAAGCCACAAATGTAACAATTTATGATAGCAGATGTATTTGTCCTAATCGACTGAACGCATACCAAACAATGACAGCAAAACTGCAATGTAATGAACCATGATTTCAGAACAATTACTTTTTATTTCGAACAACGCTGATGTCTTGAATGCTTTAAATCACTTAAATAAAAAGACTTAAATCAGCAGAAAACTAAAACCAATGACAGATGTGTTAATTGTGTTGCCCAAACCCACTTAATGCAGAAAGAATGTAACATTTATTTTCCATTAAAATGCCTATTCTTCTGCTCTTTTCGTTAAAAATGTGTTGTGCCATCTTTTACCCATTGACTCAGAGACACAATACAAATTCTGTTTAATCGGTTTAATCAGTGCTTCACTCACCGCTTCCATTTCCCTCATCCAACATCATCCAGACACCATGTTTCTCACCCTCCAGCTTCGAGTGTCTACTTGTTTTTGAAAGGTTATTTTGATGTCACAGTACGAAACGCACGGATGTAAATTATGAAATTAATGATGACTGAATTCCATTCAGCTGCTTTGATTTCAAGATTCTGGTATTATACAAATAGCCTAACTTAAAAATATGACAAGTACCAGTGATTATTATGTCCATGTGTATATCCTCTAGAAATTAATAATTAAGAGTTTTCAACATAGTGCTGTTTTTTTCCCCATAAGCAGCTAATCATAATTTACAATTTATGTGATTAGACATGTCAAAGTAATCATGTTAATTGATATTTTGTTTTGCGTAGTTATTTTCTTATAACACTTCCTTTTTTTCCCCTCTCTTTTAGAGTTTATTTTTTTAGACGACAGGCCTGTTTCTACCTCACCTGCACCCGACCCTTCTTTCTTTTTGCAAACAAAACATAGTGCATGCTGGTTCACCGTCACTCTCACTGGGACACTTAATTAGAGCGGAGCCATTGTTAGTGTCATTTATAACACCTGTGTTTTTCCCAAAATGTCTGCCGTGAAAAAGGCCCACCACCCTGGCATTAGAGTGAAGTCTGCGATCTGTCCAGTAACAACAGACCTCTCTCTGTTTTGCTTACCCCCCTCCATCTACCCCTTCCTCTTCCTTCTGCTTTCACTGCTTCATTCTCTGAAACACTTCAACCAACAGATACATTTAGCCGAGTCCTTTTGCATGTGCCTCTCCTCTTACTCCCTTTGTCGTTAAAGACACAAAACAGCCATAAAGAGGAGGAGGATTTGCTTTCTTAAATTGTACTGGTGTAGCCTTTTCTCATTTCACAGCAGTTTCACTCCCTCTGCTTTGTTTGGCTGATAACGGCTCCTTGACTGCTCAGCATGATGATGTTAGAATCTGTACTGTTCTCACAGTGAGTCACTCCCTTCCCAAAGCATTTTTTTCCCAAAAACCCCTTTCTGCACAAGTCAATTTCACTTAACTAACTATACCACACTTCGCAATCTACCATGCAAAATATAAAAATTGTTAGAATTTTATTTTTCATGGTTCCTCTTTTGAGTAAGGTTAAACTGAAAGAAGAGTAGAGCTGAAACAATTATTGAATGAATTGATTAGTCAATTATAGGAAAATTATTCAGCAATTATTTTGGTAAATGATTAATAATTTGTCAAGTAAAAAATAGCAACATTTGCTGGTACCAGCTCGTTAATATTGTGATGGACATTTATTCACAATTTTTTGACATTTCACAGACAAAATTATGTATCAAGAAATTAGCGTAGTAAACCAAAAATGAAAATAATAGTTTGTCGCAGCTTTCAAGGAACGTGGTGGTGGTAGTCTCGTGGTTAGGCTTTCAAATAGAACACCGGAGGTTTGTGGGTTCAATACCAGGCTGACAGCATTGAGCAAGGCACTTAACCCAGAGTTGCTCCAGGGATAGTCCCTGTAGTTAGTTCACTGTAAATCAGTCTAGATAAGAGCGTCTGCTAAATGACCTGTGACGTATAACGTTTCGTATATTAGCTTCTGTGATCATAAATCATGCAAAAAAAAAAACAGTGAACTTTTTTTAAGAAATGATGCCTGGTGTCACTCATAGGATGCTCGGGATTTCTCCAACCTTGATGAATGCAAACAGAGACGTTTCTTTGTACGTTTTTGTTATGTCATCAATTCTTGGATTTCTTATTCCAATATTTTTCTTTCATTTTAGACGGTTTGAACAAGGTGGATGTGGAGTTGTGGATTGAAAGGATTGAAGGGCAGTGGAGGGAAGGTTTGCTCCTCAGAGGGCAGTTAGTTATAGACACAGTATCTTGTTCAGTGCAACATTTACATGATCTCAGACAGGAAGGCAGTTGGAAACAGCCTCAGGCTGTGACCCACAAACTTGGCCTCTCCCAGAGGAACAACTCTGAAAAGCATGTTGTCTCTCACCAAACCAGAATTAAATAGAACTACTGTTGTACTGACCTCGAAAAGTAGGAAGTTACACAAGTACCACCGAAAAAAAGAGAACATGCAATTCAGTGCAATAAACAAAATAAAGTTTTCAGTGTTTGTCAAGGAAAGTAAAAATGTCAAAGGCGAGGATACTATGAAGGGCATAGTCAGATACCAGGATGAAATTATTATTACCAAAAACAAACGTAAACAAATGTATTTTATAGATTTGTCTACATTACTCCAACTTTCTCTACTCTTTGGCTACTTTTGGTTTCTCTCTTTCTAAACTTTCTAAACTATAGTTTTCCTCTTACAAGGCTGAGGGGCTCTAGTACAGCCATTGGTCCCACATTTATTAAACAGCTGTAGGCCTGAGATGACAAGAAGTTTGCCCAACAAAGATGAGAGATAAAAAACAACAATGAAACTAATAATTTATAGAATAATCAACTTCGCTGTTTAAAAGGAACTTAGTATCTAGTTGTAACCATACTAAATGATCTGTATTTATGAATAAATGAGTAAAATATGTATAGCCTGGAAAATCAACAACAACGATGACGAGCCAGCGAAAAGTCCCACTTTGGCACTTCGCATGGTCATGTGCCTGAGTCTTGTGCCTTGTGGTGTAAAGCCAGAGCTCACAGAAGTTCAAAGTACAGAAGCCATACAACACAGTAGAAGCCCCATTTGCAGAAAGTAAAGCACAAACGAGAGAAAGAGGAAAAGTATTTGAAGGTTGGGGTGACTGAGATGGTTAGCCACAAGAGTCCAACACATTGACATCACTCTATTGGGATTAAGGAGCCACTTCACAGCACAAAGACAAGCGAGACGAGAAGTGGCAAACTATTCAAATGTGATAGCGGGGACACAATGCAGGGGCTTGTTGTCAAAGTGCTGTGCTGAGTCAGAATGAACTCTTGGCTGAGGATAAATGACGTCAGAAGGGCCCACAGATAAGAACACTGTTCTCATCTAGGACGATTATTAGGTGTAGCTCTAAGACTGACAGCATGACAGGTGAGGTAAGCAAAAACTTGAATTAACAAAGTGAAAGACAAATAGTAAGACTGACGAGGACAGACTGTCAGTTATATACAGACAGCAATTGCCTCCAGTTAACAGGCTTGTTTTTACAACAGTGCAAAGACTGTGTCACATGATTACAAGAAGAGGGTATGGCAGAGAAGGAAAAGGAGGATTCCAAGCACGACAGTCACCTATGGACAATTTGGGTAATCATTAACCCCAATCACTTTTCAAAGTATATGTTTTTGTCAAAATCAAAAACGCTTCGTAGGGTACTTTCCAAGATGTGACAGAAGGCAGTTGTTTTAACCAAGAGAGTTATACATCAGCTCTTTAAGTCAAGACATTGTGGAGATGGTTGAGAACATCTTTCATTCAAACCAAGTAAATATCTTTTATTAGCATCACCACTCAAAAGGGCCACGCTCCCCAATATTCTGCAGTTCAAATGGTGATACTGAGTTTCTCACTTTAGGACAAGGCTTTAAGGTGGCACGTGTGTAAAACCAGCCATGAGGGAGAGACTGCTGAAGTGAGAGCTCAAAGCAGCCTCTGACTAATACGGCGTACGAAACGACTTGCCTCCTCTTCCAGGAGTGAAGTCCTGGCATAAGCACAATGACTCTGGAGGTGATATCTCCATGACTCACTCACAACTACATTTGGCTTGTGTTTACAACAGCTAAGCAGACCGGATTTTCACATACTTAACTTTATAGAGGGTCTGACAGTCAGTAAGCCACTGATTAACACAACCAGCAGCTTTAACAACATCTAGTTGAGGGAAATGCCATATTTAAAAAGAAAAAATGATTATTCACCATTTCAAAAACCATGTTGAGTAACACCGTGACTTAGGATGATGATGCACTGAACAGGTTTCTCTGATACGAAGGAGACTGACTGTGCCAACGATTGTTCACAATTGACAATGATTATTTTCATTATCGATTAATATGCACATTATTTTCTCCATAAACCAACTAATCATTTAGTCAGAATTCATTTTTTTTTTTATGTGAAAAAAATGTGATGTGTTTTTCAAAATGTACAGTCTAAAACCTAGAAGCTATCTAGGTCAGTTTACTGTTATGGAAGACTTCTGAAAAACATTCACATTTGAGAAACTGTGACTAGTGATTACTTTTTTTTTTTGGCTGCATTTGCTTAAAAAAAATGTGAAATAATTAATCATCGAATAATTAAACATTATTTTTCTGTCAATAGACTACCGAAAATGAACTAATCGAATGTTATCTCTACTAGACTTTACTTCAAAAAGATATAACCAATAGAAGTGAAGATGTAAAAATATGTTGCTGGCCACCATCACAGGAACACATGAAATTATAAACCTGATTGACAGTACATGCTGTAATGAAATCCCCTTTCAAATTAAATCCTCTCTTCAAACTGCAAAAGGAAGGTAGACAAACGGACTATCATCATCATATTTAATGTTAATACAGTTTGTTTAGCTGGTTTAGAGGTACATTCAAATCGAACTGCTGTCAACTGTGGACACCTACAGTAAGAGACCCTCATTATTTACAACCATCACACCAACAGAAACATTCAGTGATGACATTTTCCACTCAGGATTTCTTGACCACTTATGGTAACGTTCAGGTACTTGACCAACAACTGCAGTAGCCAGATATCACACACAGTTAAGAGGAAGAATAGCAGTAGTTGAAGGTCACTTGTCAAACAAACAGACACATTTGACATAAAGACAAGCATGTGTAGTAAGCTAAGTAAAGAAAATGTAATATCATAATTGATGGTGAAAACTAATGGGTAAAGAGCACGTTACTAGACATGTAACGACTATTCTGCTGGAGCCGTGTAACACGTCGTGTAACTTGACTAACGTTAACGTTACAGAGAGCTAACTTGTTGAACTTGGCAAACAACGGGCTTCGCTAATGTTTGTGGCTAATGGGAATGCTCGCTAACAACCTCGGTTAACGTTAGCTAACTGTCCACTTTAGCATGGCACTCAAACTAAACAAACCCGCACCGACACAGCTTTTAAACGTAACTTACATCTTTCTGTTCTTGTTTGATGTTGAACAGGTTGAGTCGCTGGAGTCGTGCTTTCATCCCATCCGCCATAAACTTTACAAAAGCGGGATCTGAGCGGTTACTTCTCCGAGACTCGCCTCTGACAGTGTGGGACACTTCAATATAATTTCATTGGAAAGTTGATTTTGCTCCCTGCCGAGGATCCTGCGTTAAACAGTCAAGTTGGCAAACATATAATCACAACACGTTTGGTTGAGAAATTTCAAAGTAAGATCAGTCTAATCACTTCAGATGGGATATCATTTAGACACTTTACTGATTTGCTTTTGTTTTGAAGGCCAATTAACCGACTTCCGACTTGATTCCAGCTAACTGTAGTTAGCTTGTCGCAGCTAGATCCGCCAATACGTTTGGACAACGGGGTGGACACAGTTCCTCTCCCGGGGCAGTCTAACTTTAGGCGGTAGACTTTTGGGTGGTTTTCCCTTGACCATTACTTCACTGAGATTGTGTCCATTATCTTCGTTGGTATGACTGAATACATTAAGTATTTCCGGTCTGTAAGCAGAGCAGACCCAATCAAGCAGGAATGAATGCTTCTGGGATGCACTGCCGCTGATCGCTGGGACGACATGGGATATTGTGAACTTAATGACCCAGAAGTTTCAAACTGTTCTTATGTCAAAGCCCTTTAGTCACCAATTCACAGTTTTATCTCAAGCTCCACAGCCTTGGTGTAGAACTGGTTACAATTTGTGTTGTAAATGACTTTGACAGTGTAGCCTAACATCCAGGCAGCCACTGCCAAAGCTGTCTCTTTCCCATGTATTCAAATTAAATAGGAAAACTAGCCTACTTTAACTAGGCCATATCTAATCAGCATTTTTATTTAATTTAATTAATTTATTATTATTTTTTTAACCACCAGTTGCTAATAAAGAGTGTTTAAATTAATTTCCTTTTATAATTGTAATACAGGACTAGTCAAACCTACATGCTGATCATACAGCTGTAGGCATAGATGGTATAGGACTCAATGAAAAGCCTTTATGAAAACCTAAATATTTAATAGGAAGTAGAAATAGTGATATACAATAGTTAGCAGTGGAGAATGAAGTATCACCTCGTCTTTGGTAAATATTTACTAATATCTAATGAAGATGAAGCGGTGGTTTGGATTTCAATTTAGAAAGTTTAAATTAGATTTTACAGTGAACTTTTCTGTCACAAGCAAACTCTGTCTCACATACATGGAAGGAAAATCAAATGTTGTGTTGAATAGCGTGCAATTGAAAGTTTACTACACATTTAAAAATATATATATCTTGCAGATATCTTAGTCCATTTTAATCGCCATCACCACCAACTGTCAAATCAAAACTAGCATAATTAATCTGAGGTCAACTGATTATATTATTGGTTGTTAACAGTGCCGTTTAATTGCCAAAGTGGTGAGCAATAAAATACTGTAAGTACAAGTAACTATGTTTCATGGACCAGTGCTTTTCACTAGTCAAACGTTGACTAGATAACAATAAAATAAGTACAAGTAGTCATACTGACATATCTAATCTTTAGTCATTACCATCTGTTGACTTGCAGAATAGTCATTAAGTAATACGTTAATTAGCAGCAACCACATCAAACAAAGAAACACTGCAACAAACCCACATTCATTTCTAAAATGTTCACACTGAATCAGTGGTGACACCCAGTGGTTACTTGTTACCCACAGACCCTCTGAGACGGTTTCTGTCCCCTGACACAGAAGAGGACGTTTTTATTTGTCCTCTGCAGGGTTTACATTATGTACGAATTATACATTTTGTCATTATGATTATGTTTTAACAAAAACAAATAATGATTGTGACAGACATCATGTCCCACATCTCTTAATGAAAGTAAATCACTGCGTGGTAAAAAAAAAAGAAAAAGAAAAAAAACTTCCAATGAATTTGAGCTCAAATATCTTTAATGTCCCATGTTCGTTGTGTGTAGCAACTTTTTTGACCACTGGCCAAATGGCTAGTCAATTTTCGAACCAGTCGAAGATTACCATTGTTTTTTTTTTCGTAGTCCTATCTGCTACAATATCTACCTGCATGCTAGACGGATGATACTGCACCTTTAAGTTCAAATTCGTACTTTAACTTTCAGAAACAACTTTTCACTTCATGTTAGATAAAAAGGTCACACGTAATATCACAAGGGCTTGTAATGTGCCTGTTATGATGCACTACAGAACAAATGTCATTTTAAGTCTTACCATTTACATCTCCTGCAGCTCTATTTTGTAACGTGAGCTCATACATAAACACTTGGATGCTTGCGGCACATGAAACTGTGAGGCAAATAAATGTGCCATCACCCCCCTCTACTTGAAAGAGAGGGGGTTATTGTGTGTGTGTGTGTGTGTGTGTGTGTGTGCGTGTGTGAGTGTCTGTCAATATGAGAGCTAGAGCAACAGGTGGTCAGCCTGACATCCTCATCATCACATTCTTGAAAGGGCTGAAAAGAGTCAGTGAGAGAACAACAAGCATCCACACCCACACACAGACACACACAGACACACACAGACACACAACAAAAACAAATCACAACCGATGCTGGGCCAAAGGAAGGGGTTGCCATAGCAACATGGTTCCACATCCTGCTTGGTTAATGTAAAGCAAGCTTATTTGACTTTCACTCAAGCACACACAGAACAGCCTGTGTGTATACGAGCAAGTACAGTGAATCTGCATGTGCGTATTTACACCACATACAGTAGCTGTTGTGATACAAATACACCCGTTATATTTACAGTACATCACAGAGTTCATGTTGACTGTTCATATGTTTGAAGCATATGCAGGTATTTCTTTATGTGAGCCTCGACTTGCGAAGAGCAAGAAAACACATTTAGTTTGATTCATTTAGTATCCTCCATTGTCTCCATCTCTATAATTTGGCTAACTCTTTTTAGTCTTTGGTGTGTTAGGCATGGTATGCAATGAAGATGGTATCACATGTCTCTGGGTTGACTAGGACACCAGCTGCACCTTCACAGTGCTGAGCCTGTTGGTAAAGTACGCCATGTGGAGGAGAGGTGAAAGGATTTAGAGGTCACGAGTGTGATGTGAATGTGTGTTTTGTATGTAGATTTGTTGGCGTTTATGTGACGAGTGTACATTGACTTCCACTGAGGCACTAGTGTTTCATTTCCTATCATCTCATTCATACACACACTTACCTTGGTGCTGTCCTGGCACTGGAAGACATAGCAGGCGTAGTTCGGTGCGTCTTTGACCAGGCAGCCAAAGCTGCTGGGCTCCTGGCTGTTGTGAATAAGCTTAGTCACTTGGTGAGGACGACATTCAAACAGCAATGTGTGTGTCAGAGGGTCCCAGACAACTCCCTCTCCCAGAACAGACACACATCGAACCCACAATGCTGACACACACAGAAAAACGGTCTGATTACGGGTAGAAGGGTCCAACTGTCGTCCAGACTGCAACCCAGCACCCAGATTCTTCTCTGCAGGCCAAGACTTGCTGATCTCAGCCACCACCCAGGGCAGCATGGCCATGGTGGTCAGGTGGTGGACCGGCAGAGAACCTATCAATGTCAGTTTGTATCGTACCTCCTCCTCCTCCTGTCCTTCTTCCTCTACCTTTCCCCCCCGTGATGCAATCCTCTTCCTAGAAGAATAGAGTTTCCGAGGACACGATGTAGAAGAGGTGCGATGTGAAAGTGATGGACACGAGCTGTGGTTTGAAGTGTTGACGTGAGGGGGTTTCTCAGAGCTCCCTGTCCTGGAGGGTTCATATCTTCTGGGCTTCACTTCAAAGTAGATTCCCTCCATGGCTGATGGGGCCGGAGGCAGCTGTCTGCCTCGACTTTTACCTGCAAAACACCAGTTAAGAGGACAGAGGCATTTAAAGGGGACACTTTGACATTTGTATAGCAACAGGACACTCTGAATCAGCTGAGTCTTGCAGTGTAGTAATCACAGGGTCATTTAGAGGGTACTAAAAAATGACCACCTGGTGTTTACCCAACCAGAAACACATGACGACTGACCTACACTTTTACAGTCTCAAGGACACACATACAAACACATGACAGCTAAATTATGAGGCTCATACTCCAGTCCAGTGTCAGAGAGGAGGGGCTCAGAGGTCCAGCTGACCTGCCCTGTCCCACACCATTAACAGACATTTTAATAATTTTGATCACTGATATATACACGTGTTAGAATGTGCATGTGAAATCAGTGGGAAAAGGTGCAAGTAAGTAAGCCAACATTAATAGCGGGACATGATGACAATGCTTATAATAAACTGATCATACCAGCTATGGAATCAAATCGCGCCAGTAAAGTTATAGAGAAACACAAATAAGGCGGTCAATACTCACCTCATATTTGACCTTGCAACATAAATACATCCTCAATTTAAATTAGCTGGGACAGTGCAGCAAGCAAATATAGGTCGGTCTGCTGCACCAGAACAGCAACGGAAGTTAGAATGAGATTTTATTCCCGAGCAGTGCATCCCGACTTGCCTTCTTTTGCTGGTTATTGTAATTTTACGCACGGAACAAGTTATATTTACGCACGAGGTTGCGCAGACACCAAAGTGCACAGTACACATTTCAATCGATTTAACATGATCTCTCTGCTCTTTTCATGCCAGTGCAGTCTTCTTACCTGTTCACTGAAGTCTTGTCCGATGCGTGAAGCGAAACCACGAGGTTGCAGTGTATTTCAGGGAAAACTACATAGGCTACGTACGCACAGACATAAAGAGCGAGGCAGAGCTTCACACAGAGCCTAGCGGTCTCTAGTTTGAGTTAAATATAGAAGACAGGGCAGACCCGACCTCCCTGCTCTTCTCTGGGCATGACAAGTGCATGCTGCATGCATGCGCTGCTGGAGGATGCAGGGGCGACGTGTCCGCACGTAGCGTGTGTGGGTGTGTGTGTGTGTGGGTGTGTGTTTTACCGTCAACATTTGCAGTTAGAAACCATTTTTGAAATTTGTTTTTAATTGAGTTAAATTGGTTTTTCAGCACAGCATTTAAGAATACGAGGCACATAAGGAAAGATTAGCTGCTAATTTCTAGAGTCAACATCACTTAAATACAGGGAAGAGTCTTAGTTGTAGATTTAACATTGTTGTGTCAAGAGTCCCTTTAAATGTTAACTATTTATATCACGTAATGAGCAGTGGGTGCATTGAAAACATCACGTACATCTCCACTTGGTGGTGCTCTAAGCTTTTAGGCGTGGTCATTTTTACAAACTAGCAACTCTGGAATGACAGCTTTTAAAATGTAAAAATATATTCAACTGTCAATTTCAATGCCATACCTTACTATTATCTAAGATATTACACATTCGAAGTTTAACAGTTTATAAACACCCATTAAAGTTACAGCTAGTTTTAAAGTTACAATATCAGTTCCAGCAGTTCTCATTTACAATCACACGCAGCTTTGCAGTGGATGATGAAGCAGTGTGGGATGTATCATTGGTAAATATATTGTGAATATATAGCAATGTGTGTGTATCTAAACATCACAGTAAAACAGCAGGAATGACTGTAGAATGGTGACCTTTTTACAGTTGTGGTTTAAAATCTCCAGCACTGAGGTAAAATAAATCCAAAACATGTAAAACATGTAACTGCTGGATGTAAAACTGTCTCTGGATCCATATCTACACCCCAAAAACAGGTTGATGGCTAAACAAACTCAAAGTGGTGGTTAGAGTTTGGCATTAACCCTGCAGATGATTGAAATAAAGTAGGTAATTCATCAATAAGTAACAGTATCTGTGGTCCAACTGGCAGAAAACACATTGGTCATCAAAGTCAAGCCTATATTAAATCAATAATCCCTTCTGGAGTAATTAACACATGTAAAATGCTGGTTGTAGATATTAGTCACAATTGGTCCTGTTTATGAACGCATGTCTATCAGTGCTACTCCGGCTTGGGCTGCAGCTTATTCTTCTCTGGCTCGAAGAAGTTTTCAACAATGGCATCAACCAGTTCATCCAGCTCCTTCTTCAGGTGCGCCACATCACTGTTGAGTCAGAGGCCAAAAACAAAAGATGACAATGAAGTAACTTTTAGAGACATTTAGAGCTTAAACATTGAGGCGATCCATATAAAAGTAACTGTCCACTTTGTTGTTAAGCTGTTTAATGAGTTTCAATTGAGACATTTTTTTCCTTAAGGGTCTGAGTGTCTGTGTTTGGCTACAGAGTTTATTATTACAGCTGCGGTTGAACTTCCAAAATTTGAAGAAGAAAAAAAAAAAGAAAAAACTCATACCCTTTCCAGAATTCATGCCATTTGCATTAACACAACCAAAATTATCGAAAAATTAAAAAGCCAAAAATGTCCCAAGCGAGGCACATGGGTTAAGTAATTGTTCAAGCAAAAATGTTACAAATCTTTGTTCCAGCTTCACCAAGTTGAGGACATTTTATAGTATAAATGATTAATCGATAATCAAAATAATTATTAGACCTAAAGATATTTGTAATTTCCTGGTCTCTACGATGACCCACCTGTTACCGGGAGCAGCACAGAGCTCAGTATAGTATTTGATTTTTGGCTCAGTGCCGCTGGTCCTCATGGTGGCCACACACCCGTTGGAGAAGGTAAAGGTGATCATCTGGCTGGACCTGGAGGTGGGAAGAACCTGGGACACAAGAGGAAGGAGTGATGGATGGATAGATGGGAAAAACAAGATCCAAACGAAACTTCAGTTTGGAAGGACAACTACAGGGAAATTCTCCACGTACACATTCATTCATTCATTCAGTTCTGCGACTACAGCAGCAGTAACTGCGCTTCTTCAACAAGTAACTAAAAATGTAACCCGGAATAGTGCGTTCATTTAATGAATGTTTTCCAAACTCATCAGTATAGTCCTAGTGCACTTAATTAACCTTAAAAACACCAACAGTCCAGGTTTAAACCTGCAACACCTGATTTTTCTTTGGCCACTTGAGGGAAGTGGAAAGTTGTGAGCACATTGACATATCGTCAACCTTTAAGTTAATATAGTGAACTTGTTAGCAAACAGTTGTTTATTTATATGACTGTGTATTAGGGCCATTGTACATTTAAATAATAAAATAAAACATTTATGAATTTATAATGTCAGAGAACCTTCACGTTTTTTTTTTCTTGTAAATTTGGGATTTTTTTTTTTTTTTTGTAAAAAGGTATGACGTTATTTTTCCCTCCCCCAGGCACTGTATTTAAAAAAATAAATAAATAAAAAAAATGTATACCCACAATGGCCCTTATACGGCGTCATATATTTACACATCCAGCAATTATGGACCAATATTATCAGTTTGGATTGATATTTCTAACTATATTTTGTTCATAGTTATTGCTTTAAAGAGTTCTATCTATTAGCAGACAACATACCATACAGTGAAGCAAGTGTTTGTCCTGCTCTAAATAGATGTACTGTACATGTGTCCATGTGTGCACTTACAGCCTTGTTACTGGGCTGGTTGCTGTCGTAGCCGGTGGTCAAGTCTCGTACAGCTGAGATGGAGAAGCGACCGCATTCAGTGGGATACGAGTCTTTCTGGCCACTGTATTTGCGCAGGCGCGCGAACAAGCTGCAGGTCACATCCTGGTCGTGGCAGATGAAATAGGAGTTCTTACTGATGTGGTAGCCGTACCTGACAGAGTAGAGAGAGACAGAGTTAGAGTCTGCAGTTTTAATTTATAGATCTTAGTAATATAAATCAAAGCCAGGCGAGTATAATGTGTGTCTTACTCTTCATAGATGGTAGTGACTTGTTGAGAAAGGCTTGAGCTTTTCGTGGCCAGATAGGAAATCATCTCTCCTGCTATGGCTGCAGCACTCACTCCATCCTTGTCCAACACAAAGGGACTACACATATACCCTAAAAACACACACACGCGCACACATTTTCAGTTCATCCTCGGTCACTCGTTTCTTTTAGTAACTGTGTGTGCAAAGGCATGAGATTTCAATTACAGCACCATAATCATGTTATATGGGAATGCACTAAAGTATGTGATGTAGTATTTGTGGGTTTGTGTGAACATCTGTCATAACCTCAAAATACCTTTAACCCAGACGTGTGCATGGTGTTTGACCGCTAACTAGCCAAGACCAAGGTCCTCAGTTAACACCTCTGATATTTTCATGCTTTCTCTGATTTTGATGATTGATGTATTCCTTTAAAAAGTAAACCAAGACTGTACTATATGGTTAGAACACCAGTGTACATACAATTCAGTAGACACTTGTAGCTATACGCAATGTCAGGCAGGAGGCACAGAGGAAGCTTCTGAGGAAGTTAAGGCAAGCTGGCTACTGGCTCTGAAAAAATAGAGGTTGAGGCAGTAAATTACTGGGTATGATGCATGCGACACCTATGCCCAGACGAAGGTGGGCTGTCAAGAATTATGAGATGCATTGTTGTGGTAATTCATACAAATATTGCAAAAGGTTAAGGATAGGAAAAATAATCGATTCAACTACATATTTTGATGTAAAAAGGTCTAGTTTAAGTGTTGATTACCGTCATTGTCGCAATGACCAACATCCCATCCTACACCACGCGCTGACACGGCAGCGTGCCCGTAAAGACACATTTAGCGTGATGGAGCGAGCATGTTTTGTTGGCGGATGAGGAAACTACATATTTATGGTTCGAAAAAAACTTTACCATTCTACACGTTTTCATTTCAAATGTGTGTTAATGAAACGCGCTTTGATGACAACAAAATGTTAAGGTTGTTACATTTGACTTCTATGCAAACTCTTCTTTGACAGTTTCCATCATCGAGCAAGGTTTCTCAATAACCCTCACCCACAGTTTAGATCCTGATCCAGGCACAAGGACTTTGTTAAGACTCAAGTTGTTCTTGCCCACCATCTGCCTTAGATATATTTACATCAGATGAATACTTTTAGGCAGATCAAATCAACTTATCTGGAGACATTGAGGAGATCATTACAAGAACAAATTCTTATAATGGGATGCCACAAAGAACTAATCAGAACCGCTTTCCTATGATTATGCCTGTGGACACATTCAGTTACGTGTGTGTGTATGTGTGTGTGTGTGTGTGTGTGTGTGTGTGTGTGTGTGTGTGTGTGCGCACCTATGGCCTCCTCAAAGGCAAACAGCACAGTCTTGCCCTGGTCCAAAAGGTCTCTGGCTCTGTTTCCCATCCATTTGAACCCTGTGAGAGTTTCCTGTTCAAACATTGGTGACAGTAACCGTCAGGTGTGGTTTGAAATATTGACTCTAGCGACATTTGCAAAGTTGAAGCCTAATGATTGATTGAATGATTTGACTAATGTTACCTCAAAGTGGAAGCCTTCCTTGAGAGCGATGGCGCGCAGTATCTTTGATGAAACGGTGCTCGACAGCATGTAGAGGTTCTTCACAGCAGCAGCGTCGGAGTTTTGCTGTTTCCAGCAGCGGAACATCCACCAGCCGAGCAACGCTCCCAACTCATTACCGCTGAACACCCGCCACTGTCCACTGACACGGAGAGAGACGGAGGTTATTGAAGTGCAGGCCTTCAGAAACACACAACCTTATACATCACCAATCTGTGCTGTTCGAAGCATTTCCTTGCTACTGGTTCTGGAAATGTGACGGTTTTATTGACACAAGGAGGAGTTCACAATCTGCATCATTCAAAAATGACCCATCGTGGGTTTTTAAGGAGGATTCTGATATTTTTGGACTGAACATATTTAATAGTTGGCTGTTTCTGGCAAAAAATAAATACAATTTATTTTGAATAATAAATAGGGTATGATTCAGTATTTCTTTTTTCACTGTATATTCTTGACAGTCTGGAGAAGGTGAGACAATTGTTTGACAATTGAAATTGAATTTTTTTTTTATTATTATATATCATTTCAGTATTTTTGGTGGCTAGTTATTTCTATGTTTTTGAATACGGCCCTGGTTCCAATTTATCTTTGAGGTCGACTCACTTTCCACAAACATGCCTCATCATCTCAGTCAGAGATTTACAACATTTAAAAACTCTTTCAAAAGCAGTGGGAAGTTCTTACACCTGTAGCATGTGTAGAGTGGAATGAGTGCAACGCAGGTTTTGCTGGCAGAGATATAAAACAGAATACAGAGGAAACTACATATTTATTGTTCTAAAGAAACTTTACCATTCTACAAGTTTTGATCAAAACATTTTTTCAGTGCTTCAATGAAAACATAATGTAGTAAAGTGTTTTATACACTATTTTTATGATAAGAATTTCCTCTTATTTATTCACATTATCAAATAGCCGATGGAGATAGTGACCTTTTGATATTGGCACATGCACGCAGCTTTTATACAGGTGGGTAGTTTTAAGAGGTCAGAATCTTTTCCCATGCGTACTCTTCTTAGTCGGTTTCTATCATCAAGCAAGGTTGCTCAACAGCCCTCGCTACACTTCAGATCTTGTGAGCTGCAAAAAAGGAATTTGTTAATACTCAAGTTGTCCTGGGCCGTGAACTGAACCTGGATACATTTACATCAGAGGAATCTTACAATGCATCTTGTGACATTGTGGACAGCAAGACAACGTGACAAAGAACATAACCTGTCTATTGTTCAATTACTCATTGTTAACATGAGCATGAAAACATAAAAAAACACAACCCTCATACACACACATAAACACAGACCTCTCCTGCTTCTCAGCTATGGCCAGGCGATCGGCATCAGGGTCATTCGCCAGCACCACAGCGGCCCCCTCCCTCTCTGCCAGAGCGAACGACAGTGTCTGCAAAACACGCACACATTACACCTTCAACCTAAAAACACACCGTGTATGCGACTGCATGTGATGTGAATGTTCGAAACATACCAGGACTCCCTCTCCTTCCTCAGGATTGGGGTATTTGACCGTGGGGAATTCGGGGTCTGGATCTTTCTGTTCCTCTACAGCATATGGAGGCTGAAGGTCAAAGGCCTTGAAAGCTGACTGGACAAATGTGTGGCCAACGCCGTGCACAGATGTATGCACAATTTTCACCTCTGAACTCTTGTTTATGTCCCTGTGAAGAAAGAAGGTCGAGTCAAAAACAAGTTTCCATGTGTCCTTCCTCCTTTCAACTCTGTAGTGTTGTGTGTTTGTCCTAGTTTGCCCCACAGTTGTGTCTCACACATGCATTTTAATTGTTAGGCAGCAGCAGACAATGATTACGATCACATTAAACACAGTTCCTAAAGTTCTACGTCATGCCTTTCTCAGGTGTTTTAGATAATACATGCTGTTCAATAGGTTATCCATGTAATGTGTGGAGCACCTGTGATGACAGTGTTTCTGGATGGCTTTGAAGTATTGTGTGTGGATGTCCTGGTAGGGATCTTTGAGTAAGGGGCTCTTCAGGGCCTCCTCTGTGCTCCAGGACTCAGGCCAGGGCTCCAGGTTCTTCTCTATGGCCTTGGAGATACCTTTGTCATGAGGAGACACAATCTGGGCTCCATTCTCCCAGTACACCTGAGACACAGACAAAGCAGCAGAGGACAGAACAATGAATGAGGACTGTAAGTAGCTATTATTTTCAATATCGATAAATCTCCCAATTATTGTTCATTTATTGATTTTCATCGATTTAAAAGTTGTTTCTATATAACGTCAGAAAATGTACTAAAATGTAAATTATAATTTCCCGGTCAAATGTGACATGTTCAAAACTCAGTTCACTACATACGACAAATAAGAAAGAAAAGCAGGAACCGACATTTGAAACCATATTAACCAGGACATTTTTGCTATTAATTTTCTGTTAATTAACTAATAGTAATCGTTTCAACTCCGCACTGAACAAGATGTAACAAATCAAACAAGCGCATCAACAGGGAGTTTATAAAGTATCTAAAGCCAACTGTCAGACTGTGGAGCCAAGTCAGTGTCAATTTTCAAAACACTCAAATATGAATCAGGGCCAGAGCCAACAACTAAGCACTAATTAAATAAATAACTAACAAACAAACAAACAAACAAACAGGTAAGGAAGGAGGGAAGGAAAGCCATAAGAGTAAGTAAGTAAGAGTAAGTAAAAGCTGTTACCTTGTAGCCATTGTCCTGTTTGGGGTTGTGGGAGGCGGTCACCATGATGCCAGCACACAGACCCAGGTGGGAAACTGTGAAAGGCTGCAGGGAGCAGGAGAGAAATATGTCACGTTTACAGTCAAACACTCAAAGCTCATATTAGACCATATATTCTATACAGTATATGGCAAGTACGCCATGCCAGAGATGAAATACAAAGAACATGTGGACAGATGTATATAACCAGTCCTTAAAGAACAATATTATAGTTGTCATTTCATTTCCAGCCAGTGGCAAACAGTTTGTGCTACAATCTATCTAGAAATGTGTAAAATATCTATTGGTATCATAGGTATATGAGCCAGCATTAATTACTCTGAGGTACTCAAGTGAGTAACAATTTAGCAATAACCTCTCCTGTGCTGCCCACAGAAACCAACCTGCTTATTTACTATAAACATTAGCGGATGTCTTCTTGCAGCAGGACAGGCATAGGGACATCAAGTCCAGGTCAAAAATCAGTGAAAATAAATATGAACTGCTTTACAAGCTGTGTATTTGTCAGAGAATAAAATAAGTGTCTAGTAAAATACATTTCAAAATAAAGAACGGTATACTACCATGCAGGCATTACAACATTTCGAGACACAAGTCTCACAGAATGACCTCTAACGTTAGTAAAAAAGCTTTCACTGGGTGGAAATTTCGCCATTATTTATTATGTAAAACAGAAAAGGGGAACAACATCACAGTAAAGTGCAATTCATTGCAAAGCAGGATGGTTTTGCCAGGAGGCATCCCGGCATGAAAAGATGGTTCGTAGGAAATCAGCAAACCGCTTCACATTTCTGGTCCAGCAAACATAATACATGACAAACTGATTGATTTAATTCAATTTATATGGTTACTGCTGCTGCTTCAAGTTAAAATTTGGTAATACTAATGTACCATGTACCATGATGATGACTGCATTTTACAAAAAAAAAATTCTCTCGTCCTTATTTGTATGTTTGGTATTTAGCAAGTAACAGAAATGAATCGAGTTACATTACTTTAATATTGTAATACTTGGATTAGGTTAGCATAGGTAATTAGTAATTGTATCAGAATACATTAACCCTCGCAACCCTGCTTGTTTGGTTTATTGCATGTAGTATAGATACAAAGTCGTGTGAAAGGTCACACGTTTCAAAGCGAGTGTTAGCTGGTGAATCCTTTGTGCGTTATGCAACCTGCAGTAAACGAAGGGGAAGTGTACTTTTTGAAAGACATTTGCCCTGTAGCTTCTGTCACCTGCTGCACCAGCCACCCTGACACCAGACAAACTGATCTGACTAAAGAATTTGGTTTCGGTCACAAATGTGATATTAAGCATGATTAACATGTTATATTAAGATGTCAAATGATACCCTCTGTTTTAAGCTATTACATTATATATGACTGTGACCGCAATGTCAAAAAAAATAAATAAATGAGGAAATTACAAAAGGTTCAAGTAATTACCACAAAGGGTGTCGGGGTGATGTCAGAGAAGAGGTGGACCGACACCCCTCGGCTGATGAACACGGCTGCAGCCAGGCTGGCGAAGCGCTTGCTGCTGCCCCCGCTGGGAGGATGGGCCCGGGCGTCGTACCCAATCACAACCCCCCGCTCCTTAAAGTTATCAAAACTCTCCTCGAGGTAGTGACAGAAACCCTGTCAGAGAGAAAAGGTTTTTGGGAAATAAGTTTAATGTGCAGTGAAGGACATTTAATAACAGCTACAGGAAGTCGGTAAGAAAAGTAGCTGCACTGAGATCCTACCACGAGAGTTTGGAGGATCTCTCTTCAAACTGCAGAAAACAACAATCAATAATGTGCATGTCTGGCTTTGCATGTGACTTGATGCTTAATGTGTGGTAGTAGTTAATCTATTAACCAACCTGTGTGGTCTGGATGATAGTGAGGTCATTCATACAGGATGTGCCAGGGCCCATAGCTGCTCTCAGACCTGCTGTACCAAACTCCATCCTGGAGGTGAAACATTTTTTCAAAGCCTCCACCGCTCCTTCTTTCACCAGGTCCTGCACCATTGACGCCGTCTTGGGGTTCTGGGAAAGTGAAAAACATGGCCACATTTTGTTATTTTTTGCTGTAAAAAATACTTAAAAAATTACTTAATGATCAAAATGTTTGGCAATATGTTTTAGAAGAGATCTTTGCCAAGAAATGCAGTTTGGAAACTAGCTGGCTGGCTAACACTGGGACATTTGGAGAAATGCTGAGTTAAGTCTGTTGTTCTTATAAAATGAATAACATTTTATCCTAATAGTTGCCAGATATTTTTCTGTCAATCGACATGTCGCAATAGAAATGGCAACCATAAATACAACAAGTTCCTACAAGTTCCTACAAGTTCCGATTCAAATGTGCCACTGGGCAAGCGGCCCTAACATAATTATGTTAAGAATAATGAACCAGGGTCCCTTTTCCAATGTGACCTGATTAGCGACATCCCATGTCTTTTTAAGACTATGAATGACTTGGTTTGTGTTGGCCTGATGGCCGGATACATGTTAGTCTAATTACACATCGGTGTGCTCTTAAACTTGGGGGCGGAGCGTTTGTATTCTGTGAAATGACCAGCATATCAGTCCGTATGAAGGAAGTCCATTGTCCTTTTGATGAAGACAGCAGGGAGGGAGAGGAAACGTGGCGAGTGAAGCTTTGATATTTTGCATTTAGAGCACAAAATACTAGGACTTTCCTACATTGTAACAAACCTACATAAATGTATACTCCTGAAAGGGAATGCTTTTTTAACAGGTCAGTTATTTCCAAATATTTTCATTGGAAGGTTTCCTGGAGAGAACTATGCGATTTGGTAGGAATCATAAGATAGAAAGGTAACCTCCCTTGAAACAATTTGAAACAAAGTAAATATGCATTTGCTATTAATGTATTTATTGGAGACTTGCCTGTAGACACGTTTTACATGTTGCATGTTCAACTGAAGTGACTTTAATTAGAAATGATTTGACATTAATTATTGGTTTGGAAGGGGACCAATTAAACACTTTCTCTGTATTACCATGAATTAACATGGTCCTTTCCAGGATTTGTTTATTAGCCTATAATGATTAAGACATTACAGACTGGTAAAATAAAGCATTATCACATAAAACACAATAAAGTTTAATTGACCAAAAGCTATTTATGAAACAGCCGTTAAGTGTATAATTTCACTCACACAGTACTTGAAGCCACATTAGTGTAATGTAAGTGCAGTGACAGTTTGTGTTTTTTTACTGCTGTCTGGCTTTAATAAAACCCTTTCTCGTTTCCCTCCTAATATTATTAACAATCAGTGGTGAAAAGTACATTTGAAAAGTACTGTACTTTAGTACGATTTTGAGGATCTTGTACTTTACTTGAGTATTTCTATTTTCTGCTCCTTCATACTCCTACTCCACTACATCTCAGAGGGAAATGTACTTTTTTTTTTTTTTTACTTCTTTATTTGACAGCTGTAGTTACTTACCAGATTCAGATTATTAATACAAAATATACTCAACTAATACATTATGATGTATTATTATAGATTAAACCACCCAGCAGTATATAAAGTAAGTAAAATGAGCTCCACCTTAACCAGCTGCAACATTAAAGTGATGAACACATTAATACATGAATTATTATAATCCAATAATATATATGATTCTGAAATGGGACATTGAGCATAATGAGTACTTTTACTTTTGATACTTTAAGTATATAGGCATTGAAGCTTATACTTTTGTACTTTTACTTAAGTAAGATTTGTTATGCAGGACTTCTGCTTGTAACAGAGTATTTATACACTTTATACACTGTAGTACATCTACTTTTAGTATAACATCTGAGTACTTCCACCACTGTAAACAACCCTACAGTATCACGAAGCCATGTTTCCACCAGACTCTGAATCTCTTATATAAGGCCAGCAGGTACAGTGCCAACACACTATAGGACTGCCTCAGCACATGAAGCTAGCAGCTAGCAGCTAGCACTCAGCTGTCAGCTTACCTTGTCATACTGCAGCCACTGCCGGACAGCCTGCTCCAGCTTGGTGTCACCCAATTTGGACAAACCGTTCTCCATTTCCCCTTTTACGCGAGTCAAGACGCTGTCCAGCTCACTAACTATGCTCATACGAGGTGAGTACGCTCACAGTGAAGCCTTTTGCAGCACAAAAAGGTGAAATGCAGCTGAAGATGGGACCGCCTGGCTGTCCGCGGGGCGGGGCGACGTCATGCGTCACGAGTTTCTCGTCTGTTGCCTTCACTGGTCGCCGCAAAAGTGGTAATTATGGGTTATTAATCATGAGGGCTTCACTGATTGTTTCACCAAGTGGACACTTAGCCGAAGTAACTACTGCTGGTTTCCGGGAGTTTTTCCTTATCCGAAGCGAGAGTCCAACTATTTTAATTTTAATTTTCAAATTGTTGGAAAATTAGATTTTCATTATGACTTAAAAAGCGATTGCTTGTATACATGAAAAGTTACATATTGCATTGTCATTTTAAAATTTGAATATTGTCACCTCTACAGCGTGGTTTAAAAATGTATTGTCAAAACAGCTTTTCCATTTTCATTTTAATTTGGTCATAGCATTTCCATACGAGTATGGGAAAAGGAAAATGTCAATTGGATTATTACATTTTAATTTTTACTCAAATAACACATATGTGTACAATTATAATGCTTTTGTGGAATAACAGTCATTTTAATAAAGTCCCCTATTAGGCCTCTATAATATGTATATGCAATACATTTTTACTACAGTTCTTAATTTTGAGGAACCTTTACTGTATTATCTCCACTTTATGCGACTTAAAACTACATGGCTTTACACTTTTGAGTTTAGTTTGAAGAAAGATGGTAAAATTACTTCAGATTTTGCATGGTCAGTCAGGGTCATAGTGAACAAGAAGAACATTTAAAACAAACCTCTTAAGGAAAACATTCATTTATTTATTTAATAAAGTTTTTAGAGACTTTGTTCTTACTTTTTGGCCATTACTGGTACCGAGGGTTCATACAGGCAAGTGAGATTTAAGAACTTTGAATGCCACTCGAAATTAAATTTAAGACCAACTTTTCAATAACCAAAATTGAAGAAAAAAAAACAGGGGCTTTTTGTTAATATTTTTTAAGTTATTTTGAAATTGCAATGTCAGAAAAAAAAAAGATTCATAAAATCCTATTTCCCATGCTTTAGTATTTTTAAAGAGATTTGAAAGATTGATTTGACATTTTTATAACAATTAGGACCTTCTTTAAAAAAAGAAGAAAAGAAGAGACATTTAGGAACTGGAACCAAATTATTTTAATGTATCATCTACATAAATTACATCAGAAATGCAATGTGAATAATTATGGAACTGAATAAACCAGTATGAACAGGTCTTAGATGAAGCACT
This sequence comes from Bovichtus variegatus, assembly GCA_943593645.1. NCBI lineage: Eukaryota > Metazoa > Chordata > Actinopteri > Perciformes > Bovichtidae > Bovichtus > Bovichtus variegatus. The sequence goes on from CALSCE010010695.1 coordinate 11,346,795, forward strand.
CAACTGATTTCTCCTCCTGAAACACAGAACTAATAAATCAGAGCAGATTCAATTTGTATTCATCCAAAGCACTTCAGGTAGCCAGTGTCCAAGCTATCAACAGGTTATGTTATTAAGAATTCATCATGTTATAAAAACTGAATTTAAATAGTGGATGGATAAAAGTTAATACCGTCAGGGCAGAATTTGATCCAAATCACAAAATAACTGGTGAGGCAACTATCTGCAGATGTGCATCAAACATGTGTACTGGAGGCATTTACAGAATGTTCACACATTTAGATAATTTACAAATTAATGTGTATTAGAATGTAATGTGTTCTACATTCGAAAAAAGGACAATTTCCAAGAATAATAAAAGAAAAAAGAAACCTACCCATTCTTTGGTTCCAACTGATAAAAGCAGCATCAACTTTAATACTTTGTTCAGATGTTCAGAGCTGAGGCACTATGAGATGATCTTACTGTACTTCAAAGAGCAGAGTCTGTTTTTTAATTTAAAACATGCAATGTTCACAAACTAATGTGAACAAAGAAATGAGAGAATATGATAACGATGACATCAATAGATCAATTTTAACCATTACTTAATAAACAATCTAATGATAACTGATAAGTTGATGCAACTGAATGTTTGGCTTTTAGGTTTCTAAATGCCTATTAGGAATACAAGTTATCCTGCTGTTTAACAGAGAGCGCTCAGAACTGTGGAGATGACTTGTTGCCTTAAACGGACAGTTGACCCAAAAATCAAAAATACATATTTTTCCTCTTAACAGTTAGTGCTATTTATCAAAATAGATTGCTTTGGTGTGAGTTGCTGTGTTTGAGATATCTGCCTTCTCTCGTATATAATGAAACAACATGGCTCTCTGCTTGTGATGCTCAAAGCACCAAAAAATACATTTGAAAAACTCAACAGCAATGTCTCTTTCCAGATGACAAGGTAACTCTAGATAAACCACAGACCTTGTCAAGAGCAGTTTCATGTAGGAACTATTTCCTTCCTATCAAACTACACTCCTCCAACCGTATCTCTGCGAATAAGGAAGCGTGCATCTACTCATGGACGACAGGCTCGTGCTCGCGACAGCACGAGATGAAAGCATTAATGGCGTCCTCCTCGGCTGAGCTGTGACGTTAGCTAGCTCACCAAAACAATCTGGATTGGTAAATAGCACAACAGGTAAGACGGAAAATATGTCATTTTGATTGATGTCCCTTTAAATAACTACTGAACTGACCATATGAACTCTCAACTGGGTTCTTACTTGTCAAGCTCCAAATATATCAAATCAGTGACTTAGTTAGAAACCATTTCAGAAACAATGCCACACAAGGTAAAACTGTGAAAAAGCAGTCCAGACTGCAGCATCAAACACAAAAGACCTTTTTCACAGCAGACAGTTTTGACTCGTCATAGTGGGAAAGGTACAGGTGGAACTAGTAAAATGAAAGGACAGCTTTGCCTGTTATAATCATCCCTCCAGTTAATTCTGGACATTAAAAGATACCTTTCTAAATGATCCAATATCATCAATGCAACATTAAAACATAGATACTTATCATCTATAAGATGAGCCCAGTTTTAAAATGTCAAATCATATTTTAGCTGCTTTTTGTGAGTGTGTGTGTAAATGTAACCGATTGTGTTAAATGGGCATATGCTATCGCCTCGCATCGATCGCAGGCTCCTGAATTGAATCAAATTGAAACCGTATCGCAGCAGGCTTTGTGATATAAGCTATTGTGAGATAATAAATATTGTTGTCCAAAGAATCAATATAGTTTTGTATCATGATGAAATTTGTGATTTACACCCCTACAAGTTTTGTGCAAAAGTTAAAAAAGTTTATCTGAAACTAATATTGGAATATTGGAGTTAAACAAATCAAAATATCTTCCACTGTTCACCTGTTGAGCTGCAGTGCACATTGTAACAAAAGAGGGGATTTTGTACTAAAAAGACTCCAATTTTCAAAGATATCCATTTTATTTGTCCAACTCAGACTCCTGAAGCCCAATTTTACTAGGAATACATCTTTTTCACAAAAAGAAGACTGTGAATTTTGTCGCCCATCACTTACACAGAGTGTATTAGGAAGGGATCTCAGTATAGGGCCAGGAGGAACAAGAGGAATGATTACAGCAACAAAAACCTGTTTCAACGCTCACATACACGCCTGACAATCACAGACTTGAGCGTATCCTTTAACAATGCTGTCGCAGTAAGCCCCGACAGTGTGAAAGTGAGTCAGCATGCACAGTACCAGGACACCGAAACCGAAGCAGATGAATTCAGCCATTATTCATTTTATTATTTACACCTGTGCTTTTCCTACTGTGACATGTAAACACGTCTTCTGTCAAACAGGCTTATGTACCCCATAAAGCAGCACTGACGCTTTAACGGTTGCGTCAACATAATGTCTGACAGGACACTAAATGTCATGTGCTGCTCATGAAGATCACTGCCCTGACCCCTCACACATGCTGATGCTATCTGTGACGTTTCCTCTGTTTGATGATAAACAGGTTCTCATCTGTTGGGTACATCTGTGCACCACCCTTTTTGTCAGCGATCCTCTGGGCTCGATTTCTCTTGTTCCTCTTTCCTTTCTCTTGCTTTGACGCCGACCCCTGCGTCTCTTCAGGTTCAGACCAACGGTCTGGTCTGCTCGCTTTGTGTCCTTTTGCTAGCCTTTCAGGAACATGCTTTCTTTTCCTCATCCTCTTCTTATCCGTATCCTCTCCTTTGCCTCCACCTCTGGGAAAGTCATCTGCTTCATTCAAAATGAGTTTAGTTGGTGGGAGACGGCCTTTTGAGGTGGGAACTGGTCGCTTGGGTTTCCATGGTTTCACATTGCCAGTGCCTTCCTGTTTTTTGTGCTTATTCCTTTTGGCTGCCGGAGCCCAGTCATCGTCATTAAAAAAGATATGGCTGGGTTTGTGGTTGTTAGGGTTTTGACGAGGTGTATGGTTAGGGTGGTGGTTGGTTTTGTAATGGATGATTTTCTGTTTCTTCTTTGGCGGTCCTGGAGTGAGAGGGGTCTGAAAACTGGTAGTTAAAAAGCCCTTTTTACTCAGTTCTGGGGAAAACAGAAAACAAAAAGGCGTTAATTACTTATTTGATCTTTCGTATGTCATGAAAAATCAGGGAATGCAGGCAGAGCTTTGCTTTTGTTTCGTCTATCACATCAATCATCCCACGACTGGACTAAAATACCGGCCTGTATAAAATGTAAAGTAGTTTTAAGTAGTTAAACCAGCTAAACTGTAAAATGCTGCTCACACGCTCATGCCTCAGTATTAACAATCTAACAAAGTCACTCACTGAAGTACAGGTACTTTTCACTGTTGGTACATTTTGCTGAAATGACTTCTGTACTTTTACTTAAGTAGGATTTAAAATGTAGTAGTTTGACTTGAAATGGAGTATGATTACATTAATGTTTTGGTAGTTTTACTTTGAATACTTCATCCACAACGGTCTTAAACAAACACCACAAGGTAAGAAAGCAGATGTTTGTGTGTTCGACTTACCTTTAACCTTCGACGTTATCCAGTGTTGTCTGCATTTGATGTCCTTCCTTGTGTCGTAGTGGTTGATGAACGGTGTGCTGGGATACGTCCCATTGAACATCCTCTTCCGTGTGCACACCTGAGGAAACCACACCAATGCATGACAGCATGTACGCGCGCACACAAAAATCACACGCAAAGAAGGCAAATAAAGATGTGTGGAATCATATTAAAACTGAAGTAGACAGAACATACAAAGGAGACGGAGAGGTTAGGCTGTAATAGATCATCCCTCTGTTATGCATGGACTCATTCTATAGAGTGCGTAATGTTATTGTGAACACCATAGCTTTATCTTGAAAACCTATCAATTTTGGAAACAATTTAACCAATTCTATTAAGTGTTTAACTTATGCACATCTGATGAAGATGTGCGTAGGAAAATGAACTAATGTGATAGGAAAGATTGACGCATGACAAAATGACCAACACATCTAATAGACATCTAATAAACTCAGTGCAGACTCCGAGCAGATTTCAACATTTTGTTTCGCATTAGTGTGGAAGTTAAAATCTCACTGCATACTGAATCTCTAGAAGTTGAGCCTGATAAGCAAACCTGAAGAAACTGGATCGATTGCTCCAAACAGCTCTCTTACTGCATGCAAAACTAAGGAGAACCTTTGAGAAATTTGGATTGTGGTAAGATTCCAACTACTTTTGATTCGTAGTTCAAGAGCAAATACACGTTTCAACCTATTTAATGTGCCGTGAAATGCTAAATGCCATCGCTCTGGGCCTTAATTTGGTATTGAGACCAGAAAAAAAACAAGCTAAATGGTAAATACCTACACATGAAATTAAAGGCAGAGCAAGTTACTCACATGGCCGAAGTGTCCTCTCCTGGAGCAGTTGTAGCAGTAGGCAGGGGTCCGACCCCGCGCCATTCCCTGCGGCTTTACAGGAGTACGCATCTCAGTCTAAGTACAGACAGAGAAAATCAAAAGAAGCTTGTTAAAGAGAAAACTAAAACAATCTTTTCTCTCTTAAAATGTGGTGGTTTAACCTTCTATTTGTCTCCCATTCACCTTCTTCTCATTCCCATGCTCTCTATTGATACAAGCTGCTGTGTATTGTACGGTGAATATGGGTTCTGATATAAAACAGTGATTACTGGAGCTATAGTTAGAGGCCTGTAATGACCCTGTATGATAAGTAACCGTCTGTGTGTGCGTCTGCCTGTGTGTGTGTGTTGGGCACAGGGTCCCGTCCCCTATGGGCCTGTGTTCTGAAAGCCTTCCATGCTCCAGCACCCACAGCAAATATACACTGATAAAGAGAGAGAGAGGAGACACAGGCACAGTGTATTTACTGCTAATGTCTCACACACACACACACACACACACACACACACACACACACACACACAC
>CALSCE010010695.1:11384029-11405535 GCA_943593645.1 Bovichtus variegatus
TGTCGCTCTGGTGTGACTGGGCCTTCAATGTATTTAACATCTATCTGTCACAACTGGCTGATGCCCAAACCAATGCTAATTCAGGATATCCAATTTATACATTATTACCAGGATTGTTTGTTAATTATTTTCCTCTCTAAACTCATGTGCGAATACAGTTGTGTCAACTATTATCTACAGCACTGAGGAATAAGCGAACACAGGCCAGCATCAATCACAAGAAGGGCACAGACTTTGGTCTTAAAATCCATTGGTGCTTGTTAACAAAGCTGCGAGAGAGAGCATGGATCAGCTGCACTCATATCTTTTTTTTACTGATTTGTCAGAACTTTGCTACTAAGAAACAGCTTGGATCCAGGTTTATTACCAGTTAGGTGATGATGTCAACAACAAACACTTTACCAAAACATCATCTGGGGCCAACTTTTAATGATTAGATTAGAAACTGTGAAATTATCTTCTCACTACACTCTTTAAAACACACACACTGTGTAGTTAATTTCCCCCATCTCTGTCATTCTCTCTCTCCCTCTCTTACTCACACACACGCACACACACATTGGACAGAGAAGGGGCACCGGCCCATTGCTCTGTCCAGTCCTGCGTGTCTGTGCCATGATGGCTGGAGATGATTGGCTCCCAGACCGCACACACCGTAGAAACGCCACGCTACACGGTCACAAGCCGGCCGCCGGGGATTAAAAGGGACAGAAAGAAGAGTCTTACCGGCTGGTGAGGGAGAGCGACAGTTTTGAAGTTTTAGCAGAGACCTGGAGCCGACAAATGACTGACTGTGTTTTACAGTAGTGGAATGTAAAGCCCCAGCACAGTCATGGTCCCAAAGCACAGGTGTGTTCACTTAATCTGCCTAATTTAATCTCTGCATGTGTATATATGGACTGTACTTGATTGACATCTCCCTGACTCTCCTGTTAGCTTTGTTGCATTCGTCACAGTAGTAAAAGCTTAGGTCTAAATCATAAAATGATTGTTGGTTAAATTCCATTTAGCTTCCTCTGTTTCAGGGTCTGGGTATTGTGCATGCTGGCTCGCTGTCACGGGTTACTGGGATACTTAAATAAATCAGAGCCAACGTTAATGTTATCAGTAACACCTGCGCCTTTCCTACTTAGAGGTACGATCACATTCGGTGATGCCACGATTCTGACATTGGCTAGCGTCCGAATTGTTCAAACTGTTAAGTCGGTGACAACAATGTCACAGTTTATAGTCTGGTAATGTATGTTGTACTGATGACTTTTACATTTCCAAACATCAAGCAACCAATCTATTGGCAAACCGAGCACATCCGCTCGGTCGAAGTTGAACAAAAGGTGAACTCTGACCTGTAAGTCTGCCGGAGCAGACAGGACATGTCACTGAGACAGAAAACACATGCTTGAATTTGTCTGTCGTTCAGGATTGAAGATGGAGCAAATACTTGTATGATGGAAATGTAACGCGACTGTACTTAAGACATCATAGCTCTGCCCAAGCAGCCAAACATCAACATAAGCAGAGGTCTAATCAAGCGGAATAGCCAAAAACACCTAATGCGTGTGTGTAGAAATTTTAAGCACAATTCTGAGGTACTTTACTTGAGTATTTCAATATTTTGCTACTTAATACTTTTATTCCACTACGTTTCAGAGGAAAAACTTGTACTTTCTACTTCACTACAGTTATTTCAGAGCTATAGCTGTTTTGTTGGTTAAGATTTAACATAGAAAACACATGATCATCTTTTAAAATATGATGAATTGTAATACTATACAACCCAAAAGTACAGCCGCTAAAATTGGTTCCAGCTCGACCAACTACAACATTAAAGTACTGCTTGAATGTTAATCTAACTGAAATGGAAGTTGTCACTGTCTGTAAGTGTCTAGATTCTATGTACGTCTGTCCGTCAATGTTCTTGACAACCATTAATCCGATTGACTTCACACTTGGCCAGTGTATTGCTGAGCACCCACAGAAGTGCAGTGTCGAGTTGGAACTTGTTTGGATGAGCGGTTTGTTAGAAAGCAGCAAGCAGCAATGCCGGAGGCCAAGCAATCGGCCGAACGGGCAATGCCCTTGTGCATCAATAATTCTGAACCATACATAAGAATATAACAGGGGGCATGTTGCATAACGAGTACTTTTACTTTTAATAATGATAGTACATATTGTTAGTACATTTTAATTGGATTTTAATTGTAATGTCTTTGTATGCAAGTATATTTTTACAATGTAGTATATATAGTTTTACTTGAGTTAAGGACTTGAATACTTCTTCTCCCACAACTGTTTGAATATTATGATATGTCTGTTGTGTGTACAGTGTGTTGTTTATGACAGAATCAAATCAAAATCACAACTGGTGTTTAGTCCGTGCGTTTAAGTCGTAATATATTTAAATCCCTTTTGACTGACAAAGAGCCATGTGAAAGCATATGTTTTCTTCCAATTGATTACATTACATTTATCCAGAGCGACTTACAGTGAACTAACTCCAGGGGTTAAGTGCCTTGCTCAGGGGCACAATGGTGACAGCCCTGGAATTGACAATGTCCCTTATGTTGATGTCGTTGGCCTGTTTGTTGTATAATTTGTGGATGTAAACTGTACATTTTGTGTGCTTCCATTGTTTCATATATACTGTATTTAGGGTGTCCTTGTAAAAGAAAGGTTTCTCTCAATGGCATACCCCATTTAAATAAAGGTTATAATAATAACTGATTTTAAGTTGTTGGTTGTCATAGTGTTGGGAAGGTCAGGGAAACACACACAAAGTGTAACACTAGAGGGGCACGATGCAGTCCTGAGCACACAGCCCAAGTCTAATTAACGTTACAGTAATAACAAGCAAAACAGCAGAAATCTCGGTTTTAGAAGTAAGTGTGCACTCTAACTGGAGTTAGCCTGCTGGTAGCCCCGGCTAGCTAAAGGCTAACGAGCTAGCAGTTGGACTGAGGCGCAAATTAGCTCTGAAGGAAGATGCTGTTAAGTGACTAACTATCGCTTTACTGGCCCCAAACCACAGAGGCACCCGGAAACTGTCGCTAATAAGTGATTATTTCTAGTTACTTCCACATGTCGACAGTTAACATGTGTCCCTCCTGTCTGTCCACGTGTTTATAAGCAGCATAGCCGGTCGGATGTAAACAAGGAAGCACTTCAGTCACAAACAAGCATGAAATATCACAAATACATGAAAATAAAGTCTCCCTACTCAACGCCACCGCCGTGCATAATTCATATTGAATATTAGTAAGCATGAGCTCACCTTTGTCCAACAAAATGGAGAGGTTACAGGACTCCTGCTTCCAGCCTTCAGTCCATACAGCGGGATGCAAGCAAACAACTTCCGGGTGTGTCAGAGGGAAAATGTGTTGGCCGACCGTAACGTTTCACTCCGTCCTACCGATGCAGTTATTATCGGATAATTATGATAGTGCTGGAGACTATCATGACCGATTATAGCAACCTCAAAGCGTCAGTAATAAATGTAACGAGCGGATATTGTTAGATTACAGTATAAATGTCTGGGCTGCTGGAGCGCTTTTTTGTATGTTTCAGGATATCCAAGCACCAAAGCTTGAAAATCAGTCAGGGCTGCAGCCAGGATTTTGGAAATATTGAGGGCACGAGATAAAGGAGACAGTTTTATCCAGACACCAGAAACAGTCAATTTTGGGCTGTTCCATTTTTATTTCTCGGTATAGAAATGTATCTTTTTCCTAATTTTCCTCCACCAAGCAGGTTATGTTTTCATTTTGGTTTGTTTGTCTGCATGTAGGCAGGATCATAGAAAAACTATACCTGCCTGATTTACATGACACTTTGTGGAATGGTGTGGCATGGGCCAAGTAAGAATGTATTCGCATGGCAAATACACAAAATATTTTTCACTTTGTTAACTTTGCCGGACAGGGCATTTGGCCTTGGCAGAGGTCTGTGCTCATAAAAAAGACTTTGAGGACCATGAAATCTTATAATGTGTAACTGTCAGTTATAGAAGGTAAATTGCAATTTACAGGATTAATATCCTCAAACTTGAAACCAATTGTTTTCCGTAATATAATATATTCCTACAGGGACTTACAGTGTTTCTATGCACTACTTGTACATCTGGTTGTGGTTTTATCCCCATATCGAGATTGTGATGCTATAATAATCTTATATGTCTTGATATAAAAAAAGGAGGCTATAATTTTGCTGTGATGTGGAGATATTCTAAAATGATAAGATTACCATACAGTTTCATTGTAAGGGTATTCTATCCCGTAAAATGATCAAAATATTTTTGATTTTTTGTTTTTGGCCTATTTTGTTTAGACCAGAGGATGTGGAGGTCACAATGCCTCATGGCATCATCAGGTTATTTGGTCTTTTTATAATAAAAATATATTAGGATATCCTTTCTTGTCATTGTTGTTTTCTTAGTATTTTGGTTTTCTTGGACAGGCGCAATGATTTTTTTTCTCAATCTCTAGGCTCACCTCTAATAAATCATCATATGAAACCATTGGTTCAGGTCTAACAAAACAAAAAGAAATCCTGTTAAAACTGAACTTTAAAATAACGATAAAGTGCATCCTGGTAGCCAATTTGTTGGGGATGCTGACCATGTGGTCATGGCATCCTGGTTCAAGTCCAGCTGGGGTCCCTTGTTGCCTGTCGACCCCCATCTCTCTCCCTCCCCACATTTCCTGTCAGTTCTCTAAACTGCTACTATCTAATAAAATTCCCCCAAAACACTTGCAAAAAACTGGGGCTCTTAATAACAGTGATACTCTTATGCGAAATATTATTAGCTTATGGTTGCACATATTCTATGCCCTCAGAGAATATCCTAAGACTACATTATTGTGAAGTCTGATTATAAAATGTTATTATTGAAGTTCATGGGTAATTGTAAACTGGGTTGCTTTACTTCAAATACATCATATCTCTTTCTGCAGACAAAAGATCCAGTCGGGTCCTACACCGTTTTTCACTACGTGGACTATTGTCAGCCTGATGAATGCAAAGCATTTTCTTCACCTTCCTCAATAAGGCACAAATATTAGCTATGAAATGTCAGAATATGTGCATGTGCACACTGGGTGTGAGCATGCATGTATGAGTGACTAGTATGGACCTTCAGGCCTGTGCTATTATTACATGTTGATGGGAATGTAAATCTATATGTAAATGTAATTTAACAGACTGGCTATCACCATCAGTCATATTTATAACACGTGGAATACAGCAAAATTATGCCATCCTGGCTCTCATGGAGACTGTGTAACATTAACATCCATCTTTTCCTCCCTTCCATATCATGAGAATAATTGTAAACTCTGTATATCCAACTATAGGCATCGCCATCATAATAACAGTAAGCGAATGGTTTTATGATAGGGAATCAGAGGGTGAATGCCATCTGATTCCAAAGGTTTTACCATGCGTGTCAACACAGAAAGGCCATCACAGAGTTGGATTGTTTCCTTTCAAAGGTTAGGCTGCACCTCATGTCTCAACACTATCACCTCTTTTAGCCCATGTATACATCTGACACACACACACACATACACACACTTAATATCCTGCATCTGGTTTGTTTTTTGGGAAGTGCATATGGGGGCCCTCTGCCTCCTCTGCACCCCATATCTCTCTAAATTGGATGCAGGTTCGGGATGCCTCACTGCCTCAGTGAAATTGTGATGTGGCTGCCTGATTTTGGGCTCCATGCATTTGGCGGTATTTACTATTATTATTTTAAAAAAGGTAGAGGAGACTGGCTGAATGGAGGCATCTGGTTCAGCGGTTCATCTCTGAGCGTCCAGACCACTGGCGTGTTGAAGATGGATGGAGTGTCCTGGACAAGGATTTAAAGTCCCCAGATTTCCAATCACACATTCCAGAGGGATGGTTCTGCCTGATGAAGAATCTTTATTGAGGAGAAGGAGTTAATAGAAGCATGTCATTGCTCTCATTTGATGCTGTTTGTATGTGCCATGGTGGCTCCTACTTTCATTTGGCGCCAGACGCTGCAGCCAACACTTTCAATGGAGTGGTTTTTAAAAACAGGATTCTCGTCAGCTGCTCTTGTGTATTGGCAATATTCTGCAAATGATGGTCATTTGTGTACAAATGTACTTGTCTAAAGACTAAAAATGCCCCAACTGTGTCCTCAACACTGCTATTGCTTGGATTTAGTAAGTTTGATGAAACGCTAATGAAAGGATTTTACAGAAACTGTCCTAAAATTCAGAACAATACATTGTTTGCTTTGGTAAAGTGCATTTTGAGAAATGACAAAACATACGTATCTTCCTTAGTACAGTGGTTTAGAAAATAAATACAGCTGAAACAATTAGTTGATTAATCTATTATTATATTAAATCAATCTGCCATTATTTTTTGATAATTGGTTTAACTGGTTTCATCTTCTCAAAGGTGAATATTTTCACTTCTAGTAAAATAAATATTTAGGTCTTTTGGACTGTTGGTCGGATAAAACAAGACATTTTAAGATGTCACCATGGGCTCTGGGAACATGTGACGTGCATTTATATATATAGATAGATATTTACTGACGCTCTCTACCAAACAATTGATTAATTGATTTATCAAAAGCAAAAATAATAGTTAGTTGCAGCCCTAGAAATCAATTTAAAGGTATGAAAGGCATGTGTAGCATCTGTGTCCCTTAGCTAGTTTCAGTTCTGTAGCGCGAGTCCTGCAGGGGATAAAAACAGCTTCCTCTTCTAATGTTGGTGCAGGCTTCCTTGTTACTGTATGCATGTAAATACAACCAGCCGGCCAGTATCAAAGCAGCTAGGCAGTAGGAATTCTCTCTAAAAAAAAATAAAAAGACTAGCCCTGGATCAGCGCTTCTGAACAAAAATGTCTCCCATGCATCACCCATATGGGGCCCTCTGTGCTTGAGCCATCCACATAAAACGGATGTACAGAATTTGTGAAACTAAAGCCCCATCACTAGAGCTTTTCTTACACTGCATCACACATACTCGGGTTGTATCACTACAGTAAAAGTTTGATCTTTTCAATCACATTAACATTGGTGTTATGTTTTCATTAATTCGTAGATATCACAGCATCAAATAGCTTTGCGGGATAAGAAACTGGTGGTGTATTAGAGAGATTCAGTATATTCTGGAGTTAATATGCCAACTAGAGCATGTACTAATCAGTGGCAAAGCTCATGCAGGAAGAAACAAATGATAAAACACAGCCAGAGGGGAATGATGACTTGTCACAGGGGCATAGCCTGAAATTCTGGGCCATGTTACAGAATATTTCTTTGGTTTCGCCGTCATTTAATAACATTTAAACGTTAGTGGGCCCTCTCTCTGGAAAGGAAAGAAAATTGTTTCGTTTTTTTCCTGACATTTCCCCTAATTTTGCCTTTTTTTTTTTATACTGAGGGTAATTTCATATCACAATATTGATACATATCTTGATATAGTTCATTTTCTGATAAGATCAATTAAGAAACAGTTTATTGATCAAGTAATCAGATCGGTCAAATCAAAGTACTTTATCACATTGATGCAAAAATCATATAAAAAGCCAACAATTACATTGACACTGATATGCAGCACTGCCCAAAATGGCTTGACGGTTGAAAAGTTGATATTGTCTGATGTTATATATCCACATGTTACCCAACCCTGCTTTAAATTAAACACTTTGAAAGGAAAAATCACTCTTTGCTTGAATTGCTCTCAACTCGTGTCCAAACTAAGGCCATGTCCGCCTGATGAGGGGCCACAAGTGCCATATTAAGGGGTCATGTGCCAAAACATGTGGGGACCACCGTCTTAGAGCCCAAGGAAACCAGGATGCTCCGAGTTTGATCTACTTTGGTCCATTTCTTTTTGTGGTAAATAGATTGTCGGCCCCAGCTGGGATTGTCTGGCAGTCACACTTTGTCCAAATTAAATAAATTGCCGGTACAGGTGAAATGCCCTGCCACACACACACACACACACACACACACACACACACACACACACACAGACACACACACACACACATGCACACACTCCAAGAAACACTTTTTGTAAAAGCTCTGTGATCAACAGTGTGTCAGTGCTTTCAGCAGGAAAACACTAGAACAAGAGAACAAGCCTGACAACACTTTTCAGACCGGACCAAGTGACTTGTGTCTATAGGGATTAAATTTGTGAACAGAAGCTCTACACACTCTCTCTCTCACACACACACACACACACACACACACACACACACACGCACACGGTGCCACAACACCTCTTTCTCAGCTGCGAGTATAAAACCACATTGACAGGAGCCTTGTCCTCTCTTGTCGAATCGTCACGCTGAAATGTTTACCTTTACATACAAATGGCCTGGTGTCATGTTGTGTCACATAATGTTTCATGGACAAATAATGTGTCCCATTTCTCAATCCGCCCTGCAGCCCTTAAGCCCCCTGCTAGCCTCTATAGTCACAGCAGCAACAACCAGGCACCATGGCTGCAAAAAAAGGAACCTTGTGTCCCCACAGTGAAGTGCCACTCTGAATTAAATCCCAGGGATATAGAGGTAAGCTCAATCAGCACTGCGGCTCTGAGTGTTTTGGGGGAAAGTGATGGCAACACATGAGCACCAGAGGGATGTTGTTATCAAAGTGTTTTAGTGTAGGTTTTTCTGTCTTATTGTACAGAAATGTGAGACAAAATAGGATCAAAAGTAGTATTATGAAATACCCACAGGAGTAATGTTCAAGCCGTGCAGGATTTGCTTCAAGTATAAGAGTGAGGATGATTAAAAACGTGGAGTTGGACCTTCTAGGAGGGTAGTAAGTAAGCCAAGAAGTAAAAATGTATTCATAATATTGTATGTTTCAAAATAGTACAAAGTGCTTTATAAAAAAAAGCATTTAGAGTAGTAAATATGAAGCATACAAACACAAGAGCCGAAAAACAGAATCAACTCATTTTTTTATAAAAACAAAAGACCAAAATATTAGTAACCAAAAGAGTGGGAATATTTGTCAGTTTTAGGAGATTATTGTTTTTTTTATTTATTGAAGAGGTAAATTAAAGCAAATATGCATAGTCTTCCTTCATTTTAACCCAAACTGTGGGAACATTTAGGTAAGGGTAGAGGGGCAACAGGGATAAATTATATAAAATCAATATAATAAATAAATATCCAACCATGTTCCAAAAAATGTTTTGGTGCTACCAAATATGTAAATGTGGTTGGCTTTGAAACAAAATCGTATAACAAACATTTAGTAAGAAAGTAGAATAGACTAATCAGTTTTAAATATGTTTGTGAGCAGGGGGTGAGGTACAGACTTCTTAAGTACTGCACTCAATGGCAGTTTTAAGGTACTTTTACTTTACTTGAGTATCTACATTGTCTGCAACTTCTGCTCTCCTACAATTCAAAAGGTGAATATTGAACTTTTAACTCCACTACATTTTTCTCTGACAGTTAGTTATTTTGCAGAAAAGGGGTTTGCATACAAAAAAATATGATGAGTTTATAAAAAAAGGAAACATTGTTATAGATTAAACCCCAACAGTATAAGGTAGTTAGAATTAGGTCCGCTTTAGCAGCTACAACATTACATGCAGATGACATGTTAATGCATCAGTAAATAACAATCCATTGTCTATAATAATATAACGCACATAATAATAATAATAATAATAATATAAATAACACAGAAGATAATGAAAGGGGCCAGATGAGTGGCTTAATATTTCTAATGATTTAAGCACACTCAGCTGATGACACTTTATGTACTCTAAAATAAGATTTTGAGGGCAGGACTTGTACTTGTAATGAAATATTTTTTTACATTGTCTTACTGCTACTTTTGCTTAAGTAAAGGCTCTGAATTGACAGTTTATGAGCTACAAAAACAGGCAGACCGGTCATGCAGATGTAATTCTTCATTAACACACAATTGGACTCAATTTGCAGTTTTTCCCCTGCAGTTTACCCTAAATGTAAACGCTGTGGTGAAAGCCAAAAAGTCCCAGAGAGACACTGAGCCTCTCCTCTTGTGTTTACGTGTTTACTTATTGTTCTAATCGTCCCTTTAGTTCTTCTTTCTCGCGCTTTAATGCGATTATTTCCGGTTCCGCTCGGTCAGAGCGCGGGTCACCGATCCAACTACTCCCCCCTCATATTAATTACATTAATTAGCACGCGGGTGAAAAACAAACAAGTGATGATTAATATCGAAACTATGGCGAATTCTTTGAAGAGATCCTGTGTAGGCAAACCAAATGTGGAGCGACACCTCCCTGAGGCTGCACGAGACTAATGCAAAGAGGTTTGAAAAACAATTCAAGGCATAAAAGCATAAAATCAAAAAAGCGATATAAGTAGATGTTTTGCTAAGACCTTGCTATGGGCTTAACGTATGTGATACAGTCCAGATATAATTCGGCAATTTAACTCACAGAATGGGCAACTGATGTATAAATTGATGTTTTGTTAAATACATTTTAAATATATATATATAAATAGGCCTAATGTGACATGACAACTGATTTTTTTAAATATCTTTTTAATAATACTAATAATAACATTAATAATATTAATAAGAATGATCAAAATAATAATAATAATAAAATCCTAATGTTACACTGTCCATGAGTATTAATATGAGTTTTATTAAAAGCATTACAACTGTGTTATATTTCTACATTTCGTGTTGTTTATGTAAAAAAAATGTACTTGGTCTTATATTCACATTTACACCACTTAATGTTCATGTAAAGCTCAATTAAAATAGGCTTTATTAATCTAATTTCGCTCAAATTGTGCACATTTTAAACATGAGATATTCCATTTTTATTTGTATATCTTCTTCCTCTTCGTGTCCCTCATTATGGTTTGGCAAAAATAACCACAATTAAACACTGGCAGAATGTAGAATATAATAACTAGGTTTCTTCAAATAGCTCAATAGCAGGTAATTGTAAAGTCTCTTCTGCGAGCTCGCACGTTTAGGAAATGCACTGAATAATCCGCTGCCATGGCCATGCATACAGATTCAACTTTTGGGCCTGTAAAAAAGATAAGGATGAGGCAAGTCTGCCGAGGATTCAAGATCTTTTCCCCCTGAAGGAAAGAGAGCAGATAGTTTTTCTAGGCTATACCTCTATGGTCTATGTATAACTCTGAAAACATCCCAACACTGATATATATTCAGCAATCTATGAAGTGACAACAGGAGGTTATAAGTAGTCTAATAAATATGTGATTGTATTTTGTAGGAATTAGATTTTAAATGACTCGTTTAGTTGTTTACTGTACGTTTGACACTTCATGCGAACATAAAACAGTTTGTGTTTAACGTCCATCATCACGTGCATTAAGTTGAAGCATAAATGATTATTTTCCTGACACCAGTGTATAATGTATTTATCTGTGGCTGCCTGTTTATCCGCCTAAAGGTCAGAGTTGGACCTCCCTTTTGTTTCCTGCCATCGCATGGAAACATTAGTATTTATGTTTTGATGTTATGTGCGCGAGCCGAAGGTCAGGGTCGTAGTGTTGCAGCGCGAGGCGACAAGCAGAGCAAAATGGGTCGCTGTCTCGCGCTTTGTTCCGCACTCAATTGTCTCGGGGCTGCGCGTGAACCCTGAGACCTGCAGCTGTCTGGAGGACAGAAATGAAACGGAGGGAAGGAGAAGTTTGACACCGACTAAAAAAAAAAAAATCTCTCTTAAATCTTAATGTCCCTCTATCACAGTTTCTGGTCAAAGCCCGAGGGGAATATTGGGGTGAAATATTGCATGTTTTTTCCCTTATTGGTGTTTTAGTGTAGGAGACAGTGACAGTCAGTGGCCTCCATATCAACAGCCATGCTCTCCGTTTTGACTCTTAATTTGATTGACTTCGTCTTGTCCTTTATACTATGTTCACCTGATGTGTTACTATCTTGTGACGCTGGATCTGTTATCTCACGACAGGAAAACAAAGATATTTTTGCTGTATTATCTGACAAAGAGACCTCTTACTTCCGTCTCAAGCTCGAGTCTATCAATATAGCTGGAGGCACTCATGCCTAACTATTATAATTTCTCCCCCATCGAGAGACTTCTGGTATACTTTTCTTTTTGCCTTTTTCGCAAACTTGAATGTGCGAATATAACTATTCATAATAGCCTGCTCAAGTTTTTTTCATTCTGTTTTTTTAAATCACATTTCTTTTGATGAGGAAAAGTTATATTTTTAAATGTATTTGATCTATGTTTGTGTGTGAGCTCGTGCCTTTGGTAAATGGAGGTGTAAAAAGAGACAGGAGAGATAGGAAAGAGTTTTTTTCTTGTTTTGTTTTTCAAAAGGTCTTACCTGTCTTGTTTTTTTAAACTACTTATACGACTTAAGAGGCCATGCAGTGCAGTCAGTCTATAACTAAGTGGAGTAAAACCCTCTCCGTTGGTCTAAGCTGACTGTAAAACTGTTTTCAGATGTTTGCTTTAATAAAAGGAAAGGGCCATCGAGATCACATGTTCAGGAACTCTTAAATGTCATTGTTCCACCAGAAAAGAAAGTTCTCTATGACAACTCAACAAAACGGTGAGTATCTTTATGAGTGGACATTTTCAGTTGGCAAATGAATATTTAAATGCAATGTTATGCGTTCACAGGTGTGTGTGTGTGAGTGTGTGCGCGTGTGTGCAGAGCTGAGGACCGGAACTATCCGTTTTGTAACACACAGCACATGCAGGAGGAAAAGACTGCACTCTCCAGCTGCAGAGCGGTGAAGCTGAAGGTGTAGCTCTGTGTATTGCACCTGCTCCACAGTATTTCAGTCCGTGCGTAATGCGTAAAGAGCACCGTGCGTAACAGGTGTATACCGGCAGAGGAAGAGAGAAGTTTGGAGAAAGTCTCATAAACGCTGTTTTGGAAGTTTCTGTAGGGACACTGGACATAAATGCACTTTAGAACCAACTTTATATTGTTCTTCAGCTACAGAAGAACACAACAGAAGAATGGGCCTGCATGGGAATTACGCGCATCATGTGTACCTGTATAGCTATCTTGTGTCCCGGAGGAAATGTATCTAACATAAAAGAGGGGGAGAGAAAGAGAAAGACAGAAAGAGAGGGAGAGAAGGGCGGGGGCGGGAAAGTTTAGTAAAGTGGAACTTGGTAACAGATGCGAGTGAGGGGGGCGCGGCCCTGCAGGGATGGTTGGAGATTGTATGTTGTGTGTATGTATGCTTGGCCATGTGGGTGCGCGTGTGTTAATGCGTGCACATGAAAGTGTTTGTGTGTGCAAGCTCGTGCAGGAAAAGGACAGGACATGAGCGCACATTGAGAGAGCGGCTCTTTTACTCGGCGTGATCATTTCACGCTTCCCCCCGAAGCCTTTTTTCCACCTAAAGCGTTTAGTTGCAGCTGACTGAGCACTTGCAGGGAGTGCAATAGGGAGCGGAAGGGTCGAATTATTTCAACCTACAACTCGCCCCAAAAGTAGGCTACTGTAGGGAGGAAGAAAAAAAAAGAAGGGAGAGAAGAAAACAGTGCCAGAGAGGGAGGGAGAGAGAGAGAGAGAGAGAGGGGCGAAGAGAGGGAGAAAGAGAGTGAGAGGGGGACACTGGGAAAAAAAGTTTTTGTTCTTTTCCTTTTTTTTTTTCCCTCCTCTCATCGCCTCCCCCTGTTCTACCCGGGGAACATGGATCAGGGGCCCTCGAGTCCTCCACTGCGGCTTGGGAGAGCAGGTAGGGTCGAACCGGCTCTCTCGAGCTTAATTTCACTTTTACATACAGTTGAACTTGTCTTTTTAACAACTGCAACAAGTGTTTATGCTGTTTGTTATTATTCTTTTGCTAGAGTGCAACTTTTAAATAGAAGTTGTGGAAGTCATAGGTGGCAATTGAGTTATTAGAAATTATTATTTTAAAAACTTTTTCATGGTGTCCTGAGTTATTAGAAGTACTACTAGTGACTACTAGTGTTCTGAAGTATTGCTGTACAGCACAACAACAGGGACAACTAGAACCTAACTTATTTTTTAAGTATCTTAGTTGTCTGTGCTCTAATCAAAATGTTTCATCTCAAGTTTGGGACTTTAGGAGTTTTTTATGAAACTTTTGGAGTCAGGATGATTACCTGATACTGTGTTGCTGGAAACTTTTTGCCTTCTTAAAAAAAAAAAGCAGAAGCCAAAGAAAAATGTGTCTGAAGACTTTGGCAGTTTAGGATTTATATTTTTTTGCCAGTTTAAAATGTGATTTCGATGTCAGTAATGGCTTTTTGTAATCATTATCTTTTTAGTTTATTTACAACTTTGTAGAGAAACAAAAGTGGCTGAAGTTGTTGTTTTGGGTTGGCACCACCGTCTGCGTCAGGTCAGCTCCAAGTGTTCACCTGAGAGGGGTAGTGCACTGATACCTTGATTGGCCCTTATAATAAAAAGCATAGTAGATTTGTGGATGTGTGTAGATTGTCGTTGAGGGGGCACACAATTGTGTATATACACACATTTTCTTCCACATATTTATTAAATGCAGTTCAATCATCTTTTTTTGAAAATGTGTGTTATGAGGACTCTGGCCATTTAAAAGGCCCTGGATTGAAAGTTCGTAGTTTATTGTTCGTGTTTTGTGGACCAAAAGTTGAAGTTGCTGTCTGGTTCAGTCCAAAAATAACTCTCTAAAGCAATCTGTGCTTTCCTGCGTGTCTCCATTACTTTATTCAACAGGTTCATCTCGTACAGGCCTATTCATAAAACAGCGGGGTCTGGTACAGCAATGGATCAGACCATCGACCTTATTATGGCACCCAATGGATATCACATCATTTCATATTGCTGCCCGCTGTGTCTGCATTGATAAAACGTCGTTTGTCATTAAGAAACGGAGGGCAGGTGATCCTCTCTCAAAGGGCAATGTGCTTTGTGGAAAGCCTTTTCTCCAGAAAAGCAAAACATCTGCTTTAGTGATGCTCCTGGATGCCTTTTTTCTAAGAATATGGTAATGCATGCATAGTAGATGTTTAAAACAATCATGAAGCAACATTTGTATTGAGGTGCAGCCTGCATTTAGTGTGGTTTTTCATTTTCTCAATGTAGTGTTCCGATTCCGACACGTTCTGTCATAATATAAATAAATTAGCTCGTGCCAGGCCTTGTATGGAAATGTGTCATCAAATAATGCCTATGGTCTGTGAGACAAATAATGCCCCCTTTGCAGTCTTTTGTGGAGTGGGCCTTACCCCTGGTACACGGTGAAAGCAATGGGATTTGTAGCAATTGGATAATAACCTTTTAACCACTGAGGAAATCAGAGTTTAAAGGAGGCCCTTCCCTGTCGGGGTGTAAAGTCTTAAGGGCCCCGGGCCTATACCTACAGCCTCTCCATTTCCTCTCACTTTAAGAGACGTGCTCGGGGTACAAATCAGAATATGTGAGAATGAACGTGGATCTAAAGAGACCCCCCTCTCTTTCCACCCTGTAGGTTGGCCGTGCGTAAAAGTGCGTATAGGCCGGCTCTTTTTAATAAGCGAGCCGCCATTTCAGTCCCTGTCCGACGACAGTGGCTGACGTTCAATTATTATTTTACTAATAATAATTAGACGTAGGTGGTCAATTGTCTGTTCTGGTTTTTATAGAAATATTGGATTCTTGACCCCCCTATGATTTCAATATAGACCTTCTTAATATATTTCCCCGTTCCATTACAAAAATTTAAAAAACCCACACAGGCAAGATGTGGTTCCCTGACGCTAAAGTACGTCCAGATTCTCACTGAGAGACACCATTTAGGTTCCAGCTTTGGTGCTGGAGACATATACTAGTGTCACATTCAGTGAACCCTTTTTGTGTTTGCGTCCCTTCAGCTTTATGACCAAACAGCGCGAACGCCTGGCATCAGACCTCCTGACCATTTAGGCGTCATACTCTATATATTTTTTTCAGAAACAATATTTCATTATCCACCTTAAAGTCGTTGCCAAAGGCGTATTCTAACAGGCATTACAGTCTGTGTGACGAATAAGCTTTGTAATGTTGTGGAATCCAAGAAAAGCATGCAACATAGAGAGACAGAAGACTGAGGAGAGAGAGAGAGAGAGAGAGAGAGAGAGAGAGGGGGGGGGGAGGGAGGGAGGGGAGAAAGAAAGAGAGAGATGACCTCACATGGCATAGCCTACTTTCGTTTTGACCTCAAGTGCCCCATCATAACACAGGCCAAGGTCTGATATTATGGCCAGCAGGGCCCTGTACTCCCCTGACAGATGACGGACTGGTCTTTACTTTCATTATCATCGAGCCAAATGATTACAAATAGGTCCATTTGATCAGGCCTGTGAGTGGGAGAAGCAGCGAGGGTGATTCACCTGCTCGGGACACAGACACAGAGTTCCACCTCGGGAAGTCCAAGACGGTTCTCTCTCCACGCAGACCATATATTTTATTTATTAGTGGTGACTTTTATATTTTATAAGCAAATGAAAACTTAAGAAGAGATACGGGAGCTTTCTCATTATGTTTACAGTCAGCGGGCGTGTAATAAACGAGCTGGTGGAGTTAACATGCGCTATTAATTTTTCATTGCTTTTTCGTTTCGAGGCTCGGGCGCAAAAAAGCAAAACAGCCGAAGCTTTCATGGTGGATGGAGGGAAGGGAAGGAAGGGAAAGAAAGAGGGAACACTTAAACAACAACATTGCCTCCAATTTGCCTCCAAATGATTATCACAACTCAACCACATTCTTACTAATGTTTAAAAAAGTATACACACCCTCATCCTCCCCCCTCCTCTTCCCTCCCATTTCCAACACTGGAGAGGTAATGAAATATGGTAATGGGTTTGGACCCCCGGATTAAAGTCGTCCTACCCTGATGGAAGTTTTCTCCAAATTTCCAACCCTAAAGCAACAACAATTTGTATACATGATTGATTGTGTTTGGATTTTTTAATTGCTTATGTATTTAA
This sequence comes from Bovichtus variegatus, assembly GCA_943593645.1. NCBI lineage: Eukaryota > Metazoa > Chordata > Actinopteri > Perciformes > Bovichtidae > Bovichtus > Bovichtus variegatus. Next base: position 11,400,961 of record CALSCE010010695.1, read on the forward strand.
TTTGCAAATCGGAGAGACAAGGGCGGCGGCAGCAGTTTACTTCTGTGGGGAGAAAAGCGCTCGTGTCTATATCTCAATAAATAAAAACAGACTGTCTGCCGAGGGAGAATGAAAACGAAAAAAATATTAAATACGCAAAATATGATATATCGGTATGCCTTTGTGTCCCAGTTTGGAGACATCTAGAGTCAAATAGTCTGTCATTAAAAAAAAGAAAGAAAAAAAAAGTATTTATTTGGAAAATTAAAGAAATATAATTTTTTTTAAAAAACAAATTTTAAGAAGCTTTTGTAATGCACATATAACGAAAGGAAACAAGCCAACATATTTACCACTTTGCAGAGTATTTCAGGCAGCAGTGTCTTGTCATTGTCTCTATTCGCCTGCTTTTGCTCCTTTCGTTGCTTTGTGGCCTAAAAGGCTACGTAGCCCTGGTCTTTGGTGCATGATTCAATATATCGAACTGTCTTAACTGTATTCTGGTCCATTTGTCTTTTGTCGTTTTTACGATTAAAAAAACAAAGAATCAAACTAGTGATTTGCTGTCTGTCAGATTTGTCTGAGGCCCTAATTCATGAATACTCAGTAAAGAGATGTGAAATATGAATGAGGATTAGTGTGCACTTGACTGTCAGAGTATTATAAAGCAGGGACGTGGAATCAATGAAGATTTTTGAAACCATATTGAGGATTGAACATCTTGGTAATAGAAATAGAATGCTTTATTTTATTAAACAGATCACAATCAAATCACAGATACAGTGATCCCACATCGTGTATTAATATGCTCCCATGTGGGCCTCTGCTTTACATTTTGGGTCAGTTTAGAGCCCCATTTGACTGCTTTGTACACTCTTTAAGTTCAAGTGTGTTGATTGTAAAGTTCCTGTATGTCTTGCGTGTGTGTATATCTGTGTGCACGCGCGTGTGCGTACGGGCACATTGCCCAAGGTTGAACGCCCCCTCGTGGTTCATCCTGTACACAGCCCCACAAAAGAAGCCTCCGACAGAAAGCAAAAGCCAAAGCAAATCTCCCACTTTCTGACATGCCGACAGAATACAATAACTGACCGAAAGAAGAAATGTGTTTGATTTAATGAGGAAAACCTGAGTGTTTGAGCGCACTCCAGCTTAGTCCTGGGGGTAGAACTGCACGTTATCAAAGGATGCTAGAAACCAATAATTCAAAACAAGAAATCTACAAATATACAAGATCAGAAATTAAATAGACTCAATAATATCATACATTGACCTTTCCCGTATCAGATGCATTGCCTTGAGGTACATCAAACATGTAAGTCCTGTGAGGATATAGGCTACCTGAAAACTATTAGAACAAGGTAAAGATTGTTATTGTTGTTGTTCATTAGTGAGTCACTTTAATGACTCGCTTCCTATAATATTACAAGGGTCCTTAATGGTATTGTTGTATAGGCATAATTACGTATCTCCTGTATAGCTCTAAATGTGTCTAAACTAAGGTTTATGCGTGCAGTAAAAACCGAGGAACCGAAATGATTAAATGTCTAGAAACAGGAAAAAGGGAAATAACACTTTTTAATTTGGCTCATGCTTTAGGCTATTTGTGTGTTTAATATTACAGGGGCGAGGCTTAGATATGCCCTCTCAAATCAGGTGGGACGAACATGTAATGAATGCTTCTGTCTCTCAGTTAGGAGTGTAAATATGTAGCTCGCCAATTGCATTTCATTAAAAAAAAACGACATCCGTTCGGATCCGCAATCAATTAGGTAGTGAGTGGGAATGCATGTTTCATATGTTTTCTCTCAATTCTCCCCAAAGCTAAAGATTTATGACATTGTGTTGAAGGAGGGAATTGTATGCAATAGCGATTGTTTTCTCAACATTTGGCAGCTCTCCCTCCTGTAGGCCTATGAAGAAGGTAAAAGGAACAGAAAGCTGAAGGTTTTTGAGATGAATTTGAATGTAAATGTGTTTCCTTTAAAAGCTGTGCTAAAACCTGCCTTTTTGCTTTTATGTATTATTTCCCCCCTTATATGCCTACAATTAGACAATTACTGTTTGAGTTCCTGAGCATTCCCTCATTTATAAAGCCTTGCTGCAACTAAGCCTCATTTTTAGTAATACTCAATTAATTAGCCATTTAATATTGACATGAATAAATTGAGCGCAAATGGGTATAAAGGCATTAAGTTTTTTACTTCGTTAATTGAAAATTAAACATATGATCATTTACTCCCCGAGCCCTGCGTCGCTTCACCGAGCCTCCCCATTGGTGGACGGACAATACATGCGGGGCGTCATTGGCCCACGGGATTCGCAGCAGCCAATCAGCGCGCTCCCCCGCCCGTTTCTACCTGGGGTTGGCGATGACGTGTGGGCAGCGCTCGCATCGCGATTGGCTGGATCCGCTGTGAGTGACGGGCAGCTGGCCGGCGCGTGTAGGTTAGGGTTCCAGGGGTTTGGGAGCGCGGGCGCTGTCCGCACGAGAGCAGGTCCTGAAACGCGGCGTGCGCCACCGTGGACGCTGGGCGCAGGCAGCTTTTCTCTGTGTAGATAAAGACGCCTGTTTATGTAGGCTACATATTTACACCACAATCTTTGACGTGTTCGGCTCGTGAGCGCAGAGAAAACTACCCTTTGAATTTGGACAGGACTGTTTTATTATCCAACACGAAGAAGTGCGTCTCTAAACTCCAAATAAACCGGGAGACCAATAGGTCCTGCAGCGAGTCCTGGTCAACACAGAGGGGGGAAGAGATATTAGAGTGACCAATATCTGCCTTACTTACAGGATAACAACTCTCACGGCAGCCTCAGCAGCTTTTACTCAAACCAGAGAGTTTTTTTTATTTTTATTTTACTGCTGCGTAATTTACAGTATTTTCTTTCTTTTTTTTTTTTTTTGGCACGGTGGATATGAGACTTCAAGATGTGAGCATTCATCCGCTCTCACTCGCTTTATTGATGGGAGATTACCAAGTGTTAATGTGAAAGCAACTACCGAGGACGATATCTGACAAGAAGAAAACGTGCAGCAAATAACCTGGAAGAAAAATAACCGTGGATCTGTAAAAGAATATTTTTTTTTTTTCGAACTGGGTTTTTTTTTTTTTTTTTTGTGTGTGTGTGTGTGTGTTTTTGAAAAATTTGAACAGACTGAAAGGAGAAAGTTCAGCACCCCCACCGGCTAAGTCGCAGTGCAGGGGTCACGGCCAGCGGACCGAGAAGGAGAGAAAAGGAGGGAGGCTACTTTGTTTGCTCTCCATATTTTTTTTTTTTTTTTGCAAAAAGTTTGAATCTGTTTTCAAGGGACTGAGGCGACTCGGTGTAGACGAGCAGCTGAGGGAATGAGCACTATTGCTGTTTTTTCCCTCCTCTGGTTTTGGAGACGCCAAAACAGACCCGGTGTGGTGTCCCGTCCCCATGAGGAGGGAGCCCGTCTCTGATTCATATTTTTGACGCCATTTCATTCTTCCCTTCTACCTTAAAGTCTCCCATTCTTCTATATTTTGAAATACCTTTTTATTAGTTTGAGTCAAAGTACAACCTGTGTCACGTTGTCAACCAATTAAACACTTCCTTTTAATTAATTAAGGGGAGGGGGGTGGGGGTCCTCTCTTTGAAGGGAACTGGTACCCCTTTCCATTTATTGGAGGTCACGGTGTGTCGGCCGACTGAAGCGGAGCGTCCGGTGGCTTTTTTTAAAGACCCCTCGTACCATACCGGGGCCCTGCAGCCCTCCAGCTTAACGATGGAGATTCACTGTAAGCACGACCCGTTTGCAGCAATGCACAGTAAGTTTACACGTTTATAATTTCAACCCATCTGCATGATCCCATCTGCCCTAAACTGAAACAACCCCCACGCCTCCAACTCTGTGTGCATATGCATTAATAACAGCAGAATAGTAGCGTTTCCAGCCGCACCATACACTGCAAAAAAACATCCTGGCTTTGAGTGCAAAATCGTCATTTCTCACTCAAAGAACATCAAAAAGTCTCCAAAAATGCTAATAATATAAGCACTTTTTCTCTAATGGGAAGCTTTTTGCAAAAAACTAAATGATATATAATACGTCTGCATTTATTTGAGATATATTTTTAATATCTCCAAATAGCCTTGGTGAAACTTTGGAAATGTGTTGTGCAAGTGAATTATTAGCACATATTTTTTATATTATACAGGCTATTTAGTTGGCTGTTCCACTTAATGACTTCTAAGGACATGGATATTTTTTGCAGTGTTTAAAATCTGGATACATGTAAAAGTTTAGGCCCAAATTATATTATTTTACTATTACTACTTTACTATTTTCCTCGTTTGTGAATTTGCTATTAATCCTTACTCTTGATTTTAACGTATTGTCTCTTACAGTATTTCACCAAACAGGTGTACATTGACTAAATTGGGCACGGGTCATGGAATTGAAGTGATTTCTTGAAAAGTGAAATGCACTGAGGCCTGCATTTGTGTTGTGTTTGTTGGTGCCTTGTGTGTCAAACGGTTTGCTGTGTTTCCCCCTTTGAAGGGAAGAGGAGGTGCAGGGGTCAGAGAGAGAGAGAGAGAGAGAGAGAGAGAGAGAGAGAGAGA
>CALSCE010010695.1:11408582-11423582 GCA_943593645.1 Bovichtus variegatus
AGAGAGAGAGAGAGAGAGAGAGAGAGAGAGAGAGAGAGAGAGAGGAATGTTGCGGGAAGACAGAGAGCCTAATAGACTTTATTTTCTGGATGGTGGAGCTCGAGTATATTCTGCTTTATCTCTGTATTTTTTCCTCCCGGAAACATTGAATCAATCAAACATTTAAGGAGGTGCTGGGCTTTTAAGTCAGCTCGTATAAAGGGTAAATAAATAAAATACAACAGGGCTGCATAATGACCCCTGGTCCCCTGGCTGTCTCTGTCCCGCTCTGATTCTGTTTCTCCAGGATGAAACTGAAGCTGCTGCCTCTGCCAACACTTTCCCCCCTCTAGAGACTGTAGGTCCAGGTTTTATAGAAAGACCTTTAAAAGCCAAGACCCCCTAATTTGGCAGAATGTTTGTATCTAATTTGCAACAAAACCTCTGGAGCTGGCCAACGTTGATTGAATTTCTGGGAGCAAGTGGTTAATTTGTTTGGTCAGCGTGATGAATTACTGGACCTCTGTCACGAAACCCACACAGCTGTGAGGCAACATCAGTCCTCAGTTCTTCTGTTAGGTGACCTATTAAGAAATACATCTTTTTGGTATCAGTCCACAAGAAAAGAAATAAATTCCTTCCAAAATGCATGGCACTTTCTGGCTATTTTCCTGTTCTAATGATAAAAACGGCGAGATCAAATTTGATCTCACTCCAGCAGCACAATTTCTCACTAAACCTAATGCCTAATACTATGCTTTGTAAAAACATGGCATATAGTCTTTAAAATGCTACTTATTTAGAGAATTATGCGACAGTGGCCGATAAACAAATGCCTTTATAGAATGTGAAAGTTATTGCGTTTGTCCCTATCAGTATTTATAGGCTCGGGAAATAAATTTGGAACACATAATCCCCACAACCTACCTCAAGAATGGTGAGAGTCTGAACGTCTAATGCCAACAGTAAATACACAGATAAGTGAATAAATAGTTATCTGGAGGTTTTGTAGGTCACAAGTAATTCCTCTCCATCTCTTTACAAAAGCAAGGCGTATTTCATGCCCTGGCCCAGATAGGAAGGGTGAAAGGAACCATTTCATTTACTCTTATCTGAGAAAGAGGGAGAGAGGGGGAGAGAGTCTTCTCTGCAGATACCTGTAGTGAGGAGGACGTAGCGCAGTCGGTTTCTATAAACGACCCTGCAAAAACTGTGCTTTTATTCATCGAAAGGTTTCAGGACATAATAATAAAGAGAGGAGGGAACAATGCCTTCACACAACTATGCAAAACATTCACAGGGAGCGAGAGAGTGTGTGTTAAGGGCTTCAATGTCCATGTGGGTCAGCAGGCTCGTTCTCGCTTTAAGGAATATCTGAAAGTGAGAGTGTGTGTGTGTGTGTTTTCTCTCTTCATCTTAGTTACATTACAGTCATGATTTCCAGTAAAATCACAGGATTACAAGAAAAATGTACAAGAACGCTGGGGTTCAGGTCAGGACCGTGAACGGCAACCGGTTCAGGTCCAACCGGGGACCTTCCAATCATCTTCCTGCTATCAACCTTCTGACAAAGACATAACATGTCTCAAAATGTGTGTTTAACGTTGGGGTTCAGCAGTGGTGGGGTGGGGTGGCTCCCAGTGTCTCCGCTGAATCGAGGATCTAATGACAGTGGGGGCTGTCTGCTGTACAGATTGAAAAGATCTTTGAGGCAAATTTGAGGACTGTGATTTCGGGCAACGCATCTAAATAAAATCGACTTGACTCTTCCCCCTGCCTTCACTGGCCCAGGAGTAGTATCTGCTTACATAAAAAAAAAAAAAACTCACAGGGAAGCCAGCAAATATACGGGACAGTACGAGCACCACCCTATTCTTACAGATCTCTATGTAATATTACTATTGCTTACTACTTACAAAACAGCGTACTGGATGTTGGCTGGGTGTCTGTGCTCTGGCTGTTTCTTCCATTGATATCAACTCATCCAAATCTTCTGTAAACCAAGTTGAAACTATTAGGTCAACTCCCAATGAAGGGCCTGAGTACGGGCATTATGAAATATTTACACATATCACTGAAGAAAAACATTCAAACTAATAACAGAATGATGCTCCTGCTTGGCAGTACCACAGTTACTGCCCAGTAACCCATTTATAAAGGGGTGAGTATTGCATATCTATAAAGTAAGGGGACTCGTGAGAGACAGATATGAAACAGATGGGTCAGAATTAAACCTCACATTTAGTCCCTATGGGTCAAGCTCCAAAAACGCTGGATCCTACACTTCCAGTAATGAAATAAGTGTCAGCCTTAACTACATTAAAGTAGTGTTTCTGTAAGTTGTATTGGTCAACCCCAAGATTGGATAACTGATAACATCACGAGGGTTATTTTCTCAGGACTTGACAAAGCTTCCAAAGACATTACACAACTGTTAATACGAGCTGAGTAATAAAGTAATATTCCTGCGCGATGAATAAACAGATTTCGGTGTGTAAAATCGCTGGAGTGCCACTTTAATGCACCTGTTCCATCACAGCCATGCGACTGTCACTATCCTTGAATTTAGTCAATTGCTTCTTTAATTGAACATATTTGATGATAAATGCAAAAAAGCTTTTGATACAGCAGATGGGATTAAATTGTCTTTAAAGTTCATGCCGGTTGTTACATTTCATGCCTTTTAGACTTTGAGCCTCGGTTGAGGCCAGCTTTCATTGACATTGCATAAATATGACTCTGTCTGTATATTGGTGTCTTTTGTAAAGAGCGATTGCTTTTCAAATGGTGCTGTCTGCAGCAGGCATCTGCATAATGAACCTTCTTCTATCTCAAAAAAATAAAGTAGTAAGGAAGAGAGTGACCGCCCGCCTCAGCCGCTTGGAAATAGCTTTGTTTGATTTCGCCGAATGACGCTGTAGACTTCACATTTCTGTATTTACCCTCCATGTGTGGATCTATTTATATTTGAGCAGGAGGAGACCGTGTGTGTGTGTTTCTTTATTTTATGCTGATGGAGGGAAGAAGAGGACAGGGGGACAGGTTCAGGGGACAGCTTTGTGTTTAAGGGGGTATCCCTGCTGGGGTAATGTGTTTAAAATCTATTACCCCCACAGCTAGGATTAGTGTGTGCGAGTGTGTGTGTGTGTGTGTGTGTGTGTGTGTGTGTGTTTCCCCTAAAGACGTAATCACTATGGTAATACAAAAGCCAATGGATTATGGGGTAGAAAAAAACTGGTTAATTTATACTCTGCCTTTGGTGAGATATGTACATATACAGTATTGGTGAGCAGGAGAGAGTGTTGACTGTATATTTATATATATATATATTTATAAATAAAGATATACACTGATACAGTGGTTAGCATTGTGGTCTCACAGCAAGAAGAGCCTGCAGGGTCTGACCTGGCTTTGCTGTTTGAAGCCTTTCAATGGAGAGTTTCCAGAGGTGTGAATGTGTTTGTCTGACTAAGTGCTTCTCTGAGGCTGCTGACCCGTCTACCCTGCCTCCGCTCCGGTGCATGCTGGGATGCGCTCCAGGACTGGTATTAGAACTGAGAAAATTAGTTGGTTAATCGCTTAGTCGATTCACAACAAAATAATTGACAATAGCTTTAATAATTGAATAATTGCTTTAGTCATTTATAATGATACTTTTCTGGTTTCAGCTTTTAATAAGTCTTCCATGATAATAAATTGAGTACCTTTTGCATTTTTGGGACATTTTGCGTTACATTCTGACTTATAAACTAGATGCAAATTATATCCCGGGTTATACTTTGCGCAGCACTTTCCCAATTTCTACTTATTGTCTGTGCTCCTTTGCTGCTATTCAAATCTGTCAATTAAAAATGGAAGTCTGTATGTGTAATAGTGAAAGTAGCAGAAGATAGAAGGATTAAACAGTTTATAACAATCCCACAAATAGAATTATGTAAAGGTTCAGCTTGTCTTCTGTCTGTATTCTAGTGTATCGTGTATACCGGTCTTATTCTCTTTCATTCCTTACCTCATATACTTTCATCTCTCAGGGGGAATATTAATGGTATCCTTCAGTAAGGGGCTTGGGCCCGGCCTTGGTCAATAATTAATTGAAATCCCTTCATTTACTTAAGATCTTAGCTGACTCTGCCCCGGGTGAAAATGGGCAAAGCTTGCACTTTGGAATACTCAGATTGGTACTATTATGCTGAGCCAGATAAATCAGTGGCAGAGAACAAGTATTTCAGATAATAAATTGACTCCAGCAGTTGCTGGATCATAGTCCAGAAAGTGTGGCTCTGCTAACGGTAATATCTTCAACCAAACCTCATAAACAATAATAATATGCACACACAAAGCAACTCCAATAAGAGATTTCTTGCACATACATTTATATTTTAAGTGTTGCTCGGTGATTCAAGCGGGCTGACATGCTTCACTAAGCCTGTTTGAGAATACAGCTTTTCCAACTGTTGACTTTTGTCTTTCACTGGACAAGAGAACTCCACGAGGCTGAGAACGGGCGGCATTAAAGCCGAGCAAATAAGATAAAATATGGACGCTTTTATCCAGACTGGAATGTGGCCATTGGATGTGATGTTTATGTAAACATCCCATCTGATGGAGCTTTAATGGAGCTGTTCAGCAGTCAGCGAAGGAAGACTGCAGTTGCACTGAGCGCCTCTTGTGCCAGGTTTTTTAAAATACGGTTTTATTTAATCTAAGAAGAGATTACATGGGGCTGACTGAAGAATCGAGATGATCATCTCGGAAAAGCAAGAGTTACCTCTTGATGTGCAACTGTCCAATTTTTTCTGTCTTTTCAAATATCTAATTAGAGGAAAGACCAGGCCTTGGACACTAATGATGGAGTAAATTAAGACGTTTTTTTTTTAATCATTGTTTTTTGTGGATCACTGTGTACTTTTATCCGTTGCACATGTAGCTAAAGCCAAAATCGTTTAATCCAAAAAATCCTTGCCTCCTCATTGCCTCATCAACCTTCATTTGGTCATTCACATTTGAATAAGTTTATCTTTCTCTCATTTCATTGCCTGTAGCCTAATTAAATTTCTAATATTTCTCTCTCACTCATCCTTGACCTTGTTTTGATTCATTTCAAACGGTGTCTTTTCTCTTTCTCTCTTCTAGGACATGGCGGAGTGAACCAGCTTGGCGGTGTGTTTGTAAACGGCAGGCCCCTCCCAGATGTAGTTCGACAGCGAATAGTGGAACTCGCCCACCAAGGGGTTCGGCCCTGCGACATCTCACGCCAGCTACGAGTCAGCCATGGATGTGTCAGCAAGATACTGGGCAGGTAAAAGGCGCACACACACACACACACACACACACACACACACACACACCTACGACCATACGGTAAACGGTGCTAAAGCATTTACACCCTTTTTACACACTGTGTGACAGTGAGGTTGTGTGACCTGGACGCCTCGGATGGTTGGCTAAGATGTAAAAAAAAAAAAAAAAAAAAAAGAAGAAAAGTCGGCCTTCTGGTTTGACACCATCTTTTACGTAAAAGGGAAATATTTAAATTGCAATCTATGAAATATGACAGGTAAAAGTATCTGGTTAATTTTTGGGTCATTCTGCTTAGATTTCTTTCAAACAAGCTTCAGGTTCAGTGTTGGCTAAGTATGTGTCAAACTGCAGCTTCTGTAAGGTCACACGGACTCATTTAGTGTCCATTCTGACATTTCTTAAATTCCCTCAGCATGCACAAGCTGCATTTTCAATGCTGTCTGCCAATATTTACGCTCGCCTCTTATTTCTCTCACTCTGTTCTCTACTCTCTCTTATTGCCTTTTTAACCTTCCTCTCCCCTCTCTGTATCCTCTATTTTTCATCCGACCCCTCTCAATATTTCTGTGTCCCTCCTCACCCCCCTTTCCTCTCTTTCTCTGCCTTTTCAAAGCCAAATTCAAGAGTAAATCCCTGCTCGTTCCGTCCCCCGGAGAAGAAAGGGGGACAAAAGGGAAAAGATTCATCACTTTTTGGAATTAGCATCAAAATGAAAGTGGCACCATATTTCTGTACCCCAAAAAAAAGGGGACAGAGGGAGATGGAGAAAAGGGAGAAAGACAAGAACGAGGAACACAATCAAAACGGGAAAAAGCGTGTTAAAGAAGAAGAGTGCAGGAAAAAAGAAAAAAATGAATGAGACACAGAAAGACCATTTGAGGGGACGGAGGGGAAGGATTAGCTATAGCGACCCTCAGCTATATCAAAAAATGTGTTGCTCATTGTTCTCCCTTGCCTCTCTTTCTCTTTCTCTCTCTCTCTGTCTTCCTCTCTCTATCTCCCTCTCTCTCCCCTGTCCTGGCCGTTCAACTCACTGAAGCGTTACCGTGCGGGGGGAGGAGAGGGGATCGAGGGATGGAAAGAGGGAGGGAGGGTTGTTTTATCCTCTCCTCTCTGTCTCTCTGGTGCCAGCAGAACAAAAACACCAACTCTACCACTGTGTGTGTCTCTCTGTGTGTGTGTGTGTGTGTGTATTAGCTCATCGTTGTGCGGATATCAATAACCATGCTCGTTTATTCACCAATGATTCAGCTGTGAATAATTTAAATAGTTTTCCATTTGGAAATAGATTGTTTTTTTCTTTAGCTGTGTTTATACTCCAGCTGTGAAAAGTCCAAATGTGCAACACACCCACACACACACACACACACACACACAAAAAGAGAGACATGGAAATGCACATTTACAGGAACACACATCTTCACGGAAGGGATAACTCTACGGTACAGCGGTGGAGAGAGAGAGAGGGAGGGAGAGAGAGAGAGAGAGAGAGAGAGAGAGAGAAAGAGAGAGAGACATAGAGAGAGAGGGAGAGAGAGAGAGAGAGGGAGAGAGCAGGTTTAAGACTGACTGACAGCTTGCATCCACACACAGCATCCCCCCTTTTTTCTGCAAGCTGTGTAGCGCATTTGCTGTCCTCCCACCCCCCTGCCCCCATGCCCCTTCTGCATGCAAATACATTCATGAAATAGCCATGGTGGACACGAAACGCCTGAATCTGTGAGTGTGTGTGTTTGTATTATTGTGTGTGTGTGTGTGTGTGTGTGTGTGTGCGTGTGTATCAGTGCCATCCTCCTCTTACCTCTGTGTGACAATGTGAAATTGCCAAAGAAAACAACAGCCAGCCATTATAAATATTTTTGCCGTCACATTCAGTCACTATTAACCACAGTTTGTTCTAATATCTGCAACAATACAAACAACTCGTAGTGAGGTTTTTATTTTTTACCGAAATTTAACCGCTGAGAACAATGACGAGGTCCAATGGAGCAAGTCCAGGGAACCTTCGTCATACTGAGGGGTCAGATTTATGTTGTCGTCGTTTATTTTGTATTGATATATTAACATTTTGATATCGTTACAGTACTTGTTCTCTCTGTATCTGTTGGTCTATGTAGAGTACCAGGTGTAAGCTTTTACTCCTTCCACCCTGATGAAGACCCTGTGACATTATCAATATGCCCGACTAATTAAAAGAATTGAATATGACTTATTTCCTTACTCTGCCTAGGAGGGCCTGGAGAAAGTTTTATTTTTTAAGTATGGTACCAAATCAGCAGCATAAACAATTGCAGACAAAAGTTATGAAAGCAGACAACAAAACTAAAAAGGCCAAAATGGAGCCGCAAAGACAAATCCCAATGGAGTACCACAGAATTTACAGGAGTCATACATTTTGATAGTTTCCTATCCAAGCATCAGGGACACACAGTAAATATACAATACGATAACCAAGAAACAGATATGGGAATTATACAATTTGTTATATCTCTTTATATTCACCATATTTATATATAATATAAAAATGTTTGGTTAAAGAATATGTTTGCTTTTCTCTCAAGTCTCATATGTGCATGGAAAGAGTTATTGGGCGCTGTCCTTGTTCTCTGCAAAAACACATTGTAATGTTCATAAGAAAGCAAATTTTGAGAATTCAGCAGATTCAGAGTAAAACAAATCAAGTGGATACCTTCCAAAGTCCAAATTCTCTTTACGTTTCCTCAGAAAGTGTTTCCTTGCTAAACTGCAGTGGATGGATACACTGTACACAAAGGGGGAATTTCACACTAAAAGACTACGACTTTGGAAGATTATCACTTGATGTGACTAAATCAGACTCATATTAGCTTCAGCTGAATTGAAAAGTGCATATTTGCACAGGACAAGCTCTGTGGATTTTGCGTCCCATCGATCACCTCACTTCACTTTGTCAGTAAGGACAGTGAGAACGTGGACCTACCTGTCTTCCATGTAATTAAACACAAGACAGGAGGATCGTCTTTTTTTTAAGATCAGGTGCAAAAGGAGGAGGAGGAGGAGGAGGGCGAGGGACAGGCCAGAGATATGTTTATTTACTGAGGAGCCAGGAGGGAAAAGAGGTTAGACTGGGTGGAACAGAGTCCAAATGACCACAAGGTGTAAAGTGCAACAAGTGCACCAAATCTGAAGATTAAATAGTCCCCCAAAAATGCACTTTGCTCCTGTTTGAGTAATTCTTGGTAAAAAAACTAACAGAAAAACGACAGTACCCAGCTCACGATGGAAGAGGGTCTATTTATAGAAAACAGAACATGGGGTTCAGCTTCCAGAACCCGTAAACCCACTGTATGTTGTCCAAACAATGTCTTCTTATGAAGCATTATAAAGTAGCACACATATAACCTATGTAAGTACAAGAGCAAGTATAAGAGCAAGTTATTTTCTCCTCAGTCTACATGTTTGGTATCTCTCGAAACTAAAACGTTTACGAGCTTTCTAGAGCAGCTACAGTAAACGCACCTTGATCAGAACCACACAGCAAACGCGATTAACGGGGAAACACATTTTCACAGTTACACTGACAAAAATCTATGTTCTTTCCATAATATTTCACCAAGCCGTGTGTTATTTTTGCCAACAGAAACAGCAGATTAGTTACTTACGGTTCTACAGTCAAGTTTGGGCCGACGGCCAGTCACAGGGAGGCTCAGGGAGGAGCCAGCAGCCATCTTACTCAAGTTTGAGTGACGATCTCTGCTGGAAGCTCCGGCTGTTCATGGCCTGTATGGAATGGAGCTTTTTAGTCATATATGAATATTGATCAATATGAATTGTGTTTATTACTATTTCAGTGTTTGTAACATGGATATATGGAAATAGTGTTTTCAGGTAAAACTTCCCGTAACCAGTCAATAGTACATCTTTATAAATTGCAGAGTCCCAGTTATTATGGTGATATTGCCTTTGAAATTATTGAAGATTATGTACTAGACGAGGAAAGAAATCCGATGTTTTACTTTGAAGCATCTCCTTTTGCTCTGTAATTGTTCTAACAAAAATAGGTTTACTTACAACCTAACAAATGTAACCTTCCAACCGCTTTTATTCAACATTTCTTCTGGAAATACTACAACCTTCTTGTGTTGCCCCTCACCAACACAAGCATCTTCTGTGCTTTGATTGGCAGGTACTATGAAACGGGCAGTATCCGCCCCGGGGTGATCGGGGGATCCAAACCAAAGGTTGCTACTCCCAAAGTGGTCGACAAGATCGCTGATTACAAACGCCAAAACCCCACCATGTTTGCCTGGGAGATCCGGGACAGGCTCCTGGCCGAGAGAGTGTGTGACAACGACAGCGTCCCCAGTGTCAGCTCCATCAACAGGTACGACAGTCTGAGTAATCTGTGTGTGTGTTGGAGTATCAACTCACAGCAACAGGTACTGAGTGGAGGTAGAGCTCAGAGCAAAATAATACTGTGTGTTTTATGTGTGTGTGTGTGTGTGTGTGTGTGTGTCCGGGAGTGGAAAAGAGAATGGCAAAGAGGCCCCAGTCTCCATATGTATGAAGTGGCTGCAGCTCAGTGGTTCAACACGATGGTACAATGACAACCCTTTCCCCTGAGCATAGAGGCAGAGAGAGAGGGAGGGATAGTCAAATAAGAGAGAGAAGGAGTGAGCAAAAGAGGCAGACAAAAGGGAAGGAAGGTGTGCGAGAGTAAGGACAGAAACAGACACAAAAGGAAAGGAAAGAAAGGAAAAGGAAAGGAGAGGACATGAGAGGAGAGGAAAAGGGGAGGAAAAGAAAAGAAAGGGAAGGAAAGAGGAAGAAAAGGCTTGCATGAGCAGCCAAGCAGGAAGTGTGAGGCCCCTCTGCCATGTCAGCCTGCCTCAGCCACTTCACACACACGCACACACACACACACACACACACACACACACACAGTTTAGCTCCCACGATGGTCATGTTCTCTCTGTCACTCAGAATACACACAGACACACACGCACACACGCACACATGCACACACACACACACACACACACTAATATCTCCTCTCTCCTCCTGCAGGATCATTCGGACAAAGGTTCAGCAGCCGCCCGGCCAAACAGGCTCAGTGTCGGCTCACAACTTAGGTAGGTCTGCTGCTATAAGAAATCCTGTTTCGAACTGTCAAAGCAAATTTTACAGCAGAGATGTTTTTTGTATGGATCTCTCAGGAGCCTGTGTGCCGTAGGTGGAACAACGAAACGTATTGAAATTCTGGACCTCAACTCGCGGTGAAAAAACACAGTGTGAAATGTTGTGTGCCACAAAGGCCTTTGCTTGAATGTTTTAATCAAGACGTCCCAAAATGGAGATTTCAAAAGTAAAGTTAGTTAATGAGATGTAGGTTATCCCATGTTCTGCTTATTACTGTAAGAACATTTCGATCTGCTAAACTGGGGGTTTGTGTGACGGTCGGGGTTCGTCGTTTCTTCAAGTGCTTCTGTCGTTATTGTGGAGCGTAGATTGTAGCGCTGACAGGATAAAAAGGGAGAGAGAGTGACCGAGGACAACGTGCGACAAAGGCGTCCAGCTTAATGCGGATAAAACAATTATCATAAGCATTGAAAGGTCTGCTAATGGAGATCATGATTGCAAATAGAGTATTTACAGAATGCTCACAAATTGTATTTTACAGCAGGGCTGATTATTGTAATACATTTATTCTGTGTCAGTTGGCTCATTTGATTAATTGCAAATTTGTTTGGGAATGTGTGCCACTAAATCACGTAATGAACTAAAATGATAAAATCCTCAAAGTAGGTTACAAATTATGACTGATCTTGTCTACTGTAAATGTCTTCTGCCTATGTTCAAACAAATGACCACAAACAGTCCACAGCTGTTTTCTGCCCATTTATGCTTTATTTCCATCATGAAGTAGAATGCGTTTGAGTATATGGGCAAAAAAAACCAAAAAAAAACAGGTAGTCTACATCTGATTCTGACGTTTGGCTGAGTGTAATTAATATTTGTGATCAAAAGACCCTCGACTCTCCTCCTTCAGATTAACATGGTTTGGCTACTCATTGTAGTTTCTAATCATGTAACAGACAAGCAAAATATCTATTACAGCTTTGACTGAAACATTATTTCCTTTTACTCGATGAATATCTCAGAGTACAAATAAATATGAGAGCCTCTCTCTCTCTCTCCCCCGCTCTCTCTTCCTCACTTTGCCCTGCAGTGGATTGTGTTTTGGTGTCTCTCATATCTTCATAATCACACATTGTCTATTAATCTAAATTAATTTCACACACACTGCTCCCTGACTCCTGCCTTTTACACACATTTAGCAGACACACGCACACACACGCATACACACCTAGATGCACCCAGACACACACACACACGCGCGCGAACACACGCACGCTTACAGATTACACAGATAAATGGGTCCCACTCCCAGGCGGAAAATTGAACATTTGGATTTGCAGAATAAAAGCGTTACGTCTGATAAAAAAAAAGAGAGTGAAAAGAAAGAGAAAGGAAAATCAGATAATTGAAGTGCTAAATCAAGTGATGGGAAAAGGAGGGATCTGCATTCATTATGCTCTCCTTGTCGTTAGCGAAGGAGTAACGGCTGGAAGGGACTTTGATCCTCTGGTTTATCGTTTCTTTTTTATTCCCTTTTCGGTCTTGTCTCTCTGTGTTTGGGGGTCTGCTGGGAGAGAGGATTAGGATGTCTGTCTCCACACCTTTCTGTCCCTCCTGGGATACCATACTGTCACTCAACCCCATGTCCGCTTACAGGGGCACAGATAAGGGACCAAGGAATGAGTGACTGTATGTTTCGGTGTGTGCGTGTTTGTGTGTGTCAGGCGGTTGCAGAATGTGTGTGTGTGTCACTGAAGCGGTGACAAGTATGTCGCTGTGTGCGAGGAACTTGTCTCCTCCAGGGGGAAGATTAGAGGGAGAGACAACGAGGGGCAAAACGCAGACAGAGTCCTGTCCTTTGTGGCTTTTTTTTTTTTTTTTTTTTTTTTTTTTCAAGCCTCGATTTGGTCCGTATGGCTGAGCAAAAGTTTTAGAGGATTAAAGTGCATCTATGTTTAGTTTAAAGACAGAAAAATAGGATTTCAACCATAGTTTTTTGCTGCGTATCTTCGATTTTGAAGGTGTCATAAATAACTGAATCAAGACATGTGAGTGTTGCTCTTCAAGTAAAAAGAACAATAAACGCTGGTGGGAAACGGATCACAAACATTCATTGTATGTCGAAGCATATGACTTAACATTACACAGAACCATCAACTTATTTTGTGTGAGTGAATGATTCTGGTTATCAATTTCCTTTTACTGGAGTTCTTTTTCTGGTTGTTATATATTTTTATCATATATGTGGAAATTTAGTGGAGATATTTTGATGATAAGTATGAGGTTCTGTGCCACTCAGTGTCATGCAGTAATATTTTTAGTCTGTTTAACATTATATAATGTAACCATTCTTTAAGATGCTTCAAAATAACACACAGTCGTGCTATTGGGCTCCTGTAAAAGTTACATTTTCTATTATATATGAGCCTCAAACAAGCTGCTTTATAGTAGTAGCAGCCACATTTGTATTTCTCCCTTTCTGTACAAAATCCAACGTGAATTCCTTGAAATCTCTTGAAACAAAAGCTGACCCAGTTTATCCGGCTGCAATACTATTTATTATAATTTAGTTTAATTTTGAGAATCATATTCACTTTTTCAATTATGTGAGCAGGGTACTCTTGAACATATATCATTTCTATAGGGATGAATATAGGTTCAGTAAGAACAACCGTATGCAGAGGTTTTACTCAGATTTCAGGGGCTGAGGGTGATGTAATAAAAAAAATATAGGTTACTATTTTTCTCCCTTGCTTGACTTCTCAATACATCATTGTATTGTCATGTGGTCTGTCTGCAGCAACGTCCGTGGCAGCTACACAAGTGTCAGCAGTGACCAGCGACTCAGCCGGCTCCTCGTACTCCATCAGTGGCATTCTGGGTATCAGCTCAGCTGCCGACGTAGGCAAGAGGAAGAGAGACGAAGGTGAGCAAAAGAATAAGTGTGTGTGCGCTTGAGTGTTTTTTTTTTTTTTTCTTTCTTTTTTATCTCACCTACATCATTTATTTTCATGGAAATGGATTTTTTCTCCAGGTGCACTTACAAATACACAACCTACATATCCGACACGTAAAGCCTCCTTTCCCTTCCACCATGAAGAGCCCAGATGGAAAGGACTCGGATCAATGACAGATGTGTGTAAGAGTGTGTGTGTGCAGGTGCAATATGGGAGTTCTAAACCAAACATCTTCATTCAGAAAATTTGTTTACTAACGGTGCTTCACTGGAGAGTTACCTGAGAAGTCAGTTTATGCATGCACTATTGATCAAATACGCTGTAATACTGGATCAATGTTGTATGCATGTTAATGGAGGCGTGAGCTCGTGTGTGTGTGTGTGTGTGTGTGTGTGTGTGCACATAAGGGGGGTCTCACTTGTACTGTATGTATATGTTTGCGTGTGTGCATGTGTGTGCATGTTAGTTGGTGTGTATGTGGCAGTGTCAGTGGCATTAAAAAGCCATCACACAGACAGTCTCCTGCGGTAAATGAGACAGGACCAGATGTCGGAGCGAAGGGGGGTGACAGAACGCCACTGGGGGCTATTTCTCGCTCTCTGTCTCTAACACACGGACGCACACACACTGATACAGTATGGGGTCCTTTTCCCACTGCTGATGAATTTCCAAAACATTCCAGCAGGTTCCAGGATGAATCCCAGGTGGACTGAGCGTTCTGATATGCTCAGATACGGCCCACTTACCCATCAGCAGAGCACAAAGACTTTAGACCTGACACACACACACACACACACACACACACACGCACACACACAGAAATATGCACAGATGAATAATGATGACGTGTGTTCTAAAGACCTGCACTTTCTCCACACAAGGGAGGGAGTAGCTGATAATATGTACATATGTTGAATCAAAGAGGGTGGGATGTTAGAAGAAAAAAAAAAAAAAAAAAAAGGGGGAATGAAAGAAATTTGATAGAAACTCAAAATATTAGGATGGAAACTTGACCAAAAGTGGCTACAGAGCACGCCACAGAATGTCATGTTTAATATTGACCTACAATTGTCCTGCACAGCAGACATTTTGTCTTTTAATAGAAAGCAAAGCACAGGTGTAACTTAATACCATTAATATAGTGATGGTTTCATTTAGGTCTGCCTGCTGGTTCACTGACATACCAGGAGTGGAGCCATCAATAGTGTTATGAGTTACACCTGTGCTTTTCCAGCTATAACAATTCAAAATGTATATTCGGGATTAACTTTTCTTGCAAAGCCACATTTCGTTGACAAGAATAATGAGTCAAGTATAATTAAACAAATGTATCCCACACTATTATGTGCGCTCTGACGTCTGTGGCATGGACACTGTGGTTGAATCTGTAGTTAAAGTCGGAGCTTTGTTATCTAATTAGCAGCATTATTGTTTCACTTTGTTCTCGCATGACGTGCTACACCATGTGCTGCATGTGTGGTCTGTCTCTTGTTTTACTGCGACTGGACCTTGTGTTTCATAATTCATATTGAAAATATTGTATCACTTCACGTTTCACCGAAGCATCCACAAAGCGTATTGTGTTGCTGCGCGTCACGTTTCGCTTGTGTGTTTTATCTGCAGTGTTTCTGTGGCAGAGGTCTGC
>CALSCE010010695.1:11426871-11443938 GCA_943593645.1 Bovichtus variegatus
ACACACAGAAGAAAATTGGACAATATTGATAATCATAAGTTAACGCTTTGTTTTTCTGCTTGATTACAGTAGGTTTTGTCGTCTCCTTCGTTCTCTATATGTCCTTAGCGGGCACTCCGTCGTGACAGACTTGGGTCAGTCTTTCAGTGTGTATTCAGTTGTGTGTGTGTGTGTGTGTTTGTGTGTATGTGTGCGACAGACAGAAAGCAGAAAGCAATAAGCTGGCTGAAATGGTGCCATCAGAGCTACATGATTGATCAATTGAATTCCATCATGGGGACTGGCCGGTGGGATTAAATGGGTCGCCGTGGGTTACCAGGCTAAAGCATCATACCGGCTTTATCTCCCCCGTGATTGGTCTGTCACCAGAGACCTGGACCATACACTCACACTGCTCCCAGTTTCTGTGTATGACTACGTGTGTGTGTGTGTGTGTGTGTGTGACTATAGTCGAGAAAGAGAGATTATGATCGAGCAGTTTGTTTGTGAGCGAGTGTGTGAAAGAGGTTTTGTGTGCTGAAAAGGTATGGCGAGGTTTTGTGAGTTATGCAGCACTGTGTGAGTATAAGATGTTTTTGTTAGCAGCTAGATACTGTCTCATGATTTGAGGTTTACTAGGTGAACTGAAAAAACACTCCTATTGCCAATGACATGGACTCTAAGAGGTTAACACTCAAACTGGGAAAATACAGTTTGCAATAGAGTTGGGAACCAAAACTCGGTTTCAAGTAAGAACCGAAAACAAAATGGCAGGTACCGGGTACCCAAAAAAAAAAAAAGTTGGTTCTGCTTATCGGTTCGTAAACACACACATTGGCGCTCTCTCTGGACAGGGTGGTGCTTTGTTTTGTTTTTGTTTTGTTTCGGCACTATGGGAAGATTAGTAAGAGTTGCGATTACAGGAGACGGTGCGTCATGGACCGCATGGTTTCTTCTCTGCTCTGCAACAGCTGATTGCTGTTCGGCGCTTCAACGTCTCTCTCTATCTCACTCGCTCTACAATGGCTCTGCTCCTCCTATAACACCGGTCATCATTCTCAACCCATTCTTATGTTTTTCTCCAACACGCAATGAAGATATATAAAGCCTTTTGTGGCTACGGAAGGAGTAGCACAAAATCTAAAGAACTCATGGATGTATTAAGAGAAATGGATACACCATTGGAGGTGAGGCCCCGTTCATGCCTATGAAAGTTGCTTAGTGGCGCAAAAAGCCAAAAACGTATAAAATTGCCCAGATCTTCCACATGGGGCCCATGGAGCTAGCACACTAGCGTTGCCTTTAAAGCTGCATCCCAGGCGCTGGGCTCGGGCTCATTCACACGAACGGCAGCAGGAAAATAACTCTGGCTTCGGGCATTAGTGAATTGACAATTGACAGAATGACAATTCATGTGTTTGTACTGGGATGTACTGGGATGTACTGGGACTGTAATGATCTTTTGATTTACAGACATCTATTTCCCAATGTAATTTATTGGTGGAAAAGCGTTTTGAGCCCAATGGCATCATGTGGCAGACCCGGAAGTTTCAAATCAAGGTTGGGCCACTCTGTCAAGTTGGCTTCAAATCCTGGCACTGATGCTGGGAGTTTGGATGAACTGCCTCACATGATGTCACTTGAGTCAGCATCAGTTGGGGTTGACAAATAAAAGTTTGAAAATGAAAAAAAAAACCATCTGGTTACAAAGAAGTGAGCAAACCAAATGATATCTCAGGTACTGCTGTGGTTTTGATCCTTTGAAAAAAAAGAAGAAAAAAAACTATCCGTCAATGCTAAATTGGTGGAGTACTCCTTTAAGGTTTGGGAACGACAGTCGGACCCAACTTAGTAATAAACTGTAATTATCATTTAATGTTGAATGTGGTAAAATGCCCTAAAGCTCTATCTCTAGTTTGTTCTCTATCTTTCTTTCTGTCATTTTACATTACTCTTTGTTTTTTTCTTTAGGATCACAGTCTTGCACAAATGGATCTGTATTCGCTGTCCAGATGGGAAAAAAAATAATATTTGAAGCCCTTTCCCCCTCTGCACCTATCCGTCATATCGCTCCCCCTGCCACTGGACACACACTCACACACACTTACATACACACACCAAACACACAGTGACCCCAGGACTAAAATAGGCTCTCAGGAGCGGTTTCGAGCGATGAATTGGCTCTATAGCGGGGGATTTTCACCCTCATCCCCTTTTTCTCTTTATCTTTTTCTCTGATTCTCTCTTTTCTAATCATTTGTGGGCCGCGACTCTTCAGAGTTCTTATAATTGTCTCGTTCAGTCCCTCAGCCTTGCAATAACTGCAGGATACGAGAGCTCACAGTCTAATACTGATACCCCAGCAATACATATTTGTGTGTCTGTGTGTGTGTGGGTGAGACGACAAGAGGGACGGAGAAGTGTGTATATATGAGAGGGTGTACTTTTGAGAGATCTAGAATGAGAGAATTGGATTGCATTTGTATAGCATTTTCTCTGAGTCGCCACAATCTACGAAGTCACTCAGTCCCAAATCAGCTCACTGGGGTTCATTTGAGTCCATACTTTGCTCAAACTCTCTCCACATCTGCTTCAGTGATTTAATTTATCAACCCACGCCTCCCTTCATTTCTCTATCATCGCCTGAGTCTGGTTTCTCCGGCTGTTATACACAGCAGACTCACAAACTCTCTTTAAATCTGCTCTCTCTCTCCTTTCACTTTCATATTCCTCCGTTAAATGTCCTCCATTTACAACCTCTCTAACCGCACTCCTTTCTTCTGTCTTTCTCTCGGACTAGGTTTGCAAGAGTCACCGCTGGCCAACGGGCACGGCCACGGTGGGCGGGACTTCCTCAGGAAGCAGATGAGAGGGGAGCTGTTCTCGCCACAGCAGATCGAGGTATTGGACCGCCTGTTTGACAGACCATGTCCAATCCAATCCAGCTCTGACCTCTATGTGAGCCCTGGCTCTGGCAAGGTAAGGGCGTGGCACCATGCAGGCTCTGGGCTGAGGCTGAGTTTGGGTTCAGGTTGAGGGTCGACCAGACTGTCGGGTGCTAAGGAGAAGTACGACTAATGCAGGAGAAAACTAATAAACGACACCACACCACACACAGTACCGCTATTCGGGTCACTTGTTTCTTTTTCTTGTGAGGACTGCCACAGAACCACCAGGGACATTTTTTTAGCTGTGCATCCATCCAGTTTTGCTTTCCCACCCCAACCCCTGTTTACGTAGTAAGCAAATCAAATCAGCTGATTTCACATGCTTGCTGAAGTAACTTTGCTAATACTTTTCATAGGTATTCCTTAGTTTTTTGTTTGAGAGGGATGTATTTCCACTTTTTGACAACATGGAACGCTTCCATTCGAGTTTGAATGCACTAATCTCAGGTCCCTTTGGACAGAAGCGTTTCTAAGCTAATTGTGCACTTGTAAGGTTGGTGCTTATAGAGCAGCCCCTGTTGCCTGTTAATGAAGTAAGGAGTGAGTGACCCAAAATAGTGACTAGTGGGCCTATGGCGCGATGCCAAGTGGAAAAAAAAGCACATATGTCAGTGCCAGTCAATCACGGTCTCAGCCTGGCCACCCTAATTATTTGGCTCCGCTGGTTAGAGATGCAGAACACATACTAAATACATGAACTAAATACTAAAAATAATATAAATATAAAGGAAAAAAGAGCATCTAATGAGGCTATATTCATAGGATAGATAAAGGACTTTTTGTCATAGAGGGCAATCTTAAATCTACGATGCTATAGCCCTGGATTAGCCTTGGAGTTAGCTTGGTGATCTCATTATTAGTCAGTGGATACACAAGACAATTGCTTGTTGGATCTACAAATATGTTGTTTCTTTTTAGTTGTTCAAAAGCAACTTCATGAAGGCAACTTACATACACTAACAGAAATGCTTGCCTCTGCTTTTAGCTAACAGCCTGTCCAGCCTGCTATGCCTTGCCATGCCATGTCAATCTTAGAAATGAGTCAGATCGCATTAAGAACATCCAATTTAAATATACCTAATTATGTCTCTAAAACAATGCAGCATCATTGCGGTCATTTTAATAGATTTTGTTCTGTTTTTTTTTCTATGTTGTTTTTCACTGAAAGATGTGAAAATGTCAGCGTCAAGTCGAATTTCACTGTCAGTCTGACAGGCTGCTGTGAGTCTCTGTGGTCTGATAGACATTGTGATGGCTGCAACAGAGACCCAGTCAGGTCTATTGATGTTCCTATAATCCAGATACACTGCAGGGGTTAATGAGCGTATTGACCCGGCTCTCATTATGACCTCACTTCCTGCTGTTTGGGTCGTGAAGGAGCTGTCCGCATGCTGATGCATCTTGGGAATGTGCTGCGTATGTGTGTTGTTTGCGTGTGAGAGAAAAAGAAGAAGAAACCTGCGCAGGAGAGGGATTGTCTGTGCGTCTTAATGGTGCATCTAAATTGACCTCCCGCCCTTTCTCAGCAGTTTAGTTAATGTAAATCTGAGTAGAATAAACAGGTGTAAGTAGGACGCTGAATAACAAAATGACAACAAACTAGCATTTGTATTCTCTCTACATTGTCCTCTAATCTGCAGCCCTCCGGTCAATATTAAGGAAATATTTTGCCAACGTCTTTTTGTTTTCTCAGCCGAAAGACATCCCTACTTCAGGTTTATTTATTCAGTGAATGTCAAGGGCAAAAGGACAAACACACACACTAGAGGAGTATATGGAGTCACATACAGGCTACAGCCTTAGACCTCTAGGGCAGAGTTTTGCTTTTTAGCCCATTCACTTCCCTCTGACCGACATGGGGAGTGGAGTGGCACAGGGCGAGAGGTCGACAGGGATTGGCTCTAGTAGCTCTATAGACTACGACTCGAGACTATAATACCCATGATTCATAGGTCAGTGTCCTGTCTGAGCCCAGTCAAGCCACTGGGGTCAGGCATAGGGGCTTTAAACTGCGGGTCGCCCTGGGGTCAAACTGGCTTTAGGACGCTGCATTGTGATCACAAAGAGGTGCACACGCACACATACATTCGGTTTCTCACGCACACAAATCCACATCGCTGTCTGTCCCTCTACCTCCGCTTCCTTCTCTCATCCTGTCTTGTCAACCACCCCCCTTTTTCCTTTCCTGCATTTCCCAGAGGGAATGATTGACACTCATACCCTTAACACTGACAGCTACAGCTCAGCCTCTTTGGTATGTGGGCTGAGTTGTGTGTGTGTGTGCGTGTGTGTGTGTGTGTGTGTGCGTGTGTGTGTGTGTGTGGCGGTGCTGGTGGGGTTATGGTCAAGGAAGGTCATGCTGTGTTGTGGCTGACATTCCCTAAAGGATGCCTGATATAAACTTGGCCCTGCAAGTGGCAGCATGTGAGGGTGCCGTTGACGTGAGGGTTAGGTAGTGTGTGTGTGTGTGTGTGTGTGTGTGTGTGTGTGTGTGTGTGTATTTGTGAAAGAAAGAGAAAAGGACAGAGCACAGGCAAGTAAGAGAGAAAGAGAGGCGCAAGTGGCTCAATTTCAGGTACCAACAGTATATTATAATGGTATATTAATATACTATCATTTCCGCGGTTATTTCAACCTCCTCGCTTTCTTGCACTGAAACACAAGCCTCATTCATTATTTTCTTCTTCCGTCATTCCACTTAAATAGATAAAAAAGTAAATTTGCTCACGTTCCTCACAAGCAAATCTTATTTTATCTGTCACCAGTAGTTACTCTTCTATCCTGTTTGTCTCAGACCTTTTCTTTATCTTTCCTCCCAAACAAGCCATCCTTTTATCTCATCTCCCTCTCCGGCTCTTGTTCCCCCTCTCCCTGTAGTCTATTAAGCCCCACTATTAATTTGTGTGTGCGTGCTCGTGTGTGTGTCTGCATGTGTGCCTGTCAGAGAGAGTTCATTTGAATTTCCCTTCAATCACTTCCTATTACCCAGGTGATAAATCAGCAGGGCTGACAGAGCCCCCACCCATCCATGCTGCCCCGGGTCCAAATGCCCACCCCAACACCAACCAGCCTGCCAACACTGGGACAGAGAAATAAAAAGAGAAAATCCTCATCATTCTCTCTATCCAAAAAGATCAAAAAAATAAAAAGAGAAGTCAAAGGTGAACTCTTCTGAAGGATAGAGATGGTTAAACTTGTGAAAAGAGGCTGATGGACTCATATTGCACACAAGTGCGGCTTATAACTGCCCCACTACGGACATCCTATTTGTAAGTGTAAATCTTTAACCCTGTTTAGTACAAAAATGCATTCACATACAACTAAACTGCATTCTCAATAACGCTTCCAGGGAAACACATTTTCTCCTGGACTACGGTCATGTTAGAAAATTAAAACAAAAGAAAAGCAGCAAAAGAAAAACTCAACAACACTACTTGATAAGGTTAACACTGTCTTTTGGTTTTAGACGGGACACTAACACTAACATTGTCCTGCTCCTTGCATGGACTTCATCAGATTTTGACAGAAATGTATTTGTGCTACGACAAAAACAAGCGTGAACCTTCGAAACGTAATTGACAATGCAGTTTAGTTTTATGTGAACATAATTTTTTGAAAACTAGGCTGAAATCTTTAAAAAAAAAAACAGCACACAAATGTAAAGCTTTATTTGAATTCCCCAAATCAACAGGGCACTGTAGTTTTTTAGCAAACATTACACATACAGGACTAAATTGTGTAATTGTTGGGGACTAGTTTTTGCCGCGGATGAATACACCTTTTGTATTCTAGTGAATATTTCCGACACCAGGACAATGCATGTAGGATTGACTGAAAATACACTAAATGTTTATTGCAACATGTCACACAGTGGCTCATGTTTGTGTCTAAATATTTTTTAACAACAATGGAGCTCTATGGCACAGAGGAATCTGCGTCTAATCCTTGCCTTTCACGTCTTTCCATTGACTTTGTATACAATCGCGTCGGCTCTAAAATGTGCAATGCTTTCTGTTTGAACAGAGTCAGACTTTGGCCTCACAAACAATACTTGTTAGTAGGATCAATTCATTGTTGAAAATAAGAAAAAACAGCCTTATCCTTTCGGTTCTGTGTCATTGCTATGTAATCTCTGGGACAACAGAATAGGCATTAGCCACCAATAAAATTATATTTAATTGAAATCAGTTAAATCAAATTCATAAATGAGATATATTAGCCCAATTTCTCATTCAAAATGTATGAACTTTTATAGCCTCTCCCTGGAGTTGAAGTCTATCTGCCTCGTCAGGAAATGAATAGCCTCCCCACTGCTGCCACGCTCAGTTTGAGCGCAGATGAATTCCTTCCCAACAATCCTTGTCTCAGTTTGTGGGCCTCTGAGGGAATTGTATTTGTTTATAGTCAAGCCTTTTTCCATCAGGAGTACACAAGACAATGTGGAGAGAGAGAGGGAGAGAGAGGGAGAGAGGGGGGGGGGAGAGAGAGAAATAGAGAGAGAGAGAGAGAGAGAGAGAGAGATGGAGAATCGGGAGCTATTTGGGGAATGGAGAAAAAGGGAAATACTATTATGCAAATTGTGCAAGCCAACAGGGCCAGTCTGTGTGTCTGTGTGTGTGTGTGTGTGTGTGTGTCAGAAAGCCGATTACGGCTCATCTGTTATTGATGTGAAATTTGGACTAAACCATTACCTTCTCAGATCCGAGTCAGTAGACCAACTTTCTGTGTGTAGTGAGGGTGTGAGTGGGAGAAAAAGAAATGAGTTCCCACATACTGTAATGTTGAAGGACTATTCAGATATGTAGTCATTTTTCATTCCATCATTAGGATGTAACTTGTCATCTGAGCCCCTTATTGTTGTTAATAGAGGGGAATAAAAGAAAGCAGACTGCAATAATAAGCTAATAGGAGAGTTGTGTTTATGTATTGCAAATCTTGGAACAAAACATCAGCATACGTTGTTCAACACACTGTATAATTTTACAGTTTTTTTTAGAAATCCTGTTCATTTTGCAAATGGAGAGCCTGAAATGCAAATCTTCCACTTAAAAAAAGATATTAGGCTCTTCAATTACCACCCTTATGGCCAGTGTAAAATACAGTAGTGTATGCCTATCTTATCCTACTACTGACAATTCACGCAGGAGGCACGTTTATTCCTAATAAGAAGATTATCTATTGTTGACTGTTGTCATTCAGAGCCACGCTGTACAAAAGAGGTAGCACTAGAACTGGCACCTAAACTCTTCCACACAACCTTCATACCAGTAAACAAGCAAGTAAATTGACCAAATCGTCGGCAACACCGGTAGTCTCGTCTCACGGCAGACATACCGCACACTGTGGCATGGGCTCTTCCTCTGTCCCGCTCCAGCTGAATTTAAATGTGAGGTAACTCAAGTCATATCTCCTCACTGTTTTTGCTCCATTTGCTGCTAGCAGGCGCTGTGGAAACTTCACTGGCGCTGCTTAAGTAGCCACGAGCACTTGCGCTAGGTTCACTGTTGTCAACTTCAGTTTAAAGGGCTGCTTGAAATATTCTCCACCTGATCTGCACTTCTCTTTCTAATAGTTCCCATTTTGACCCAAAATTGCAGTGTTTTTGAACCAATCACTTTACCTATGTTTACTATCTTGCCAACACAGTTTAAATTACATTTCACTGATCTCATTGTGAAAATATTTTAATTCGAAATTTTGCAGTATTTTGATTGTATTGTGTTTTTTTTAATAAATGTACCATAATGCACCATAGAACCATAGTTTGAGAACCAGTCCTGTATGCAGAACTGATGTCAAACAACAATAGCTAATCTGCTTAATACAGTAACAAGGTGAATATTACTAATAATACCAAACACCAAACCTGGTGTTTAGACCAAAAACAGCACTGTGTTGATAAATGTAAATGTTATTAATCATGTAATGTGTTATTCATCAGTAAATGAATAACACAAGGGATCATGGGAAGGCTTATCAAATGCCAAAACACTGCACAGCAGTTTTGTAAACTATTGGTAGGGAGTTTTACAACTCTGGAATGTTCCCAATGTTCATGAGTAAAAGAGTACAATTGCTGTGCTGAAGTTACAAAGTAATCCAACAGGATTTGCGCGCTTGCTTATAATTTTGCATGATAATGTTGCAGAATAAGCTGAGCCCGGATCAACTTTCACGCTGGAGGTCTCTGCACACTGTCAACACAGGGGTGTCATTAAAATGAATGAGGCGGCTGCAATTTTCTTTCACGCAGACCTAATGTTCAACATGCCCTTATCCTTTCAGAGCTGCTCTCTTTGTTTCTTTCTCTCTCTCCATTAATTTATCCAACAGCTCCTCTTTCTTCATCTTTCTTCATGTCTTACATGCATCCGTTCCTCTTTCCCACCAAGCTCCTCTCACCCTTCTTTCTGCCTATGACTTCCTGCCCCAGGTCCAGCTCCCCCTGCCACCTTTCCTTGTAACCCTCCATCCTGCCCTGTACAACTCCCCCTCCACCACCCCTCAAATCCCAGCCCCTCCGCAGCTGCGTCCCTCCTCTTTGATGAGGGCTGATGGCGCTGTATGAGCGGTGGAATTGACAACATTTACGGGGCCGAATGAGAATGATCCATCTTCCTTAGCGGGCCTGTCACCCCACTGGCCAAACTTCATCATGGCCAATTACCACGGCAGACCCCTTCTACTGTGCTGATGCTGCTGTCTGGCCCCCATCTACATGGATACATGGACACATTAGACACCATTATAATAAGACAGAGAGCGGCCAAGAGAGAGAGGAGGGGGTGCAGGGATAGCATGTATGATTGGGTGAAAAAAACTACAGGTGTGATGTGTGAGGGGGGGGGGAGGGGCGTTAAGAGAGAAAAGACGGCTTAAAAATGTGTCTGAAGTGTAAAAAGAGAGAGAGAGAGAGAAAGAGAGAGAGAGAGAGAGAGAGAGAGAGAGACGTGTGTGTAGTGTACTGGGTAAGCTCTTATTTGGCAGGTCACAGTCCAGTGGTTGTGTTGTGTGTTGACGAGCACAGGGGTGTTTAAGAGGTCAGTGAGCACAAACACACGCCTACACTTACACATACACACACAGATGCAGAGGTATTAAAAGGGTCAGTGCAAAACTCTCACCTCATCACCTAAAGGAAATTCTGATTGCTGTCATTAGTGTGCACACACACACACACACAGACACACACACAGACACACACACACACACCTCAGTTTGTGCACAAAGAAGCCGGAGCAATTGCGATAGTACGTAACATTTATTTTGTGATCACTTAGAAGAGCGACAAACTACTTTTGAGCTGAATTGAACAAAACAATTTGAATGTTCAAAGTGATTTACAGTTTACACAGTGTCCCACCTTTGTTTTGTGTTAACAGCTGTTTGGCTGTGACTTAGTTATGATGTCATTACCTCCCTTTTCCTTGTTTTTAGGTTTAAGTCAGCACAAACCCCTAATGCTGCCTAAGGAGGAACACCAAGCTTAAAAAGTATTGCACTGTCAACCTGAGTTGCTGCTAATTGAAGCTTTTTTTGTGTTCATTTTGGCTCTCTGTAACTACATTTCTGAAAAGAATTGAGAGGATTACATTTTCTTACGTTTTTGCATTTAACAGCTTTCTTTTTCTATATTCATAGCTATACAAATGAAGAAAAAATATACAAGAGCATATAAACACACACACACACAGACAGCATGCAGGTCATTTGCCCATCAAGAGCGTAGCGGCCATGAGAATCGGTGGTTAATCTATATATAGTTGGTCATCAGTGTCAATACCATCACTCTAAATTACACCGACACCCACACACACAGATCTGGAAGAGAGATGAGGATGGATGGGTCATGGCTCGGTGGTAGGGTCACACACAGGTGAGCGGACGGTTTCCATTATCCGTCTTTTTGTCCACAATAAAGTCATGATCTTTATAGACAATAGGTATTGTATTTATTTATTTATTTTGCACGAACAGATTGTAAAAAATATCAACATTTTTTTTAATGTGATGTTTTTGGGGGATTAGGTGTATGGAAATTAAAAATGTTGAGGTGCAATCAAAAGGAAGACTTTTTTTTTTTTAACACCATCCATAAACAATTTGTATAAAGCAGTCTTCATTCAAATCTATCAGCTTTTACAATTCCAATCCTCCGAATGATAATCATATTATAAAAAAACTAAACAAATATGCATTACATTTAAGTTACTGTAATATTGTGAGCGCTATTTTTTTTTTCTTTTTTTAGAAGTATCTCAAAATAATTTGCGCAGAGAATAAAAAACGTACAATTAGATAGCAACAAGATATTGGTTTGTCACTTGAGTGTCCTCTTCTCTATACGTTGTTAACATCTACAGTGTGTGTGTGTGTGTGTGTGTGTGTGTGTGTGTGTGTGTGTGTGTTAAGTGCACTGGGAGGCTGAGTGTACGTGTGTTCAGATGATCACAGTTCTTATTGTTGTTGGTATCTGGGGAGACAAGAGGCTTTGCGTTAGCCATGGTCTATAAGATGCCACTGTGTTTGTGTGTACAAAGTGTACGGTGTGTGTGTGTGTGTGTGTGTGTATGTGTGAGAGGGTGAGAGAGATGAAGAGAAAGAGCGAGCTGATCCTGTGGTTATAGACTGTTGGACTTGGTTGTGCAGTAAATCCCTGTCTTTGTAAACAGATCAATAAACTCTCAACTGTTGGTGTGTTTCTGTAGGTCTCTGTGTGTGTATGTCTGTGTGTGTGCGCGTGTATATCTCTGTGTGTGTGTGTGTGTGTGTTCATACTAAAGCTTCTTTGCTATGAGGAAGGGGCAGCATGTTGGAAATGTAACAGGATATAACCGATTGATCACAGCTGTGAGCAACATCTTGCACTACAGTATATTCATGTTGTATCGAACTGAAAAAGTCACGGATTCATTCTTTTTGCTCTGTTCTATCATTTCTCCACTTCTCGTCTCTGCCCAGACGTCAGATTATTCGGCCATGGCCTCACTAGCCGGTGGACTGGACGAGATGAAGAACAGTTTGGCCAATCCTGGTACAGGGGCGGAGTTAGGAGCCAGCGTGTCGGGTCCACAGTCCTATTCACTCGTTCCAGGTAAGAAAAGCATCCAACTAATAACTGCACTCCTGCTCTGAAATAGACTTGTTGTCACCCGATTAAAAACTAAATCAAATTATGTCAAGAAAAAAGACGCACACAATTTCATCATCAGGTAACTTTTAAAAATCTTTTCCGGAAGCATCTATTCGGCGTGCATATCCCTTTTTCTTTATATTGTTTTTTTGCCTTTTTCACAACACACCTGAATGTGCATACACTGCTTTGCAACTGAATCAAATTGAACAGCTCTCGTGTGCACGCAATCGTGAATGCGACAGTACCATAAGCTTCATTTAGCAAATTAACAACGATGAAGAGTCAGACATTGGGTGATAATATAAAATCGCAAGCTTCCTAAATGGGCGTTTAACAAAACAATAAGATGCTAGATTTGGAGCTAATCAGATCATTTATCTATCCATCAGTAAGGGGATCCATATTGTTGCCCTGACTCTGTGATTGTAACTACTTACATATCACTATATGCAAGAGAATATGACCCCATAGTGCACAGATCTGACCACAGTATTACATAGAAAATACCGTCATTCAGATTCCAAACACACTAAGCCAAATGCCTTTTAAGTCTACCTCGGCAGCTACACGGATTCTATGTGATTGGACCCGTTTAAAGAGATCAGTGCTTTGGATCTCTGGAGAGGCAAGACGCCCAGAGGAAAGGAAGACAAGAAAGGTGGAAGGATAGAGGAAAAGTGAGAGCCTCGTCTCTTCCTCCGTCTCCATTTAGGGGAGCGCTGGGAGAGGCAGCGGTTAATTAAGAGCAGACCTGGGAGCACTTGGCCGAGGCTTCGACGTTCCCATCTATAATGAGGGGAATCATGGAGCTGGGAATTTGGGATATCTGGGAACGGGCTCTTTTTTTGCCCTTTGAAACCACTGAGGAATAATACCTGCTCAAGTCAAGAGAGAGAGAGAGACAGAGACGCAGAGAAAAAGAGAGAGAGAGAGAGAGAAAATCTCCATTTCTGCTTATGCATGCAAACACACACATTCGTATTCACACACACACTTTCCTAATATTATGCATGCATTTCCTTGCCTGTCTTTTTCCCTCAGAATAGAGCTCCCTCTAGGGGATCAGACGTCTGTGTGTTTGACGCAATGTTATTGCACCCTTGACGTGTTGATACTCTGGACACACGCTGTAGAGCAACATTTACACATTCAATCTTTCTTTCTGAGGCCTTTCCAAATCTGCGGGGCATTTTCGTTTTACCCTGAACTTCACCTAGTCTACTCGAGTGCAAAGGGACGCACTCTACACTCTCGATTCCCTCCAGGTTTGACATATGTTGCTCTGATGGCTGTTTGATGGGGAAGAGTTAGATAGGACGACAGTAAAAGAGAAAGGAAGGCAGAGGATATGTGTTCATGTAGCTGCAAGTGAGCACGGAGGAGACTTGTACTTGTTCGTTGACCTCTACGGCAAAGCTGTGGAGAACAGATACATCAACACAACTGGCATACATATGCACAAATACACTGTGTGCACAGACACAGAGCACAAACACACACACACCTCAGAGGATCTGGCCCTGTCTGCCCCCTCTAAGTTGGGCTGTAGAGAGTCCATCTCTCCTCTCGTCCACCCTCTCCTCCCTCTCCTCCTTGCCCTGTGCACTGACCCTGAGCGGATGAGTAGCCCGTCTGCACTAATGCCTCGCTGTCGCGTCAAACACCAAGGAAAACTTTACTACACTGAGACAGGAGGGAGGAGGCGGAGAGGGACAGAGGAGGCTGGAGTAGAGAGGGGATCTGTGAGAGAGAAACAAAGGTAAAAAGCGTAGGAAGAAGGTGAAGAGGCGAAAATGGAGTGAAAAGGAGAGAAATATGAGCGGCTGAGATGAGCCTCAGTTGATTAGTAAACCACGTTCAGTTTTTCTTTTCTTACTCCCCTTCCTCACAACAACTCAATTTCCCCCCTCATTTTTGTTCCCCGCGAACAAACCTTTGGTCGGTTATTATGCTACTTTAGTCCAGACTGAGGTATCTCAATTTTGTAGAGATATTCATGGTCCCCAGAGGATGTATCCTAATGCCTTTGGTGATCAGACCTTTCCTCAAGCTCCACCATGAGGTTAACATTTCTTGTTTTGAGTTAAATGTCTCTACAGCTTTTGGATGGATATTCCCGTTAACGTTGTAAATTTAAAAACAAAACAAAAAACGCAACAAAACTACTTTGTCACGTTTAGTAAAACGTCATGGTTTGTGACGTAACCCTCGACCCACCCGTCCACGCCGTCCTCCTCCCTACGAGGACAATCGGCGACTGATCAGAAATGTATTTGTGACACGTCTAAAACAAACGGAAGCCGAGAGAAAATACACATCCCGCAAAACTTTATTGACGATGCAGTTTGTTTGTTTAGGGACATTATTTATTTTCACACTCAGTTAAACGTTCATTTTTTAGCTGATGAAAAGCTAAATTGTTGTCAGACGATAGCATTGGGTTCAGAGATTGTCAATGCGCTCTGCTTCTTTTGCTCTCCACACGGACTGTTAACCTGCATTCAACCAAAGCCCGCTCAAACGTGCTTGATCAATACTACACAATCTACAAATGGAAACCAGAACACTTCAGACTCCAGTATCTTGACTCGTTGCCTCCATAGTATTGTGCATTAATATGCAGATGTCTGTATATAGAGATTATCGGCCCATTTTGATATTTTTGCCATACACTATTATAGGCTGATACATCAGCATGGCCAAATAGGTCTAGTTTTCTAGTATTCCCCTGTAATGGAAAGTAACTAAATACATTAATTCCACCACTTTACCACTCTTCGTCTTTGTCGTCCCAGTAGTCTCCGTTTTTGTGTTACACCATCTCTTCCTTCTCCTTGTCTTTTATGTTCTCCTCTCTATTTCCCATCTCCTCCTGCTCCTCCTCTCACTTAGTTAGTGGTGGTTAAGTGGAGGGGAAGTGAATGGGATTGATGGTGTTAGCATCTGAGCTGTTTATGATGATGATAAATGTGTGTGTGCAGGGGGCGGGGAGGAGGGAAGAGGAGGGTGTCGATGCATGTGTGTGTGTGTGTGTATGATGATGATGAATGGAGGGCTCCCTCTCCACGCACTCCCAATGTCTACTGCGTGCAAACATAGAGAAATGATTTGGGCCGACACACTGTCATGTAGTCTAATGCAGTTATATATCCTATCTACCAAGTGACAGACAGAGGAAGGGGGGGGGGGGGGGGTGGTAACGAGAGAAGGGGGAGTTGGTAAATTAATAGATGTCAGCGGATGGAAAACAAGGAGGAAAGAAAGAAAAGACAGAGGGACATCCTAAATGTGCTCCTGCCTATATATTTTAGTAAATATCCTGCATGAGGTGCAGAGGTTTCAAGGTGACATTTGCAGCATTTTAACTAAATTAAAATTCTACTACGTTCATTTTGAGTATTTAATATAATCACTGTCTGGGGTGGAAAGTAACAAATAGTAACAAATGAAATTAACTTGTTGCCCTTTCATGACATAACAGGTGTAACTAATAACATGAATAATATCTGCAGTCTATTCAGATATCCTGTCGTCGTTATGGGTCACTGCGACACTTCAGTGGAAGCGAGCCAATCGTTAGTGTTATTGATTACACCTGCGCTTTTTCGCGCTATGACGTCAGAATGTCGCCTGCGAAGAAGGCCGATTGAGTATCTTTTTTTTCTAAAATCATCAGCACAATCCATTTCCATTTCTGAGTGCTTTTGTTTTTTTGTCATTTCTGAGCCAGTTTCAGATCCTCACTTAAGAGTTTTTTATATTCTCCATGGTCACCGTGATCTGCATATCTATGTTAGTTATACCAAAGTAGACGAGAAGTTCATTTGAGAGTGATACACTAATGTTAAAACCTGTTTTATGGTTCCTTTGCTGTACAAATGTTACAAATACAACAGGTCATATGTACAATTTCAAATAGCACAGTGAAGAAGGACTGCACTCTGAAACTTTACTCATGCAAAACTTTTTGGTTATGCAACAATTAGTCGATTAGCCGATGGCCTGAAGCACAACAGCAACAATTTTTATAATTAACTAATGATTTTTAAAGCACAAATGGTACAAATTCACAGGTTACAGCTCCTCAAACGTGAATCACATCTAGTTTCTTATATTCTATGGAAAATAAGGTTAATCTCTTTGGGTTTTAGACTATTGGTCGTAAACAACAAGACATCAGAAGATATCGTCTTGGTCTTGTGTCAGTAAATTAACCGATATTGTAGTTAAATAATACATTTTTAAATTAAAATGAATTGGTACTGTGCAGGTTTAATGTAGGACAATACCAACTCAGCATGTAGAACTAACAGACAGAATAGAGCCTAGACCGTACAAATATGACGGAAATAACAATGTCGACACTGATAACATTGATGAAAGTATTGATGACAGCATATGTACGTGTGTGTTTGTGATTGCAGGTCGAGACCTGGCCAGTACAACTCTGCCAGGCTACCCTCCTCATGTTCCTCCCACTGGACAGGGCAGCTACTCCACCCCCTCCCTCACTGGCATGGTACCTGGTATGTACCTACCCCACACACACACACACACACACACACACACACACACACACACACACACACAACCACTCACAAAAGTTACAGTAATTCTACCGTCTCTCGCCACCCATCATCTCAGCAGATCTATAACTGTAAATACATATTTGTTTGAATTCCCACTGGATGTGTGTATGTGTGTGTGTGTGTGTGTGTGTGTGTGTGTGTGTATATCTTCAGGGGGTGTACTTAGCTTTGCCACTTCCTCCTTCTTGTCTGTCTACACTATGGCTGACAGTGCTCCCAGGGGGTGGCGTGTGTGTGCGTTTGCGTGCATACGCGTGTGTATGTGTGTTTGCGTGTGTGTGTCTCTCTGTGTATCATTAGAAACCAGCCACAGTAGCACAGCTGTCCCTCCTCAACATTAGTAATTTGTTTTTAATGAGAATCACCAGTGACCCACGACTAATTCATTCATTCCCTTCCACTCCGCCTTCTACGC